>JBBLXW010000002.1:0-1200000 GCA_037893235.1 Trichoderma afroharzianum | reverse complement strand
CGATGCCTTCGGTATGAATGCGCAATGTTTTGTGCGCCAAAAGGCTACTAATTCTGAGCATGACTCGACAGAGAGCTACTGCGCGTTTCTATTCGAGGTGGGTTTTTGTTTTGTCGATGCATTTCTGTTTCCTCGTCGTGGTGTTTTTGCAATTGCAAATCATCCGCGGGATTTCCTCGGACGAGGTTCGCTCTTCAAGTCCGGTCGAAGCTAATTCGGAGATGACTTACACAGCACGATTCGTCCGGCGCATCATGGAGGCTCACGGCCGAACAGATGACTAGACTTGGTCCGCACTATTTCGCCTGCTTCCCGAATCACCATTTCTTCGTGAGGGTATATCGCCCTGTAGCTGTAGGTTCTTGGTCGATGATTTCCACTCTGGCTGGCGCTCCGGATTGTCCCCGTTCCCCCTTTCTCCGATTGCTAATTGTTTGAACAAAATAGATGAGCATTGCTCTCCTGAGCAGACGAGATACCTTTTTGAGAGCACCGGAATGGACCACGATACCATGGGACCAGCATCCAAAATCTGCCCTCGACCAGCTGTTTGACATTATACTTCAGCTTCCCGCCATCTTCGAGCAGATGGATCGAATCATCCACCTCCAGGCAACGCTTGCCCGCCGAACACAAGCCCAAGAGCTTTTGCATCATTGTCTGGTTGTCGAAGCGCAGTTCCGCCAATGGCTGCAGGAGGCTTACAGAGGAACGGAAGAGCACCCGTACCCATTCTGGGCCGAGGAGCTCAGGAGCCCTGGCGGCGCCATCCCCTTTGCGAATGCATATACCTTCAAGGACGGAGTCACTGGCTTGATGTTCGTTTATTACTGGATGGCCATGATTCCATTCCACCGCTGCATCGAGCATATTCACATGGCCATTTTCCAGCCGGTCGTTGACGCCTATCCCAACATGTGGCCGGAACTGCCGCCCAACCTGCAAATCGACCCGGCGCATTACCAAGACGGACGAGAGCTGGCCGCCAACATCTGCAGGGGACTGGATTCCGCGCTCAACTCGACCGTCCAGCCGGACTTGCTTCTGGGGCCGATGACGGTTGCCATGGACTTTTACCGGGACGTCAACGCCGCGTCACAGGATGGCGTGCTTGAGATTCTGTGGCTGGACGGCTTCAAGAAGCGGCTGTGGGCAAAGGCGCAGGCCGTGACGAGTGTTTTGCAAGCTCACAAATGGTCTGAAGTGGCCAAATTCTAATGAATAATCAGTGTTACGCACATGGCAACCCAACTCATATAAGTTGACCGAGGGGGGGTTGCAACTAAAACCGACGACGACGAGGCCAAGAACGAACGATGACATTACAGTGTAGAATAACTTGTATAGCGACATTTGAAACTTTTTAACCAGATAGAATCGATAGAGAGATTTTTCATACAAGGGAGGCAGCTGGACTGCCGTTGGAAGGACCAGCAAGCAGCGAAAGAAGGAACACATTTTCTGGGTGGGAAATCAAGCGGGGGAATATTCATCTCACCTCCTTCAGGAAGGGGAAGTTTTTTTTTTAAAGGAGAGAAGGGGAAAAAGAAAAGGAAGATTGCATCAACTTTCTATAGCTTGAATATTATACATGGCCCAAACTTCTTTTGGGTGTATGCACGAGTATTGGTCATGCCTGTGATGTGGTGGCTAAGAATAGCTGTGTTGGGAGATACAGTGTGGGGGTAGGAGATTATTGGGTGAGCGTTGCTGGTAGATGTACAGTGCTTGGGGCGATATTGGTACTGTTGTTTCTGGGTGATCTGATAGGTGAGTAGGGGGGGTGCATGAAGCGGTATTACACGCATTGAATACGAACTGCATGTTGTTTATCTTGATAGAGTGAGGGAAGGGTTGGTGTAAGACGAGGGTTTTAATATGTGAGTGGCGTGTGAGTGAATGTCGTGATTTTGCGGTATTGCGAATTGGTTTCGTTGAATGTTTGATTGGTTTTGGGGGAAGATGGAGAGATGCAAGGGTAGAGGATCATGGTGTTGGAAATGACAATGATGAAAATTTGACTAATTTTTTTGGTTTCAACTCGTCGTTTTGTAGTTTGAATTTAATTCCTTTGATCGTATTCTTCTACATAAGTGCATCGGTTGAGACTTGTTGCTAATTCGACTCCATTCAGCATGTCCTGATGCTCGTGTAAGTCGAGCCGCTCGAGGTACAAAGTACCTAGTACTTTGCAGTTCAGAATTGGTGTCATGTGATCACACTCTTTGGACGTCGAGTACGTACCTTGAGCCCGGCCCCGCCATCACGTTTCTCCGTTCCCCCCCCCAGCGCGGCTGCCACAGGGAAGCTCCAGCCCAGCTCCAGCCTTTCCAAAGTACCGCCACAGGCAAGGTAGGCTGCCACTCTGACGAAGCTCCGCTAGAACCAGCATATCGACGACCCCCCCAATAATCGACGTCAAGGTGCCGGAAACAAACAACAACAACCTCCTTTTGCCCACAGCATTGCCCGCCAGAACTGCACTTGGGTGGCCTCGAACAATTATAATTGCATCAATTTTCCCTTTGCAATAATCAGCGGCCATGGCGTCTGGTTACGACCGAGCTCTGTCCGGTAAGTTATTACGCATTCGCTGGCTGGTATCGATATCCTCAGGTTGCTGACATTTGCTGTGTGTCGTAGTCTTCAGGTTTGTGCCCGCTGCAGCTGTGTCTACTATCGCGCCTAGTCCATCTGACATTTAGACCAGCCCCGACGGACACGTTTTCCAGGTTGAATATGCCGGCGAAGCTGTGAAGAGAGGTCCGTTTTGGATGAAGCTGTCTGCCCACCCACTTCCCCCCACCTTCGACTGACACTTTCTCGGGAATAGGAACATGCGCTGTCGGCGTCAAAGGCAAGGAAGTCGTGGTGCTGGGATGTGAGAAGAGGTCTGCGATGAAGCTGCAGGACACAAGAATTACGCCTTCCAAGATCCAGGTCCTGGACCACCACGTCGCCCTGGCCTTTGCCGGCCTGAATGCAGATGCCCGAATCCTCGTCGACAAGGCACGGTTAGAAGCCCAATCGCACCGTCTGTCGGTGGAGGATCCCGTCACGATCGAGTACATTACAAAATACGTTGCTGGTGTGCAGCAGCGTTATACACAGGCTGGAGGTGTCCGACCGTTCGGTATCAGCACTTTGGTGGTTGGATTTGACAATGGAAGCGAGGTGCCAAGACTCTACCAGACCGAGCCCTCTGGTATCTACTCAGCCTGGTAAGGTTACCATATTCAATTCACCATGTGCATGATGGCTGACTTTAGATCACTACAGGAAAGCAAATGCCATCGGCCGTTCCAGCAAGACGGTTCGAGAGTTCCTGGAGCGAAACTACAAGGAGGACATGGACCGGGAGACCACCATTCGACTAGCGATAAAGTCTCTCCTTGAAGTGGTACAGACTGGTGCGAAGAACATTGAAATCGCGCTCATGGCCCCTGGAGCGCCTATGGAGCTTCTGCCGACAGACGAGATTGAGGGCTACGTGAAGGAGATTGAGCAGGAGAAGCAGGAGGAGGCTGCCAAGAAGAAGACGGGACGAACACCGGGCACCGGAAGCGCTGCCATCCTGACGAGGAGCGGCGATGACTCTGCTGCTGAATAGAGAATAAATGGAAATGGTATTTATTTGGAATGCAAACTTTAGAGCGCAGATGCTATTGTATCAACATGATATGGAAGATTTAAAGAGGGAGCTACCTCGGCTGATGAATTAAAAAAGAAAATAACTCCAATTAATGTGATGCCGCGGAACGCCGAAACAGGTGCTTTCCAAACAACAACCGTATAAATAGTGCACATACACAGCCCATGCCCCCTCCTCCCCCTTTCAACAGAGTGCTCAGCCAAGCTTGTCAGCTTCTGGCGTGGGGTCGAAGATGGTCCTCCGGCCCTCCTGTCGAACTCTCTCGTCCTTAAGTAGCCTGTTGTCCATCCGCACGTCGTCGCCCTCGATGGTCAGCGCGGCCTTGGGGGTCTTTGCCTCGAGGACGTAGTGGTTGTCGCAGTGCGGGCAGTACTCGTCGCTCTCGTCGAACTCCTCTGCGTCCTTGCGGAAGACCTTTTTGCACTTTTTGCAGGCGAATGTCATTTCCATGCTTTGCTTGAGGGGGTGGGATTCTTGTTCGGAGTGGCATTCGGCGCAGTCGAACCATTTTCGGCCTTTTTGAAGATGTTAGCTGTGGAAAGGAGACGAGGGTTAGGGGGGATTATTTGATTGTTTGAGGGGGGATGTACAGCATGGTGACCGGATGGCGACTTGGGCGTTGAGAATGTGTTTGCTGGGAGGGATTCGTTAGCTGGTTTGCTGGATGTTGGGTTTGCTGGTGGTTGTTTCGTGCGTACCACATGGTGAGATGTTGATGAAGCTGGATCCGTCCCTCTTGGATATATGACCTTATGTAGAACAAGAAGAAGCAATGGGCAAGAGATAGGAAACCTCCTTTTTCTCGCCCTGAGTAACGAATGTGGTGATATTTCTGGAGCTGCTGCAGAATCTCTTGGTCTTGGGTTTTGGCTCCCAGACGCCGCTCCTCTGCAGCTGCTATTGGTGGGGGTGCCTTTTAGTGCACTGGCCCCCTGGAGCGTCTTCCGCAATTTACTTCTTCCTCTCAGGTGGCGCGTCTTTGACTCTTTGGTGCTCGGTTAGTCAGCATCTTCCTGCAGTGACGGTCATCTATTCGTCGAGCATGACCGTGAACTCTGATTAATCTTTCTTTCTTTCTTTCTTTTTCTTCTTCCCCAGTCGTCGGCTTGCTTGCTCGCCACTTCTCATTCTATCCACGGCGGCGACACGCTCGTCTCCCCATCAGGTCAGCGATTGCGTCTCGCAATCTCTTTCTTTCGTAGCAGAATCAGAATCACGATGCCTCCTATCAAGAGAAAGGCAGGCAGCAGCGCCGTGCAGGGAGGACTCAAGGCTGGCCGGTCCTCGCGCATGTCGACGCCTGGAGGCACGACTCCCCGCAGCATCGATAGTGGCGATGAGGTGGCGGAGGAGGACGATGCGCCGCTGGACGAGGAGCTGGAGCAGGACATCGACAAGAATATAGATCGCTTCTCACTGGGGCGGTACCAGAAGAAGCATCACATCCGGGAGCCTCTCCCGCACATCTTTGGTAGCAATGATTTCTCGTACCTCGATCTCAAGAAAGATCACCAGAACCGGCCGCTCTGGATTGACCCTCAGAAGGGCAGAATCATCCTCGAGAGCTTCAATCCACTGGCGGAGCAGGCCCAAGACTTCCTCATTACCATTGCCGAGCCCTTGTCGCGCCCGACGTTTATGCATGAATATGCCCTCACAACGCATAGTCTCTACGCCGCGGTCTCCGTTGGCTTGTCGCCTCATGACATTATAAATACTCTCGATCGCTTTCTCAAGACGCCTCTGCCGGACGAGATCCGATCCTTTATCGAGAGCTGCACTCAGAGCTACGGAAAGGTCAAGCTCGTCCTGAAGAATACCAAGTACTACGTCGAGAGTCCAGACCCCAACATGCTGCAGATGCTGCTCAAGAACCCCAGGATTGGCCCTCTCCGCGTGCAAGGAACAGCAGAAATCACGACATCCGCCGCCCCCAAGCTCGGCAACTTGGTCATTCCTGGCACGAAGAATGCTGCGGGTGCCAAGCAGGCGAACGGTTTGCAGCCAGCAAATGGCGAGCAAGCGCAAGACGGCCAACCAGCCATGCAGGGAGGCGACGTGCTCGCTCGACTCGGCGAGGAAGATGACGATGACCAAGAGGTGACGCACTCGTTCGAGATTGCTGATAAAGATGTCGAGACGGTTCAGAAGGAATGTCTCAACCTAGGATTCCCGGTTCTCGAAGAGTACGACTTTAGGCGAGATGAAGTCAACGCGACACTGGATATCGATCTCAAGCCCGGCACCCAGATCCGACCGTACCAGGAAAAGAGTCTCAGCAAAATGTTTGGTAATGGCCGTGCCAAGAGTGGCTTGATCGTCTTGCCCTGCGGTGCTGGAAAGACGCTGGTTGGCATTACCGCAGCCTGCACTATCAAGAAGGGTGTCATTGTGCTATGCACAAGTTCCATGTCCGTGGTGCAATGGCGAAACGAGTTTTTGAAGTGGTCCAACATTAATCCAGACGATATTGTCGCCTTCACGTCGGACTCCAAAAACAGCGTCTTCACGGGAAGCACCGGTATCATCGTCACAACTTATTCCATGGTTACCCAGTCTAGAGCTCGATCGTACGATGCAGAAAAAATGATGAGGTTTCTTACCGGGCGAGAATGGGGCTTGATGCTCTTGGACGAGGTGCACGTCGTGCCCGCCAACATCTTTCGAAAAGTCACGTCTTCCATCAAGACGCACTCTAAGCTGGGTTTAACGGCCACATTGCTCCGAGAGGACGACAAAATCTCTGATCTCAATTTCCTCATTGGGCCAAAGCTATTCGAGGCCAACTGGATGGAGCTGTCTAAGCAGGGCCACATTGCTCGAGTACAATGTGCCGAAGTTTGGTGTCCCATGCCCACCGAGTTCTACGATGAGTATCTTCGGGCTCCATCACGCAAGAAGAACCTGCTCTATATTATGAACCCGCGCAAGTTTCAGGCGTGTCAGTACCTGATTAACTATCACGAGTCCAGAGGTGACAAGATCATTGTCTTCTCAGATAACGTATACGCGTTGAAAGCATACGCGCTGAAGTTGGGCAAGGCCTTCATCTACGGTGGTACTGGCCAGGCAGAACGTCTACAAGTGTTGGAAAACTTTCAGCACAACCCGCAAGTCAATACTCTATTCCTCTCAAAGATTGGAGACACATCTCTGGACTTGCCGGAGGCTACTTGCTTGATTCAAATTTCATCGCATTATGGTTCTCGACGTCAAGAGGCCCAGAGACTGGGTCGCATCCTTCGAGCCAAGCGAAGAAATGATGAGGGTTTCAATGCGTTTTTCTACTCTCTTGTCTCTAAAGATACGCAGGAAATGTACTTTTCCTCGAAGAGACAAGCCTTTTTGGTTGACCAGGGCTACGCATTCAAGGTGATTACCCAATTGGCAAACATTGAGAAGACCCCCGGCCTGGCCTTTGCAACGGCGACTGAGCGTCGTGAACTGTTACAAAAGGTGCTGGTAGAAAATGAGACAATGGACGATGAAGACATCACGGATGACTTGTTTCACAGTGGTACAATGGGCCGAAAGAAGAAGAAGGGAGCCGCCCGCCGAACAGCCGGCACACTGGGCGAGCTTAGCGGTGGACAAGATATGGCGTACATTGAGCAAAACAAGAAGATGAATGGCGCCTTTAAGAAAGGAAAAGGGAAGAAAGAGAGCAGCGCATTCTTTAAGAAGATTGGGCGAGAAAATGCCAGGCGAGCCGCCTTGGGTTAGATGTTTGACCTTGGTGACAAGTTCCTTCCGCTCCCCCCTTTCCCTTTTCTCTCTTTTCATGTTTATTCGTTATTCACTACCATACAGATTGGATGATCAGATACTACTAACCAAGGTTTGATTTCGATGCGAGGTGTTATGACATATATGAAGGTGTTGCTGAAAAGCACAAAAGCGGCCTTCTTGGTGAACGGCGTTAATCTCGGATTTTTTCATCAATGGTGGATAAGATTCTACCTCCTGCAACGGATGCATGGAGTTATACACTATAAAAGAATAACCATACCCATACAATATTATTACTACTACTACTATTATTATTCCCACCAGACTTGACTCGTATTTTCTTGACTGTATGCACGACTAGTAAGCTTTGTGTGAGCGTCTCGTGACAGCCATCGTATGTTGATTGGCATGGAGGGGGACTTGCATATGGCGAATGGAAAGAAAGGCATTGGGTCAGCAATGTGCAGAGGAGGTTCGATGCTGGGTGCCCAAAGCTCGCCTGGTGAGTTGCATCCAGGAGCCCAAGCAGAGAGGAGAGGCACAGGGTTGTTTCATTGGTTGCGGATGCGAGAATGGGCCACTACAGTGGGTCAGCAAAAGTAAAGACGAGCCCCACTAAACACCAAATCCTTGAGTATTACGACATTATTAAAAATGTAAATTACGTAGCTAAATTAATTCTAATTTAAAAATAAATTATACTATTAGATTTGCTAAAGCGTAAGGATTTTATCTATATATATTAATACTTAGTATACCAGCTGCGTACTGTAATAATAGCCTTAAGTCTGCGGGGTATTAACTTAATGAGGTTTTTTAAGAGGTTATTATTAAATTCCTCTTAGACTTCTACAGCGGCTTCGCAAAGCCGCTGTATTAATATTAAATTCTTCGGTATTAGTAATAGTTCTGGATACTTCTTATATATTTTTTCCTTAAGTAATTTCTATAGATTTTTAATAAGGTTAAGGTTGGGTAAATAAGGAGGCTAGTTAACGATGGTAATACTATTCTCTTCCGCCTAATTACTTAATTAATCTTATATTATTCAGGCTGTATATATAGGGGTATTATCTTAGGTAAAGATAGATCCTGGTATAGTAATTATAGGTAATTACTTTTGCAGGTACTTAAGAATACAGTGCCCTGTGATACTGCTGCAGGCAGCTTTAGGGTCTTTTATTAAAGGCTATAAGGAAGTACGAAAGGCTATTAAGAATTTACCCTAAAATATTTAAGAATGACAAGTTAGCTTTGCCTTTGGCTAAATATAATTAAGATTTAGTTATTCTTTCTGTAATATAGTTAGTATATGGCTTTAAACAGAGGGTAGAAATAACGTTTTTGGTGGTAAAATACCTACTTGCCTCTCTTGCCCTGCTTACGCGCTATTGTTAACTTATTTAAGAAAATTTAATAATATTAGAAGGAAGGCGGTTTTTAATAGTATTTAAGTGTAAATTTTAGTTGTTTTTAAGCTACTTCTGGTATTAGTAATGGTTAGCGAAAAGCTTTAGTGTAAAAGATGCTTTCTTTTTTAACCTAGTGTATAATAGTGTTTTTAGAGACGTTAAGTTAAAGCTGATTGATGAGATTTGATATTTGGATGAAAGGGTTTTTTTTAATGATTTAAAAGATATGTTTTTTATTACGTTTTGATAACTTAGGTGGTTTTTTAGAGTAAGAAGAAGATTTAGTATTTTTTTATACTTTATAGCGTTGTATAATACTGGACATAGAGTTTAGTAATACTTCTTCCTTAAAGGCGATGCAGTACGCTGTATAACCTAATTTTTTTTTTAATATAACTCTAGTCCTTTTATAAAGACTATATTTAACTCTGCTGGTTAACGGAGATATAGTTATTAAGATAATTAAAAAAGAAGTTGGTGATGTAAATTAACGGAGGAGGGAAAATGCAACGCGATTACGTAAATTAGCGGGGTTCGTCTTCACTTTTGCGTCCCCACTGTACGCCTCCTCACATCACGAGGGAGGCGGGCGTCAAGCAGCGCGAGTTATAATAAGAGAAGTGAGGGATTGCCTCGTTTATGTGTGGTATGTGGGGAACACGTCATGTTACTTTGAGAGGGGAATGGAGGAGAGAGGAGATATATGATCGTGGTGAGGTGTTGGGATATTGGTCGTCTTACATGATACCTGTGGTGCATCCCTTTTTGGCAGATCTTGTATTATGATCGAGATTGGTTTGATGATGAATATAAATGGATTGAATCTTGTGAATTAAGTCACTCTAAGAATACAGGGTTTCCTAAAACTTGGATAGTTTCGTAAGTAAAACCCTCATACGTTATCCCTCCCATGAGGGCTGTCAATGACGCACCACCCAAAGATGCAACGATACTCGCTGCAGCTGGTATACAAGGAGGAAAGACGATGCTGGCGACAGCACAGCCTGCTCCAATTAACGGGCAGCCGATTATTCCCACGACACCACCTAACAACACGAGGTTCTCCCTTTTTTGTAAAGTACCAATGTAGTTGAGAGTGAGCCGGTTGAGTCGCGTTTCCCATTCCATTTGACGAAGTTTGAACCACACAAGGTCAGTGCCTCGATGCCGGCCTCCAGTAATAACCATTGGTAAAAGTCCATCTGCAAAGGCAACTGGGCGGTCTATCACGAGCGGACAGTAGGCTGGAATAATGAGATGGAAAATAGCTGCACGTCCGTACTCAGTTGTTCTAATAAGCGCTTCTCGGTCAGCCCTCATCTTCATGCAGATGGTGGCGAGATCAATATGGTAGCCGCCAAATGAAGCGCCAAGAGGTTCTTCTCGCTGCCTTTCCTCAAACCGAGGATGCCAGTCGGTATCTGGATGCCAAACGTAAAAGAAGCGGTGCTTATCACCTGTCCCGTAGACGACGGTCATTTCATTCTGGACAAAGCGGTGCACATAGGCTCCGAATCCACCGTCGCCCCAGCCCTGTATCTTTGAGACATTGGAAATTGCCAGCTCGGACCGGATGCCGTCTAGGCTTGCGCCGACTCTTTCAATGGCTTTTACGCCGGACAAGAGTACGAGTGGTATAGTTCCGAGAGCGGCAGCTTGGAAAGTTTCCACAAATGTTGGAGTCGAATTGAACGCTCCTGGGATGACTAGAATTTCTCGTGGTTGAACGTCTTGGAGAAACTTATCCGCGAGTTGATTGAATTTTTCCAATGTCTGCTCCTTCTGCTTCGATGTTTTCGCTTCTTGATACTGATTATATGCCTGCTGCAACAAGAGCACTGCTTGCGGCCCGTATTTTTTCCCATACTTTTTTAATAACTCAAGAGCCTGTGCCTTGGTGAGGCTTCTGATAATGAAGGGGATAGCTGCGCTCATTTTCAGGGATTATTGCCAACAAGATGGTTGGTAATTATGCATTTGCCGACCGGCTTAGTATTAAGTGAGGTATGCGGTGTATAGGTCAAGAATTCACTGCACGGAAAATGAAGCTGATGGATTGATGTAAAGATTGAATCTGCCTACTAGGTATGCGAGGAGCTTCCAGCCTGCACACAGTAGTGCTCAGGTATTCTTTTCCTATATTTCTTACCTACCTTCCATACCTTATTTTCTGATTATACCTGTAGCTTGTACATCCTCTTCTGAGTGACAAGAGCGCAAGAAGTCATGCCGAGCGTGTAGAATTACCTGCGTAAGAGGTAGTTATGATCAGCTCCTCGCCGAATCGCAGTACGCCATCTGTTTGTTGCTTATGTAGCTGCCAACCAGTATACGCTGTGATGACACGCTTACATTTAGGAGGCCGACCTACTGCTGGTATTGAGGTTGGGCAGCAAGAGGCTGGTGCCTCATTGTGTGGCAGATGCGTATAAGCGAAGGAACACATCTGGGGGAATTTAGCCGCCGCCATGTATGAGCAACATGAAGGTCTCATCTATCTTCTAACATTGATACACTATGGTGGATTTTGATAAGTATCATGCAAAGAATGGTAAATGAAACATGATTATCTTCTCTTCACCTCTGCGTTAGACTCTTTCGTCAGAATCGGGCCACGAAAGATCTCTCGACAAATCACCGGGTTCATCCATCACCCCAGTTGCACGTGGCTATATCAGAATGAACAAGCCATATCGAGTACCCCGGAGAATTGTTGGGTTGGGCATTTCATTGGGGAACATGGCCTAAATTCCGATTCTAGATTCTCATTCATCATTAGACGTCATGAGATTGGAATGAACGACGTGTGGTTTTTGTATGCACATGACGGACAACAGATGCATGGTCGGTGTGCGGGCAGCCGGATGCTTGCAAGACATGCATTGCGCTGTGAGAGGCTTTGCAACGGTATATGGATGGATATTAACTTGGTGCAACATGTGTGTTGGTGGCCGGTATGCTGTCTCGTGGGGGTGGGTTGTACAAACGCTACGGGATGCTGATTTCGTTCTAGAACCTGGCCGGGTCGAGTTGAATGAGGAATTCCATTGTCTTGGTGTAACGCCGGGCGCGCACGGAGGGCAGTGCAAATGAATCTTGCGTTTGCATTCTGATGCCGTGCGTTGCGTTATCTTACACAAACTGGGGGTCACTTGTTTTATTTTAGTTCCGTTGCAAAGCATGGCACATGAATCGGAGGTTGCATCCGGCCGGGGAGGGACAACAAGAGAGGCCAATGGAAGAGTGAAAGTTGAATAAAAGTGCCGCAAATGACATGCTCGCCCGGCTTTGATTTGGGGGATCGGCAGCAGTGCATGAGGATCCCAAGTGACGGGGAGCAGTGACATCATTGCTGGCGCCTTAGATGCTGCCCAACGCTGCCCATTTTGGGGTGTTAGTCCGGAGTAGAGGCAGATAGATGATGGGGATATCCTCAGATTGGCTTATTTAGTTGATCGTGTTTTTGGTGTTTCTTTTTTTATGCGGGGAAGTAAATAGTAGTACCTAGTAGTAATGGGTCATTGATTCTGTAATGAATTTCCACTGCATATTATAACCCTAAATGATCGATGCTGATGTTTCATAGATGTTCATTTCAGGCTTTTTCTTTTCCTTCTCTATACCCCGGCGTTGCGGCATGGCCGTCGGGCGCTACGGGGGAGTATTGGTCGGGGATAGTTGCTGCGAACGAGTCAAACTGGCTCCGTTATACATAGCGGGAGGATTTCGCTGTTCGGCGTTGGCTGACCTTGCTGATGTTTTTAGGGGGCCATTCCGAGGAGCTGGAGCATGTGCGTGGCGGATGGATGTCCAATTGCCATCAAGACTAGCGGTGGTATCAGCAGATATGGTCATTGGGGTTGCAATGCGTATAACTGATACATCAATTGAACTGATACATCAATTGAACGAAATTGATGGTTTTCTTGTTAAACAGAACTGCCAAATGTGTTGTTGATGCTGTGGAGTTACATAGCATGTGAGCAGCCTCCTATTGATTCCTGATACCTGATACCTTATAACAAGGGCATGGCCCAGGTAATAGGAGGTACCGAACAGACGGAGCATGAGCTGAGAGAGGGCAGCAGCTCCGTCCAACGTACTGTCCATCGAGATGGAAAGCGAAGAGTACTCGTACTGCTGTTATCGAGGTACCAGCCCCCTTGGTGGCATCCTGCAACAGCCAGCCAGCCTCCTCTTAGCAGCTACAGGTACCCAGTCTTGCCAGTGCTCCATGCACTGACGTACACGTATGTGGGGGCCTCGTTCTTGCGTTCTGGGTCAGCGAAAGACCTGGGCAACTGGGCTAAGCTTTCTGCTAAGCCGCTCCCGGAATAGGCCGTTTGACTGAGAGAAGGAACGGAAGACGCTGAAAAGTCGGCAGTAACAAGTCGCACAAGGCGCACGTCGTCGATTTTCTTTTGCCCCCCATCCCTTTCCTGGTGAGAGAGGCTTTGACTTCATCCCCCGTTTCTCTCCCAATCCCTCCCAATCTCTCCTCCTTCATCCCCCAGCTATCGCGCCGAAACACTGCCAGACAGCGCCTCGAAACGGAACGATCTCGACCCTCTTAGACGGTGGCGCGTCTGCACCGTCTGGCTGTGCTCCATTCTTGGCCCTCCGTCTTCCGTGCCACCAATCGCCGCCAAAGGGGCTTGGCATCTTGCCGCAGCCGCGGGACTCGACGAGGCCGGGATAATTGCATTGGCCGTTGCTTGCACCGTAACCCTGCATCTGAGCTCCGTCCACGCTGCATATTCGGGTGGTGGTGACACTACAAGTACCACAAGTCCGGCTGTTCAAGGGCCACACGCAATCCAGCGAGAGGGTGCCTTGCAACCACTGCCTGCGCATCACATCAGCCCACGGGCCACGACAACGAGAAGGGGATCCCGGAACCCTGCTTTGGCCCCGACGTTTACAGCAATACTTATACGCCACCGTTCTCGTCCTTTTTTGCCAATTGCTTCACCGTCTTTTCCTGAGCCCGATTCTGCTCAGCTATCTGCACTTGTGCCTTGACGACGACCCCTCCGATTCCAACTTGCGCCATTGATCAAAGCCTCTGCAAACCAGTCCACAGGTTGCAGGCACGCCCGACCAATTCGCAAGAGGACTCGCCAATTACGATCTTCCTCCTCGCCAATCTCCCCAGCAGTATCAGCGCCATCCTTGTCTTTTTTTCTTCTTTGGCTGCCACAAACCACGGCTACCTTGCAAGCATAAATCAGTCAGCGGTGTTACCTGCACTCCTGATAAGCTCGATATCAGGTCCAGGCCTCCTTCCCCCTCTCGCTACTGGCTCGTAAAGTGTCAATCAGCACGCGCTATCCTTTGTCGCTTTTGTTCACCCATCTCAGCGATAGTGTCGACTCCTGCATCCGCATACCACTATCGGTACTCCTCTTTTTTAACTCTTTCTGCTTCCTTTTCAGAGCTCCTGAAAGTCAGCTTCCCCTGGACTACGAGCTCCCCCCCCCTGACCGGACATGGTCTCCTCACGATAATCGCATCTCGCCGCCTGCATTGCTCTCGATCATGCCTTTTTGCGTTTTGTTGACTGTGAGGTCCTTGGATTGGACTCACGCCTAAAGAAACGCAATCCGAACCCCGACGATCGAGATTTTTCTGTCAAAGGAAAATTTGTCTTGCCAGCGACATCATCTTCGCGCTCGCACCTCATTGTACTAATTTCATAATCTTATTATACTCTTGCGTCGCGTCCGCCTGGCGTATTTGGGATAAAACCTTGTTTTGTTCTTTGGGTGCTTGCCTGCATCTACCCCTTGCAATCCCTGGAGCCTCTGCTCCTCTCTGGATAAAATGTTTGACGAGACTCGCGCCTTTATAGCGGCGCAGATCAAGGGTGCTAAACCCGCTTTTGTATCAAAAACACCACATTTTAACTTTATCACCGTCCACTGTGAGTATTTCATACCTTTTTATACCTTTACGTCGCCTCCAGCGTTTTCATACTGACTGACGCGTGGCTTAGATTTTTGGATTATTTTCGCAACATTACTGTCCTCTATTCTCATCTATGCCGGCGGCAAGGGAGAGCTTCACTTTATTGATGCTCTCATGTTTGGTAGTGGTGCAAATACACAAGCTGGACTCAATCCCGTTGATCTCAACAACCTTAACGGATTCCAGTTGGCATGGATTTACACCTTTTCTTTATTCTCAAATCCCATCACGCTGCATACATGCGTTGTGTTCCTCAGGCTTTACTGGTTTGAGAAACGTTTCCAGCACTGGGTCCAGGAGGCCCGATTGCGCCGCCGAACTCTCAGCAAATCCAAATCCAAGACACGAAATGATTTGAGTCAGGCCGAAAATGGCCTCGGCGTGAATGGGAGACATATTACCATTGTGCCGCGGGGTGAGAGGGCAAACAGAATCACCAATGATGGCATTCTTCTGGATAAGATAGAAGAGGCCGAGCCTAAACCCGTTGCGAAAAGCGATGCAAGTGATACGACCACAGTGTCTGACGACTTGCACAAGAGCGTTTCTCTTGATGATATTGACCCCCTAGAACAACCTCGTCAAAAGGACACATCTCACTCAATTTCGGATGAATATGGCTCTGCGCCTGGTCCTCAACCTGAAAACCCCCCTTACCTCTCAACCGCCATCACATTTGCCGATACTGTTAAGAGGAGTGATGGCTTGGGAAGCGACCCTACCAAATTTCCTCAACGACGCCCCAATGCCGAACATATTGCCATCCTTGAGAGGCAGCGAAACCAGGACAATGAGGTTCTTCGCATTCCCGGGCCGCGGGAGACTGAGAGGGGTCTAGGACCTCGCCGTCTCGAAGAAGATGATCAACAAGAGGACGAGGATCGGCCAGTTGCTCGTCAGAGGACCATTGAGTTTCGTAATGACGAGCCCGGCGGCATCCACGGGCGACAGCCAACTATTACCATCGCTGAGCCTGAGCATCATAAGCGGGACGAGCTCAAAGATGATGCTGCAGCTGCTGGTAATGTCGTTGATAGCCTAAGGTTCCGAAGGCCGCGCGTTTTCAACCGATCACAAGACAAACTACACGAAGACGGCGAGGAACCCAGACACAACAGGTCAAGGACCCCGCATCCACGCCCTGTACGGACCAAAACAATGGATACTATTCGCTCTGCCTTGACGCGGGAGAAAGTAGATGACATGCCTTATCTTAGTTATACACCCACCATGGGACGAAACTCAAATTTCCTCGGCTTGACCCTGGAACAGCGAGAGGAGCTCGGTGGTATCGAATACCGAGCGCTGAGAACTTTAGCCTTGGTGTTGATATTTTACTTTTGGATCTACCATATTCTGGGTGTCGTCTGTTTGCTTCCCTACATTCTCCACAACCAGCATTACGGAAACATTCTTGCTGCCGACGACATTGGTAGGACATGGTGGGCGTTTTGGACGTCCAACATGGCCTTTATGGATGTGGGATTTACCCTGACTCCGGACAGCATGAATTCATTTGCGACTTCCGAGTGGGTCTTGATGTCTATGTGGTTCTTCATCATTATCGGAAACACTGGTTTCCCCGTCATGTTACGTTTTATGATCTGGGTCGCTTCTAAGCTTACGCCTCGAGGCACTGGCCTTTGGGAAGAGTTTAGATTTTTGCTCGACCATCCTCGTCGGTGCTTTACTTTGCTCTTTCCATCCAATGCCAATTGGTGGCTGTTCTGGATTCTCATTTTGCTTAACGTTATCGACCTTGTATTCTTTATTGTCCTCGATGTAGGTTCCCCCTTCCCCCTTCTCCTCATTTTCATGTCTCTCTGTACCTTCTCGTCTACTTTGTACTGCCTAAGCGACTGATGCTGACGACCTTCTCTAGCTCGGAGCCGAACCAATTACTGCTTTCCCGCTTAGGAACCGCGTTGTTATTGGCCTGTTCCAAGCTGCCTCAACCCGAACCGCTGGCTTCTCGGCAGTCAGCATGTCAGAACTTCACCCCGCTATGCCGGTTCTATATATGATAATGATGTATATATCCGTATTTCCCATCGCCATTTCTATCCGACGAACCAACGTCTACGAGGAGAAGTCTCTGGGCGTGTATCGTGACCGGGGCGACGAGGACGCTGAAGAAGCAAGCGCTCTCGATTATGTGGGGACGCATTTGCGACGTCAACTCTCTTTCGACTTGTGGTATGTCTTTTTGGGCTTCTTTCTTCTCGCCATCACTGAAGGCGGCAAGATTGTTGGAGGCCGGTTTGACTTGTTTGCTGTTCTGTTTGAGATCGTCAGTGCCTACGGAACCGTGGGCCTGAGTATCGGTGTACCGGGTGTCAATGCCTCTCTCTGTTCACAGTTTTCCGTTATTGGCAAGCTGATCATCGTGGCCATGCAAATCCGTGGTCGCCATCGTGGTCTGCCATATGGCCTTGATCGTGCTGTCATTCTTCCGAGCGAAGCCCGCTTGAAAAAGGAACAGGAGGAGTCCGAAGCCGCCCTCGCCCGGACAAACACTGCAGTATCTACTGGCGCGACCTCTGCTCTGCAGCGACAGGCGACCACGGGACGAAGTCGGAGCAGGAGCCGTGACAGGGCTAACGGCAACCTGATAACACAATTGCTCCACCCGGGACCAGTCGTTCCTCCAGATCCATTCCTGCGACCAAGGGGAAGATCGGTGGAGGGACACCAGAGGAGCATGTCTGCGGACGTGACTGGTGCTTTGCCAGAACCCGCGGGCGCTCACTTACACCCCTCAATAGAGGAAGATGACGAATTGCACCAATTGTCGAGCAATGACTTCCCACACAAGCCAAGACGGATAGAATCTTCTGCTTTTTAGAAGAATCCATGGAAATAAGACGGATTCGATCAACTTCTTTTCTTAATCGCCTAGGAGCGGTTCTGTTACTGCTGTATATATTTATTACGTTGTTTTGCATTTTCCACATGAAAGAAGATTCCAAAGAGGGCTTGCGTAGAGCAAGTGGAATCCCCGAGTTGGCCGTGGGTGGCGACAACAGAAGCCCTCGTGGAGTTGGTTGGCTTACTGCGCCTGTTCATGCTTGGATTGTACCCGGAGTCGCTTTTGCGGATTGGAGCACCTTTTGTTCCCAAGACTTTCATGTCACAGCGGTCGGCCGCATAATGTATATATGATTGCAAAGAAGAAGTATATGGGACTTTGCGAAAGTCAGTTTATTATTTCGTGATTGACGCCTGTAAGACCAGTTGCTCTCTATCCGTGTTGCCGTGTAATGAATGAAGCCCCATGCTCCGCCACCTTTCCATCTACTTGCAGCTATTAAGGTAAAGGTCAAGAAAGAGATGATGAAAAATTCTATCTAGAATGTCGAAAAATGTTTAGGAAATTGGTGCAGATGAGATTACGATAAATCCGTCTCTACGATGCCTTTTTTTTATTTATCTTCAAAGGCGCCCATGTTCTTCAAGGCGCCAGCAAGGCGACGATAATCCTTTAGCAGATCTAATACCTCACTGAGCCTCAGATCGCCCGGATTCTGAAGCTCCATGAACCGTTTATTGGGAGGGCTGATTTTGGAGATTTCTTTCGGTGGTAGGATGCCCGCGATGTCGGGGAATGCCTTTTCACAATTCGTGTTAGTGGTCATTGCACGTCAAGCGAGAACGATGAAGTGGGTTGGTTATGAAAGCTTACAGTTGCCAAGTCTCCCCCATCAGTTGGCTTCACGCCGTCCTTTGCGTCTTTCGAGTCTTTGGTATCCTTGGTGGCATCCTTTGCGTCCTTGGGAGGAGTGACCACTGGTGTGGATACACTTCGGCCAAAGCCTCGGACTAGGCTGATGCCGGAGAGTCGGGCCATGGGGTTGAACGTGTTGCCCAAGTTTCGCATTTGGTCCAACATGGCTGGCTGAGCTGGTGCAGGAGAGGCGGCGCTGGCCTTTGCATCCTCTGCTGCAAAGAGCACCTTTTTAGAGGAGCTCGCGCTGCGACCACTGCGGGCGCTGTCTGTGCTATGGTCGCGACGGCCGCCAATTATACTTAATACACGGTCATCCCGTCCATTCTGGGGTTTGGTTTGCTCCGAATCTGTCGCTGCCGCTGCTAGGGAGATGGTAGTGTCTTCATCTTCAGGGGGTGGGGTGCTAACAAGCTTGCGAGCGTCATCAAGCGTCTTTGGGACGGCAATGGGCTCCTTGGGGTCCTCTTGACGCTCCTTAAGCTTACCGAGGAGGAAGCTGTAACTCTCACCCAGACTGTTTGAGATTGTTTTGAGTCCTTGATCGGCTGTGGTAAAAACGGCATCACTGGCGGCACCAAATGCCTGGGTGGGTGTGTTAATCAAGTCACTCAGCCTCCGGTTCTTGACAGTCGAAGCCGGCTTGAGGCTGGGTGAAGATTCGGGCTTTGGAGCGGTAGCATTTTCAGTGTTGACTGCAGATGTACTCTGCGGCGACGTTGTAAGGCCCTGAGAGTATGCGGGCGGGAATGTTTCTACTCTTGGAGTTGCGGGTTGCCCCGGGGTCTTTACCGGCCCCGATGGACGCTCGTCTTCTCTCAAGGTGGCAAGATCAACTGTTTGCAGGAAGCTGATGGCAGCCTCGAGATTTGTAAGGCAGTATGCCTCTTCACCCGTCAGCTTTTGCTCCCATCGAAAGCTTTGAATGAAATTGAGGTCGCTGATGACGTTGAGATGCTCTGGGGGGAGTGTGATGAGTGTGTAAATAAGCATTGGCATGATTTCATCCGCAGAGGCTGAAGGATGAAACTGAGCAAGTGTATCGACGATGCTCTTATGCGCGGCCTTGAGGCGATTTAGTTTCCCAAGAGGATACCTTGACTCGCCCATTCGAGCTAGATCTTTTCTTGCAGACTCAAGTTGACCACGGATGACCTCTGTCCTCTCGGCAGTCGATTTTTCGGGTTGCGGCTCCACTTCACCCAAGTCTATCCCGAGATCTGAAGGGCCAATGCCAACTAGGGACAAGGCGGCGGTCTTGGATCTAAGCTTTGCATCCTGAGCCTCATCCTGCGTACTCCTGTGGCGATAAATTCGGTCGTATATACCCTCGCATAACCTCCTTTCAACGGCCTCCTCGAGCAAACTTCGTTTCGCCTCTAGGGCTTTCCTTGCCTTTTTTCGATTTGCTAGCTCTTCGGGTGTAATCATCTGCTGTTCATTCTCTGCCTTTGATTTGTCTTTTGAGCCTAACGAGGCTGCTTTTGATCGAAAGCGGCTAGCAACGGAGGATGATGGTGGCGGAGGTTGGAAGATCTCGCGGCTCTGGCGCGAGGCGAGGGCGCTAATATGGGTGCCAATATGAGAAGATGCTGTAGTATAGAATTCTTGAAAAAGCTGGGATAGCTTGGCGATATTCGGCGGAGTGGAGTGAACTTTGGCAGAGAGTGATTCGACGAAGCTACAGAAGTCGGTCAGACAGGTACCAAGGTTGATTCGAGCGCAGCATCCATCTCCTCACCTATCGGTCAAGGTAATTAGCTCGATCGGAAGATCATCAAGCTCAATGGATGCTCGCGTGATCTCAGGAGGCTCATCATTGTCGGAATTCTCGGCAGTGTCGAATGTGTCGGGAGCCCCGGCGTTGCTTCCGGCATCTCCATGCTTCTCGGAGGGCGATGGGGAGTGGAAAGTATGTGCTCTCTTGGGGGTTTCACGGCTGGCAGTAGAGGCGGTGTTTATTTGATGTGAGTAGGAGGAGAGTCTGTCTGGGCTTGGTCGAGCTGCGGGGGGAGTGTCGGTGGGTTGCTGCGAAGCCATGAGCCTCTATACGAGTAATGGAGTCCTAATAGCACAATGGTGTAAGTCTCTTGTGGCTTAGAAGGGCGCATTAAAACAAAGCGAAAATGGATATATAAAGATAAGGCTATCAAGTGATGGCTGTTGTGGAGAGTGGAAGTGAGAGCTGTAGGATGAAGGAGCGGTTGAGGTACCCAGGGGCTCGACGGGGTTTCACAAGTGTACCACAGATGAACTATACATACCTGATATGTCTAGAGTAGCACCAGCTGTACAGAAAGTAGCGTAATGTAGATGCCCTCGCCAAAGGGATGCAATGGGGAGAGGCCGAGCAAGGAGAAGCTGTCGAGTCGGAGCAGTTGGGCAGTGGACTCGTAGATAAGGTTACGATGGCTGAAGAGCGGCCGACAGGGTGTGAACGAGGGGCTGCAGAAGGATCGGCTCTGCGGTGAAGGAAGACGAATAGGGAGGATGCGGGTATTTGGTGCCTGGTGCCTGGAAAGATGCAAAACAAGGCCGCGGCGAGATGCAATGCAACACAGACGAAGTTGTACCTGGGACGAATGGGATGACGAAGCTTTGAGATGATTTTGGAGTTGGAGTCTTGAAGCTCAGTACTTTACAGTACCTACTAGGTAGGTACCTGGTAGTAGCGGGCGGGCGCCCCACTTTGTTGTTATCGGGCTTATCGATATGCCGCAGACAGCGCTGTCACCACTGCAGTGGTAATGCTGATGCTTACTCGGATGCTTACAGCATGCTCAAATTATCTGTCTTCTGTTCTCTTATCCTTATCTCTTGCTGAGGAATAGAAATAGAAAAGACAATGTCTCAAGAGAAGATGGTGAAAAAAAGAAAAAGAAAGATTGACCCCTTGGGTTGTATCCATAATGGATTTTCGTTTGCATCCAAGCAGTAAAAGATCAGCACAAGATTGGCCGCTAAAATCTCCAAAAGCCACTGTACGCAAACAATCAATTAGCACCGTCGTCATTCTCTCTCATCTTGAGCCGGGCTGCATTACACCCGATTGCCTTGTGTACGCAGACTGTATCACCTTACTCCGTAATATTAGTAGTGCTCAATTACCTTGGAACGACTAAAGTATACCTTGTCTACCTAGGATATTACCTGTAGATGAGAATGAAGGGAATGAAGAAAGGAAATCCCTAGTCAATGGCTTAACTGTGTGTGAATTGCAATACCTCAGCAACATTAAAATCATAATCTATGTACTCCGTTCCGCTCTCCGGACTCCGTATACTACGTAACGCCAAATCACCAGCCCAAAAGATGCCGAAGAAACGCGGAGGAGTCCCCAGATTTCCCCCCACGGCTCCACGAACAAGCCTGGTCCCTCGATATTAGTCAATGTATTAGCCGTGCCGTCCCGCGAGTCGCATCGCAACACAACTGAGCCGCGCTTTAGACCGAGGGCAAGCTGCGACTGTCTTAAAGAAGCTCGAGCTGGGATCCCTTTTGCCTCTTCTCTTCTTCTTTTTCTTTAAGGAAGTATCCCATTGCCACGGCCATACACCGGTTTCTTATTCCTCTGCGCTTCCTACCTTTCCTCCTCGTTTCTTTTCTTGTTTCTCTCTCTCCATTTTGCAATCTACCCTCAATTCTTAATCACCCTTGATCCGAGTTCGGGGCCTCTCTCCGTCTCTGTCTCCGTCTCCCTTCACCATCGCAATAATGTCCGGGCCACCGTCTCGCATCCGCTCAATTCTCGGCCATCTCATTCCTCACCAAACTCCGCCTCCTCACATCCATCACCTGTCGCCAACTTTCTTCCTCGAGCGCGCTGCATCCATTGAGCCGAATGCCGAGGCAATCTATCACATCACCTCCAACGGCGCCGTTCTGCACCGCACCTACCAGGAATTCGCCGATCGCGCCAGAGGCTTGGCCTATTATCTGAAAAAGCACGGCTTCAAGCGCGTTGGCATTCTGGCGCCCAACACGCCTGCTTTTCTCGAGGCCATCTACGGCATCCCGGCGGCTGGGGCTGTAATTGCGCCCGCCAACTACAGGCTGAAACCAGATGACATTGCCTACATCTTTGAGTTTGCAGAGGTCGACAGCATCATTGTCGATGACGAGTTTGTTCATCTGTTGGATCAGTTCAAGGAGAAGCATCCAAAAGTTCCTCTAATTATTGATTCGGTACGATTACTTCGCTGTGATCCCATATGAAGATTGACTGACAAATCTCGTATTTCAGGATACCGACGCCACAGAAGGCCAGCTCTGCGGACCTTTCGACGAGGCCGTGTTGGAGGGACTCAACTATGATCGCGCTACGGGCAATGCAGGATGGGCTGGGCTCCATGCGCATGCCACCAATGAGGATGACATGATTGCCATTCCCTTTACCTCTGGCACCACCTCCCGGCCCAAAGGAGTGGTCTTTACTAACCGAGGTTCATATCTTGCCGCTATGGGTAACATCATTGAGTCTGGGCTTAATCAGGGTCGTTGCAAATACCTGTGGACTCTGCCCATGTAAGTAATTCTACTTGCTGCAGATGCTCCCGTCCTTGAATCCAGATTGCTAATGATGATTTCTTTACCAGGTTCCACGCCATTGGATGGACTTTCCCATGGGCTGTTGTGGCCGTTCGCGGCTTGAATGTCTGCCTGCGAAAGATTGACTACCCACTCATCTGGAAGCTCTTGAAAGAGCAAGGCATTACTCATTTCAACGCGGCTCCCACAGTCAACACTCTCTTGGTAGCAGCAAAGGAGGCCGAAAAGCTCCCTCACGAAGTCCGAGTAACGGTTGCAGCCAGCCCGCCAAGTGGCCATCTCTTTGAGCAAATGGCAAGTATACCAGAAATATTCGCACATCATTGAATAGTGGCTAACATGAATCTTGATAGACCAACCTTAATCTCATACCTGTCCATGTTTATGGAATGACGGAGACTTATGGACCTCTCACAAAATGCTATGTCATGCCAGAATGGGATCATCTTCCGCCGCAGGAGAAGTACGCCAAGATGGCTCGCCAGGGCCACGGCTTCATCACTAGTCTTCCCATCCGGATCGTCAAGCAAGATCAGCCCGGCGGAGTCCTGGTAGACGTAGCCAAGAACGGTCAAGAAATTGGCGAAATTGTCTTCTTTGGAAACATTTGTGCCAAAGAATACTACAAAGATCCCGAGGCCACACGAAAGCTCTTTGAGGGAGGCGGCCTGCACTCGGGCGACTTGGCAGTATGGCATCCAGATGGAAGTGCTCAAATCCTGGATCGTGCCAAGGATATCATCATCTCTGGCGGCGAGAACATCTCCTCGGTGGCACTGGAGAGCATGCTGGTCGAGCATCCCGACATTCTCGAAGCCGGCGTGGTGTCGGTCCCAGACTCTCACTGGGGAGAGCGACCCAAGGCCTATGTCACAGTCAAGGAGGGTAAGAGCCTGGTTGGGGAAGATGTGATCAACTGGGCCAAGCACCAGAGCAGCATTAGCAAGTTCATGGTGCCCAGAGAAGTTGAAGTGGTCAAGGAGCTGCCCAAGACGAGCACGGGCAAGATTAAGAAGAATGACTTGCGGCAATGGGCCAAGACTGGGCGTAAGGAGTAAAATGGGCTAACAGCGAGGGGTCTGGGACTTTGTTTGGATTGTAGAGCGTCTGGTTTACTATTTGATAGGTAGATTTCGATAGAAGTCTTTGTAACGGCCGGGATTCATGTGCTTGGAGAGCACTGGATATATGCATGCAGATTAGACTATCTAAACTTTGCTGTTTGGCTGCTGGTTTTGTAGAGCTTTCGCCGAGAATCCAAGTTGCATCTTACCTCTTTATACTCGCCTTCCTTGGTACTTACCATAGTATTCTACTTCTTCTAGATATAGCACCCAATTTTTAAAAGTGATATCAAATGCCGAATATGCTGTTGAGAATCATCAAGAATGCGACAGTCTTACGCCAGCTTTATAGGCTGAATATCGAAAGCCCTTCGACGCGAAAAGGTCGAGTCGTATAACGGTTAGTACAGTCGCTTCACATCTTCGAAAGAAAATGCGGAGCGCGCGACAGACCCGGGTTCGACTCCCGGCTCGACTACGCTTTTTGCCGGAGCGGATATTATTTTTTTGGCTGTTGTGTTTGAAGATGAGCCATGAAGAGGGTGTTGGAGCTGTGAAGGGATGAATGAGCAGACATTGGGTGAGCAATATCAGTGCCTTTTCTTCCAAGTGGCAAGCGTGAATCATGTCTATGTTGTCAGCTTCAGCACATGCATTTAGCTAGCATGGAGGCTTTCAGCAATGGAGCTTTAGCTTTGAGCCACAGCGACCTCGTTGCCTCTATCAGCTGTTACCGAACTGTGCGCATCAAAGCATTCCCGCGAGCTGCATTGGATTAGCTGACATCATTTCATCTCTGCATCATCCCTTCTTGCTTGAATCCATCTTTCAATACTTTGTCTTGTGCGCGTAAAAGAGGAAATCCGGTCGATTCAACGCCCTGGACAATCATTGCCTCTCTGGAACTCGAGCTCCAGTGGGGGTCTCGTCTCTGGTGGTTCTAGAAATTCCAACGGCGCAGGTGGAACGATCCAGCACCATCGAGAGTTTCTGCACCCAACTTGGAAGCTTTTTAGCGCACAGACACCTAAAAACCCCCCCAATCACAGCATCCATCGATTGCCGTCAATTCATTCATCCATCCGTCATCCCATCCGACTAAAGCTTCTGCTGTTGTTTTTGCTTCATCCCGCCCGCGATTATTTATTTCTGCATTTCACTCCACCTTCTCGACATCGGCATTCAATTATCAGTCAAGTGCATTCTCAAACGTCTTTTATCAATCAGCTTCATTTTGCTATCTATTTTCAACTTCTTTCGTCTGTTTGCAGGCCTCAATTCATCATGAGCGGGTCGCGGCCACTGCGGGGCGGGTGCCAATGCGGCCGGAATCGTTACATCATCGTCATCCCAGAGAATGGCATCAAGGACGCTGAGGTCCTGTTTAACACTGAGCCACAGCATCGTAAGTATTTGGCCCTGTTTGCATTGTTTAATTGATTACTTGAATGATTCGTTTTTACGGGCTATCGAATCGCTACGAATTGGAATTGCATGGGGTCGATTGATCGTCCCGGTGGTTTTTTTGTTTGTTTGTTTGTTTGTTTGTTTACTTGTTTTGAATCCCGAAGCTGACAATCCCTGGTGGAACCGCGCAGAGATCCCTCTCGCAACACCTCTAGCAGCGTACATTCGTGTGCCGCTATCATGGTACCACAGCTCTACGTATGCCTTTTTCCCAGATGAAACGCACACCATGATCCGCAAGGTCTACTCGCACCCAAGCCAGGACTACTCCAAACGGCATTTCTGCGGCTTCTGCGGGACGCCCTTGTCGTACTGGTCCGAGGAGCCTCGCAGCGAGGCCGAGTACATCAACCTCACCCTGGGAAGTCTGCTTAGGGAGGACATTCGAGACTTGGAGGACATGGGCCTGATTCCCGAAGACGAAGAGTCGCCGCCTAGAACTGAAGCTACCCCAGCAGTGCCGACGAGAAGAACCGCCATCCAGCAGTCGTTTGGCGTGCCGTGGTTCGACGGGCTGATTGAGGGCTCGCGGCTAGGAAGCATGCGCAGGAGCTACGGCGCTACGCGATCGCGCGATGGGCAGACGAGCATCGAATGGGACATTGTCGAGTATTCGGAGAATGGCGGCGGAGAAATGGAAATGGAAGAGGATGAGCCTGCCGGGGCAGCGTCGACGCAGCAGCTGGGCAAAAGGAAGCTCAGAGATCATTAGTCTAAGATCCAGTGATTTATGCTCGGTACAAAGTCTGTGTACAGGCAGTTTGATAAGGGAAAAGCGATGGGACCTGGTTAAGGGCATGGCATGGCATGGCATAACCTGGCCTGTTGTGTGTATATGAGCTGTCGCTTACGGCTGCTCCCTTCTTTTTTCTTTCTCGGTAAGGCGTTTATTGTTTTGTTCTTTTATTTTTGGCTCGGACAGTGGCCGGCCGGGATGTTTTTCCCTTTAGGCGTATCTCATGTCGGCGACAAGACAGAGGCTATATAGACACGAATGGGATGAAGGCAAGTCTTCAATGTTTGTATTATGTTGCCAGGCATAGGTAGTACTGAGCAGCCGTGGTTTATTTACCCACCATCTATGGACCTACCTATGTAGGTATATGTAGCCTAGCAAGATGCCGCCCGTTATGCATATAATATACGGAGGACCAGTAGGGTCAATGGTATTCCATAGTTTGCAGGACGACCGAATTATGCCACCGTAGCCGAAATGCAGGTTGCTCACACTTGTGCTTCAACATTGCAACTCTCCCACGTGGGCTGTCGGCTGAATCTATCCGTTCGGGGCTTCTGAGCAATGTACTCGTATCCATCGTAAATAGCCAGATCATCCATCAAGTGACTTGCCTATCACTATCCCGAGTTCCCCGATGGGCATCTCTGTCCGTTCTCACCCCATCGAAATCCTTCCCCCCAGTACTATCACCACTAGCAAGTAATAATCACCACATTTCTCTTGTCGGCCCGCTGCCACCACTTCGGACAATCATCCACCTCAACCCACCGGCCTAGGCTGCTTGGAGCCCGCCGGATCGCCATCCTCCGCGGCGCCAGCTTCCCCATTGAGGCCGACTAGCCCTGCCTTGTGACTTGTTTGTCGTCGGTCAAGATGGCTAGCTGCTGTTGCAAGGCTACGTTGCGAGGTGACCAATTTTTTCGGTATCCCCGCCAATTCTTCTTTTTGTTGGTTGGCCTCTCTCGTGTTGTCTCACTGTACAGTTAGTTCCATAACTTGCCCTGGGATTTAGACTACGGGGTACCATGCTGTGCTCCATAGACTCCATACCAAAGGTAATACGGGGTTTATACGGGGCATGTCTACTAGGACTAGGTAGTAGACTAATAACATCTACATGTACGCAGATAAACAGGCACCAGACCCTTGCTTTTGTCACGGCCGTATTGGATAAAATACCCACGGCCAAGCAAACGGTTGGCTAAATGCGCAGGTACCCAGACACAGACGGCAGCGCCATCCAAACTATCCGGGAAAATGCAGCGTCTCGCATGATGCGGGCTTTGTATTTCTCCATGTTTATTTTCCGACGTCAAGGTGTGAGGGGGGGATCGTTAGTGTGTATATATATCCGGGGGACCAAACGCTATTTCTCTCCGTTTCTAGCTTTGCATGAACTTGCAAGTGGTGTTGAGTGTGAGTGAGTGAAGTGTGTCTTATTCATCTCTTGATTGCTATATAGTATAGTATTTTTCTATTTTATTTTATTTCATCTTATCTTACAACTGAAAAAGAGAGAGAGAAGCAAAGTTGCGAGAATGTTGCCCAAGGACTTTCAGTGGGGTTTTGCGACGGCTGCGTAAGTCTTTGTCTTGTCTTGTCTCACCTCATTATTCATCCCTGCAACATATGACTTACATGCAAACCTCCGACAGCTACCAGATTGAAGGTGCCATCGACAAGGACGGCCGAGGCCCCAGCATCTGGGACACTTTCTGCGCCATCCCCGGCAAGATTGCCGATGGAACCTCCGGCGTCACGGCCTGCGACTCGTACAACCGCACCGCCGAGGACATTGCCCTTCTGAAGAGTCTTGGAGCAAAGTCGTACCGCTTCTCCATTTCCTGGTCCCGAATCATCCCCAAGGGCGGCCGCGACGATCCCGTCAACCAGCTGGGAATCGACCACTATGCCCAGTTTGTCGACGACCTGCTGGAGGCGGGCATCACGCCCTTCATCACGCTGTTCCACTGGGATCTGCCCGAGGAGCTGCATCAGCGATATGGCGGCCTGCTGAACCGCACCGA
Source organism: Trichoderma afroharzianum (assembly GCA_037893235.1). Classification (NCBI taxonomy): domain Eukaryota; kingdom Fungi; phylum Ascomycota; class Sordariomycetes; order Hypocreales; family Hypocreaceae; genus Trichoderma; species Trichoderma afroharzianum. Next base: position 1,171,671 of record JBBLXW010000002.1, on the reverse strand, counting down.
GTTCCCGCTGGATTTCGAGAATTATGCGCGCGTCATGTTCAAGGCATTGCCCAAGGTGAGGAACTGGATCACCTTCAACGAGCCGCTATGCTCTGCCATCCCCGGCTACGGCTCTGGTACTTTTGCCCCTGGCCGCCAGAGCACCACCGAGCCCTGGATCGTTGGTCACAACCTTCTTGTCGCCCATGGCCGTGCTGTCAAGGTGTACCGCGACGAGTTCAAGGACCTCAACGACGGCCAGATCGGCATTGTCCTCAATGGCGACTTTACCTACCCCTGGGACTCGTCTGATCCCCTCGACAGAGAGGCCGCCGAGAGGCGATTGGAGTTCTTCACGGCGTGGTATGCGGATCCCATCTACCTGGGCGACTACCCTGCCTCTATGCGCAAACAGCTGGGCGACCGTCTGCCAGAGTTTACGCCCGAGGAGAAGGCCTTTGTCCTTGGCTCCAACGACTTCTACGGCATGAACCACTACACGTCCAACTACATCCGCCACCGCACCTCGCCCGCCACCGCGGACGACACCGTTGGCAACGTCGATGTCTTGTTCTACAACAAGGAAGGCCAGTGCATCGGCCCAGAGACGCAATCCTCGTGGCTTCGCCCTTGTCCCGCCGGCTTCCGCGACTTCCTTGTCTGGATCAGCAAGCGTTACAACTACCCCAAGATCTACGTCACCGAGAACGGCACGAGTCTCAAGGGGGAGAACGACCTGCCCAAGGAGAAGATCCTGGAGGATGATTTCCGCGTCAATTACTACAACGAGTATATCCGCGCCATGTTCACCGCCGCGACGCTGGACGGAGTGAACGTCAAGGGATACTTTGCCTGGTCGCTGATGGACAACTTTGAGTGGGCTGATGGTTATGTGACGAGATTCGGTGTGACTTATGTGGATTACGAGAATGGACAGCAACGATTCCCGAAGAAGAGCGCCAAGAGCTTGAAGCCCTTGTTTGACGAGTTGATGGCGAAGGAGTAAGCGGGTGTTGATACCTTTGTCAATTTGGTGCTCTCGGATGCAAACATATGATTTAACGATGGGAGGGATATGACCAGAAACAAATGAAACATGATATATCTGGATTGCACTGGGAATTGGTATATAATGAGTAAAAACAGAAAAGACAAAAAAAGAACTATAGTCCTATAAACAGGATGGAAGTGACATAGCTGGGTGGCATCTGGCTTTATATTAACTTCAACTTACACTATACATATGTCATGAATTAGGTATATGGACTGTATTGATAAATAAGTTTGTACAATACTTATCAATGGACAGGCCATTTCGATCTCTCAAGTTCCAAGATTCATTATTCATCATCTAATGGCTACGATTGTGCTACTGGAGGGGCCCCTTCGTTACTTCTCCCCACGGCTTGAGAAGACATCATGTTCTGCATCATGGGCCACGCCCCATTTCCGTTTCCATTGGGCCAATTCTGCCCAGGCATTGGTTGTCCAGTATTGAACATTGCCTGTTGATTACCCATCATGAAGGGTTGCTGGGGATGATTCTGGCCCTGTGCAAATTGCTGAGGCATCCAATACATGCCTTGTGGACCATTGGCCATAATGTATGAGCCCTGGGCCGGCATCATATTAGGAGGTGCTGCTGATTCTGCGGTTGAAGAAGGAGTTGCGATGCCCGTGGAGACGGGGATATGGCCTGTATTCGGGACAGCGCCGGCCATCATGGGAGGCATTCCAGTCATCGGTGGAACCATACCACTAATTGCTGAAGGGGGTACAGCTGGCTGAGTTCCTTTGGTAGGTCCATAGATGGCCTCATCATCACTCGTGTCTGTCGTATCATCATCGTCATCTTCATCCTTCTTAGCCGCCTTGGGATGCTTCGCACGAAGTCTCATATTCTTGGCAACTTCATCCGCACTAAACCCATATATACTCTTAAGATACCGCATAAACTCGAGATACGCATCCGAAACAATCTGAACATGATGATGCGTCAATTCCACCTGCGTGGCATGAGCATCACCTCCCCCAGAAGCAGTCTGGGCGTCGAATTCCGCCATGGCAAGGGCAGTTTGGCAAGCGTTTCGGATTTGGCGGCCGTTCCAACGCATGTTTTCGTGCTTCTTCCAGTATGCGGTGGCGTATTTGAGGATATCCTTTTCGTTGATGTTGATGATGCGGCCTTTGTCTTCGAAGCGTTTTTTGATGATGCGTAGGTTGAGGCGGAAGATTTCGCGTGTGGATGTTTTGTCGAGGGGAGGGTAATAGAGGCTGATGTGTATTCGGGATGTAAATGCTTCGTCGAAGTCGCCGATTCGGTTCGTTGTGAGGAAGAGGATACCGGCGTAGTACTCCAAGACTCGGAGGAAGACTGCATACCAAATTAGATACTGTTCCTTCTAGGTCTATATAGTATGTTGAAGGGAGCCTACCTGCAACGAGTCCATTTCGAACAAAGTTCTTTGGGGAACGCTGGGCAAGGAAAACATCTGCCTCGTCGAGGAGAAGAATGCATCCCCATCTGTTGGCAAGACTAAAGTTTCTCTCTAGGGCTGCTTCTACTTCACTAGCAGTAGCACCAAGATCACCTAAAACGGGAGAATGTATACGTTAACAAATGCCTTGTGTCTAAATACATCTCACAAGGAAAGAGAAGAGAGTATAAAGTTCGTACCACATGTAATTTGGAACAACGGCTTGTTGAAGCGCTCAGCAACACCCTCTATAGTAGCCATCGTATTAGTATATACATATATAAGAGTAGAGTGAATTGATATCCAGGTGACTATAACAGAATTTATGCTTACCAGCAGTAGTCGTCTTACCCACTCCGGGGGAGCCGTGTAGAAGAAGAATAAGACCCTTTCCTACATAGAGAGTTAGCCAGTAGTCAAGGTATCTAATAAATTAATAAAGTATAGGACAACCTTTTCCTCGAATAATGTCGACCTCTTCATTGTCACTAACTCGGGCCTCCTTATTTCGAAAGTGCTGGTCAACTAAACAGTAGACTATGTCCTTATGCTGTTTAGGAAGCACCAATTGGTCAAACGCCGTCTGTTCCTTAGAGCCTTCGCTGACAGGACTCAGATACTTGAGATCGAGTTTTGCTATTAGTGACATATAGTTAGTAAACACTTCAGCATTTTTTTTTCATGGTAAGGTGCACATACCCCATTTACGGCTTCGCAAGACAAAGCCAAAGACGCGATAGGACATGATAACCAAGTCATCATTAGTCAGAGAATTCTTAGAAGCCGTAATCTCCTTCAACGACCGGGGATAGATGGCTACCGATGGCTCGTCGTTGGGCTCGTCCGGGCCAGGCATCAAACTCGCGATATAATTTTCGTTCCTCGTCTTGTCGACATAATTGTCATTATATATGTATTCGCCCGCACAGCATGCAGCCGAGCAGCTCTCCTCTTCGGATGAGCTTGATCCTCCCAAATCTTTTCCAATAAGAGATTCAATCTCAGGCTGCCACCCGCTTGGCTGTGTTGCAGCAAAGGCCTCTGCGAAATCAACCATGACTTGGCTGTCAACTTCGTCGCGTGCCTCCAAGGTGAATCCGTTGTAGTGCATGTGTTTCACGCTCGCCACATCAATGAACATCTTGCCACGGTCGATAAGCTCTTGTTGGAAAGTGGTCTTCGCATCTTCTTTTGCCGAATCATCGCGACTCTGGTAGTTTGAAGTAGGGCTGTCTGCAAATCGTATGGGATACACTTCGAGGGATGTAATCGCCTTCTCGCCGTCGAACTTTGAAATGACGAATGATTTCGATACTGGACCGAGTTGTTTTCCGTCAAAGTCGATGTAGACGCAAAAGAGTGTGATGTGGGCAGCCGGTTCGCTCTCGTCTTTTCTCCAGGCACGCCAGGGAGGAGTGACTTTGTGTCCCGTGCTGGTGATGCTTATGACCCGGTAGGCTTGTCGTCGACCCTGTGCTACGACATCATCTCCTGGTTTGAAGAGATACCATAGGTGGTTGAAGGAAATGGTGCGAGGCTGAGTCTCTGATAGATAGTTTATCTTGGCCTGAATGGTGTTATCCATAAAGTCGATGAGGCAGCACATATGTTGGTAGGCCGTCAACGAATTCGTAAACTCATCATCCTCGCTTGCTTCATTGCCTTCAGCGCCAGATTTTGTTTCCTCTTGGTTCTCTGAGGGTTTTGGTTGCTCCAGTAAAACTTCACCGTTGCCAAATTTCTCTTTCAGTTGTGCAAATTTCTCACGAATTTCCTGGTTGTAGTAGACGAGTGCTCGGAAAGGTCGAATCATGACAAGAGCGCTGTTCATGCGATAATCCTTGGCTTTATTCTTGAATATGTTGTTGAATATCTTTATAATGCTTTGCGATCTGATTCGAATTCGCTCTGGCACAAGCTGTTTGCCTCGGGTAACGTTGTTGGCGATCTCAGCCCACGACGAAACTTTTTGCTCTTTTCCGCCTGCGGTTATTGCTGGGTTTTGCGATTTTTCGGCGTAGCGCATGAACCAGGGATTGTTATAGCCGTCGTAAGTGATGGAGGGCTCTTCCGTGAGGACTTCAATGATGAAATGATCTCTGTTTTGGTCTCCATGATGACCCTGGAATTTGAAACTGCTCCAATCCATTGGACTCACTTCCACCTGCACTACATTCGGCGTGGCCTTATCCGGATCGTCTTCAGCATCTGAATCCTCTGTTTTGATTCCGTTAACCTCTTCCAATGTCGGAATGTGCGCTCCAGGTCGCGCATCTTGTAGCTGAGTTTTTAGTACGTCGAAATATGTTGCCCACTCCATTTCTTTCTTGGTCATTGTCTCCTTGGTCTTCTCTTCCTCTTCGATATCACGAAGCTTTGTCCTTAGGCTTCTCAATTTACGCCAAGAATTATATGAAGTGTTGCTTTTGTTTATGAGGGTTTCTGTCTTCTCTTGCATCAGTGTCAGTGAAGATAAAAGGCCGGGGCCCTCTTCGCGAGCGATTTCCTCGACGAATCCCAGCATCTGCTTTTCAAGTCGCTCCCTATCGCGCTTCTCGCGCTTGGCATCTTCTTCTACAGTATTGAGTCTTTGTTGCAGTTTGAGCAATAACTGTTCCATGTTTCCTTGGTGCCCGTTAACTTGACCAGAGGCATGTGTGACTGGGGTTTCTGCCATGGTGATGCTTGGGGGTACTGCTGCGCTTTGATTTGATTTAGTTTTTTTCGCATCATCAGCCGAGGAAGCATCCATGGCTAGTCGATGAAGATGGTATTTGTATTGATTTAATGACATGAAATAAATATAAAATAATGAAATGAGTTTCGAAGCGCCGCAGAAGAGAACGTAATATCCTTCCTACAGCATGTCTTTCTTCCTAGGCAAGGTACATCTATATGTATGTAACTGACGCTGTGACAGGGATCACAGCAAAAGACGCCATCTTGTCCAATAGAGACAAACCTCATAATCATGCAAACACTTGAAGAGACCTGTCGATTAGGCAGCAATCAGCCAAGAAGGAATCATTGGCTGAAACATGAGGCGACGGGACAACTAGAATACCGCGCAATATCTTGACGGTTGCAAAGAGCAAGGAGTGGTGCAATCATGGAGGGTCGGCAAAGCAATTGGTAGGAACAAAAACTCAGCCGCTTATGTATCCAGCGTATATGAGGTTAGCTTAAAGGAATGGTAGCCTGTCAAAATATATTTAGAAAGAGGGGTAAGTCGTTTTTTTGTTTCACGAGGGTGTTGAAAAGTGACAGGAAATAAGCAAGTGATAGGAAATATGAAGGGATGGCTAATAAAGAGTGGCAATACTATTGACTATTTTTATATGCTTTTGAATTACGGTACTGTCAGCTGCAAGACAAAGACACTCTTCCTAGTCATATCCACCCTTTGTATAACAGTTTCTGTCTTCAACTCAACAGCCATGTCGACTAAATCATCGTCGATTCCACCGGTTCATCTGCAGCCTCCATCCGTTGACTATATTGATAATCGGCTTCCAGAACACCATGGCGTTTTTAAAAATCCAAACTCTCATTACGATCATACTGTACAGAAATATGTGCGAGATGAATCCGGCAAAGACGGAAAAAGCGTAGTCGGAAACCAGGACAAGGATCAAACTCCGAGCCAACTAAGTCAGACATCTCACTTGGGAGATATTGGAGACCCCGAAAAGTTTTGGGGTCTTGTTTTTCCCGAGGCAATTACAGCATTTACCACCAAGTATCCGACAGAACCCGATGGGCTCGAGAAGCTAGGATATCGCATTCGGAACCAGACGACATGGAAAGGCATCAATGCCCAGCTCCACAGAGCTCGTGAGGTTTACGATGGTGCTCAAGTAAATTTTCAGGGTCGTTGCAAGCGAGCGTTGCGCAAACTGGGTGATAGTGCTATTGAACCGACATCGAATGTCGTCAACCTCGTTCCCAACATTGAATACATCTCTCCTGTGCTTGGAGCAGTGCAACTACTTCTTAACGTAAGCTTAGTTGAATTCCTTCATAATACACTAGGCATGCGCAATATATCATTGCTGACGTGTTACATGAAGGCGTATAAAGTGGCATCTGAAGTGCGAGAAAGAGTTACGTCCAGCTTCGATGAGGCAGAGATCCGAGAACTCTTCAATGATGCCGAGGTCTATTTGATTACGTTTCCCGACAGTGGCAAGGTGAAAGATGCAACTATATCACTAGTAGTGACAGTGATGAAGGCAATCGAGGATGCTATCGTATTCTTCTTGTCTAAGCAAAGTATGCTCCTTTACATCAACGGCGGGCACTTTTAAGCGGTTCAAGGCTAACATGATAACATCTCGTGCAAAGTAAAACGACTTCTATCCGCATTTTATCGTGGGAAAAAAGGATATCAAGAGACTCTTCTTAGAAGCCTCGAAGCTATTAAGATTAATAGTGAAAAGCTCATTCAACAAGCACAGAGTGCACACCTCTTGTACACACAGTTCAATCTCGCAGCCATTCGAACCGGTAAGTTTCGATTACGACTCGGACATTGCAAACAACATCTAACAGTGCAAACCATTTTAGAAGCTAAAAGGTTTCATAATGATTCCAAAGATCAATCGAGGTATACTACACTGATGCTCAACGATATACATGAAGTCTCCCTGGAAGCATGCAACAATGTACTTATTATGCTCAATGATGCCGAGGAGAACAAAAAGCGGCAATTACAGATTTTGGCCAACCAAGAAAGTATACTCAGCAGGCTGGAAGAGATCTCCAGAGGATCAACTCCGGTGCCCCCAGAGACTCTACCATGGCCAACCCAACAAACCTCGAGCTTCAATTCTCAATTCCAGTTTAATACAGTTCTGCCAATGCCTTATCAACAATATTTTCAGCCAGGGCAGCAACAGATCTCTCTACATACTGGTCAAATAGGCTGGTTCGACAGCTTTCCTAATGCAGCCCAACAGAGACCTGTATCGCCACAGCCGAGGATCGTTAGTTCTTCCATGATTCTGGACTTACTGAACATCCCACTCGACCTAGACAGCGTAGACCTACTGGCTGTCAAGGAATATAGTTATCGACTACCAAGGAAATACCACACCCGTGCCGTGCAAGTAACCCAAACACGAGAATTCCGCCAGTTCATCGTCGCTCCCACCTCGAGACGACTATTGATCCATGGTCACTTTTCGCCACAGAGTCTTGATACATGGAGAAGTTCTCCGCTGTCCTTTTTCTGCCTCTTACTGGTGAAAATGCTCCGTGAGAGAGAGAGATACATCACCCTGGTGTTCTTCTGTGGGTTCCATGTTGAGGACGAGGACAGCAATGTCGGCGGTGCAGCGATAATCAGGAGCTTTATTGCTCAGCTGCTACAACAAATACCGTTCGACTTTATGCCGCTGAATATGGCGATTGACTTGGATAGCATTCCTAAGGATGACTGCAAGATCTCGCAATTATGTGACCTCTTTGTCTATCTTGTTCGACACTCGCTCCGCCAAGATCGCACTCTTGTGTGCATCATTGATGGTATTGGGGATTATGAAACAGGTGAACTTGAATCCGATATGCTAGCCGTTGTGAAAATGCTTCTTGGATTTTGCAACACGGACGAGCATGGCAATGGTGCAGGTCCACCACATGGCGATGTTAAAGTACTGGCTACAGCTCCGTTTTCCACAGAGTCAGTTCAAGAACTGTTCATTGGTGAAGGAAACGAAGACGAAGACGATTTGCCATTTCTAACAATGGAAAGCTTTCCGGATGTAAACGACACTGTGGGCATAAGCATGCCGTCGTTTTCGTTGCGCAGGGGAAATACAGATGAACTTGATTGAAGCACCGATGACTTTAACGATAACATCAAATATCAAATACATGATATCTTTTCGAGTTGCTCTTCTAGGGCCCGATCTCAGCGCATCCTTCGGTTCTAAGCAACAACGAGGTACAACCTGTATTTCCAACGAACGATCGAAGATCAGAGTATCCATCCATCCATACGAACAAGAACTACATCGGCCAGACAGTTTTTGCACAAGATTTGAAAAGAGAAAAAAGGAGAAAAAAATTAAGCGCATTGGAGATTTGCTCCCGGCAGGGCTTGAACCTGCGACCTTCGCATTACCAAGACTGGGCTGAAAGCTGAAGTATTAGTACGAAGCTCTAACCAACTGAGCTACGGAAGCGCTCGATGATACCCGGAGACGACGATATGAGACTCATGAACTCTGCTCTGCAAGAGATTGAATCTCTGAATGACGATGGAAATCGATGTTGGGCACAGGAGCGCAAAGGAGTACTCATACTATTTAGATGACGGAGTTTCCAATATTTGTACGGCACAAATAGCATAAAATCTGCATGACTCGCGTAAATCATGCGGCTTACAGTTTGATACCATGTAATCAACATAGATAGCCAAAGGGTTGGATTGTGAGATATTTTGGCATCAAGTTTTATCTATTTGGTTCTTCATATATCAACTGTTTATTATCTTCCTGTAGTATCCTTGTGTAATTAATGAGTTAACGCTAAACAGATCCCAGTAAACATTCATGACAGTTAGGTATTCTCCCTACTCCTTGTCAGAGTACATCTCCAATACCCAAACACACTCAGACTTCTGGCTTTTCCTCCGTCACATCTATTGTTTGACTGGGCTTCCTCCAGCCTTTTGATCAGCTCCATATAGATTTAACCCATTCTTTGCAATCACTCACCCCCCTGGACATTTCGTTGTCAATCACCCAGAACAGCAGTATAAGGGTAACCGGCACAGAGATGGCCCAATAGACGTAGAAGAGCCTTTCACCAGCGGCAAACTCTCCATTCATAGACAGGACTGACGCCACAAAAGTGCAAGGCACAACAACTGTGGCTATCTTGGCGAGTTGGCCTGAACTTCGTGCCATTTTGTTGGTAGCTTCTGTCTGAAAGAAAGATTCACGAGACTGAATCTTGGCTTCGCGGGCCTCTTCCATATTGGCACGAACAGTGTACATCTCCATGTGGCTGCTGATGATTTCATCCATCCCTCTGAGCTTTTCCTCAAGAAACTTCCATGCCCTACCCTCCTCTGTTGCGATACGCCGAAACTTCTCATCTTCTGGTGATAGAATTCCAAGGTCTCGGAGTTGGAATTTCCAGGTGATGGCTTGTAGCTCCAGCTTATCAAAATTGATGCTCTGCCGCTCCTGCATCAGGCCATCATACGCTTTGATGGCCTCGTCGCTTTCGTAGGCCCATTTTTGCCTAACTCGGTAAAATCGTTTATCTTCCACTATAAAATCGTGAAAATGACGCTCGCGTCGCCAGACATGCTCTTCCCACACTGCGCGAATGCAATTGCGAGCAAAATAAGTCGCTGAAAACACATCATCGTTAAAAACCATGGGCACGTTATTGTAGGCTTTGACGAGAGCGTTGAATATGGAGCGCTTGTGCACTTGTACATGGTCGTTTCGCGAGGAATTTACTACTACTTCGCGTAGAACATCGAGCCCAGGCTCCCAATTCTCCAAAACAACCGATTCGAGTCCATTCAGATGCAAATGAGAAAGTTGAGGATCGAGTAAAAGAACAGCTATATGTTATATCGTCCCTTGTTAGCATATAAAATATGTTCTCAACTCGGAAAAGTAACAAACCTGTCCATGACCCGTTCCCATACGACTTGCCCCAATAAGAGACCAAGCTGCGAAACATTAACCAATTATTAGTCTTGTCTAGAATCCCTGCTCCGCGATAAAAACTTCCGCAAAAGACGTCTACAAAACCGTCAACACGAAATCCCTTGGGAAGGCAACGTCTTTGTGGCACCGGCACCCTCCAATACGTCGAGCTACCTTGCTTGATATACTGCTCATCCATAATATTGAGGTCCACGCTTTCGTCGCAGTGCGCCAGGAAAAATTCTGGAGGAATGTCGAGCAAGATTCCCAACATCTCTGCCAGCCGCGCGGAGACGTCTTCCAGGATGATGATGCGTCGGTTTCTCTTCTCGGCTGTGCCGTCTTTTGGTGTATTCTCCCAATACATGAATTCATCTCGCGGGTTAGAAAACGTAGGCGGGCCATTTTCTAGGCCAACATGATCCCCTTCAAACTCATATATATAGTAAGTGCATGATACGCTGTGTGGCACCTCTTTCCACGGGTGAGTTGTGTCTTCCTTCAGCATCTCAGTTTCTGCAATACGCCTTGCTCTCTCTGCATACGCCATAGTTTTTTGCTTCATATCATCATTATCCGCCCAAAACACATTAGGATCTGAAAATAGTCAGCGCCCTGTTATATTATGCTTCAGTCGCCGTGAGACTTTTGGTACCTTGATCTGATCGCGGCATCGTGCCTCAGTACTTGTTGGTCTCAGTTACCGGTCTTCCTATCCTGTGTCTCCCAGTTGAACTTTGAGAACAATGACGATTCAAAAAAAGATGAGAAGCTACCGTTATAAATCCAATCTTTGTATGTAGGTGAATTAGAACGAACAGAAGCCATCATTACCCTTCAGATGCAACATCCCCCTTCAGCCGACATAACCCCAAGTGCCACTACTAGTACATGCAGCCTCCCACACTTCACAAGGAACAGGCATCTTCTGGCGAATGAGGGAGCGCTGTGCAATGACACATGCGATCTAATGCATTCAAGTGACCTCTGGCGCTGTTAGCACATCGAACTATTAGGCCTCGTCTACATGGGTAGGCAGGGGTTCTCAAAAAGCCAGCCGCAGCTGAAATGTTGAACTGAACGAGGGGGCGCTGGCATGACACGCACGGCATAATTTCTTCTTCGTTAGATTCATTAGCTTTGTATTAAAGTATAAAATATGACGACTTTATCAGTTTACAGGACCGATTGTCTTCCGTTGTATCCCTCTTGTATGGCTCATTTGATTTTATTTCTATCCCAGCAAAAATCCGCGAGTGCCCGCAGAGCTCAAGGGTTATTTACCTTAGGGAAAAGCTCTTTGCTTTGCATATTTCTGTCAACCAATAGTATACCCAGCCGATGCATGATGACTGCAACGAACTCCTAGGGTAGATTCATCACCGACGGTTGAGTAATAAAATTCCAGTCATACTGATAACGCAAGCCCTAAAGCATATAATAAAAAGGCCGCCTATGAATCAAAAGCTTGAATAGTAGATCTAAAGTTGAAAAAAAAAGGGCAAAGTTTGATCATAGACCCAATAAATAGAAATATACTCTATTAATATCCTATATATAGAATGCGATACTCTCCTACTTTTTCTAGCAGCGTATCCTTATGTCTACTGTCACCAAGGCGCTTTTCATCGCCATGGCTGTGTTCCATTTTCTTGGTGTCACGAACTCTCTCATCTTCTCGCAGAGACATCGACGTGAGCGCAATACCTCTGTCCCTCCAAACCAGTCTCCTCAGTCGAGCCATCCATCATTGGATCAAGTAACCGCCGCTTCTACGGAAGGTGCTTCTACGTTTAGAAAATATCCTTCTAAAGAGAAAATGCCCAAAGAAATCGCGCCTCAAGATGACGCTCCTAGAGAAAAAGTTTCTGGAGATGATAATTTCGGAGATGATGAGTCTAAAGATGTTGAGTCTAGAGACGATGATGAGTCTAGAGACGATGATGAGTCTAGAGACGATGATGAGTCTAGAGACGATGATGAGTCTAGAGACGATGATGAGTCTAGAGACGATGATGAGGCTGAAGATGGCGGTATATGTCGGGACGATGAGGCCGGAGACGGTAATCCCAGAGAGGATAATTCCAGAGTCGGCGATTCCAGAGACGATGACACTCTTGAAAATGACGGCGATTCTACCCAGACGATGCCACCGTCGTATCAAGAAGCAACTGCAGCCTCGTAAAATATTGCTGACTTAGATGGATCCCGTTACAGCACCTCATGTGTTTGTGTATCTCACCAAGGCTGCTGCCGCAGGCATAACTCACTACGGTCGCCGGATTGCAATCCTTTACAAGCATTAAGCACATCTCAAGTCCTCCTCAGATGGTGGTCGAATGGAATGCATCTCATACAGATGGAAGCTGGAGATTCCAATGAGGGAACACCATCGTCTAGCACTCAATCAGCCCTCACACTTGCGCCTATACATTCTGCTATATCCTACCATCTATCGCTAGATAATCTATGTTGCATCCGTCTTCGAATTAGAGACGAAGTCGAGAAGGCCTGTATTCAACCCCTATCCGACAAAGACCAATGTACCTCTGTCACATCTACCAGCTATAGGTGGTCTAATGAGATATGCTTTTACCCAGGGACCTTTTTACAAAAGCAAAAAATCATCTGCTCTCTACCTAAAGGATATGGAAATTCACCCGAACGATTCGCCGCCTGCCCGCATCAGAGTTTGTCCATCTCTGCCCCGGAGTTTTTGATAGAGAACAACCTGGATAAGGTACAAGCATGCTTAATTTACAATCCACCACGCTATTCTTACCATCTGACCGAAAAATGGAGCAATACCCATGGGCCTTAAAGGCAACTGCTTGCACGATATGCCACTTAGTTGTTGAGTGTTCTTTAAGGTTACGGAATCGCAATTTTTATATAAAGTATACTTGCTATAAAGACCTTGGCCCAGGAACAGATCTTCATCATCCTAAATGGCTTGCTTCACTTACGGGCGCGGGCAACTCCCATCTACAAGAAAACAGGCACGAAAAGCTTTATGCACAATTTTGGCGTATAGTTACTGGCTAGAGAAGCAATAGGGAAAGAGAAGCAATAGGGAATGGGCCACTCACCAGTCGTTGGACTGGGTGCCCCATGCCAGTTCTATATGATGGGCAAAGACTTGATAAGAAAAACGAATAATTTTGTCCAATACATGTAAAATACCCACCGTATCCTTTTGTGACAACCAATCCTAGCCATTCTAATTCTCGATGATAGGCGCGGCTGGAATTATAGCTTCTAATTCGCCAGGCTCTCGATCCCGTGATTGCAGCCTTGTTCTCGAGCACGACATGCCTATGCATTTAAACCCCTCAGCTCACCTACAGCACCAAGGCATCGACAATTGAAACGCTCGCCCATAATCCCAAGCAATGAACAACTTCAACATTTCTTCTAATACATTCGGAAATAACGTCCGAATTCATCAAGGAGACATCATCAATTACGCCGGTCTGTCACGCCCATCTTGCTCCTACATATACCTGGACGGAGGCACTTTGCTAATCCCTGCGACAGTACAGAATCACCTCAAAGTAAATATGACGCATGCCGAAATGCGCTGTTTCTTGCAGACCCAATCATTGATCGGGAAACTCTCAAACGTACAAAAGGCCGAAGGATTGCGGGCACCTGCGAATGGATCAAAGATAATGAAATCTACCAATCCTGGCTTGATGGCGACGTGCAATGTCTTTGGATTACTGGCGGCCCCGGCAAGGGGAAAACAATGCTCTCAATCTTCCTAACTGAAGAACTTGAAAGGCGCACTCAAGAAAGCAAAGCCACAGAACTTCTGGTATTCTTTTTTTGTATTCCTGATGAGAAACACAGCAGCGCTGTGGCTATTCTCAGAGGTTTGTCATACCAGTTGATTAGAAAGCGCCCCAACTTGGTCAACTATATCATGTCCGACTTTGAAAGTACCGAGAAAACCCAGGAAACACTCAAGTCTCCAAACGCTCTCTGGATGGTATTGGAAAAGCTCCTGCAAGCTCCCGACCTTGGAACAGTCTTTTGCGTGCTCGATGGACTTGATGAATGCGACGAGGAATCATCAAGCCTTCTTGCTGACAAATTTTACGAATACTTTTTGAAGAACTCGAAGCCAAGCGGTGCGCAATTCAAATTAGCCATTGTCAGCCGAACGATTGATAGGCTGGATGTTTTCCCCCAGGTGAAACTGGACCCTGACAACAACGAATATGTCAACAGCGATATTCAAAATTTCATCGATAGTAGCGTTAAAGAATTGGAAAAGATACGAGGCTTCAATGATATTCGCGAGAGTATCAAGATCACTCTTCTAGATCGAGCCCAAGGTACATTCCTATGGGTCGGCTTCGTGATAGCAGAGCTGTCGAGAAAAAGGACTTGTACCGAGATCATGGAAACTTTGGAGGGAATTCCTCAAGGACTACATAGAATATACAGCCGAATGCTGGCAAAGATTGAATCTAGTCGAAGATCTGTTATCTTTGATATATTACGATGGATTGCTGTGGCCGTTCGCCCTCTGACATTGGCCGAATTGAGGGAAGCTATCCATATCCCCACCGCAAACGTCAGCAAGGACCTGGCCCTTCGCGATCATATCACTCTCTGCGGACATATTCTCACGGTCCATGATGGGCAGGTCAGCCTTGTCCACCAATCAGCGAGGGATTACTTATTACAAAAGGACGCTGACAGCGACCCCATACTCAAAGAGTTTCGAATCAAAGCGGAACACGCGCATGCTACTCTAGCAGAAGTATGTCTTGACTATATTGAGAAGAGCGAGCTATGCCATAGACCTGTGGATATAAAAAAGGATACCTCGGCCCTGCAAAAATGGCCTCTATTACAATACGCTACAATGCACTGGCCAGAACATGCAAGTTGGTGTTCAGGTGCGGATGCTAAGAGTTCATTGTGGCTTTCAAGACCCTTTTTCCAAGAGACATCCATTGTGCGGAAGCACTGGTGGCAGAGCTACAAAACAAGCCCTCTAGTTACTTATTTATTACAAGACGTCTCTGATCTACCTTTGTTACACATGGCCTCTTATTTTGGGATATATTCATTGGCTCGGGAGCTGATTATGATGGGTGCTTTGCTCCGGGCACCTCCAAGGTTATATACAAGATTCAACTATCCAGATGAAGCCACGCCGCTAACCTTGGCTGCCCGCCAAGGCCATACAGCTATCGTGCAACTACTGCTTATAAAGGGCGCGCATGGTAAAGATGAAGCGTTAAAATGGGCCGCCCTCACAGGCCACACAGCTATTGTGCAGCTACTGCTTACAAATGGCGCACATATTAAAGACAACGTGTTACGCATAGCTGCCCTCGGTGGTAACACGACTATTGTGCAGCTACTACTTGCAAACGGCGCGGGCGACAAAGACAAGGCGTTAAAAGTAGCTGCCAGTCAAGGCCACAAAACTATTGTGCAATTACTGCTTGCAAAAGGCGCGGGCGACAAAGATAAGGCGTTAGAAGGGGCTGCCGGCAAAGGCCACACAGATATTGTGCAGCTACTAATTGCAAATGGCGCCGGTAGTACAGATAAGGCGTTAGAAGAGGCTGCCGGCGGAGGCCATATGGCTATTGTGCAACTATTACTTACAAAGGGCGCGGGTATTGATAATGAGGCGCTGCAACTAGCTGCCCTCAAAGGCTACATGGCTATTGTACAGCTATTGCTCGCAAATGGCGCGTGTAATAGAAATGCGGCGCTGATCCTAGCTGCCAGCGGAGGCCAAACAGCTATTGTACAGCTACTACTAGCAAAAAGCGCGTATAGTAAAAGTACATGTAGCAGGGCGCTAGAAGAAGCTACCATCGGAGGCCATACAGCTACTGTGCAACTACTACTTACAATCGGCGCGAATGGTAAAAATGAGGCGCTGGAAGCGGCTGCCGGCAAAGGCCACACAGATATTGTGCAGCTACTACTTGCAAATGGCGTGGATGAGAAAGATGGTACGGCGTTGGTGAATGCTGCCCGCGGAGGGCACACGGCTATTGTTCAGCTACTGCTCGCAAATGACGTGGATAATAAAGATGTAGCGTTAGTAGAGGCTGCCTCCCAAGGCCATCTGGTTACTGTTCAGTTACTGCTCGCAAATGGTGCGGACGGTAGAAGTAACAAGGCGATGGCAGAGGCTGTCCGCGGGGGGTACACGGATATTGTGCAGCTACTACTTGCAAATGGCGCGGATGGTAAAAATGGCATGATGCTATATAGAGCTGATCTCAACAGTAGGCCGCCATTGATGGCAAATGGTGATGGGAACAAAGATGATGAAAGGACCAGCAAGTCAAGGGAGTCAATGGAGGTCCGAGTCAATGGAGGTTAATATTCCAGCACTATGCAAAAGGGTTCGCAGATAGGTTCAGCTGATTAGCATGCTGAGTGTGAAAATAACTTGAACACTAAGTATTCTAAACACGCATTCCGTATGAAAATTCGCACTTGTAGCATGCGCCTTGCATCTAGAGAGCATACCTATGTTGCCTACCTACCGTCAAGTCAACAAATTGTACACAGGTATTCAAATCCTGAACTTCTTGCCCTTCTTGCCGTTAGCCGCTTTGATCTCGGTGGTCGCACCTGTGGTTTCGTCCTTTTATTAAAGACCCGGCCTTCATATGTCGTTCCTTTGTCCCGTTTCGTCCGCGCACTAGAGCCGGCGATGTGCTCCGGACCGAAGCCACATGCCGCTCCGATGGCGCCGGGTGCCACCGCCGTGAGATGTGGCGGAAGGACCGGCCAAGACGCCGGCAAGTTCGTGGCGTCAATAGAGGCTGCTCTCCTTTTTGACAGTGTATAATTCTATAAATCTCTTCTACCTTGTTACCTTCTTCCCCCTTCTCTTTGTCAACAGCATCATCGGTGTTATTCTGCTGAAATGAAGCTATAGGTACTATTAATATTGTCGATCACATGATGGTTACGCAGTATTCTCTATCTAGAAGTATTAACGATAACAGAATACTGTAGAGGAGAGAAGCATGACGCGCCGGTTGCCTCCGATGTTATACGCGAATATCAGTCATGAGATACCCTTGTCCGTGCAGCTAGGCAGACATCCGCCCGTCGCATCGGTAGTTGCGCTTGCTGCGCCCACTGCATGGATGATGTGATTGGCCTCAGCTGGGATCAGATCCTGGCGCAAGTTGCAGTGAGCTAGTGTTTGGGGATTGATCCTGTGAGGCTAACTGCGAAATCAAGCTGAGCCTCAGTTTAATCGCAATTCTTGTTTTCTTCGCCTCTTCATTTGGCCGGCCACCAGCCTGTCACAGAAATATAAACCAAGCAGCTTTATCTAGTTGCAACTAATATCCCTCGAATATCGTCCAACGATTATCCTCGAGCACCCACCCAAGTCCTACACACTGCACCGCATCCGAGCACTGATTGATCCTCGTCAACTGAATGGTTATCCAAGGCCCAACTGCAGATTCGCCCTGACAAATCCGGAAAACGAATATGTTGGAGGACTCAGCTGCTTCGGGCTTTGGAGGCCAGGGAAATCGAGAATGGCTATTTGATTGGTGTCCATATGTTCCAGAGTCCCCTTCAGAAAAAGCGAATTTCGATATCGCGATGATTGAATGTTGGAAATATGAAGACGATGAACCAACCAAAAAATATGAACTCGGTGGCTTCCACACAGAAACCATGAACTCGTGGCTGAAAGAGCCCACCCCAACGCGAAATGGACAACAGCCGACGGCCGGCTTCAAGGTGGCAGTGGTTCCTTGTGCCGATTCCAGCCAACTTCCATACTTGACAAATGGCGAGATACAAGAGTTCAATGCTGCTTTTGGGCTGCCGTATTTTCAGAAGCATTACAGCTCTATAGACTGCGGTGCATGCGGCATGTTTTTGCAGCCTGACAACAGTTATGGTATTTGACTTCTCTATACCTAGGTGCATATTTATGTGCCTGGTATATATGTACATACATGTGTGAGTAAGCACTGACCGTAGCTAGTCTTTATCATTCGAAGGACCACTGATTGGGCTTCGATCGGTTCGGCGCTTCGATACGATCCTAAGACGAACATCATTCGCGGGTTTTTCTATGTGGAACTTAAAAATATCAGCTTCGCAAAGTTTGAGAAGATGCCCGAGCAATTCATGAATTGCAGCCACCCTCTTCTGCTGCCGCTACTGGCTGTCGAGATAACATTTGAGACGAAAGTCAGTCACCTGGCAAAGAATTCACAAGATCTGAACAAAATCGAACAAATGACGGGATACGGCCTCAGCACGTCGGAGAATGCGACAGACTCGCAGAACGACTACCGCGTCCTCGTGAAGGGACTAGGTAAACACCAAAGTCAGCTGTACTTGGCACTGGCAACAATAACTTCGTCTCGATACATGGCTCTGTTTCTGCGTCAGAAAATACAGCATCTTAGTGGAGTTATACCGGAGGAATGTCAGCAGAAACTAGCTCCAGCCTGCCACATGTTGGATGAGCGAATCGAATTCCTTCTGAGCAATATTGAACACACATATATGATGGGTGCTATGAAGGAACGAATGGAAGCGCAGCAAACCGTCGTAAGTATAGTTTACCTGGACCTCATTTCGTAGCTGAAGTGCAATTGGAGAGAAAATAGAACTGACCATGAAAAGCTTTTCAACCTCATCGCTCAGGCGGATAGTCTGATCAATGTCAGCTTAGCGCAAGATTCCAGAGAAATGGCCGTGTCGAGCAAGCAAGACAGTTCAGCTATGAAGATCATTGCCCTGCTCACAACCTTTTTCTTACCAGGCACCTTCATTGCAGTAAGCTACATACTATCTAGCCATCCCGTGGGCGGCCAGCAAATTCCTGTTCGAAGCAAGCCATATTAACTTAACTCTCTTCCTAGTCATTCTTTGCAATGCCACTATTTAACTGGTCCGAGCCTGAACTCCACCAGGTCGCAAACAGCCATTTTTGGGTATACTGGGCCGTTACAGGTCCTCTGACATTGGTCACTATGGCAGGCGTCATCGCCTGGGCAGTCTGGAATAGCCGTCGCATCCAGCTCCTGCAGTCTCGTGCAAGAGAGAGCGTGTTTGGTGAAGAAGCTAAACGACGCAGAGCGAGGGACATGGACGAGAAACAATCACTGGAAACGGAGATGAAGAGGAGTTCGATGTCGGATCGAGATCCGTACAAAAAGTATTCCCTGTTTGATATCCTTAACCACCGCCGACGCCACCAACACGATTTGGCCACCGCCGAGCCGTGAGAGTTGGGGGTTGGGTCCAACCGAGACTTCAAATACGATGCAATTTTTAAGCAATGAACTTCATGAGGCATTAGGTACACATTAGGTGCACATTTATTATAATATCTAAACATATACCCCTCTATCCGCTTTTCACAGTGTCCTTCTCTTCAACCCTCTCTACCGGCACTCTTTCTTCCTCATTATCATCATTATCATGAGCCGTAATATCGCTTTCGTGGTCCCCTGTTGGTGCGGCCTGCTCTTCATCAACAATCGCTGCATTACCAGCACCTGGTTTTCTGTCGCGTCGTAAATACCACCTAAAATAATAGACCAAACCTTGAGCCATAAAGACCTGATTCAAACGCTCGTTAACAAATAAGCACAGATCAATGGAAAATCTCAAAACTCACCTGCTCAATCGTATAAAGCAAAACTGGAATCGTGATAAACGCTCGTGTCAAATCGTCCGCCTGAGTCCACATTGACGTTACCAAAGGAATCCCCAAGCTCGTAGTCTTGGCCGCTCCGCAAAAGCATACGGCAATGGTCTGCTCCTTAGACATCTTCTTAACAGAAACTATACGTTTGACACGCTCCGGCAGACGAGATACCTTGACATGAGGGTTGACGTATGTTGCGAGAAAGGCGGGCGGACGAGCGAGGTAGAAGCAGATGAGGGTGAAGATGATATAGAGGCCAATATTGATGAAGACGTTGAAAATGACGTCTTCTTTGGATAGCTTATAGAGCGCACCGGTACCGAATGCGCCTGAAAATGTGGTCCTTTCGTTACATCTTCGTTAGTTAAACAGCGATACTCAGCTTGGAACATACCCAACTCACCATACTAGCAGTATCAGGCAAACGGCCGGCAATTTTCCCAACATCGTCACCCTCAACACCTTTGCCACGAGATCTCCTTTCCACCACCTCACCGCCTGTCCCACTGCTAAGGGTAGCAAGACGCTCAAGCCAAGCTGCTTGGCCACGTTGGCATACATGTCGCCCAGTGTACTCGGGTCCGCAGGACGCCAGTTATCAAAGACAGAATCTCGCGGTATGAAGCCGTATATCAAGATTGGCGTGAGGAATGAGCCGAGTGTGTTGCCAATGACTACTGAGATGACGGCTGCAGCTTCATCGCCTCCTGCTGAGCGTGTCATGACGACGTTGGAGGCGATTGTGGTGGGTAGACAGGCTGTGGCGAGCATGCCGAGGATGATGGGGATAGAAGGAGTGCCGTGCCGTAGAGCGCCAGCCGCAAGACAAATGTGTACAAAGGCTGTATATCATATGTTAGTTTATTTTATAAGACAATTATCAGGGACAGTAGCCGTGTAGCCGGTCCTTACTCACCCAACATAATCACGGGAATAATCACAAAGCTGCAGCCCTGGACCATAATATGTAGCCTCCAATTCGTCAGATTTTGCTTCAACTTATCCGGAGGAAGCTGCAGTCCGTTGATCAGAAATATGATTGCCACGGCACCATACAGGATGCTATACTCTGATCTAATGACACCCCCATGTTCTGCGACATCTGTATTGGTTGACGTAACCAAACGATTAGCTTACTCTTATTTCACAACACCACCCCTCATTCAATTGCCGAGGGCAAATCCGATTCAGAAAAGAAAGGGAATTCAGCATCACCAAAGATGCCAAAGAAGAGAAAATGAAGAAGAGAAAACTCACGTGGGAAAAAGCATCCAAGCACACATGCCACGCCGAATCCAATGAGCAACCACTGCGCCGCCACAAACTCGACTCCCTTCCAAATCCACACCAGAGCTTTGTTTTCCCTCCAATTACTCTTGTCCGTCGTCACTGTCGTCATTGTCGTCATCGTCGTTAATCTCGTAGCAGCCATGGCTCCCAATCAACTTTGTCGTAAATATCCCAAAAAAAAGCAGAATACACAACCAACGAGAGATTTTTATCATCCGAGTGTCATAAAATCATCGAGAGCATTTCAAAATAAAAGCCAACATATTCAAATAATCAGAGTAAAATGGGGGAAATGGAAAGGAAACAAAGGAAGACAGAAAAGTCACGATATGGGCCCTGCTCGTAGATAAATACCGTGCCGGTCGGTTACAATATGTTTTAAAGACCGAAAGGGCTGCCAAGTTCTGAGACCGCGCAGGAATGCAGCGGGAGCAAAATGCGTCTTATTACCGGCGATGAAGGGCGGGTCTCGTCGGCCGATCGCATGAGATATCTGCCGACATCGCATTTTGGAATAGCCAGAATAGGACAACTGAGGCGGTCGTCGGTGGGATGATGGGTTGGAATCTTCTTGTAAGCGTCATGATAACGGAAAAGGGGGCGAGGGCCTGAAAAAGCATCAGATGCAAGGGGGAGCAACGAGCTTTGAGACAGGCATACAATGGCGTCAGGTCACATCGGCATACTCCCATGCAAAGCATAAAAGATGTGAGAATGAGGAGACTCTTAATGCTTGGATAATCACAATAGTATATTCAATCCAGACCGCTATTAAATACGTCGGCTACTCCTATCGTCTGAACTCTTCATAAGCTTATACAGTCGAGACATTAGAACAACATTCACCCTCCGTCACGTCCCGTTTTTTCACCAAGTGACAAACATCTAATCATCCAAGAAAAAGAAAAAGCCGCGACCTCCTCAAAAGGCAGCGTCAAAGCAAGGCTAACCCCAACGCCGTGCGATGCCTATGGTATCAAAATAAACATTCCTCTGAAAAACAAGTTTTTCAAGGATCAAATCGTAACAAAAGAGCCTGCTCTTCTCATGGCGCCTCCATTGGTCGTGAGAATATTAGATGGAAGAATAAATATAAGAAGAAGAATGAGGCAGTAAATCTTAAGACAGACAAAGAAAAAAAGTCTTAGCATATGGTTGTTTATGCAACGAGCACGGGTGCTGGCTCCAATGGCATAGCTGCAATTGACTCAGCAGCGCCAGTGCTACTCGGTGCCGGTGCAATCTCTGGGTCTGGTATTTGTATGTCCAGCTGACAAGAAACATTAGCATCAGCCGTCAGAAACTCCAAACAGGTGAGAAGTCTACTTACAGTCATGTAACCCGTGCGCCGGAGCGAAATGAGTTTTGGAGGGAGAATGCCCTCCTCAGATGGAGTGGTCTTTTCCTTTTCTCGATTCCACTTCTCTATCCACAATTCCAAGTTGTTCAATCGGGATTTGATGCCAGTCATACCGAAGTCATCCCAAAGCCATCCAGTAACAAGGCCCAAGACGGCATCAAGCACATTGCGGGGATTATAGGGATCAAAAGCCGGTACCAGCTCCTTGTTGAGCTTGTCTATGATGCGACGGAATTCAGGCTCAGCAATGCCAGCAGGATCCAGGATCTCAGGGTAAAGATTCGAAAAGGTAGGAGCAAGATCACCCTGGAGAAGCCAGTCGCGGCGGATTCGGATTATCCGCGTCTTGGCATATTCTGCAGAGTCTGATGGTACATGGGGGTTTAAGTGAGGGAAGCAAGGGTGCTGCGGTCCCCACGATTCCCCTAGATCTGGCTGAACCTCTTCGCCCATGATTGACGAGTTGGATGACGAGATTGCAGATCCTATACCATCCCCAAAGGATACGTTGGAGAAGCGAGGGTGGTCCATTACATCAGGTCCTCGCTCCAAGTCTCTGGAGTGGGACCTCCTCGGTTCCTCATTTTCGGGTAGCATGATGCCTTTGCCCTTATCAACTTTGGGATTGTTGGTAGGTGGCGGCGATTCGCTAGTGAAATCGCCGCTGGTTCTCGTCTGGAAATCAAACCGAGTTGGGGAGAGGGTTTGTGAGCGTCTCTCGTCGTACGAAGCCCGGACAGATCCAGGCAAGCTTATGCGTTTATTATCCGTTGTGTTTAAGTCAAAATGAAAGCTGAGGGGTGTTGATGAAGAGTGCCGCACCTGTCGGTGTTCGGTGAGGGTTAGCAGGGGATAGTCGCCAGCACCGGTGACGTTCGGGTCGGCAGTGTCGGTAGACTGATCGAGGGCCGGGTGCTGTAGTGGGACGGGAGGTCCAATCGGACTTGAAGGGCGTCGCTTGCGGGAGGGGGCTCTGGGGGTTGAGTTTGTAGGATTCCACAGACGGGCGGAGGAAAGGCGTTGAAGTCGAGTCGGGCCTGCGGCCGAAGTTGTAAGATTGCGAAAAATCGAGTGTTGGTTCCGCTTATGCAAGACCTTGGAAGCGTCGGGACGAGGAGGCTGGTGAGATGCCGAGGGTAAGGCTAGGACGGCGTCTGAGCGAGGGTTTGCCTGTGCGCCTAGGGAGGGCGGGCCGGTTGCTGTTGAAATTGCCTGAAGCTCGTATGAAGCCGTGGGAATGGTGGAAACGGCACGGCCGCTGGGACGACCGCGCAGCGAAGAAATGGCGAGGTCGCGTCGGGCCTAGAAGTCGTCGAGACCAGCGCAAAGCTGCTCTCAGATGGATTCGAGAGTGCCGTTAACTCTGAGAAGAACCGCCGCAGATGCGATAGAGTCGCTGCGGGAGAAAATTGAGACTCTTCCGCAGTGGCCGTCGAGCGCAACGCTGAGTTGGAAATGCACGTCCGGAGAAGTGCTGAGAATGGTTTGGCGTTGAAGCCGTACTCGTATCGGCTAATCAGGGGCGCGCGCTCGAACGGGTTAGTGCGGGTGATTAATTCTCTTGCGCGGCTGTTGCGTGATTGCATATTTATCGATTTGGCATCAAGTGCGATAAGACAGCATCGAAAATATTCGGCAGGTTGTGGAAGATGCTGGGAGAAGAAAGAATTTTAAGAGCCCATTGCTGGTGGTCCAAATAACGAGCCGAGATAAAATGGTTCTAAACTAAGAATAAGAAGGAAAAATGAAGAAAAAGAAAAGAAAAGAGAGTGAGAATGGAGAAAGAAAAAGAAATTATGTTTACCCGACCTGTACCGGAGGAAGAAATGGTCTGTGGCCTTGGGCCTGGGAGCCGCCTCAGCTTTATCTGCGTTTGATGCATGTTTGCCTGCTCGCCTGCACAAACCGCTAACACGCCTTTGCCCTGACGATCCATGCAGCATCTCAAGTGCGAGAAGCCGTGCTTACTTACATCCATGAATGCTTGTCTAAGCCGCTGCGAGTGAGCTCTAGCTAGGAGAATGCGGCATGGCTTCGGGACTCTGCGTGGGTGGCGCTCAGCAGCAGGCGAAGCTGAACCGTTAGACTTAATTTTGCCCTGCCAAGGATCATTTATTATCGTGGATCTTGTGACGACAACCCAACAGTTAGAAATTCCACGATGGGACTGGGCTGCTATTCTAAGGATCAGACCCATGGCGAACAGAAATTTGCATCATCACTCGCGGCAATCCCGAAGATCTAGAGGCACGCATAACACATGGCATGGATGGTGATAATGCATGAGAGATGACACCGATTCACATCATGCCACTCACTGAAACTAGGAGACGCCTCGCTTCTGAATGTGGCTTGCAGAATCACCCGGTTAGTTAGGGCTACCTATTGAGCGATTTGACAGCCCTCACTGCTACCTCCTGGTTGCTGCATGGAGGCGTTTCTAGCCTAGTCTCACCTCTGTCTGAGGAAGCAACTCTGTTACGTACATGGGAGGGCTTTTCATCCAAGAGCCAAGGCCGAAGGATTGAGTTTACCGGGGAATAGCAATACATCTACGAATAGGCTGGGGTGTCGAATACAAGATTGGATGGAACAATGATAGCAACAGCTTCGTATCATCAGCCTCAGCTACAGCATCAACAATAATGCCAGGGGTCATCCCGGGCAAATCTATCGGGTCTCACCGACCAGGCTTCATGCGGAGAAAGACCTGAAAGATCGTAAAACCCTTCACCCTGCCATCGATCGAGCAGTAGTAATTCCGAATAGGGGGCTGAACGAACCGTGCGCTTCCATATTGCACGGGCCGCTGTCATTGCTGTTCCCCGGTGGGAAATGCCAGCTAGTCACCACGGTGCGGGACAGGGGCCAGCACTCAATTTAATTCTCCTATTATCGATGTCCAAACCAAGGTTAGAATCGGATTTCTCGAGATTGCCCTGCCTGTTCACATGGCGGTGATGCGGAATATCACCACGAAGGGAAATTATTCAATGCGCGCTTGGGAGATGACGTAGGCGATGATCTGCAAGAGCTGTTCAGAGCTGGGAGGCGGGGCCAGATCTAGGCTGGACTTCATTTCTGGGAACTGACTTGTCAGCCCGCAGTTGTTTGCTGCTGTCTGGGGGAAATGAGATGGGCAGTGTAGGGCCGAACGATGGAATACAAGCTTGATGCCTGATCTAAATCGATCCAACTACCACGGTTCGCATGCATGTATGCTGTAAATGCTGTAAACGTCGTGCTCTTGATCGGTAGAGTTGTGGTCGATACAGGGCAGGCCTTGAAGTCAGATGACTATATGATGACGCTTAGAAAAGCGCGAAATAATGAGAAACTCCATCCAGCCAGTAGTAAGCTACTAGGGCGGATATATAAGAAAAGTCAGGTAACCACTCACGACGGTGGACCAGTTACATGTACATGATTCATTCCATTCATGTCATCAATGGCGCTTTTGGCGCCCGGAGCCTTTCGTCCAGAATTGTTCCAGTGGAGACTTTATGTGCTATTTGTCGTTGCCATGTTGCGCCGCAAAATGGGGTAGCTGATGCCAGGAATGCGCAAAGATATCACTGCGGGAGACCATGCGTAAATGAATCCATCTCTTATCAAATCTTGGGAGTACTATCAAAGATCAAGATTCATCAACACATCAAAATATCGCGCCATCTTATCCATCCATACCTTATCATTGGACCTTCTATGCTATGGATATATTAAGGTACCGCTATCAGTCGGTGACATTTTTGCTGCCCGCCACTACGTCAAACCTGCCAAAATCAGCACAAGCCCGCTGTACCCCAGATTCTAGCCCGCCCAGCCATGCGGGAGCGCTAGCCATTAGCAGGGAAGAGTGCTGGAGCATCCACTGACACCCGCTAAAGGCTGCCCGGCCTCGAATTCCAGTTGACGTAACGACGGGCTGGACGCTGCGTGTCTGCCCACCACTCCATCTCTCCCTCTCCTCCCTGCCACTCGTCCAATGATCCTCTGCTGACATCCTGCACAATCGTGCATATCCTAAACCATGTCGGCGGCAGTAATGCCAGACGACGGCCGTCAGGCCTCGACCGCTTCATCCTCAGCTCGGCTCGGACTCGCCGCAAGCTCCGGCATCAGCCTCGGCCACGGTGTCGGAAACGCAAGCAACGCTCCTCCTGGACATTCCATCCGCCGTGTCAAAACTCTAGACGAGCCTTCGATGCGATCCGGCTCCATGTCGCGGCACTTTTCTTCAGATTCGTCCTCCGAGGCGCCTCCGCGCAGGAGCTCCAACTTTTCGGATTACAGCCTAAATGAGGCACGCGACATCCTCAACCCCCGGCCGCACGCTCAGGGCGAGGTATCCCATCACGATTCATCGCCGTTAGCATCTCTGTCGCTGGCCTTTGCCCTATTGCCCGCCATCGCCGGCGTTTTGTTTCAGAATGGCACCTCCGTCGTCACCGACATTATGCTTTTGGGCCTCGCCGCCATCTTCCTTCATTGGTCGGTGACGCAGCCTTGGTACGTAGCAACACAACTATCGCGTCTACTACGATCTATATGGTGGAAAATATAATAACCAGTGTAATATCCCTTTTATAGGCAATGGTATCATGCAGCGCAGGAAGTCCGTACCTTTGAAGAGCAATCGATTAATATAGCCCTTGAAACGGACAGCGATCTCGACTCTCAGGCCAAGGCTCCGAGTACTAGCACACCCTTAGACGACGTTCCTGAAGAGCGAGAGGGAGATAAAGCAGACGATTCCAACTCAGAAAAGAGAGAGACAAGAGAGAAAGTAGTAACGGAACAGCAACAGGCGGCTCTCAAAGAGCTATATCGCCACGAAAGCCTTGCTCTCGCATCATGCTTCGTATTACCGATGCTTAGCGCATACCTCCTACATTATATCAGAGGGCAGCTGAGCCGGCCATCTGAGGGGCTCGTTTCCAACTTCAACTTGACAATTTTTCTCATGGCAGCTGAGCTGCGTGTACTGTCACATATAATCACGCTGGTCCAGTCTCGGACGCTGCACCTTCAGAAAATAGTACAGGATAGCCCGTTTGGTCAACGAGTTGGTACCGAAACGCTACTTGAGGAGATGCTCCGAAGGCTAGAGAGGCTGGAAACCCTTTCAACGTCTCAAGGCAATGTGATCGCTGGGCACGGAGAGTCCCTGGGTACGACCACAGCGACGGTTAGCCGAGACGTGAGAAATGCTATCCAGCCAGAGCTGGATGCTCTGAATCGAGCCGTAAGGCGATATGAGAAGAAGGCAACACTCCTGCAGCTACAGACAGAGGCTAGGTTCTCTCAAATGCACGCAAGGCTGGAAGACGCCATATCCTTGGCGGCTGTGGCAGCAAAGCAATCGAATCAGCGAAGCAATTGGCTCCCGTGGGCATGGAAACTGATCGTGACGGCAGCGACGTTTCCTCTCAAGATGTTCCTGGAAATACTCGCCCTGCCGTTGAAGCCCATAGTTGCATTTGCAAACAGAAATAAACAGCCATCATCCACCAACCTTCGGGCACCACGGAGCAAGCCGGGGAAGCCACCAGTGTCGGTAAAATATAACGGCGATCGAGTGCCGCCGAGAATAATCAAGAGATGATACCGGAGATGATACTGTTTCACTTCATGTTGCTTATTCTGCTGGGGTTTTTGTTTTGGGCTTGTTAATGTTTTCGTTATTAGCAAGCAAATCGGCACAGCAGACTGGCCAACGGCTGTATTTGAATCACGATGGATATTATTGTTATAACCATGTACATCATTAAAGGAGATACCTTACCTGATGGCATTGCCTCTTTGGAAATCATCACTACTGCAATAGAGTTTGACCCTGAAACGCTTTCCCTGCAAAGTGATGGTTGATGAGCGGCCTTTAATTTCCACCTGGATTAAACTTCATCGCCTGCATATTTGGATACTTACTATCAACTCAATTATTTACGGGTTCTTCGCTTGTGGCGTTGATTTGTTCTCGTTTCCCCACAGACGCCTCTCTCAGCTCAAAATGAAGCTCCCCGCGATGTCACATCTTATCACAAATCAATCTTTTGAACCCCACGTCAGATATCATGTTGCTCAAGCTTATCGACTACAAAAACAAACAATACAAATCATTATCGGGTAATGCACGTGTGCACGTGTACCTGAAAACCTTTTTTTTCGAGTTATCCAAACCAGGTTTTCGGCTCAACATTCGGGGAGGGGACGGGGATACAAGAAGGTAGTGCTACCACACGGCGATGGCTTCAATTGTCAGGTGAGGCGCCTCAGCTCATTGTCACTCCAGCAGCGGAAATTGCAATGACTTTTGAGTTTGAACTCTTGCATGTCACGAGATGTTTATTGATTGTTTATTTTTTGTTATGCCAAGCGGCCAGGTGAAATTATGTACTACCGCCATGCACTTCAAGCGAGTCAGAATAGCTTGGGGTTGAGCTTTCTCTAGCGCAGTGCATGAAAGAACGACGGGATTAGCTCTGGTCGACCACCAACAATGCGTCATAGCATTTCCCCTCCCCTCTTTTATTTGGCGAAGCTTGCTGATACGAATATGGCTTCAGCTGCAATGCATATTGCTGCGTTTTCCAAGTACGATGTGCAGTTCTTAGACTTCTTTAACCACCAATGGATGATACCTTACACTACCCTACGGACTCGTAAGCCATTTCTCTCCACTGTAGGTTTTGCCTCGCCGCCAAAACCAATTAAAATCTTTTGTGACATGTTGACACCGCTTCAGGGCCAGAACACGACTTTGATGCTGTGAAGAAAAAGCATGTGGTGCAGTCCACACTTTTCGCGTCTTCCACTATAGCAGGTAAAGCTGGAAGATGAAAACGGTGTGTGTATCGTTGAGCTGCTTTGTAAGTGGAGTAAATACAGCGTGGCACAAATCCCCATTAGGCCGCGCATGGTAAGGTTTCACTATCGACGGAGATGTGCACCCAAAATGATCACTGATGAACCGACCAAAGTTTAAATAGGTCGATTTGCTGCTGCAAGATCGCGAAAATAAAACGGGTTTCATGGGAGGTACGGGCCTGAACGTGGGAAGAGGTTCTGTTGTATTGTGCACCACAACGAGCCAGTCATATATCGATATCGAGTCACGCAAGCGGAGTGGATCTTTTAATTTCAGAACACAATGTAGCGTGGCGCAAGGGATTGCATGAATGCTGGCTGTGTCCTGGTTGCCTGGACCCGAAAGTTTGAAGTTGTACCAAGACTCATATGGAGTAGTCCAATGGCTGGCTGATAGTGTCGCTGCTTTTCATGTGTTGTTGCCAGAAGAGAGCTGTTCTTCCGTGCATGTGCTCTGTATATCCCTGGCTGCAGAAGATTATTGTTCATGCTCCTCCTGCAGGCCAACATCGTATCATGCAAGGGATATGCTTGGTTACGTACGGACAAGAACGAGTGGCGATGGGCACGATCGGCTGTGCGTGGCTGGGATTTTTATAGAGCATACGGAGCACATGCGATCTTTCAGTGTACGCTGAAGAAAGTGGTGAACCGTGCAGGCGGTGATTCTCTAGCAAGCAGTGGCGGAGAGACATTCGTGGACAGACATACAGCGGTCAACATGTCTGTCTGCGATGTAACAGTGTGAATCAGGATTCAGTTGGCGTTATCGGGACTCCGTATTAGCCACTGGAGACGTGATGAGACGTGGATGCCACCACATCCGACAAGGAAATGCCTGGTCAGACAACTCGACAACTCTTGAACCTTGCATTGCAGTGTTTCGCAACCGGCCACTTCCAAGACCATGGGTGGTTAGTGGCTTCTTCGCCCCCAATTGCGATGCCAGGATATCCAGTGAGAAAGACGCTCTTTGGCTCGTCCGGAGTGCGTCTCTCCGTACTAACAGGATGATGCATCAGTGGCGTCTTTTGCGTAGGGATGCGGTGCAAGGGAGGATTTCAGCTTCATTTTTGCTTTTTGCTAGCAGTACAAAATACGGGGTACTTGCAGCAATATGTAGGATTCGGGGGCGAACCAATGGCTGGCCATTCACCAGATGCAAGGAAAAGCATCATGAGATACGGAACACGATAGACACTTGGGCTGCTGCCCGGTAATAGGTACTGAGCTGTCTGTTGCGTGGATTGAAGAGAGGCCAATGTCATGCCAGGCACATTTTGATAGGTAGACAGAGCTCCTGAGATCTTGACTTGGTGGAAATGAGACCGGAGATCTCGGGTACACGGATCATTTCTGGTTGGGCTCAGTCATTGTATCCAGAAATAAACCGTATCAATACCCATGGAATTCTCCGGCGAATGCTCCGTCCAACAGGGGAGAAGACGACACAGTCGAGAATTTAGCCGTCTAGGCGTTGGCTTTGAGTGACACCACGAGTTGAGGCTTCCAGCCTTCGTACTACTGCGGCGCCCTGTTACGAGCACTGCTGGGCCTCGATTTGGGTAATGGATGACGAGATGGCGTCGTTGGTGGTGCGAGTCAAACGGGCTGATCTACAGTAGGCCTGCTCGGGCATTGACTTGCCCAGTACCAAGGAGCTTGTAATACTGTATGCATCACGAGTCTCTTCTGAGTGAGAGTGAGGGATGAAGAGTCAAATATCATGGAACTGATTGACAAATGAGTGTCTGCCACGAGCTCACCAATTCTTGTGTCGAACCCAGCAGCTCCAATTGGGTGGCGCATCACACGGCATTTTAGCTTCTGGCTTGGCTGGCTGAAAGCGGATGGCACCGCGCCCGGCTTTCCTGCCAGCCTTGGCGTTCTTTTGGCGCAAGGGGCAGTAGCTGAACAACCCCGCCCGGCCAGAGCTCTTTCCTGCCCCTGGGCCGTCTGGAGCAGCACAGCTCAGGTACCACTGGGACCACTCCTACCACTAGTGCCCCAGCACCTGCGGTAGAGCTTGCGGTAGCAGGGGGCAGCGGAGGTACTTGCGGGTACCTGATGCAACGAGATCGGCCAGGTTCCTGCATGCATCTCTGCCGAAGCCGCATCTGGCCCTTGCACGCCCGCCCGCTCTTGCAATCTTTGGGCACAGAGCATTTTGCAGTACAATTCGTAGGTACCTGTGATTCCAACCAAGGCTGAGCTTCCAGTTGTCCGATTGATCATCTCGTCTTTATCTTAGTTGCTCACGCCAAACGGCACCAGAACAACAACAGGCGTCATTGATGGGGGCTCAACTACTATAGGTACTAGTAGTACCTGCTAATGCATCCTAATGCTGCGAGTCCTCCCTTCGGACGATCCTCAGTACGAGTACATCTTCCCGCACCACGGCGTCACGCTTCTTGGTGGTACTGCCCAGAGCTGCAAGCTTCTGCTCTCGATTTCATCTCTCCACCAGCCCTGCATCCACCGCCGCAGCCGGGAAATTGGCCCAACAGCCACGCGCCATGGCAGATGCCCGCTTGCCAACCAACTAGAAGCAACTAGCAGCTTTCACTTCTCACGATGGACCCGCCTTGGGAGCATGTCCCGCGATTCCGGGTTTGACTTTGGGTCCGTTCGTCAGAGGTACAGGGAATAGAGCCGTCCATGGACGAGTACGGCACAAGCATGTGCCACACGTCCAAGGCTTACCAGGTGCTGGTAGAACCGCAAGCACTAGGCGTGTGGGCAAATGCCGTGCCGATGGAACTGATGCTGTCCGCATGCAGGTATTACCAAACCAAACTATTGGGCCGGAGGGGGAAGAGGAAAAAAATTGTGACGCTCGTTGCTTTTTGGCCACCACTGGCCTTTGCCCCATCTTCTTTCCCTTCCTCTCGCTTGGTGTTTTCAGGTCTCACTCGATTTTCCATGGTTATTTGACCGTCTCCCCCCATTGTGCCCGCCTCCTGATGCAGATGAGACATCGTTATCCAGTCTCTTCGTCGTCCTCCGCCAATCCCCTACCGCCGCTACCATTCGTGTCTCAGCCTGTGCCAACTTGACCTGGGCGTAAACTCGCAAGCGTATTGGCGCTATCTGGGAGCAGTTTTCCTTTCTTTTTCATGTAACTATCCCCGACCTGACGATACATTCTGTCGTGATTTTGCTCCTTCGCTTCATTCAAAGTAATCCTTTCTTACCCTTATTGCTACAACCGGTAGCTCTCGGATAATGCTTTGTGAGCCGGCAGATATAACCGGGAGCCTTTTCTGATACTAGAAGTTTCGGCATTTACCGCTGGCGGTACCCGTGTTCGGGCTAGTACAGCGAGAATGTTGAAGATGGTGAGGCTACAGGCACTCGTATGCCTCTTGTGTTGTCAATTGGCCACAGGCCAGGGCTTTCGTGCGCTGAGACGAGATGACCATTCCATCTCATCGCCCACTGTTTCATTATCCAGCCCAGAGCCAAGTTCTCAGCACTCGGCTACCAAAAAGCCGGATGACGAGCACAAACAAACAGATGGCCCTAACGAGCCAACCATCACAAAGGCTCCCGAGACAACTGCCTCTGTAGAGACGACAATTCAAATCACAACCACGTCGATTGCCCCGGAGGTCCCTCTCACTGGCTCGACCTTGTTTAACAGTGAGAATAAGTCTTTATCATATATTGATTGAAGTTTGTGCTGATATAGAGCGTGCTAGCAACGATCCCGGCCGGCCATCTGCCAATCCAACCTACCATAACTCCAGGATGGGGTGTTGCCGGCGTCATTTTGATGCTCACCGGACTTGTCTACACCCTAGTAGGCATCAAAAATCGATGGATTAACTGTTTCTTCTCGACCGCATTTATCACTGCACTCGGAATCTCGGTTCTTATTGTCTACATCATGAATGTCCCAGTCAGCCTAGGTATTCAGGGAGCATATGTCGTTGCCGTTACCTTGTCTGGTTGTGCGCTGGGTGGAGCATCACTGATCTTCAAGGATTTGACCGAAGGTTTGGGGTGTGCTCTGGGCGGCTTTTGTCTCAGCATGTGGTTCCTCTGTTTGGCACCGGGAGGCTTGATACACGATACCATCGGTAGAGCCATTTTCATCTCCTGCATGTCTGTCGTTGGCTTCTGCTTTTATTTCAGTCGCTATACTCGGGATTGGGCCATGATTTTCTTGATGTCCTTTGGAGGCGCCACGGTCATTGTTTTGGGCATTGACTGCTACAGCAGGGCCGGACTGAAAGAATTCTGGGCCTATATCTGGAATCTCAATGATAACCTGTTCCCCCTCGGTGCAGATACCTATCCCATCACCAGAGGCATTCGAGTCGAGATCGCAGCCATCGTCATAATCTGCCTGATTGGAATCATTTCCCAAGTGAAACTTTGGAAAGTGGTTCGAGAGAAACGCGAAAGAAAGGCCGCAAGTCTTGCTGAGAGTCGGAGATACTTGGAAGAGGAAGAAGCGATTGTTGGCCGCAACATTGAAGTACAAGCAGCAAGAGAACGAGTGGAATGGGAAAAAGTCTATGCAGGCAGAGTCTTGGTCAACAGCAAAAGTACTGCTTCACAGTACTCGGAAGGCACCGATGGTGCCAGCAACAGCAAGAGCTCTCCCGCTGGATACTCTGGATCTGCCTATACAGGCCACAAGGCTGATAATATCGAGATGACAGACCTTTCAGATTCAAGTGCTGCGCAGACTGGCGCAGATGGGCTTGTGTACTCCGAAAAGGCCAAGGGCGTCAAGGTCATGGTACGAGTGGCTGCAGATGAAATAACGGAGTCGCCAAATGACAGCAAAGATGAGATCAAGGAGAAAAATGTAATACTCCTAGAATCTGACGCAGTGTCTTATGATGGCGAGAGATCCGCTTCAGAGGGAAATGTGGCTAAAGGGAAGCAACCCTCCCAAGCAAGCTCGGAGGCCGATGGAAGCTCTCAACAGAGGCACGTCACAACGGCACCTGAAGTTGTACCCCTGCCCTTCAAAATTCCGAGCGAAGACGACTTAAAATCCATTGGCGATCGATCTTCTGTTGCAACTTTTGCTGACGATGAAGCTATCGCACCTGCATCTCTCCCACGAGATTCTCTTGTCAAGAGGGTCTCACAAGGTTCAGTCACGCTTTTGAGAAGTTTATCCCAGCAGAAGAAAAAAGTTTCCACTGAGCGTCAATTCGAGACTGGCGAAAGTACTGAAGAATTGGTTGAACCGGCTGTCATTCCCCACCACGATGATGACCAGTCGTCCCTGGCTGCAACTGTTGACTACGACAGCACGAGCGATGATGATGCGCATAGTTCAGTCATTGGTAATGAGCAAAGAAAGAGTATCGAGATTACTGCAGAATTGGGCGATGCTGAAGAGACCGGAGAACTAAAAAAGACGGAAACCGAAACTGCCGCTGAGAACAATGATGCCAAGGCAGATAATGAGGCATCCCAAAACGATACCGAGCAAAATATCGCGCCCGAATCAGACGCAAAACCACAGCAAAAAGATATCCAGCTAAGCGGAATAGATGAGAACCAGGAAAAGGATAGAGAGAGCTTGGGGGCTAAAACTGAAGATGCGGCCGAGGTTGACGAAGAAAATTCGCTGCCTCGTGAGCGGGAATCTACAGCAACCGGAAGCAATGGCGCCGAGGTTCTGAAGCCTCTCGAGCCCACTGAAAAAGCCACATCTCTTTCTTCAGCGACCTCGAATCTTGCTAGTTTGACCAAGGACCGATTGCCTGAATCTTTGTCCAGAGTTGCCCTTTCGTATAGAACAAACGAGTGGACCAAACATCTCAGCCATGCGGATACCCCGGAACCTGAAGCCATTTATATCGAGCCGTATGAATCTGAACAAGATGCTCAAGAAGTCCCCAGATATGTCGACGTGGAGGACCTTCAGAAGACCGTCGCTGGCGATATCATCTCTCCTCCAGCCGCTAAGATATCGAATTCCAAGACAGCACAAGTCTCTTTTGCTCAGCCAGGCCACAGAAACGGCAAAAAGAAGTATCATCTTTCTAATGTGGCTATTCCAACTGCAGCGCCTGCAAATGTTGTGAGCCCCAATGGAAGCCCCAAATCGCCCCCCAT
This sequence comes from Trichoderma afroharzianum, assembly GCA_037893235.1. Lineage (NCBI taxonomy): Eukaryota > Fungi > Ascomycota > Sordariomycetes > Hypocreales > Hypocreaceae > Trichoderma > Trichoderma afroharzianum. The sequence goes on along the minus strand of JBBLXW010000002.1, from coordinate 1,136,253 downwards.
GGATGCCTCTCTCCAGCCGACTTCACCAACCTTGCGACGTGCTTCCACAGGATTTTCTCCAATTGTCGAAGAGCAAGATAGCGTACAGGCAGCTGGAGTACCACTTTCCGAAGAGGCAATGCAACAAGACCGTATCCAATCGAATTCGACACCTTTCCGGCCGATAGTGCCTCGCGTCGTATCCTTTTCGAACCCTCATACCTTGCTTGGTCAACGAGAATCTGTCCTCCGGAGCAGATCACAGGGCAATCTTATTTACAACGTGTCCGAGTTTCCGATGGATACGCAAGGATCTATTGGTGATGCAGAGTCGCTCCATAACTATCCCGTTTACAATCGAGTGTTAAGTCCCGACCCTGATGATCTTCCACTCAATCGACGGAGAGAAATACTACGTCAGAGTAACATGACAAATCTGCCGCCATCGAATTTCAGACTGAATCGAACCAGTAGCGGTGTTGAGGTTTCGGGCAATACGCAATTCAACTCCCATCAGCCAAAGAGAGAATCCATAGTCTCAGTGGTAGCTAAGGAGACAAAACTCGCCAACTTCAGACAGTCCATAGCTCACGACCTTCAATCTATGACTCCTGGTGTACCCAACACTATGGGGCGTGGGACGCCTTTTGCATCGACATCTACTCTTATTGACGACATAGAAGTGCAGCGCAGCATACTAATGGAGAAGAAGGAAGCCGAAATGCAGCGGAGAGAGATGCAGAGACGGCAAAAGGAATGGAATGATCGCATGTTTGACAGTCGTATGCGGAGTGGTGACCTCCTGGAGGCACATCGAGAAGTCATACGCAAGATGCAGAGTTCTGTAAGAGATGCATAAATGATCAAGACAGGAGTTGTCAGGTATTGAGCCAATATGGCATCATACGAGAGGAGTTTACCCAGATTTTGTGTTTATTTTCTTTTTTGGGCTGATGTACTTGATTACCAAGACGTATAATACTGACGATACCAATTTCTTTTTCTTTGGTTGGATGCAAAAGGGATACTGGTGGGATGGCTTCGGATGAGGAGAGCTCGGCCCAAGTAGTAGTCGCGGGCCATCTACATTACACTCGCTTGTACAAGAATATAGAGAGAGGACAAGAAGAAAACAATAAGATAATAAAAATACATTTAACTTGAAGGAGCAATTAAGTGAATTATTCGAGGAAAATAGGGGATATAGATTGCTACCAGCGACTATTATAACTTAGTGTCCAAGCTCCTCCTTTTCGTGACACTAGCTAAGTAAAAAACCTGAATGAAGCAAGTGAATATGATACGGCTGAGCACTCTCTTCCCCTTCCTCACTATGTCTATTGCGCACTTGTATTGTAATACCGTATATATCAAAGGCAGGTTTTCTGAGTTGGATGCTGTCAAAAGAAACACATGCAAAGACACCAAAGGGCTTAGAAAGACTGCGCTTCATGAAAACAAAAATGTGCCTCCTTTTCTTCATACCCATAGCCACCAGAGCGATATGAATAACACAACTAATGATCCCTCTCGCTATTGGACCGGTTCAGGGTAGAATCGAGTACTAGGACTGGTGGAAGAGCCGTGATGGTAAGATCATCGTTTTCGTTTCTACTATTGTGGTCTGAAGCAGCTTGACCCGATGTAGAAGCTGAAGAAGGGACAAAGAGCTTGGCTTCCTCGTCTGACCAAGCGGATTGGTGAGTGGGCTGATAGCTGAGTGGTTCCAGTGGGGTTGAAGATGTCTTTATCTCTGGAGCCTTGAAGAGCGAAAGACTGAATGGAAGAGAGAAGTTGAGGCGGGTGCGGAATAGGAATGGGTTAGGATGAGGTAATTGAAGGGGAACGTCTTGGTTGTGTATGGGGAGAGATGCCGTGGGAAGAGGTTGCTGGTGAGTTGACGATGTGGTTTGGTTGGACAATATGTTTGAGAGGACGCCCGAGGAGGTTGGATTCTTTTTGGAGGATCTGGTAACGACTTGGTTAGCATTTTATTTTTCTGTGTTTGAAGCAATAGACTACTGGTTGAAAGGTGATTACCTCGTTGATGCCGTGTTGCTGTTTGAATAGCCGTTGGATAGCGAGGCCAGGGCTCTTGAGTCAGGATTATACTCTTCGTAGAGACTTGGAAACAATTTCCCAAGTCCCACATACAAGAGAATAACTCGGTAACAGTTCATGGCGTCTTTGGTCATGCCAAAGAAGACGAATACCGGTATCGCTGTGACGATGGGCACGTAGCAGATGTTCATAAACATCCATCCTATCTGGCTGCTGGGTAGATACATAATAGTGTTCCAGGGGACCGATCGTTCGCTACTATGGATGGCTTTGAAGTCGAAAGGCTCCAATGGCAACGTATTGACAATGTTGATGGCTGCCAGAGCGAGGATGACTGGAAGGAAGGGTATAAGGATGGAGATGACCATGAGATAGAGGCGGCGGCGGGCTCGTTGGTTGCGGACGTGAGCAAGGGGGTTGCTGGAGAGGGCAGACTGAGTTGACTTTGTGATCTGGCGGAAGCGTATGTAAATGAAGACTAGGAGAGATGTTAGCGGATGACTCCAAATGTTTATGGAGCTGTGTATTTCAGATATTGATTCGTATACTTACTTGCATAGCCGGCAGTGATGACAGACACAATTGCCTGTGGGAGAATTTCGAAGACGATAGTAGGCCAGGCAGAAGCAGTCGGCCAGAAACACCCAACCAAGGTGCCGACGTAATATCGCTGCTGTGCAAGAGGATACGTCCAGGCAACCTGCACCAGCGGCAGCGGGAATATGATGAGGGCCTGGATGATGTTCCGTCTTCGTTTCTCTCTCCGAGACGGCGGGTTGGCTCTCAGACTACCGACCTGGATGGCCAGATTCCGCATGATGGCCAGCAGGCAAGTGGCGTAGAGACTGATACAAAAGTTGTGCAGGTGGCCGTCGACGTCACACAAGCCGTAACCAGGCCACCATGATTCCACGTCGTCGTTGCGCCAGATGAGAGCATTGACAATGTTGCGGAGGTTCTCCAACTCCATGTTGAGGATGAAGACGACGGCGGCGAATTCTCCGTTGCGGTAGAGGAGTTGAAGGGGGATGAGGCAGATGAGGTTGGCGAGGATGCCGAAGAAGATGCGGCAGACGAGGTTGGCCGTGAGGGAGGGAGTAGTGTAGATGGTTGGGGGCGGACCAAGCATGAAGATGGAGAAGTCAGGGGTGATGGGATAGAGGGGGATGGTGGTACGCATGATGGCAGGATTGATCGTTGGAGTAGTTGATGATGATGATGATGGGTTGGTATCGTGATGTTGAACAGATTTGTGGTGGCTGACGAAGAAGGAGATGGTGATACTAATGAAGACGATGATATATAGAGAGAGGAGGAAGAAGTAGAAGAAGAGCGACGCTGATGAAGAGTAATCCGCACAACTTTTGAAGGCAGACGAAAGAAAGAGTCTTTGCATATGGATGAATTCAAGTTCAATAACACATCACTGTGTAAAGGTGAACGGTTGGCAAAAGAGAGTCGAGCAATTGATTTTTATAGAGTCAATAAGACAATAAGGCACAGCAGCAGCACTCGAGGACATTTCGTTAAGAACACCGTCTAAGCGACCTGAAAGACCAAAGTGATAAAAACGCCCATCCGAATAAAAAGAAAAACCCAATCACCAGCTCATACAATTGGCCAAGATAAAACTATCGACCGCTAAAAGAACAGCAAACTGCAGCGGCAGCCTGCGAAAGGGGGGAAGAAGCACGGCATCAAGGACCAGGTTCAAGATCCAGCTCGAAGCAGCCCATTGATTTCCTTGCAGGTGGTTTCTCAGCAGGCACTGCAGGGGATACGAGCTGCACAGCGCAAGGTAAAAGTACATTTTAATTAACATGCGCGCTGGACATGAAGCATCACAGCGCGGGCAATCACACGGCGTAAGCAAGTTTTGTGAAGTTTGTCTCAGTTTGGAGGCGTTTATTGAGAGCCGTATTGGGGGTCTATTGATGACCGGATTGGGAAAGTCTGTGCGCCCGCCATCCCGCACCTTCAGCGGCGGCGGCTCCCGGGATTTGGGATTGGAGGTAAGGCGTGGGAAAAAATAGAAAAAAATAAAAAAATAGGGGAGGATTGGGATTAGAGACGGCTGTGGCTTGATGGATTGGTACAAATTTGGAGGGTGGGTAGTCTGTTTGATGCCGTGACAAGGGGGAGAGTTTGGATTGCGGTGATGGCTTTGGTGGAGGAGGATTAGAGACTTGCCGCAGCACCGGAGAGGCGGAAAGGCAGCCGGAGATGGAATTTGATTTGCAGGATGAAGGGTAGGTTGTATTTGTACAATAATGTCTTTACATGTGCAATTTATACAAAGTTGTGCTGTTCATTTGTGGCAGAGTTATGCTGGGCATTTACGTGTTGTTATTGATATTATTGCTGTTGTTGCACATGTGAGATCTGACTTACATCGGTAGCCCGGAGACTTGCTGGGTACATGGCAGCAGCTGCTAAAACTGCTAAAATCAGAGCAAAGTGCTAGTCACCCCGCAGTGACGACTGCCAGAAGCTACAAGGTACGAGTACGTTGTGTACCTCCCATAGCGATTCATCCCTTTAGAGGCATATGAACCACATGCCCTGCAGCTGTTGTAAGGGGAGCTTCTTCATTCTGGCGTGTTGATCTCACAACCGGGGGCCGGAAAAATACCCCGCCATCCAATCACTGCTCAGAGAGCTTGGGCGTGGGTCCCTGATCTTATCGCGGGCCGTTCGTTTTGACGAGGGAGAAGAGCAAACGGAAAAACAACAACCAAAAGCTTGTCTACCTAGGTACCAAAACCTCTTGCTGCTTCTTTTCTTCACCCTTCCATAACTTTTTCTCAATACTTGTCGTCTTCTTCAAGCCGATTACCGACCATCACATCAAAATGTCGTCCTTTTTGCTGCGCCGCGCCACCGTCGCTACTGCGGGAGCTGCTCGCGCATTCAGCACCACCTCGCCTCGCTCCGTCGCCCGCATCACCATCATCGGCCACTTGGCTGACTCGCCCGAGGGCATGACTGCCGGCTCTGGGGAGAGCCTCAAGGAATACGTCAGATACACCGTCGCGAGCAACAGTGGGCCCAAGGATGCTCGCCAGACGAGCTGGTTCCGCGTCACTGGCTTCGTCGACGGCCCCCGCAGGGACTTTATCATGGGTCTGCCCAAGGGGTATGTTATTTGTCTTCTTCTTTTCTCTTTTTGTTCGCAAAATGGCGATTAAGATATCTGTTACGAGGGAACGTTGCTGACATTGAACTTCAATTCTAGCTCCATGGTCTATGTCGAGGGCGATGCGTCCATCAACACTTATACCGATTCCAACGGCCAAAACAGACAAGGCCTCAGCATCATCCAGCGTAAGCCATCCTCCTCTCCAAGATTACGAAATTTTTATAATGTTAGCAGCTTGCTAACTCAATGGTGGGAAAAAAACTGCAGGCAACATTGAGGTTCTGAAGCGCCCTTCCCTCCCTGAGCAGGGCGAGTAAATCGATACAAACGTGGCTGGCTGCAACTGGTCGGGATCGGTGTTTGGCGAATTAAGTGGCGGATGGATGCCTACTATGTAACTGTATTGCCTGATGATATGATGTACGATCTGTTATGGCGGATGAACTCTCGGCTCTTTTGCTAGCTTCTATGCGATGTGCGCTCCCAAGGCTGGTTTGCCGGAGCAACTTTACGATGGATCTCATGCATGTTTTTTTTTTTGATGACAAGTGATGTTGTCTTTTATTATGCTTTGTTGATTTGATTCTAATGATTCATTTTCTACACCAAACTGACGCTATCCATGCAACCGTACCCTGCCGCAACGCCTCCCTCTTCACTCTGGTCTCCCTTCGAACGGAGCAGATATCCTGCGCCCTTGTTGTGGAGTATCTCGCCGGTGCCCTGGTTCCATAGACATGTACCGTATACGCCCAACTCACATATGATGCCACCCTCCTCCAGGTGGCCGTTGCGAAGGATGATGTTTGAAACAGGAGGTGGTACAATGAGTTCCATGAGAATGTATGCGCTCCAGTGGGACTCTGGCAGCGTCTTGAGGAACTCTGGGATGGCGCTGCGATAGATGTTGTTGCCTCCACCCTCTCGCTGGGGCTTGAGAACATATGCCTTGCAAAGCTCGGGATCCTGGGCTTTCTTGCGTGCTTCCAAACCGGCCTCGGATGTGTCCATGGGGTAAATGTTGGTAAACGTTTTCCAGAGCTCGGCTGCAGCTGGGGTACTGTCGTCGATGAATTTGCTGAGGACAGACGGCGCAGATGATGGTCGGGGAGTGGCGAGCACTTGCTGGACCTTTTTCGTGCCGGCGAGCTGGGTGAGGATACTGGGGCACTTGATTGCACCAGATCGCTCTAGGTGGTATCTGGCGTCCCAGGCCGTTTGGTCAGGGTAGTCATTGGTGTGGTAGCCAGATCGCATGTAGATGACGGCTACTTCGAAGACCTTGGAGGGATCACGGGGAAGATGGTAGAGGAGCTGGCGCTTTGGGGTGTCGGCGAGGGTGGTGTGCTTGAGGATGTCGGCAATGGCGAGTCTGAAAACTGGTATCGTCGGTGATGACCGGGTGACTTGGTACTCCAGATGGCGTTGGTCAAAGATGTTGCGTTCGCCTCCCTGGACCAGGAAGATGACGCACTTGGCGTAACCTAGTTCTGATTTGGGGTATGCATGAAAGGCGGCTTGGATACCGCCGGCCAAGCCCTGGATGCTTTGGTTGTCGGGAAGGTTGAGTGAGTTGGGTGCCAAGGCGTTTTGGAGTAGGGGGTACTCGGTATCAGCAAGGAATCTATGGGGGGGGGATTTAGCTTCTGTGGTCATATCAAAAGATGAGGTACGGACTGACTTGTGTAGTTTTGAGGTGTAAGCTGAGAGACCACCGAAAGATGCGGCAATGGTGTTGAATTCGACCTGCTTCACTTGGACGGATGGAGGAGACGTTGAGCTGTCTTGGTGAACCATGTAGTCTGATCTAAACAGACCCAAGGATAGAGGCTGGAGGCAAGAATTATGAATGAGTATGACGCTCATAGATATGAACTGATTTGAAAGGACGATGAAGTAGATACCTGAGTGTAGCCCTCAGCCTTGACCTTGAGATGGACATCCCACAGGTTGCGGATGAAGTCGTCACCATCTATGACTCTGGGTAGATTATGTCAGTCTGGTGAACCCCATATGAAAGATGAGATATATATCACTGACTCCTTGACTGTTTGCTCCAGAAATGCCTCGTCACGACTCACGGCCGCATACAGCTCATTGTAAGTCTGCTGCACTGCCTGACCTTGCTCGAAGCACTTCTTCGGGAACGGGCTGGGGAAGAGAGTGACGGGGACGTTGACGGCCGTGATGCCCGCAGGATCTGTCTCAGCTGGAACAACCGTGGGCGGCGACCGCACAGCGAGGCCATTGGCAATGGCCCAGTCCTTGACGACCTCGACGAGAGCATTCTTCTCAGTCTCTTTTAGTGGTGGGGGGAATGCCCCGCTCGTGAGAGAAGCCATGATGGCTGGGAATGAGACGAGGCGGGTAGGAGGCCTCGTTGGCGAAGAGGGAATTGGCTAGCTGGAGGCTGTTGGGTCTGGATAACGGCCTGGAGTTGTGGTGAAGAAGTTTCAAGTGTGGTTGTTGGTTGTGTAAGAGTGTGTCCGTCTCTTTGGATAGGCTGAGCGGATGGGACGTTGATGCTAGGGCGCGATGTCGCTGAGTGGCTTATTAATTGCGTACGTCTTTGAATTTTTTTTTTCTTCGCTCTTCCAGAGAGCAGAGAGCATCTCGATGAACTTGGATCAATTATTTGTAAAGGAATCACTACATGAGCTTAAAACCATTACATATGTACAGAAATATTATAATAAAAGGCCATATATACGGTGTTCTTCTATCTTTGCACTCTTCGATGTGTCCAGCCGTCTGTCTGTCGTTGGATCCCAGCTGCAAAAAATGGAAGATGCCTTGTCCAGACACAGCGCAACCCAGTGCCCGCCTCAGCCCCCGCGATCGCCTATCAGCTCCCCCAACTAGGCGCCAATCCCCTGTAAACCACGTTTGTCTGAGACCCTAGACAACTAGCCGCCTCCCTAGCAGTTCCCGCTTTAGCACTACCGCCATGGCTGAGACGCCCTGACACCGGACCGTCATCTTTTTAAGCTTTGGTGGGCTGAGGCCGGCATGAAAATTAATTCGAAGAAAAAGAACATAAGGAAAAACCAAACAACAGCACAGATATAAAGCGGCTGGCCGCTCTCGTGGCAGCTGGGCATAACACATGGAGAAGAATTGATCCGCTGCATCTGTGGTTTGAGCATTCGAGAGTCACGTGAGAGCGTGCTTGAATCGTTCTATTTCTCAACCAACAAACTCGAGCCAACGCGTATCGAGCCTGCACAGATGCAATCACCACAGCAAACAAACTTATGAACACGCGGCCCGCATCTGGTCATTAGTAGTCTGTGCAGGGCTGCGTTTCTTTGTTCTTGTTGTTTTCAGGGAAGATTCCTAGAATTGTTTGCGGTTCTATTACCTTCTATTTGCGTTTCTCGCGGATCAAGTGAGGGCACGGGCCATTCAATATTCCTCTTCCTCACAACCTCAGATATCAAGCACGCTCCCACCTCTTATCATTTCCATCCTTTTCTTTTTATCCCATCATCTATCTTTTAACTCATCTAATTTTAACCTTCTTCTCGGCTGTTTCGACTTGTTTCAAGGATCCTTACACCTCTTCACAAAACCATCGTCCCTCTGTTCTAATGCACACGCTGCCTTCAGCTGGAGAAATCCTAGTAGTGAGTTGGCTCTCTATTTCCTGCACCACAATCTTTGTTAACGTCACATTCAACCTTGGCTGAAACCTTGCTCTTCTTTCTATTTGAAGATGAAATGACTAGCAAATCTTTCTCAGGCTTATGAAATGTTACTAACTAACACATTGATAGTGGATTCATTCGCATTGACTGCACCCGTGGCCCTAATGGGTACTGCGATCCAGAATGATCCGTTCTACTGGGACCCAGATACTCTCTCAAGAGAACTCTGTTCTCAAAGCCATCTATGGGTCAGAAATCCGGCTGCGTTGGCCGCGAAGCTAGCTACTGAAGACATCGATGGAAGAACACTACTCACCTACGAGCTTCTTTTTGGAAGGAGAGAGCTGCAGGAAGCTCTCGGCATAACCACTGCCCGCAGCAAAGCAGGTCTAGCAGAGGCCATCCTTGGTTTCCAAGCGAAAAGTCAAGGTTTTCGTTCATGGAAGAAAAAATGGCTGAAAGAGAGCCGCGATGCGACCAACCTCGACGGAGAAGGAGGTGACGTCAAAGGCGAGATAGCCAATACACCTTCCGTGAAGCCGTATTCATATGCATCACCAAATTTAGGCCTACATGGCAATCCAGCCAAGCATGAGACAGACCAAGAAGAAGGGATGAATACAAGACATGTTCAAGATGTTACATCCTTCGACAACCTCTTTGCAGAATTTGACGGGGACTGTATCATGCAAACAACGAATGGAGACACAGATCATTGTTTCAAGGCAGACTCTACATCTATTCCTCCTCTTGACCTCATTGACAGCCCAATGCCTGCTCAGCAAAGCGAAGAACAGCCTTCTAAGCGGAGACGATTAGCGCCAACAAACTTGAGCACGAAACCTCTGGCTGATTCGGATTCACTTGCATTGACGCAAACAGCACCATTAAATTTGGTGGACACAGTCCAGGAACAAGGCAATAATGAAGAGCATCCCGTCACAAGAATTAACCCTGTTTATGCCTACTTAGGCGAAAAAGGCCGCCATCGACAAACTGTGCTATCTCATATTGATTCTCCTGACGTCCCTCGGATCAGTCATGTCAATGGCGGATTTGCCGTCGTGTCTTCCAAATACACGATACCTCCTGGGAAAAGGCTTGTCACCAACAGCATCATACGAAGGCAATTGCGTAAAAACTCCAAAAAAGAAGCGGCGCTCAAACGGGGTGATGCTGTTGTTAGATCCCCGACTCCTTCTGACAGAAGTGGGTCTGTGGTTGATCTTGACGACCTGCCGGATTCTTGGGATGAAGAGACGCAGCGAGAGATCGATGAAGAGAACGCAGAGATTGCTGCAAGGGAGCGTGAACAGGCCCGCCAATTCTCCACAGAGCGCGTGGGATCCATTTTGAAGGAAGAGATGGCTGCCATGGAAGCTAAATGGAAAGAAACAAAGCTGCCTAAATACAATCTCAAAGCCCACCAAATCTGGAAAAAGTCTAGGCGAGGGGAGAGGACTAAAGAGAGGATATTTAAGGCGCGCAGAGAAGTTTCGCGTTATGAAACGCGAATAAAGAAGCTTTATGCCGAAATACTCGACAACACTTGGCAAACGGAGCGCGAGGTCCGAACGCAAGCAAGTGTTATGGAGCAGAGTTTGAGCGACAAGCTGCATCACACATGGCTGCTTGAGCTTCTGGAACAGCGCGAAGCCCCGCCTAAACCCTTGGATATGCCAAAGCCCAAGCCGAAATTATCTACCGCAAAGACTCCCCTGGATCCTTTCGACGACGAAGTGCTGACTAGTTCCGATGAAGGTGAATTCGTTGTGCCTGATAAAGAGGAATTCATTGTACCTGATGATGGCGATGAAGATGAATTCATTGTACCTCATGATGGCGATGAAGGTGACTTGTTCATGGCCGACAGAGAGACTTTTGAAGACGTTCCCCAATCGCTACCATTTCGACCAAGCCACATACCATCTGATATTGAATCTGACATGGTCATCGATCTTACGCTTCTGGAGTCTGATGAACAAATCACAGACAGTAAATCGGCGATACAATACATTGATTTGACATCTCCGGTTAAGCGTGAAGTGCGAGAAGCTGGTGTCATCGCAGAAAAGTCATTGCTAGCAATCGTTTTGCCCGAAGAGGTACCGCCTATGGATCATCTGGGAAGCCTACAGACCATCGGTGAACATTCTCCAAAGCACTGGGCAAAGCAAAAAGATCGTTGGAGACTGGTTCTCTGTCTGCTATGGAAGCTTCCGCAGACTCGCCGTGAATGGATTCTTCGACTAATGCAGGACAATACGGCAGAAGATGCTTGGCAGGCTTCAATACACTCCCACCAGACGAATCCTCTTGTCCAAGAGTCCGATATTGGAAAAGAAGAGACAACAACTGTTGCATTTGATGTCACAAAACTCTTCTTGAGCTGCACGCGGTGCCGTCAATGCATAGATAAGCGAGTCGTGGCTTTGGACAAGACAGACAAGAACAGAATTAATCGCGCAAAGGCTTTCTTCTCTACTTTCCATGCGTTTATTAAAGAGTGGGCGCCTCAATTCCCACACAGCAACCAAATTTACAGAACCGATGCCTTTGACGACGAAATAGGGCTAGACGAAGCTGATGAGCATCAGCTTGGCGTTACCGATACGCCCTCAAAGGCGCGCAAGAATGTGGTCAAAGAAATTATCCAAAATAAAGAGGGCGTTGCTCTTCGAGAACGAGAGATGAAACGTGCTGCAGAGATTGAGGCTCGCCGAGAGAAAGTGCGAGCTACTCTGGCAAACTCAAACGCTCTCTCTGTGGATAAGTCTCGAGTCATTATCAACGAAAGCAAGGAGGACGACCAACCATTCATTTATGTGAATGATGATATCGGACAGCGCATAAAGGATCATCAGATCAATGGAGTGCGGTTTCTGTGGGACCAAATTGTCCTCGACGCAAAGGAGCGAAAGACTCGCCAGGGCTGTCTCCTCGCTCACACCATGGGCCTAGGGAAAACGATGCAAGTCATCACATTTCTGGTAGCTGTGACCGAGGCTGCAAACTCAGATGATGAATCTGTGCGTTCACAAGTTCCCCAAGAGCTCAGAAAGTCACAGTCACTTATCCTATGCCCCGCTGGCCTGGTCGATAATTGGCTCGACGAGATATTGATGTGGTCGCCCAGAGGCTTACTCGGCAATGTGTTCAAAGTCGAGTCAGCTCAGAAAGTGGATGAACGCATGTCAATTATCAAGACCTGGGAGCGAGATGGCGGAGTGTTGGTTGTTGGGCACAAATTGTTTGAACGGTCAAAAAACGATATGCGGGAGATACTTACACAGTCGCCCAACATGGTGATATGTGACGAGGCCCATGTGATGAAGAATCCGGAATCGAAGATTCACCGAGCTTGCCAGGAATTTCGCACTAGAAGCCGAATTGCCTTGACCGGCTCGCCGCTGTCCAACAATGTCGAAGAGTACTATTGGATGATCAACTGGGTGGCGCCGAATTTCCTCGGCCCCGAACAAGAATTTCGAGACATATACGGCAACCCAATTCAATGCGGCCTGTGGCATGACAGTACAAGGGAAGAAAAACGAAAAGCCCTGAAAATGCTGGAAGTATTGAAGCTCAATGTAGCACCCAAAGTGCAACGAGCCACCACTCAGAGTGTCAAGCATGAGCTGCCTGCCAAGTACGAATTCGTCCTATTTGTTGAGCCAACCCCCACTCAGAAACTACTCTACAACCTCTACTTGGCCGAAATGGCGCCGTATTTGGCAGACTCAAAACAGGGAAAGGTATTTGGCGCCACAGATCACCTCAGGCTCATCTGCAATCATCCCCGTTGCTTCAGGCAAAAGGTGTTGGAAATGTCGTCCAAGGCAGATGTGCCAGGATCATCAAGGACACCAGTGGCGGCACAGCCGAAAGAAACCGACGAAGATGAAGACGACACAGACGACGATTGCAGTGAGAAGACCAAAGCTCCGGCGATAACCTTTCCCCAGAGTATGATTTCTAGTGTTCTTAAGGAGACAAGCAAGGCTGATAATGCCAATCCTGCTCTGTCGCAAAAAGTTGATCTTCTTCTCATGATTCTAGACGAAGCACGTTCTATAGGAGACAAGGTTCTCGTGTTTAGCCACTCTCTTCTTACGTTGGATTATCTCGAAAATTTGTTCAAGCAGCAGAGGCGTTTGGTATGTCGCCTAGACGGCTCCACGGCCACATTCAAGCGGCAGGAGCAGATCAAAGCTTTCAATACTGGAAAGCAAGAGATCTATCTCATTTCCACAGGGGCTGGTGGCGTTGGCCTTAACATTTACGGTGCCAACCGTGTAGTCATCTTTGACTTCAAGTGGAATCCGGTGACAGAGCAACAAGCGGTGGGACGAGCCTACCGATTTGGGCAACAAAAGACGGTATACGTCTATCAATTTGTCGTTTCCGGAGCTTTTGAGGAGGCATTGCAAAACAAGACTGTTTTCAAGATGCAACTCGCGTCGCGCGTCGTGGATAAGAAGAAGCCCGTTAGCTGGGGCAAGCGAGTAGGGGAGTTGCTTCAGCCAATAAAACCGAAGCCAGCCAAGGACCTCGGAGTCTTCAAAGGTCGAGACAGAATACTCGACAAGCTCATCGAGCATGCTCAACCTGGAGGTACCATTCGCGAAATCATCTCGACAGATACATTTGAAGAAGAAGACCCAACCAATGAACTGACAGCTGAAGAGCGACAATACGCCCAAGAGCTGCATGACTTGGAGCGAATGAGGCACACCAACCCTGAGAAGTACAGGATGATGCTGGACCAGAAACAAAGAGCAGAACAGATTCGAGCTATGGCTGAAGCCGCCAGACCCTCTAGGGTTGATATGGTCACTGTCAACGCACGCTTGATGGAGGACTTGTATATACCACAGTTGAGTCCGTCACCGGGCCTTGCTCATGACGATACAACGGCATCAAACATAAACGCTATGCCGGTTGCGCAAACACAGGCAGATGGTGTCGCGCCACTTGGCCCCCAAGTAAGTGATGCGAGATCCTATCATCACCAAGAGCCCATGACTAATATCCAGAGCAAAGGCGCACATGCCGCAGTTTTCGTCGTCAGCCCCGTTACCAATGACCGGGGCAAACACACATATCCTGAAATCTAATGCTCCGCCTATCTTTCCAATAACGCCATCGAATGGTGCAGCAAGGGAAATGGGACAAGGAGTAGGATCAACGTCAACAATTGCGACACCTGCGACTAACACAGGGGCATCATTGTTCAGCCAGCCTCGAAGTCATGCTAAGGTCGATTTCGAGAAGGAGTTGGCTAAAATGATAGAAGCTCTTTCTGAAATCAAAGATAATTCGCCTGATGTAGCAAGAAGGCTTACCGAGGGAATTACCGTGGCCCAAAAAGCACAGGGCCATGGGTTTCTCCCTGATGACGCTCGATGGCGCCTCTTGCTGAACCATATACGAAATAATCGCCGGTTTATGCTTGCAATAGCATTGGGCCATTGCACTCCAACATACTTAGCAACAGCGCCGGAAGAAGAGATCCAAAATAGGATCGCAATTATGAACGGCCATTCGGAGAAGGACTTTTTGGCCCAATTAAGACGGGTATTTGAGACGCCTGACCCAAGTGTAGGTTTGTCATTAATTTCTTCCTATTGATGTTTTCCTCCTGGCTGTGTTTGGTATCCTCTCTTGTGCTTACACCGGGGCTTAACAGAACTTGAACAATATCCATCGGCCGATGCCACATTCGGCTCGAGCTACCGAAGATGCGCAGGTAATGCGGCGAGCAGCCGATAAAAGGACGGAGCGTCGCTTTCGGCTTCCTCAATGGGCAAACAATGCACTCCATCAGCCCAACAGCCAAAACTTTTGAGAAGAAAACGTGCGCATATGATACAATACTGAGGACGGTGAGGCGGGTTTCATTCAGGTGTTTGCGGCATTCATCCCCCCCCCCCCCCCCCCCCCCCCCCCCCCCCCCCCCCCCCCCCCCCCCCCCCCCCCCCCCCCCCCCCCCCCCCCGCTGTGCTCCTTTTAGTCTCATGTCAGTCTATGTAAAATCGAGATACCCACCAATGCTCCATATGCAGTATAACGGCGAGAATGCGGGTGTTGCTTGGCCTTGTGGTTTGGCGTTTTTTCTTCTTCTCTATCAGGGATGGGATTTGATTCTACCAAGTTCGTTACAGACCTCTGGAGCAGCACGGGATGGGATTTTTCGAGTCTCTCTATTTACCGCTAGCTAATAGGACAGGAGAAGAAGATAAGATATACATGTAGGAAATGGCGATTGCGCTGCATGGGCAGCCAAGGCGATTTTTAGTGGATGTATGCGGTCTAGAACAGCAGAAATCATACGAAGAACTGGGAGCATCAGTCCATAAAGTGAGCAATTTGAGTCATTGGCAATGGAGAATTGATGCAGAGTATTTGGACCTGACAAGTGAGAATTGCACATTTAAAGCACTAATAACGGCTGAGCAAGTAAAGGACAGCGCTGCAATGCAGGTAGCCCGTAGTCGGGCAACAAGAATGACGACAAGGTTGGCTGCACTCCGTAAAACCGGAGAATATACGGAGTGGACTAGTTACAGGCAAAGACAAAAAGGGCTCAACCGCTTTTCCCAACTGCCATGGACCCTAATAACCGGAGATCCGAAGATGCAGGGCATTGGAAGGTCGGCCAATCAGCAGCGAGGCAATGTCAGACGACCCGAGGGACGCCGAGGCGAGCGGGTTGGTCTGACGGCTGACTGGCTGGGATGCACGCGCTATAACGGGCGGGTTTTTTTGCAGGGGCTTCTAGAAAGTTGCAGCGAGCGAGAGGCCGGAATCGCCAGAGGCGTAAAATGGCAGCTGAGAAGGCGTATTTGGGGCGTACTGTATGCATACAGTACTAGTATTGGATGTATGTTGGGGGACTCCGGCATTCGGGAAGTCAAGCTGTGGGGTGGTGTCGTATTAGTGAGTCTTGCGTCTGAGACTGTCTGGGAATAGATATTGGCGCTGTCCCCGAGCCTCGGATGGACGAGTTTCCATTGTCTTCCACTTTTCTGCATCTTCTATTTCTTCTTCCTTTTTCCTCCACTCGCATCGACTGGACAAGTATCTCTATTTCCCCCCCTTTTTTTCTTGCAAGCAATTGCAGGGACTCGAGGTGTAGTGCAACCGCTTTGTGCTTGTGCTTTGTGCTTGTGGACAGACAAATCTGGAAAGGCGACCTGACACGGGGTTTCTGTGGCTGGACTATTCCTCCGCTTTTTCGTCTCACCACACTGACTAAACACCACGGGCTATTTTTTTTTCTCTTCCATTTCTCTTCCCAGCTTCCTCAATTGTTGCCACGCTTACTTTGCAACATTGAATCTGGAACGACCCGAATTCTAGGCCTCTCCCTACAACCAGCGAATCTCTGATCAACAACAATCAATCTCTTTTGCCATGGATAGCGTCCTGCGTCAATCCAAGGCCATGTGCCCGTTCCTGAAGTCGGCATCGCCCGCGACCCTGCGTGCCATGTCGACGGTGGCTCGCCCCAAGGCCTCGCCATTGGGCGGCACCATGTCCAAGTTGCAGCTCTATGCGCACCGCTGCCCCGTCATGGGCAAGGCCATGGCCGTTCAGTCGTCCAAGTACGGCGCTGCGGCTGGCATTCGTGCCTTTTCGGCGCAGACCAAGACCACCGGCAAGGCCAGGCTTCACACGAGCCGCAACCAGGAGGCCCGGGCTGTGGAAAGCCCAATTCTCGAGGGACGCAAGAATGGTGAGTTTTATCTTGTAGTGTGCAATTGCAATTGTGAATTAATTCAATTCAACTAACATGTTTCTTTTTTGTTACAGCGCCGCCTCCTCCTCCCGGCGTGGCTGCCCGCAAAGATGCGCCGCCCGTCGCCGCGACTCCGTCCGTCTTCAGCTCGACCGGCAAGTTTTCCTATGAGGATTTCTACCAGTCCGAACTGGACAAGAAGCACAAGGACAAATCGTATCGTTACTTCAACAACATCAATCGTCTCGCCAAGGAGTTCCCGGTTGCCCACATGGCCAGTAAGGAGGACAAGGTGACCGTCTGGTGCGCCAATGACTACCTCGGCATGGGTGGAAACCAACACGTTCTCAACACCATGCACGAGGCTCTGGAGAAATATGGTGCGGGAGCTGGAGGCACTAGAAATATTTCCGGACACAACAAGCATGCCGTTGAATTGGAGCAGACATTGGCCAAGCTCCACGCCACCGAGTCGGCCCTTGTCTTTAGCTCCTGCTATGTTGCCAATGATGCCACTCTGGCTACTCTTGGCAGCAAACTCCCAGACTGTGTTATCCTGTCTGACAGCTTAAACCACGCTTCCATGATTCAGGGTATCCGCCACTCTGGAACCAAGAAGATTGTGTTCAAGCACAATGACATTGCAGATCTCGAGGCCAAGCTGGCGTCGCTGCCTCTGCACGTCCCCAAGATTATCGCTTTCGAGTCCGTTTACAGCATGTGCGGTTCTATTGGACCGATTGAAGAGATTTGCAACCTGGCTGAGAAGTATGGCGCTCTCACCTTTTTGGATGAAGTTCACGCTGTCGGCATGTACGGCCCAACCGGCGCTGGTGTTGCCGAGCACCTGGATTGGGAGGCTCATGCCAACGGACGGCCTCGCGGAACCATCATGGACCGCATTGACATTTTCACCGGAACTCTTGCCAAGGCCTACGGATGCGTTGGTGGCTACATTGCTGGCAGCGCCAAGTTTGTCGACATGATCCGATCGCTCGCTCCCGGCTTCATCTTTACCTCGACTCTGCCACCGGCAACAATGGCCGGCGCCAGGGCTTCTATTGAGTACCAGATGGCCTATGATGGCGACCGTCGCCTGCAGCAGCTCCACACCCGCGCCGTCAAGGAGGAGCTCAACGCTCGCGACATCCCCGTCATTCCTAACCCGTCCCACATTATCCCCATCCTGGTTGGCAACGCTGGTTTGGCCAAGGCCGCCTCGGATCTTCTCCTCCAGGACTACAAGATCTATGTCCAGGCCATTAACTACCCCACCGTCCCCGTTGGCCAGGAGCGTCTCCGAGTCACTCCTACCCCCGGCCACAACAAGGAGCTCCGCGAGAAGCTCGTGACCGCCCTTGACGAGATCTGGACTCGCCTTGATATCAAGCGCACTTCGCAATGGGCTGCCGAGGGCGGCTTCATTGGTGTCGGCGAACCGGACAACGTCCAGGAGCCTCTGTGGACTGATAAGCTGCTGGGTATCGAGCAGGCCACGCAGGAGGCCAAGGCCGCCGGTGTTCCTGAAAATGGCATCACCGAGGCTCTGCTCGCCCGCGAGGAAAACAACGTCAACCGCGTGATGGACGTCTCGGCTTAAATGACCGAGTGCCGCCATGCGATGGCCGCGGCTTGCCTCGAGCCAGCTGCAAATCAAGTTCCTTTCTCTATATAGCCACATTTTTGATGACACATTTTTTTGATGCTCCCACGACAGCTAAAGCTGCATACAAGATGGGATGACGAATACAAATAAGTTTTTTTTGGCGTCGTATACGATGCCGCCTATAACCTTTCTTGTGCCTCTCTCTCCGCATTGTGTCTTGTGTGTCTGTGTCTGTGTGCGTGTGCGTGTCTGTGTCCATCTATATCTCTTCTTGTGATGACGTACTTTGCATTACTCCGTGTAGTCGTATCGCCTTGGCCCTGTGTACATGAAATCTTTAATTGACGATTTCCAGTTGGCCAATAAGACGCCCATGATTGCAAACTGCGTCATTCCCACATGCTACATATTAATTAGGTAGCTATCACTTTTTTGTGACAATGTCTCGCAGCTGCTACAATTGTACGAGTACAGTAGGTATTTACCCTGTCTCCCCATTCGGCCTAGCACTCCTCGGAGCTGGAAAAATGTCTCGGATGTCAAACTGTCAACTTGTCAACCCGCAACCCGCGGACCGTCAGCCCCACAAACTCCGAGACGGACGTCCGGTGCAATTTCAACTCCGACTCTCCGTTCTCTCAGGCACTTCATGGAGGCCCTTCTCTAGATCGTTCCGTTTCTGCAGAAGCCCCCCCGAATGAATGAGATTCCCTTTCCTCTCTCTCTCTCTCTCTCTCTCTCTCGTACATTGGCATTCTTTGTTTTTTTTTTCTTCTCTCTGCTTGTTGTGTGCTGACTGGATGAATGGCTGCCTGTTTCGATTCCCCGTGCTAAAAATTCACACCACCACCCAACTTACTTTTTGTTCTTGGTGTCTTTCTCTTTTGTCTTGTCTTCCCTTATCACTTATCAACGATACTACTACTTTACTCTCCGTGATATCAGAGGACGGAGCAACTCCACGCGGCGAGCTTACGGAGCAAAGGTCATCTACGGCTCCGTAACTAACTTAGAGACCTAGTACTTGCACCGGGGATTTCCAATACCTTGTGTAAATCCAAACCAGCCCTCCACAAAATAATAGAGAGAAGACCTCGGCATCCCCAGAAGCAAGCATCAAGAAAAGAAGACCTACCGTCCCAGCCGCCAACCCCGGCGATGGAGCTCACTAATAAAGGTCCGAAGGCTTGCACGACATGTGCAAAGGCCAAGGCGCGGTGCATTCCCGGCCCGGAGAGGAGCAGCAAGTGTGAAAGGTATGTGAGCTCTTGTATTTGAATCTGCCCGCGATGGCGTGGTGTGTGCTTTATATTTGTATTCCTCCGGAGCCCGATCCCCTCCCCGGGAGATGCGTGCATGCGTGGGGTGTTTGTTGTTCCCTCCTCTTCGGAGGGACCCGGGGACGGGATTTTCTTTTTTTGGTTGTCAGTGCGGCTCCGGAGAGATTTCCCTATCCTATCTCTCTTTGGGTTTGGCTGGCTTTGTTGTTGTTTACGTTATTGCTGTGTTACGGCAGGACTTTGGTTTATTAATACGTTTGCCTGTGTTGTGGTTGTTAGGTGCCAGAGACTAAACAAGGAATGCGTCTCGCAGCGGCCCGCCCCGCCCCGAGCCAAAAAGGCGCCGAAGAGATCCAGGGTGGCCGAGCTGGAGAAGCGATTGGACGAGCTGTCGTCGCAGTTTGTCGATGGAGTCGTTGCCGTAAATCCCAGCAGGCCCAAGCAGCCGTCGTCGTCGTTGTCGACGGGGCCGGAGTCGGTGTCAAACTCATCGACCAATGGCCAGTCCCTCACTGAACGGCCCCACGGACAGCGTCCGCAGCAGCGGCGGCAGAAGACAAAGTGCGATAGCATTGTCACGTTTGAGTATCTGTTCCCGTCGCCGAGGTCAGAGAGTGCCGAGGCTTCGGGGTGGAGCTCCGAGGCCGGGAGTAACGACTACGTTGCGGTTGATCGGCTGTGGCCCAATGCCGCGGAGGCGGAGGCGCTGCTGCTGCAGTTTCATGATATGCATGCTCCGCTGGCACCGTTTGTAGTTGTGCCGAAGCATTTGACGGCGGCGGAGCTGCGTCGACAGAGGCCGTTTTTGTGGAGCGTGGTGATGATGGTGAGCTGCTTCGTTGATGGGCCGAGACAGCATCGGTTGGGAAAGGAGGTGATGGCCGAGCTGGGGAGGTTGATGGTGATGGAGGGGAGTAAAAGACTTGATACGTTGCAGGGGCTGTTGTTGTTAATCGGCTGGTGAGTCAAGTCCCTTTTTTTTCATCGTGGCTAATGATTTGCTGCAACTCCCCTTGCTTCAGGATATGGCGATGCTAATGGTAATTTCACCTGAGACAGGCACAACTTTGCTTTGAGGAGTGCGCAGTTGACCAATCTGCTCTTCCTCGCAAGATCAATGAGTGTAAATACAGCCAACACTGGATGCCTATGTGGCGCCACCGGCCCTACCAGCAAAGACGAGGTCAGATGGGGAGAACTGGAATACGCACGAGCATACGTGGGGACATACTACGTCAACGCCATGTAAGTGAAGCAAGTCCAGGACGAAGAATATCAGACATTGCCTTTCTCATTATCCTAACAATCATACGAAACAGCGTCTTCAACACGAATAAAAAGGCAGATGCCTTTATAAACACTTCACAACTAGACAATTTCTGCAACATGCTTACTTCTCCGGGGGAATACCCTTCTGATATATACTTGGCGAAGCTCGTCAAGATACAGATGCTGTCGCAGTCGATATCCATGGCCATGGCGTTTGATCCTACGCAGCCGCAGCCGATGCAGCTGCCCCTGACCATGGTGATACAGACGTTCCAGGAGCAGATTGATGCGTATCGGGCATCGTTGCCAACTCATCTCGTTGACAATGGCAAGTTCTTTTCATTCCTTTTCTCTTTTTTTCTTTCTTACATCTCCCCTTCTACATCATATTTCCAACGGTAAACCTATAGTTATCAATATTCTAACATCTTTGCAGGCACCATCCAATGTCACATGGCCATATCAGAAATCCTCCTCGCCGACATGTCCATCTCCGATTCCCACTGCTCATCCGTCGGCCTCTCGCTCAAAGACCGCATCCAGCTCCTCTGGTCCTGTCTCCGTGCCCTCCGCCGCTTCTACACCACCCACGCAGCGGTCAAGTGCTGCGACATCAGCGACAAGGAGCAGCGCAACTTTCTCGGCCTCAACGCCTCGGACCTCGCCTACGCCATCATCACGGGCATCAAAATGCTCATCATACGGCTTCCCGGGTGGGACCCCAGGTATATCGTTTCCGAGCTGGGCATCAGGGAGCTGCTGGATCGGGAGATTGAGTTCCTAGGCGCGGTCGTGGCGCGGAGGGAGAGCGATCGCTGGATGGAGGAGGATCCGCTGGATAGGATGTATAAATTGTTAAAGTACGGTAGGGATCTGGTAGATATGCAGCTGCAGAAACTTGGGATGGAGATGGACAGTGATTCTGCGTCTTTGTCTCCGCCGTCGGTCGTGAATAGGAGGGAGGATGGGCCGGGGTGGATGATGATGGGGATGGAGGATTTGGATGATGACTTGTGGCAGAGTTTTATGAATGATACGGCGTGGAGCTTGAATGGGGAGCCGATGGTGATGGATGCGTTTTAATATGGTGTTTGGTTTGGTTGGCTTGTAAGATTCGGGGCATCGAGAGTTGTTTGTGATATGGATATGGATCGACCTACAGACTGGACAAAGCGGTATCATCAGGCGTTTTGAGTATTAAAGCGAGCAGAAATGGGCATTGGATTATATTAGCGTTTTTGTATCTTTAGCCCGGCAGGGAACATGCAATCATAGGGTTTCTCTTCTCATAATTATATCTTATAACTTCCTGTCCTCCTTTTTATTTGTTTATATATCAACCACTCTACCTTGATACTTATTGACACTCTTTACTCTACCGCCAGAGCCTCAATCTTGGCCTTTGCTAGCCATGCAACGTCTCCCTTTGCTGTCTCCGTCCGAACAGCGCTCAGCTCATCTATAAAAGCCGGCACAAACGTCCCCGGCCCCCTAACATCATCCCTCACAGCCGCCCTCTCCGCCGCAATCTCAAACAAAACCATGCCCGCCACAGCCGCAATCAACGGATCACTCCGAAACGCAGCCTCCATGGCACTAATCGTCGTCCCAAGCGTACATCCCGTGCCCGTAACCCGTCCCAAAAACTCATGCCCATTGTCCACCCGCAGCGTCCGCACGCCATCACTGACAACGTCCGTTGTGCCGGTCAGCACGACAACGGCGCCGGTGCTGCGGGCGACGGATTTGGCAAGGGAGGCGCGCTGGGGGATGGTCAGGGACGAGGCGGAGTCGACGCCGCGCTGGGTGACGGAGGCGCCGTAGACGGTCTGGATTTCGCCTTCGTTGCCCTTGATGACGGTGAATTTGCCGGCGGAGAGGAGGGTTTTGACGGCGTTGCGGCGGATGGAGGTTGCTCCGGCACTATGGACGTGCGATATCAGCATTATGATCAAAACGATATATGAAGCGAAGTAAAGTTGAATAGGGGGAAGGGGGCAAAAGGGGCATCATGGACATACCCAACAGGATCGAGCACGACAGGTCCTCCAGCGGCGTTGTATGCCTGCAGTGCCTGGATATGATTCTTTAGGCCTTCAGGCGTCACGGTGCCCATGTTGATGACGAGGGCTCCTCCCAGCTTGGCCAGATCAGCGGCCTCTTCGGCGTAGTTGGCCATGATGGGGCTTCCGCCGACAGCAAGAGCGACATTGGCAGCAAAGTTTTGCACAACCTAAGCATGAATATCATTAATCATCATATTTCTATAACTTCTTTTTTTAATTCTTTCATTCTTCAGAGTTAGAAACTCACCAAGTTAGTCATGTTATGAGACAACGGCGTCGTAGCAGCCACAGCCTTGATGACGTCCGGAACCCGGCCGGCGACGACCTTTCCAAGCAAATCCCGGGCCGCGGCCGCAGGGTCCGCAGCGGCGACAATGGCGCTGACGACGGCGATGCCATCGAGGCTCTTTGCGGGGGCGGCGCTGGACTCGGCCAGCACGGAGGTGGCGTTGGAGCCGTTGATACCGCCGATGCAGACGGTTGGGATGGAGTGGCCAGCGGAGGAGAGGCCGAGCAGGATGGAGCGGATGCCGGCGGGGCCGATGATGGATTTTGTGTCTTTTTTGCTGAGTTGTGTGTCAGTCGTTTGTTATATATATGTATATATATATGTGTGTGTGTGTGTGTGTGGTAGATATCATGTGTTGATATAGGGGGGGGAGAAGGGAGAGAGTTCTCGTGAGACAACCGACTTACGTTGAAGTAGCGTAGACGGTGCCCAGGCCGAGATAATCGGCGCCGGCTTCACATGCCTTGAGGGCTTCTTGGATGGAGCTGGCTGTGACGCCAATGATTTTATCGGGGCCCAGTAGTTTTCGAGCTTCTTCGTATGCTGTTTTGTTTTTGAGTGATGAATGGTCAGCTTCTCTTGTTACCCATGATATATCTGTCACAACGACAACCAATTGAAAGCGAATTAATTTCAACTAGAGAAGTTTCTTCGTCTCATACTCTTCAACAGTAAAAAGACAATCAAAATAAAAATAAGATAAAACTCACCCATGTCATCCTGCCCAATATGCACTCCCTCGCATCCAACCTCAACCGCAACGTCCACCCGGTCATTCACCAGCAGCGGCACTCCAAACCGCCTCGTCACCTCGTGCAGCGCCCTCGCCGTCTTCACCGCCGTCTCTCGGTCGCTCAGTTTGTCGCGGTACTGCACAATCGTCACGCCGCCCTGCAGAGCCGCTTCGACGACGCTGGTGAGGTCTTTGTTGCCTAGGATTGCGGGCGTCGAGTCTGTTACCAGGTAGACGCCGTAGTCTACTTTGCCCTTGGCCATTTTGGTGGTTCAATTTATTTTACTGACATTAAAAAAAGGGGGGGTTGAAAATTATCAAGTCAGTATTGAATGGTTGAGTGAATGAGAAAGAAATTGTGGTTGTTTTTAGAGGTGAAAATGTGTTGTGGAAACTGCTCAAACTTGAAGGGCGTAATTTGATACCCGGGAGGCGGCTATGATCGGACCCATAGGACATGAGCTTTGTTATGACGCCATGTTGAAGTAGCTCACCAACAATGGCGAAGGGAATCAAATGATTCATTTATTCATTGTGATAAAAAGAACAAAATGAGATAAATTATCAGCCAAGAACAATTTCCGTCGACAATTTTTCCATGTTTTTTTTTTGTTTTTTTTCTGCGCATTTATCTAATTTCTAGCTCAATCCTCCAAAATGCTAGATACGATTCTCCAGAGACGATTCTGCTCTCAAGAGTTACTATCAAGTCGATCAAAATCTACCTCATAAAAATTCCATACTTCAAAGATGCTGGCAATCACTGTTTATACTGTTACGTCTATTCCAAAATGTACTCTGTATTTTGCGCCAAATGCTGCTGAGATCTGGAAATATACCCATCTAAGCTATTTATATCCACAACACCATATAATTCACATCGACAGCCTTTTTTTATTCCCCTCTTGCGTGACATTTCTTGACATGTCGGTCCGTACTTTGCTTTATTATATACTTCCCCCTCCCATATTACTGCAACATGGCATCCAGGCTCTCGCCCAGCACGCCCTCAATCTTGACAATCCATCTGTGTGTCTCTCTTTCAACCACCTCGTCGTCATCCTCCTGCAGCTCGCTGATTCTAGGAAGCATTTCATGTAGCATAGACAACCATTCCTCGCCGAGTCGATCTGTCAATGCCTGCTCGCACTTGACAGCCGCCAACCTGATTGCTGCCTTTTCCGATCGAAGATGCTTCAGCAGCGCCGAGTTCAATTCCTTCTGGTGAGCCTGCGAGTCTGCCGCTGCTGCAAGCTCCACGGTTGTGGGAATCAGGGCCTCATCAACGTTGATTAACGCAGCGTGGGCGTATTGCTCCATCAGCACAGGCGCAATTGCTCCAAAGTGCGATGGCGCTTGCCAGAAATCATCCTGATCATGCTCGAAGCATTTGGCCAGTGTGGTGAGAACGCGGCTCCAAAGCTGTTTTTCGCCGCTGATCTTGACATCGACGCTGCTCAAGATCTTGATGGCATCCTCCAACACGTACGTGGCATAGTTGGTCACAATTGACTTAAGGTTCTCGAAGAATGACTGCAAGAACCCGTAGACACTGTACCGCCGGGCTGCCAATCCAACCTTGTCGTTCTTGGGGAGCCCTGTGCTAGACCACTCGATAAGCTGCACGAAAATAGGTCTGAAGGCGGCATCGTTGAGCTTGTAAATCATCTTCAGTGCCTTGTCGTTCATCGACTCCTCCAGGGCAGTGACACGAGCAAGTGTTGCATCGCTAGTCTCGCCCTTGGCCAGTATCTGCCTTCGCAAGTCGAATGCCTTCAGCAAGATGCTGGACAAAATGCCGGCATTCTTAGTAATGGCAGACTTGGGGTGCTTGTCGATAGCCATTCCCAGCATCTCAATGTACTCAGAAGTAGCCTGTGTTCCACAAGTCAGTGCTCTGTTCTCTTCTTCAAAACTTGTCATCTTATTGTCATATCTTACCGTAAAACCATTGGATGTGGCGCTCTCCCAGTTCAGGTCCAAGCTTGTGAAGATCTCCTTCGCTTCCAATTTCTTCGCAAGGAATTCGCGGCAGCCAACACGGGCCTCGTTTGTTTCCGCGTTAAGCTCGGCTTCCGCAGACTTGTTGGAGACTTCCAAGATTCGGCCAATGTAAGTGGAGAGCATGTACGGCAAGTGTTCAGCAAGAGCGCTGATGAATCCAAAACCGGCCGAGTGAAGCTCCTCGTCTCGTGTATCCTCTTGTAGGCTTTGGTTGAGATAGGTAACTGCCTGGGGAATAGCAATGGGCAAAACTGGCACAATGGCGTCTTGCAGCACGTCGACGAGTGAAGTGAGGCACAAGAGAGCCATGATGCGAAGCTGCTTCTCGTCTTGGCCGAGGCAGTGCTCTCCAGCAATTGTTGATGCAGCCGCAACCACAGCCTCGATATCCTTCTTGCCATACTTCTCAGCAATCTTGTCGACACAAGTGACGGCCGTGTGCTTGTAGCGAATGTCGCTGGACTCTCGGATCGCCGCCGTGAGCTGTGGCAGGAAAGTGAGCAAGGCTGTCCTTGATGCAGGGTCTGTGTTGCTTTCCGATCCCACGCGGAGTTCCAACGCCCGAAGGACCTTTTGGCGCAGGTCAAGGTTGGGTCTGTCAAGCAAGCTCTCAACGGCCTTGATAAATTCACCAATTGAGAGGAGGTTCAGCAGGTTGGAAAGGGCATTGCCGCATCGGCTTTGCAGGCTCTTATTCGATTTGACCGTATCCGCGAGTACCAGTACGTCCTCAAGTAGAGTGGCATAGAGTTGGCGGACTTCTGACGTTTCCATATCATCTCGATCGGCAAGCTTGCTAATCTGCACCTTGAGCTTTCGATTTGCCAAAAGACTTGGGAGCACGGAAAGTTGGCGAAGGGCAATCTTTTCAACATCCTTTTCTTCGTCTTCATCACCGCTACCAAGCAGGATAAGCGACAAGGAAGGCTTGGGCTTGAAGAGATCAGAAGTGAGGTCGAGCAATTTAACCAGTGTCTCCAGCTGGATTTCGATGCTGAAATCATTAAGAAGGTCCAAAACAAACTGGAGCAAGTCGTCGTTGAGTTCATAGCGGTCGACAAGCATGCTCACCAGCGTGAATAAAAAGTCCTTGGGTCCCATGGTTTCAACCAGTGCTACGAACAGGCCGTGCCGTCGGTGCACCGGAATATGCTCGTATGCAGTCGTGAAACTGACCAGAATATCCGAAGCACCGGCGACGGGGCTCTTCTGACCTTGTCGTAGCGACTCAATCAGCGGGGGCACGACCTCTTTGATTGTCTGCGCGACGACATGAGCAGAGTAGTCGTCGCTCTGGCGAAGCACCGATGTGCCCATGAAGGTGAAAATGGGCATGACACTGTGAAGTACTAGGTGCGGCGCAATAGTGGCCAGGTTTGCGATCAGCAGCAGCGCGGCGTTCTGGACCACAGGGCTTGATGACTTCTGGATACAGCTCACGAGCAAGTCTCCGTAACCGCCAGAGCTGTCCACCTTGAGGTTCTTGTTGGCCTTGTATGCAGGCATCATGGCCAAAAGACTGCGTAGGATCAGATTCTGCAGGTATCCCAGCTCTGAGCCGACGACAGTCCTAAAGTGTTGAAGCTCGGATAAAGCTGTGAACAGACCGTCCAGCAGCTCAGGATGTGATACAGGATCCGAGCTGTCGACGATTTGCAGAACGAAAGTAACCTTGCGCAGCGCACGGCTCAGCTCGGGAGTAACCTGGGTGTTTAGACCGCGATTGGCATCGGAAGAGCTTGTTCGTCTTCGCTTGTTGGGGGGAGGCTCGGTAATCATCTTGGTGCCCGTCTGAATCGAGTCCAAGAAGAAGGATAGGATATCTGTCGTCAGGGGCACGGACTTGAGGAGATCCGCAGCCTCGGCCGGGATGACGGATTCCGTGTTGTCGGAAGCAGCCTCGGGTTCTTGAGATAGCTCCAAGAACTGTTCCGCCACCATAAACTTCATTTCGTCCTTCATCGAAGCCCACATCTTCTTGATTCGAGAGAAAGCCGCCCGAATAAGGCCCGGTCTTTCGCCACTTGCAGTGCCCTTCAGCAGCGTAAACACAAATTCTAACCCGGCAGCATCGCTGGGAACAATAATGTCAATAAATTGAGAATCCAAGACGGACTTGTCCAGCTGTTGAGAGAGGCAGATCTCTGTCGCCTCGGAATCCGTCAAGCTAGCCCAAGCCTGCAAAGCAGGCAGAAGAAGTTGTGTTCGTGTCACGTTGGAGACACCGCGGATGTCGTTTAGGGATTTGAGGAGTCTACTCTTCACAAGCAGTAATGGAGTCGAAACAATGTGAGAGGCGAAGAAGGTTAGCAGCGCCTGTCTGCCGGACTGGGATAGGTGATCTTTCTTGTCCAGAGACGGCTCAGGGGCGAGTTGATATTTGCCGCTCTCGATGGCAGACTTGAGAACGGCTGAGATGTGCTCTGGGTCCATGACGCACTCTTCAACCGCTGGCAGAAGCTGGAGGTGAAGGAATCTGGCGGCAACATCTACACCCAGGGCTGCGACATCCTTGGATTTGAGCTTTCCATAGAGAGACTCAGCTCCCCATGCCTTTACCGATTGCTTAGCAAAGGGAGGCTTGTATAGCCCAGCTGCTACGGTGATGAGATCTGCTGCTGCTTGGCGCACTCGCTTGGAAGGGTCACCCAGAGCCGCAACGCTGTAAGGAATA
Organism: Trichoderma afroharzianum; assembly: GCA_037893235.1. Taxonomy (NCBI): domain Eukaryota; kingdom Fungi; phylum Ascomycota; class Sordariomycetes; order Hypocreales; family Hypocreaceae; genus Trichoderma; species Trichoderma afroharzianum. The sequence goes on along the minus strand of JBBLXW010000002.1, from coordinate 1,107,765 downwards.
AGGGCCTGGACATCCACCGTGGACCCTTGTGCAGCCTTTATTCTGTTTCGAACCATATCCAATGCCGCAGCACGCGCCAATGCTGGATATTGTCCGCACCAGATCCGAATAAAGAAGCTAAAGTATGTGCACTCTGCCAAGGCTGATTCCCGTTTGAGCTTGGGGAACTGGTCAAGCTGGCCAAGAAGTTCCGATTTTCGCGGAGTTTGGTCAGAGACCATGGACACAAACAAATCACTGAGGCTAACAAAGGCTGCATCGTCTTCTGTTGAGAGAGATGAAGCGAGAGACTCGGAGATGTTGGCCAACTCGGCGAGGCGTGCCTCAGGGTCCTGTGACTGGGCTTGAGCAGCGGTGTCACCTGCCTCATCTTCTCTCGTGGATTCAGGAAGCTTCCTTGTGCGGAATACGAGATCCAGCTTCATTTCCAACTCCTCAATATCGAATTTGACTTCGTTAATGACCAGTTGGATAACCTCGCCAGACGATCCCGTGGTTTGAGACAAAGAAATCAGGGTAGATCCGACATCCCTTCTCAAGGAACCGTCTTTGTCGTTTTCGTCATTGAGCTCGTGAGCCGTTAAGAGCAGCGATTTGAAAATGACAGATACCTGCTTGTCCTTCAAGATGTTGCTGCCCAGAATCGTGGTGATAGTTGCAAGGCCTCGTGAATCGCCCTTCTTTACTAGTCTTTCGACCAGTGCCAAGCATAATCCGTTGGCCAACTTATCTACACGACGCTCCTGGCCAATTTCGACGAGAAGGCTACCAATATCTTGCACCTTCATAAGTGCTCTGGTAACTTTGCTGCTCATCTGTTTGGCGGATCGGAACTGGGCAAGGATCGTCAAGCAAACCAGACCGGGTCGAACGGTGTCGGCAGTCCAGCCGTGAACGAGTTGCTGCATCAGCGCGGTAACAGCATTGTCGTGCAGATCGCCCTTTGAGACGAAGACGGTCACAGCCATGTAAGAGGCGATTTGAAGGTTGGGAACCTTTCTCATGACGAGCGATTCGGCGAAGATGGGACCCAGTCTATGCAACAACGCCTGGCTGCTGTCGCTCTGCACCGCAGCTCGGCCAGACTTGGTGCGATCCAGGATTCCGCTCACAGCTTCGGTTACAAGTCCGCCCCAAAAGGTGATGAGAGCCGGGTACTGATAGCCTTTCCGGCATGATTCGAGAACGTATTCAGACACGGCAGTTACGAAGTCGACGTGGTGGATGGCCTGGTGAACAAAGATGGACCGGGGAGGTGGCGTGAGAGATCGAATATAGGGATCGAGGAATCGGAACTGGCTCGGAATCTTCGGAGGGAGAATGGATAGGAGAGTTGCAAATGCGGTGATGGAATGATATGGCAAGAAGGTCATGAGCAGAATTGACGTATTATCCACATGAACGCTACAGATGCGTAGACAGGTCAGCTAACTCCCGTTCAACTGGAGGGGGAAAGGCAATTGAATTGCTTTGGTGGTAAACGCACTTGAATCGTCGAACCAGCCACTCAATGGCCTTGATTGCGGGCATCAGTCTCAACCGACTTCCCACAAGCCTGAGAAAGGCCTCGATGTGACGGTCCAGCTCTTCATTCTCAGCGATTGTGAGCTGGTTTCGGTCTTGGTTCTGGCTCTCTTCGCTGAATAGTGTTGATTGAAAGGCAGTGAATCGGCCATCCAGCTGGCAAAGCTCTTCGAAGCCCTGGTGGCATGTCGCATACAGAGTTTGATAGCTCTGTGCGGCGGCAACTCGAGGCTCCCAGATCAGAGACTTTGAATGGGCAGCCTTTTGCGCTTTGATGTCCAAACTCGACTTGGAGTTTGCGGCAACCTGCGCCAGCTGCGCAGCAAGCGAGGTCGCCATTATGTCGAAAGTTGAGGCTCCAGGTCGGAAAACAGACTCGAGGTGGGAAGAATCAGGAACGCGGCGATCTTGACTATGGCGCCTTGAAGCCTGTTGAACTTTTTTTTTTCAAGACCTGGAAGGTTGGCGGAGACTTGCTAATAATTTTCTTATCGATAACGCCACAACTGCTAACATGTTGGCTGCAGAATGTACTCCACGTCCAATCACGTGGCTGGTGGTCATCCATTTCACTTCATCACTAAATTTGGAGCACCAGCGATTACACTAGACATCCATTGATCCGCGCTGTACGGAGTAGGTCGCCTGTAGTGCTGAGATGAAATTAGCCGTCTGGAACTCTTTTTTTGTCGCGTGAGGCTGGTTTTGGAATGTATGTGCGATGATATTGTATTTGAAGGATGCGCATGGTCGCTTTTACCTATTTCTTCAGGTGGCTACTAGGTAGGTACCACGATGTATGAAGCCTTTGTTGTTACGGCTACATGGGATGACATGCGTAGTACAGTTCCTGTATGTTTGTTCAATATCAAGTCTACTCAGAGGCATTATCATTCTACTTGACTAAGAATCACAAACTGAGGCAGTGTTTGCGTATGTATCTTAGTTACTCTATACAATTATATGGTGCCGTGTTCCACTGCATTTATACCCGACCAATTAGAGATTAACAAAGGCTGCAAAAGGGCAAACTTCATTATTCGGTGAGATTCAAGTGGGGAGGAGGCTACTATTGATATAAGTGCGGGCAATACTCCGTACTCCGTAGAGTCCTAACAGTTGAACCCCACGCATCCTCGTACAAACCATTACTGCCGCATCTACGATTTCCTGAGGGCAAGAGATCTCTGATAGATAGTGTATATGGTAAAATGGCGGTAAGTGACTCAATAACTCTGGTAGTTTCTGTAGAAAACTCACTCGTCATAGAAACCGTATCCTCAAGTTATCCTCCTGGGGGACTCCCTGATTGAATTTACGGCTCTCACTTTGAGCGGCTTCTCGTTCCAGTCGGCTCTTCAAACACGTCAGGCCTCCAAGTGCAGACCTCGCAGACATAGAGTGGGATATCTAACGAACAATCTACAGGGTTGATACGACGCTTCGACGTGGTTAATCGCGGCTTCTCAGGATGGAACACAGCAAATGTGGTCAAGTATTTGCCCGAGATTTTCTCAGAGCCATCTGATTCGTCACCAAAGATTGCGTATTTGGTGAGTGCAATGCCAGGGGATGAAGTCTTAGTCATTAAGAGTTTATAATGCTGATATGCGGGGGAAACCACCAGCTTATTCTCTTGGGCGCAAATGACGCAGTTCTTCCTCTGGAGACTACCTCGCAACATGTTCCCATTGAAGCATACAAAGAAAACTTGAACAAGATTATTAACGATCCTCGGGTACGGGCGCACAACCCCAAGATCCTGCTGGTGACTCCTCCTCCAGCGGATGAAATCAGGCTCAAGGAATTAGACATGGCACAGGGCCACGCCCAAGCGATCCGAAGCTCGGCCGTATCTGCTTCGTATGCAGAGAAAGCCCGGGAGGTAGCCCGCGAGAACCCCGGCGTGGTCTTGGTCGATCTCTGGCAGGCCATTATGGGCGAGGCGATTTCCATGGCTCCCGGAGATTATCAGCCTGGAGGTCCGTGGCTGGGGTCGCCAGAAAATGGGAAGCAGGGGGGCCTGACCACGCTTCTTCCGGACGGACTTCACATGGGCGGAGAAGGGTACAAGGTGTTTTTCGACGAGATCAAGGCGCATATTGGACAAGACATTGTTCCTGATGAGAGGGGAGACTATGTGTTGCCTGACTGGAGAGTGGTGAACCCTCCCAAGGTGGCTCTGGCGCCTCCTGTGCGCGTCTCCCTGGGATAGACGAACTGCTCATTACTTATATGCTCAGGTATTTGATGCTATAGATTGGTGTAGTAGATACAGGTAATCCAATAGACAGATGGGGTGGTAGAAGGTGCATGTATAAATATATACTAAATGAGTGATGTGCAGTGCGGTAAAGCTGTTGACGTAATTCATCAAATTTATACATGAAATGGAAATGCAGATTTATATCGAGGAACCTGATGTGCAGTAAGTAATCAGCTGAGAATATACGTCATTTGAAGAAGGAATCATGCTGAATGCATGGATGGCATGCGGCATGAGACATTGATGAGCATGAGAAACAAGCTCAAGCTCGCATTTGTCAGTCGGAACCTGGACTTACAGGGCTGTCTGCGGGGAAGCGCCAGCTTACAGCCGGCCGTCTACCCGCTACGGCGCTGTAAGCAATGGCTGGACTTGGGCTGCCCTGCGCTGTAAGTGGCCGCTGTTAGCCAATCGATAGCCCCCTGGTCATGAGTGGTGTTTTTCTCGGGCTGGAATCCTGGATTGTGGAGAGACGCAACAACCTCGCATCATCCATCGCCCAGGCATTTCATCCCATCCGCCTTTGGACCTGAAACCGCGTGCTGTGCTTGCCCTCAGCCGTTTACTTACCTCCCGTCTGCACATGTCCATGTCCATGCACATGCACATGCCACAGCCCGCCAATCGATAAGCCGTCTTCTTTCTGTGGTTGTCCCTCTTCGGTCCCTCCTCTCTCCCGTCTCTGCTCCGACTCGTCGCCTCTCCCTCTCCAACGCCTCCGCTCAAACGACCAGCCAGCTTCTTCAACGCTGCCCCCCTCTCGCCCACTCGCTCGTGCAGTTCAAACATTCCTACCGCCTACTGACTCAGCATATTCGTTGCTCGTTGCCCGCTGGACGCTGCGCCCTCGTCGCGACTCTCCCTGCGATATCCAGCACCTGCGCCTGACCAAAGCAAACTGTCGAGCTGCTCTACTCCATACGCATCCAACATACACATACCGACATATATTCTGCCTCTGTATTCGGCTACTGCTCTGTCCTAGCCGCGCTATCGTATACACAGACTTTGCCCTGCACGTCTTATTAGCATTATACTCCCGCATACGAGGCCTCTTGGGTGTGGCTAGAGCCGCAATATTGGTGCCGCCTTGTGTCCGTGACGACACAGTATCTGCCACGCGATTTCGCCGTCACTTGAACCATTTCTCGCTCCTATCGACGCATCCAATACCCAAGGTGCCCAAGTTTTTGATTCTACCCAGGCCATAGCGCACATTCTGCGTTATCGGCAGTGTGGCCCTGGGGTGTAGGGCAAGGAGATGTGGTCGACGAGGTTGATCGTGAACTGTTGATAATACCCGAGGGAATAAATCCAAAAGAGCCACGCACCAGCACCATCTCTCAACGACCGCCTAGGCTTGCGACACTTGGTACCTTCTCGTTCTTTACCCCTGTGGCTTCGACCTTGTGCAACCCTGCCTGAACCTTGCTTTTTCTTCCTTTTGTTTCCCTGTGTCGATACCTAAGCCTAATATTTTTTCTCTCTCTCTTAAACCCGCTGTTCAAGTATACACTCTCCCTTCCTATCAGCTTGAACTTGTCTTTTTGCACCCTCACATGTCCCCTTAATCCCTTTGTTGAGAAGTCTTTCGGACATGGATCCCCGCTTTTCTGTTTCCCGGGACGAGCTGTACAACCTGCAGATGGAGTTGAAGCAGGTCCAATATGCCCAAGCAAACCACGCAGAACGAATTGTGAGACTAGAAAAGCGTCAGGCAGATGACTCTGCCCTGAAATCTGTATGGAACTCACCATTTCCAGGAGTTCTGGCCGGGACGCCACAGCATGGTGAGCCATGGCCCTCTGTACCGTTTATGCTAATGCATGTTTTCTTCATATCTTTACTAACAATAACATCTTCTGTAGGCCCCGTCCAAATTTCCACGAATGATGTGTTTGACGACTTGGATGAACAGGGAGAGCAGCTGCTAGGCTCTCTGCACTTGGGACCTGCAGAGGAGGAACCAGTTCGGCGTGGTGGTGCGGCTTCGCGGGCAAACAGCGTCCGGTTTGACGAGAGCGCGTTGCACGGCTCAAGCTGGGGTGCCCAAAACAACCGTCACTCTGGAGACTTTGGCGCAGTCCGTCCCGGATATATGATGGAACGGTCACTGTCACACAAGTCAGACGGCAGGCATAGTTCAGCCGGGCACTCGGTTCATTCACACCATTCTGTAGCGTCAGGCCGAGCCAGTAGCATTGGCCTCGATACAAATTTTGCCACGGGCGATGAAGACGACGACGATTCCTCCTTTGACATGCCGGGGCTTCCAGCCTCCGTTTACGTCCTAGGAACGGTCCCTTCCATTGTTCGCTGTTGGCTGACCACGGATTACGCTCACGGAACGCTGCTCTATGCAGACATTTGCACTGGGTCACAAAAGTCCACAATCGATTATTCGCTCGTAAAAGAGCTAGACTTTCTCAGCGAGTTCCACCGCGACGTCAATGGAGTTTACAGGGCCAGGTTGGATGTCTATCTTGCAGAGGCCGTCATCACCCGCCATAGCAGTCGGTCAGATTCCGCTGCAGGCTCGGTGCCCTCCATGTCGGTTTGCTTTGAAATGTGCGGCAGTGAACAGACCAAGCCGCAGGTGTCGAAAGCAGTCCGCATTTTCATCGGAAGCGATGCTCTGAGGGCACATGCGGCCGATATCCTGTTCTCTCAGAATACCATGGTGCTCTATAGCAACGAGCGAGACCGGCTGCGCGTTCCTTTCATTCGCCCAGAGGACGAAGAGGTGTTCCGCCACATAACCACCAGCAGCGCCGCCCCCGAACGACCGAAGCTGAATGCCAACGCCGCGCCATTTGTCTTTGGAGATGGTAGCCGGGCTGAAGGCGAGGACAAGGCCGCGGCTGCACCGCTAACCGCAACATCTACAGCGACTGCAACGACGCCTACATCAGCAACAGCAACAACAAAGGAGTCGGGAAGTAGCGAAACAAGGAGCCAGGCCTCTCCCGCTACATCACATTCCGAGCCTTCGGGCCGTGTTCGGGCGAATAGTGTTCCCGATTACGAGGAGGAAAATGAAAAGTCTGGAGGGGACGTCAACGGCTCCGAGCGCCGGCGAAGAGACGGATCAAGCGCGTCTGAAACTTCGCGACGAGGAACGTCGTCCGGTATTTGGGGTTCTTGGCGCAACCCCAACGGCAGCGGAGCAGATCAACGTGAGACTGGACCGCCTCTAAGCGGATATCAGCCTGCACCTCGGGGGCGCAACATGAAGGTGCTCAAAGCCCAGAAATCGGGGTCATCATCGGCACGCACCGGGGCGTCGTACGAACCGCCGCTTCCATCCAAGTCTGAGCTTGGCCGAAGGAAGAGCCAGGTGAGCATGAACGGCGAAAGTTCCACGGCTACGAATGGCGGCATCAGGTGGGATCTCAAGGGGCCAGCGACGCCAGGTGAGGCAAAAGGTGAAGCAGCAAAGTCCGGTTCTAGCTCTAGTGGCCGGGCGGCGTCGACTTCAGTGTCGTTGCCCAGGTCGGCGAACAACCCGATAGGAGCAGCGTCGGCCTTTCCTTGGATGACACCACCGGCGAAGCCTACCAAGACGTCGCCGTCGGCAGAATAAGATGGTTGCCCCAGTCAGCGTCAATAAGACTGTTGTGGATTTAAACATGTACAATTCCTACAATGGGTGAAAACTGACGCTCTATGCGGTGGTTGGTTTGATTTTGACTTGGGCCTCGCAGCCGTGCCTATTGCTGTAGCTAGGAATTGAAACAATTCAGCGCCTTAATTCCTCCCAGATTTTCCAAACCTCGCTGTATCTAGATACCTACATAAGACTAGTGATGATGACTTGCCCTGTGAAATTAACTAACTGCCTCCTCTTTAACCCAAAATGAAGATTGCTGCACGTAGCCAGAATGTTTTGAACAAAAGCGTTGGAGCAGAACCGAATATAGAAACGAGAATAAGAGGTTTAGATCTTGGAAGCAGGCGACAGCACACTCAAGACCTTGCTGGTCTCGCTGCTCTTGTTCTTGACCACGGTGATTAAGGATTTGAACAATGGGTGTGAGGCATCGCCCAGACACTCATACATCCAGCTCTCGCTCGTGGTCACAGTGATGCCGGGCTCGCTCCTCAGCCTATCCAGGGCAATGCCAACTTCTCCGCGGTTGCAGGAGCTGACGCCGTCGGCGATGACGTAGGGGAAGTGGCCGGCGTCGCGCAGGTCGAGGGCGGTCTGGGTGATGCAGATGTGGGATTCGATGCCGACGAGGGCGATTCGAGAAGCTGGTTGGAGCTGGGCGGCGACGGAGGGGACGAGCATGGAGAATTTGGTCTTGTCGTGGGGAGGGGAGGGGAGGAGGTCGGCGATGGCGGGGACGGTTGCGCCGAGCTTGGCGGAGGTTTGGGTTGTTGTGTGGACGGGGATGGAGAGGGATTGGGCGTAGGTGAGGAGCTTGACGGTGGTGGTGACGCTGTTTTGTTTTGGTGTTGTTAGCCGGATGGATGGATGGATGATGGGAGGTTTTGGTGATGTCTCCGAGGAGGAGGGGTGGAGGGATTTGTTTTTGGGGTGAGAAGGAGAATGGGAGGGGATGAGAGCTTACATGCTGTCGAATTCGTAAATGACGTTGCGGAACTTGTCTTGCATGTCACAGACGCTGTATAGTTGGAGTTGATTGTCAGCCGAGGCTCTCGCCATCATGTTTTCGATGATGGAATTGGGTTCGAGATTGCGATTTCTAAGTGCGCCAACTTACAAGATGGCAGGGTTCTCTATTTGAAGAAAAAGAAAACAAGGTCAGCTCTGTTCAATGATTCCATTAAGACGAACACTGTACAACTTACTGAACCGCAATTCCGTGGGGGTGGCCATTTTGAGGGGAGAGGAGAGAGAGTGCGACAGAGAGAGGGGACGCAGGCGTGCGAGATTGGAGGGCGGGAGTATCACGGGCCGGAGAGTCTGGAGGGTAAAAGGCCGTCGAATGAGCATGAAGAAGACAAAAAGTAGGAAGAAGAAAGATATAAAGAAGAAGAGGAAGAGGAGATGGTGCTATTAATTAGTTTTGGGGCCTTGAAGATCTGCCGGCGGGGAAAGGGAAAAGGAATCCGGGGGGGCGTTTGTTTAGTCAGATGTCAGTTTTGATGTAGATGGATAGATATGATAACTAATGTCTGATTTGGAGATATAATAGTCACAACGTAGGTTATTATTTCCCGAAAAATGGAATTCATACAACGAGTCTCGGTTTCTTTCTATCCACCTTCCCGGTGCGGCTTGGAAGCATCAAAATGATTTGATTTTCCATCTGAGACCGAGATCGCCCACGGACGGACCTTTTTCGGCGTTTGAAACCCCGGGGCGTGGGGGTAGTGAAGAGCTTTGCGCTTTTACTGTATAATATCTGCTGATCTAGATGTTGGCATTAATAAAAGAGTACATTCTCGATACTATTTACGCTAGCAGATGTATGCATGAAGAAGAAATAATTTGTATTATTGTATATCTTATATAAAAATGGACATACCAAAAGAATCAATTCTTGCAATGTCTTGGTCTCGTCAACAAGAGGGGTAGTCTCGAAATCATTTGAGACACACATATACGAGTATCCCCATAGTCTCCCCTCGTGACAAACATCTATCACGGCAGATCCATGAGCCGAGGCCGCCAAGTCACAAAGTATTTCAAATTATCGCAGCCTAGCTGTGGGTTCCTTGCAGATTTGATAGACACGCTAAGGCGAGATGACGAGAGGAGGGGGGGGAGAAGGAATAAAAAAAAAGTCTCAGTTGAAAGGGTCCATCTCCCATTTCCAGGTTTCAAATGAGACAATGGACTTGGCTAGCTGGAGCAGGGATGAATTAAATTTAAAAGAATGAAAGAAGAATGAAGAAAACTCAAATACTCAAGACACGGCTATAATTGCGTTATCATGACCTTTGGAGACGTGGTTATTGTGTTTTGTGTAATCTTGCGGCAGGGCTTGCATGATGCATATGAATATATTGACATGTGCAGGGATGGATGGAGTCGGAATGGCGCCATGTAGGATTTCATACGGCAGATGTTAAAGAGAAGACGACGACTCATGTTGATTAACATGTGATTATTTGGAAATGAATAACATATATCTAAAGACAACACTATTCTATGCATTATAATAAAAGAAAAAGGAAAACCATTCTAAGCTCTCAAACACGGGCATAACATCACAAATCCAATCCATCCAATCCCCAAGAAACGCCGTGTTCCCATGCTTTTTTCAACCTTATCCGTTTGTTACACAACTTCATGATGCCACTTCTGCAAACCATGTCCGCAGCAATCCCGCCAGGGCGCTCGGCAGCTCTTCCAGATTATGCACAATAAGGTAGTACTGGAAGGGGAACGTGTCCAGGTACCGCTCAATCACCACCCGGCTCTCGCCCCCCTCGCTGACAAACTTGGCCTCCTTGAGCTCCAGCACGCTGTCGCCCTTCTTCTTGCCCGTGTCGTCCATGATGATGAAGACAATCATGATGCGCTCCTCCATGGCCTCTCGCAGCAGCCGCCGGATAGAATCGTGTGCCGACGATGGCGTCAGGCCGTCTGAAAGGATCAAGGCAAGCTGCCACAGATCCGATCCTCCGCTTGACCGCTGTCGTGCCGTGCGGAACGTGTCAATGGTCTGCCGGATCAGCAGCGCAATGTCCGTCCTGTCCTGGCCAAACGAGAACCGCTGCAGAACCTTGGCACCCGCATCCGAGGCAAAGGGATCCGTCAGCTGATGCGCCGTGAAGACGTCGGCGCCGAAGCCCAGCACGCCCACTTGGCCTGCCTCGAGCATCGTCAGGGATCGCGACACCATGACCAACGACTCCATTGCCAGCGCGCCGGATGACGACTCGCCCATGCTCTTGCTGTCGTCCACGCACAGCATGATCTGGTACGTCCGCTTCGTTGGGATGCTGCGCCGCATCCAAATCTTGTCTCGCTTGTAGCTCGAGGCAATGTAAGGGATGATGCGCTTGATGTTGAGTCGCTTTCCGGTGCGGAACGATCCCGACAGCTTGGTAGACTGCGACGGTGTGAGAATCAGCCGCAGCTGGGATGTTAGCGACAGCGACAGGCTGTGCGACTTGGTCTGAAGTTCGGTCCACTGCTCAAGACACTGGGAAAAGTCGCGCAAGGGTCGTTGGTCCTCCCAAAGGTGAGTTGTCGAGAGTTGGGCGGATGCGTCTTGTACGTCTTCTTCGTCCTCTTCGATCTTGAGCTTCTGGTCCTCTTCCTCCTCTTCTTCAGGCGTAGGCTCCTTGTTGTAGGCACCCTGTCTTGTCTTCACGCCAGTGCGACTGTCATCCACATCATTCATGCCCGCTTCTTTGTCGTCCTCTGCTGGCTCGCTGAGGTCCATCTTGTCAAGCTCTGCATCTTCCTTCTCCTCCTCATCTCCGTCCATGACGTGGCTGGTTGGGTCTTGCTTCTCCTCATCAATTGCCATAGACTCATCCAGGGGCTGTGCCTCTTCGTTGTCTGCTGTGCCGAGAGCCTGAGTATCCTCGGCTGCTTGGTCGTCCTTCAGGTGCTGGAATTCACGTTGGCCTTGCTCTTCGGATTCTGGCCCGTGCTGCTGCTCGTCTTCTTCAGGATTGGCATCCTTAATGTCCATTTGTTGGCGGTGCCATCTCTCCAGTGCGTCGCCCAATTTCTTGAATGGATCGCTGCGAGCCTCTTCCTGAGCATCGCTATCTTCAGGCTTGTCTACCGCCTCCTTCGACCGTGACGTAGCTCCTTTATTGCCAGCACTTGTATCCTGGTCTGCTGCGCCGTCTCCCATATCGCCTTCATCTTGTTGAGCTGCCTTGGCTTGGAATTCGTCATCCATGTCCATGGAATCTGCGTTTTGGTCAATTCCGGAACTCTTGACATCGCTTGGTGCCGCATTCTCCTTGTCTGCCTTGGTCTCCTCTTGCTTATTAGGCGTCTGGTCTGGATTGGTCTCGTCTGGCTGCTCATCCTCCTTTTTCTCTTCGTCTTGCTCAGGCTCTGCTTCTTCTTGAATCTCGTCGACACCGACGTTCTCTTCAATCTCTTCCGCCTCACTCACTTCATCCTCAACCGCAGTCTCCGGCTCTACTTGTTGCTCTGCGTCCTCTTCCATCTTCTCATCATCAACTGCCTCTGCATCTTTAGGCTGCTCTTCTTGCTCTTTGTCTTCTTCAATGTCCGACATGAGATCCAAGTCATCCTCATCTGAGCCCTCTGCGTCGTTTTCGTCGAGAGTCATATCCAAGTCTTCAGGAAGCTCCAGTGCGTCGTTCTCTTCCACTGTTTGATCTTGGCGGTTCAGCTCCTCCTTTGCCTGCACATCTTCTTCCTCTGCTCCAACATCTTCGTCCTCAGGCTCTTCAGGTTCTTCGCCATCGGGCTTTTGATCCTGGTCTTGCTCCTGATCCCCATCGTCCGGTTTCGCTTCCCCTTCAGTCGCCATTTGCTCATCCTCCTGCTTCTGTCCCTTTGCCTTATCGCCCTCCTGGTCTTTCTCTGCCTTTTCATCATCGCCATCCCACATCTTTTCGTCAACAGCAGTGGGGTCAAGGTCATCCACGTCACCAGCCTCCTCATCCATAGCATCCTCTTCCTCTTCCTCATCTCCCTTCTGAGACTTGTCTTCGTCTTCTTCCTCGGCGCCATCCACGCTGTTCATATCTCCTTCCAATTCCTCGTCTGCCATATCGACTGCGTCCTTTTCATCTTCCATCTCGCTAGTCTTCTCCTTATTCGCCTCTTGTGCAAGCTCAGAAAGGTCCTCGTCGGCCTGAATATCTTTGCTGATATCTTCAGCGCCTTCACCATCGCCAAGACCAGTGCCAGATTCCAACTTGCCTTCGGCACCTGATTTCTCGTCCGATTTCTCTTGCGGCGTGCAGAATCCCTGTGAAGCGATTTGCGTGAAAGCCTTTGTCATACCATATCCCATCTTAACAGTAGCACGATGGATATCCAGACCGGCCGTAATGGATTGTTCGCATAACGCCGCGAATTGACTCAAGATTGGCGATGCGACGGTAATGGCACTCATTGCGGCGATGCTTACCAGTGGCTGTCCTAGATCGATTTTCTGCAAAGCGCGAATGCACTGTTCAATTGTCTTCTCAACATTTTTCATATGAAGCTGGTTGATCATGGAGAGGTAGGCGTCGCTATGCTTCTTCAACCAGGCTGCCTCATCCTCTTTCCTTGGAATCTCTGCTCCGGCTTTCTTTGCATTCTCAACGGCCACCAGAACGGTGTCACACAAAGTAGAAACTGATTCTGCAAAGCCCAAAAGATCCATGGTATGGCCTCGAGCTTCCAGGGGCTCACTGGTCGTATCGCTCCAGACACGGAGTTGCTGAAGAATGAAGCCAACACCAGGGTTGCTCTTAATAGCCTCGCTAACAGTTGACTGCAGCTCGGCTAAATCTCTGGTCACATCTTCGTGCAGCTTGGTATGGACATCGGACGTCAGCAGTGCAGGAAGCTTGGCTAATTCGCCCAGTCTCTTTGCGTGATTCTCAGTGGTATCTAACCACGTCTGCAGCTTTTGAACCAGTGCACTGTGATCAAGCTTGCCCAATTTGCCGTGAACGCCTAGCAAGTGGATGGCGAATTTCAGTCCTTGCACGGTCCATTGGAGGAAGCGTGACAAATCAGTGATTCCTTGGCTTCGAGATAGACCACCTAAGCTTTGGAATTTACCCAGGTCTTGGAACTGGAATATCGCCTTTCTGAGTGACCCAAAGGCAGACATGATGCTCGCAAGGCTGTTTCGCTGGGACAAGGCGAAGTGAATGAATCCTTCCACGAAGCCAATGCTTCGCGCGACCTCGGCGCCAGTCAAATCCTCAGAATGCTCTCGAGCTGCGTTTCGAGCTTTTGGGGCGAGATCCAGGGTCTTGTGGAAGTAATATTCTGCTTCACTCAAAATGCCGGAATCAGAAAATTCCAATGGCGCAGTGGAAGCAAGCACAACAGACAACGATTCTTGCTCAGCCAAATTATCTTGGCCAAGGTTGTATCGTAGACCCATGCCGCGGAGATCTCGTAGCGTGTCGGCAAATAACTTGCGCTTCCTAGTCTTCATGTGCTTGACCTGCTCTTTATTCTCGTCGGTCAGAGTTGACGGGGTTTCTTTCTTCAGCTCTGCCATTGACTCTTCCAAACTAGCAAGATATGCGTCCAAAGACTGGGGAACAGAGCTGGTGACTTCGGGGCTGGCTGCGATCTTCTGCATCACAGATACCGTCTTTACTACGTTGCCAAGACGTTTGCGTTTTTCCAGCCAACCGGGCAGTGCTCCATTTAGCGACTCAACAGCGGCATCAGGTACTTCGATTTCGCCAACTTGGCTTGCCACAGCTGCCTGTTGAGATGTCGTCTCATCAGGAAGACCCTGCTCAATAACCATTTTCATCTCCGCGCCCAAAATGCCACGGAACTTTCGAACGATTCTGAAAAGCTTCTGATGAGATCTCTTGGCGCTATCCCGGAGAGCATTAATATTGGTATCTTTCCAGCTAGCCATGAGAAGAACGTCTTTCATTTTCTTATCGAGTGAGGCCCGACCCTTATGGATAGCAGCCTCGGCAGCCTTCTCGTAACGGGCAAAGTAGAAAATGAAATTTGTGAGAGCGTGGTAGATAACTGTCAGGCTGGGATAATCTTGAATGAGGAGCTGAAGGTGGCTCTGCAGCTGTCGTAAAAGTGACAAACGAGTTGCGAATTGCCCAACGATGGAAGTTAAAAAGTAAGTCTCCAAGCTCTGGATAAGCGAAACAGTATACTCTTGCAGTTCAGCGGGAGAATCAACCATGGAGAGGGGAACAGCAACGACAACTTGGTAGGCGATAAACCACCATGAATAAGCATCCTCTTGGCATTTCGTTTGTTCCGTCTCAAATAGATTGGCCCATGTTGACAATTCCAATCGTCGCCAGCGAACAATAGTATCCGTGAGCGCGTTATAGAGTGACAGAACAGCATACACCTTGCTCGCCCATCCACCGAATTGCCATTCATAAACGTGTGCGTGTAGGTGCTCTACCTTTGGTAAGATCTTGGCTAGAGGATCTTCATGGATGAGTTCCAGAACATTGTTGCAGCTCTGGATGACGTCTGCCAACGGCTGCATGTGCCCAATCTCATCGACAAGCTGCAGTTCGCGGAACCTAGCCTTAATCTTGCCAATGAGAATAACAAGTTGTCGAGCTTCAGGCAAGTTGGGGCTAGTATAGAAGCTGTACGACTTATCCTTTTCGGATGTTTGCAGCCCATTGAGCTTTTCGTCAAGGAGAAGCGTTGTGCTCGCGAGCATTCTGTTGTTCAGTCCGCGATCGAGATATGACTGGTTTTTGGTCTCGTTCGCAACCCTGTTGCCCACTTCTCTGCTCAAGTTTTGAATCGAGACTTGAGCATCCTCTCTGTCCAAGAAGATCCTTCTGTGAGCTTCGGCAACCTTAAGAGACATGTTGCGAACAGTATCCTTCTTGGTTCCTGAACTAACAGTCTCCTTCTCAGCATCATACGTCGGGAATAGCTCGTTGAATTCTTGTTCGTCGATTTCCTCCTCATCCTCCAAGGAACCACGGAATTGGTAGATGCTGCCTTTTGTCTCTTCTGCCTTTCGGTCTGCTTCAAGTTTCTTACTCCACTCGTCGTAAAACCCGTGGAAGCATTCAAAAATAGCCTCTCGTATGCCCGGTCGGAAACTTTCACTTCCTTCAACATTCACAGCAACTCGGACAAGACTGAGGAACTCAAAGTTCTTCTCAAAAGAAGATTGCATGGTGACATCCCAGGTTGACCCTCCGAAGAACGGTGTCATCTCTAGAAGCTGGGATGTAGGCGATGTCAGCGATGAAGCTGCGGCGGCATCATAGAGTGATAGGCCGACACGCAGACACTGCAAGAGGTTCGCAGCAGGCCTGGTCATATCCTGGTATGCTTCAAATCGAGCCGTAAGTCGATCTTGTAGCCTCTTGACATTTTCCTTTACCAGTGCCAACCCTTCTCTATCAGTTAAAGAATTGATATTGTCAGTTAACTCTAGTGCTGCTCGAAGAGCAGGGCTGGTGATCGCCTTCAGGACGTTAGAAAATTCCGCATGCAGTCGGCTAAGCTCTGACTGCTCTGGTCGAAATACTGGCTGGACCTCTTCAGGCAACGGGCCCATGTTGGAAAGCTCCTGGCTGAGTAATTCAATACGCTCATTGGTCTTTTGTCCAGTAAACTTGTTTTCAAAGGCAATAAGAGAAGATATCTTGTCAGCAATACCATTCTGAAGCTCCTCAAAGAATTCTCTTTCCATCTTTGGGCGTAGCTGAGGATCAAAGACGCGGTCAGGAACGTAGAGCTTAAGGACGCCAACGCTGTAGTGAGTCCATGCCAATGCAGACAGATATGTATGCCGAATGCCGTTTTTCCTCGCCAGCAGACAAGCCATGGCCGGGATCAGATGTTGTTCGGCTACTTGCTGGAGATGGAGAGGCTCAATAGTGCTCAGGAAGGTGTCAAAGAGTCCAACAGCCACATCGCCGTTTGTCTTTGCCTGTTCCTCTGCATTGAGATAGGCATGAATAGCAGCTTCCTTGAGGCTCGCTGAATGCGCACCAAATACTTCGAAAATCAGCTGCTGAAGAATATTGTTCAGCTTTGGTAGCGGGTCGGCAGCTACTTCAGCAGACAGCGAAGCGACATGTCGTCCCATAGCCGGCAACTCCACATCAAGCAATGCCAGAGATCCAAGACTTACTCCACCCATAGACTGCAATTTTGACCACAGGATGGGTGTAAATGTTCCATCCCATGGGAATTGATCCTGGTGTACCAAACTATCCATTGACTGTAAAAATGCCGCTTCTCTTGTGGCACTCACAAGCGATAATCTTGTTTTGGTTGGAACATTTGACAAAATGGAGAGATCTCGGAATCCGCTCTCCACAATAAGATTGGACGAAACAGATCGAAGAATGTCGAATTGCCTCAGAGACTCGAATTCATTCGCCAAAAATGGCAACAGTTCGGTTTCTTCGTCAGCAATACGGCTCTCAAGAGACTCAATTCCCGTGATGAGGTCCTTGACCAATCCATCTGTTGCAACAACGCCGTCTCTGATGATTTTGTAAGCTTGCTCGAGAGTCTGCTGAGCTTTCGACAAGTCAACAACAGAAGCTCCAGCCTTCCATCGTAGATTATCAAATCTAGCGCCCAGTCGGTCAAGTTCAACGGACCGATCAAGGACTGACTTGTCAGGAATAGGGATTGGTCTCATCAGATTCCAGAGCGATTCCATACTCAAACCGGTACTCAGTTTGAATCCACTATCAAAGTCGTCCTCCAATCTGCCAAGTATGTAGGTTGAAAGTTGACGGTGATTATCGGATTTCGCAGCCAGGATCTGTTTTCCTAGGAGCGCTGTACCCTGTGCCAAATGGGCCTGGAATACGGCTTCATCAAAATCACCCTTTGTCGCAAGAGCAATTGTGCGGTCCATGTAGTATCGAATAGCTCTGATGAACTGCGTACCCTCCCAAGTATCATGAGAAAGCATTTCGAGCCCGAAAAACTCAGCCATAGCAGTCAAAATTGAAGAGACAAAAGTAGCCAACTTCACAGTAGAGTCCTTCGACACGGCTGCCACACGATCACTAATGAGAGATCTCTGTAGTCTATTTAGAGAGATCAACTTTGCCGAGCGAGCCTGTGTTTGCTGCGAATCGAGAATGCTTTGGATGTGATACAAGTGTCGGTATGTGTCATAACGAGCTGCATTCCACCTAGCCAAATCAACCGAGCGAAGCATGTTACTGACAGTCATATTGTTGAGAGGATGGAGTGGCTATTTCGATGTCAGCGAATGAATCAACTTCAGTTACAAAAGGTGATAGAAAGTCTTACCTGAGCATTTGCCAGTGCATCCGAGGCAGCACCAGCCAAATTCGAATACAGCTCTTTGAGAGACAGCTGTAATCGCGATCCAAGCGGCGATTGTAGAAGTGTCAAAAATTCTTGTACGAGGGTTAGATATGAGGCACGTTCTGTTGTCATCGAACTGGCGAATCTAGGAAGAAGAGCAACGTCCTGGATAGAGAGGTTTTCCAGAGAAACTAGACTGGCCTCCGGGTCAACACCCTCAGATAGTAGTGACTCCGAATATTCTGTGGATTTGAGATATCGCTGGAGAGAGCTCTCAACATGCGACATCCTAGCAAGGGACGCATCTAGGACCGGTGGCGGAGTGTAGATGTGAATCTCAATGGCACGGTTCCTCATGGCACGAGAAAGCTCACCATGGCGAGGATCCATGGTCAAGAAAATTCGGAACTCGGGATGAGGTTTGACAATCCTAGGTTCACCTCCAGGGCCGCAGTGCTCATTGATGCTGAGGAACCCATTGGGCTCAAGCAAAGAGTTCAATCGGTCTAAAACGGAAGCATTGCACATGTTGGCATTGTCCAAGACCAGCCACTGGCCAGTTTCCAGAGCCTTGACGATTACGCCATCTAACCACTCGAATCGAGGATTTGAGAGCACCAGATGGCTGTGAAGAATCTCTAGAGCTCGAGAAAGCGAAAGGGACACTTCGGAACCGGCAGCAATTTGCTGGAGCAAAGCCTCTATCGTGGCTCGAATAGTGACTATGTTGTCACTATCGCCATTGTAGTTGTCGAGTTGATGAAGCAGCTGTAGCACTTCACTTGGGGCCTGTCCAGGAACAACTGACATGACTGAATCCTGAAGGAAATCTCTCAAGTTCCGAAGAGTGGCATTGATCTCTCTCAGGGGATCCGCTTGTTCAAAGCCACCAACCAAATCCATGGTATCAATGTCTGCATTCATTGGGAACACAATAAGGGGCTTTCCGGCGAGTGCTGCAACATATTTCAATAGCACAGACTTGCCATATCCTGAAGGGCTGCTGAGAATACAAGGGATATTCTGCTTCACACAGAGCATAATGGATTCGAGCTCCGGCAGCCTTGGTACGATATCAATAGTAGGAAGTCTCTCTGGCTGGGAGTTCAAGTTCCTGTCTAGTAAAGCAAGACCGACTTGGCCAAATCGAGACCCAAGATCATGGTAGAAGTGGCGAGAGCGAGGTTGCCAGCTAATGACTTGCCGGAATATCTTGTCTACTTCAGCACGGTCGGCTTCAGTGCGGAAACGCTGCCTAATTACGATGTCAAGGAAGTCTTCAACATGGCGAGTCTTCAGGAGCGGGTCGGACGAGCTCAGTAGGTTGAGCCATCGAAGGACATCTCGGAGGTTGAATTCCCACGGGCTACCTTGCGCACCAAAAGTCTTTTCAACCAGAAGATGGTGCTCAATCTGTGTTACAAATTGGATCAGCAAACTGATGACCTCGGCGGACAGCTGCGGGAAGCTGTGACTGGCGATCAATTTGAGATCGTCATCTTTGAAGACATCGGCATATACAACGACGAATCGGTTGACGAATGAAGCGGGAAGTCCCTTACGGCCGCCACCTTGGTGGTGGGGATTCTGGGCTGCAAAGAGACGGAAGTTTGGATGGCGCTTGAACACTTGATCGAGTTCAGAGATGTATACTTCACCACGGTGATCCAAGCAGGCGTTCAGACCCTCCAATACAGACTGAGAAGCAAGGTTCATCTCGTCGAGAAGAACCCATTCACCCTTTTGCATTGCTTGGAGGAATGGCGCATCTCTCCATGCAAAGTTACCTGCTTCCTCTCCCTCAACTGGGACATCTGTTCCGAAAAGATCCATTAGATCAGTTTGATCTGAGAGGTTAATTCTGGTCAATGGCCGACCGCAGGCTTGCGCCAAGGCAACCACAAGAGATGTTTTTCCAACACCAGGGCTACCTTCTAACAAAATAGGCTTTTGAGTTTGCATTGCTCGTATCACTCTCATGGCGTTTAGACGAGTAGTTGGCGCATGGAAGGCAAAACTTGAAGGATTAGAAGCGTCTGCTGTTCGAAATGCGCTGAATCCTCCAATGGTTAAGTGAGATTCCGTGACGTCAAGTTCGGGCTGAGTCTGGTAAGTACCAGAAACATCCCGGCCAAGAAGTTGCCCCAGCTTGCTCAAACAGTCCACCCGTTGGCGGTGGATCGCGTTGATATCTGTTGCCAAAATAGCGGATGGGTTGGCACCCAAGCTATCAATAAAGATGGCAGCAGCTCCATGAACTATGGATAGTACAACATCCTGATCTGCCGATGCATTGATGAATTGAACCCAAGCGAGAACCTCTCTCACTGAGAAAGGAGCAGTGGCCATCGGTCGAAACGTAGCGCCAAACCAAGCCGCAAACTGTACCACAGCTTCAGCATAACTTTTGGCGGCTTCGGTCAGCTTTGTCCGAGTAATGTCATAGATATCATCGCTCTCTGACAGCGGAGGAACCCAAATCTCGGTAAATCGGTTCCGCAGGGCGGGAGAAAGCTCTTTCTTGCCAAAGTCACCTCCGGGATTCATGGTGGCGAAGAACTGATAGCCGTCCACGCCAACGACGAATGAATTATCCACTCCCTTTTCAGCTAACAGAAGCGTTCGCTGAGGCTCAAGAACGGAATTGAGTCGCTCCAGAACCGAATCATCGGCCAATGAGATCTCGTCGAGGAGAAAGAAGTGACCGCCTCGCATAGCCTCAACGAGCGCACCATCGGACCACTCAAACAAAGCCATGCTCCTGGTCTCGTTGGACGCAATTCTCTCTTTTGTCTTCTCAGGTATGCCATCAATGAATGCTTTATCGAGAGATTTGTATCTCTCCAACCTATCTGCTGGTGTGCCAGATACATCAACATTCCAGTGTCGCAAGACCTCAGTCACATCAGCATCCAGTGCCTCAATGATGGCGCCCCTGTTTCGGATAGGACGTTGAGAACCAATGATATCTCCGGTCTCGGTATTCTGGTGAGCATTCACAATATGCAATTGTCTGCCCAGAATTTCTGCGAGCAGCTGGACAACTGTTGTCTTGCCGCATCCAGTTTCACCAACCAGAAGAACCGGCTCGTTATTCTGTAACGCTCGAGACACCAGCACATACAACCTCCTGATTGCGTGAGTCCAAACAACGCCTTGTGCATTAGCCCGATGAGCAATGTGCTTCAGTTCTGGTGCCAGTTCTGCGGAGTAAAGGTCCTGGGGATTAAGGCTAACTTTGAACACCTTTTCAATAACCTCCTTGACGGCTGTTCGTTCTTCCTCATTGCGAACTCTTTCGGCCAAGAGCATAAATCCATGTGCGGCAATCTCTTCACGTGTGTCTGCACTTCTGAGCGCCCATCTAAATAGATCTCGAAGAGTTGCGAAGCTGTCTTTCTGCTCAAAAAGTCTGCTGGTTTGACGGAGTCGTGACAATTCCTTGTAGACATTGACAATACGCCTACAATCGGGAGGTGAGGTATTGCGGCTTCGCTGCTGAAGAATGTATTCCAGTTCATCTTCGGGAATATCGTCGAAATGAAGTTCGAGGAATCGATTTCGGAACGCCCTAGATAGCACTTTTCTACCTCCATAAAGACCAGGGGGGTTCTGAGTAGCAAAGAGAATGAAGTTCTCGTGAGGCTTGACAACCTCCTGCGTCTCAGGAATTAACAACTCACGGTTGTCATCAAGTAGACGATTGAGAGCCTCAAGTACATCGGTCGGCGCCAAGTTCAACTCATCAAGAACGATCCAGTGTCCCTGCCGCATGGCCTGAACGAGAAGACCCTCTTGAAAGCGCAATTTCCCATCTGGCCCGGAAATGTAAGTGCCCAGATATTCTTGAAGATCGGTGTGCTCGTGGTTATTGATGCGGACAAATTTATTTCCGGTGAAGTTTGCCAAATACTCAATCATACTGGTTTTACCGGCCGATGTAGGTCCTTGAATGAGAATAGGGAAGCGCCTAGTAGAAGTTGCTCGGACAAGATTGAGAAGATTTCTCTCCACGTAAGGAGTAATGATGTAATCGTCTCTCTCGATGGGTATCTGCTCGCCTTGGAAGAGCCAGTAATGTCGATCCCGGCTCTGGTTTTGAAACTTGACATACTGTCTACCGTCGGCCGGTTGCTTTGGAGGCTGGGATAGTAATGACTGCGGATTTCCATGCTTGTCCAGAAGGTGGTGATAAATAAGCGGCAGAAGCATCTTCTCCGAGTTTCGGTCCAGTAATGTCAAGAAACCCATGGAGAATCCCTCATACATTGCTCGTCTTAAACCATAAAAGGGGGCTATCATGTTGACATAGCTCAGCACTCGAGTTAGCGTACGGAGACTGAAGTGAGGGACTTCATTCGCTCCGTCTACCAAACGCTTCTCCTCTGCCATTCGCTTCGTGTTGAGATACAGGCGTGCAATATCATCTCCAACTTGGTCATTCTTGTTGCTGCCATTGCCCAAGTATGTCTTGATAATGGTAAGGAGATCCTTCAAGTCTTTATCGGGGCTTTTCACATAAAGCTCAGTGAACCTTGATCGAATACCAATAGGCAAATCTCGTTTTCCAATATCGGTTGCCGGATTCATTGCACCAAATATGCGAAAGTTTGGATGCGCCACGATTTTTTCAATCTCTCCCGTTTCAGATAGAAGGATGGACGGTCTCTCGTTAGGTCCAGTCAAGAGATCTGTAATGCTCTCAAGGGTATCTGGTGAGGCCAGATTAATTTCATCCAAAAGAACCCAGTCGCCATTTCTGACGGCCTTTACCAAATTTCCTTCCACAAATGAGAATGCAAAGGCATTTCCACCCGAAATTTGTATATCAAATTGCTCGAGAGTGCGGGCAAACTGATCCCATCTAGGCTTGAGCTCCAGTAGCGTTTGCAGCTTGGACTGGGTCTTCCGTCTCTTTGTCGGTTGGGTATCATCTCCGTTTCTCGTCTCGGCCTTTTCTGAGTGAGCCCGCTCCAACTCAGACACAATTTTGAGAAACATTTTAGGAGCCTCCCTCCACAGCTTAGAAAGTCTTGACCACTGTCCTTTGGCAAGACATTTTCCAACCTGCTCAAGATACTTTTGGTTTTTGGATGCAGATATTCCTGTTGCTGAAAAGAGATCTTCGAATTCCTCTTTCAGAGGCACCGCAAGACTTCGGACGTTGACGGGCTTGAAGCCACCCAAAAGGTCACCCACCTCACTCTGCTGTGAAAGATTGACTGCGATAAGTTTATGGCCAAGCGACTCAGCCAACTGCTGAACGACTGTCGTTTTTCCTATACCTGTCTCTCCGACAAGAAGCACTGGCTCGTTGAGTTTGACCGCTACAGCAATCTGTTCCAAGAGCTTCTTGGCATGCGAAGTGCTTGCAAAGGGTCGTTTTGACTTTTGCAGCCGGTTCACAGTCTTCTTTTTCCGCAGCTGAACTCGTCCAATGCTGAATTGAACATCATTCTCTTCCAAAGGGGGTATATTGGCAGTCAAATAATGGTCTGCCCGTTCTTTGGACAAATGCATCTCTTCCGCAATGGCATAGATGAGTTGTTTGCCAAGCTCATCATCTGGACAGCTTCCCACAAAACAGTCGACCGCTTCCATGAACATCCAGTCTCGCGTAGTCTCGGTTATTGGTTCGTCTCCGGTCGTCGAACCTGCAGCTAGCAGGCACTCCTGTAGTCGCCGACACCATTTCAACAAATCCCTGAGGTTCATTTGTCGATCCAGAAGTGCTCGTCCGCGGGATAATGACCGAGATCCGCTGTTGACTTGGGTCAGACGGCCATAGACAGCGATGATTCCGGGAAGAAACTTGTGCAGAATAGGATGCGTCTGCAGAACCACTTCCTCCAGCTCTGGTTGAACCATGGGCTCCGTATACAGGGATTGCCAGAATCGCATGCCGACAATGCTAGGCAGATTTTCGCGTCCGTTCATGCCCATTGATGTCCTCACAGTCGCAAAAAGACGGAAGCTATTCGCAGCCTTTATTCTCTCTCCTCGGCTCGGAATCAAGAGTTCGTTTCGCTCGATCAGAGGAAGGAAAGTGCTGAGAACTTCGGTAGGGGCTCGGTCGAGATCCTCCACCAATACCCATCTGCCTTCCTTGATGGCTGTGGTTAGTACACCTGGGCGCCACGAAAAGCTGCCCGGTTTTGAGTCCGTCGAGTACAGGCCTATGAGCATCTTGGCGTCTGTTTGCTCGTTCAAGTGCAGCGTAACCATGCCGGAGTACATTCCGAGTTGCTTGGCGATCTCGTGGACCAGCGCCGTCTTTCCAACACCCGGTAGGCCATGAAGAAGGATAGGTTCGGGATTGCGGATCATGGCAGCGAGCCGTTCGAGGTTATTAGTAGTTGTCGCAGTCATGACGAGATCCGATGGGCCTCCAGTTGGCACGGATGGTCGCGGGAGAACGATTTTTCCATAGGACACTGCATACTGAGTGAGAGACTGGAGTAAAGGCTGGCAATCATCTTCGGAGTCTTGAGCATATCGCTTCACCTGTTGCCGCAGTGCGATAATCCTCTTAGCGCGGGATTGCTCATGAAGCGACAGGAATCCATAATCCACCGATGCACCGTCGAAATCAGCAGTGATGGCATTCGCACTGCCGACGTGTGTTTCGATAAG
Source organism: Trichoderma afroharzianum (assembly GCA_037893235.1). Lineage (NCBI taxonomy): Eukaryota > Fungi > Ascomycota > Sordariomycetes > Hypocreales > Hypocreaceae > Trichoderma > Trichoderma afroharzianum. Next base: position 1,083,436 of record JBBLXW010000002.1, on the reverse strand, counting down.
CGACTCAAGCTTGAAATCCGAGGCGTGGAACAGCTGGCAGAAGATGCGAATCGCAAGATATCTCACTGCCCGGCTCTCATGCGCAAACAAGCTCTGCAGGTACTCGGGTGGAATTAATGAGCTGAAAGTTCTCAGGTCGAAGCTGAAAAGTCTCCAGTATGTTAATAAAGCCTGCAGCAATGCATCTGCATCCAACCCCAAATTCACTCCATCAATGGTCGGCAGCACCAAGTGAAGCGAAGGTCCCTGCGCCGCTTCCTCTCCACCTCTGCCGGGACATTGAAGAAAAGTCGAGAGATACGGCGCAAATGGCAAAATCCTGGCAATGGCTGACGCAATTAATAACCGTCGTGGTCCGTTGCCGGCGTTGAGAATCCATCGTGCGCAAATGTCTGAAAACACATCTTCGAAATGCACAAAGATCCTCTCTGTAAGTGATGGTATGAGCGCGGCTTCTGATACAGCATCGAAGAGCTTCGTCGACGACTGATGCTTGATAATTTCAAGTAATTCAGCGGGCAGATGGTCCAATGCAGTCGCATCCTTCAGAAGCGACCTCCTCTGCCGAGAGACATCAATCATGGCCATGATTGTGCTCTATGTCGAACGAATTTTCACCTCTTCTCAATGCCGTTGTCGCGTTTCTCAACTTTTTTTTTTTTTCTTATCGATGGATATGAGAGCGCCCGCCAACTTTTTTTTTCCTAGTCGGGAACAAGGGTGCGGGAAGGAGGGGCACTCGGGGCTACGAATTTCCGGACCAATCAGAGCCCACCCAGACCAGCAAACTTGAAGCTTTCGAAAAACTTCATGACAGGCCATCGCACGACAGCCAAAGCGGTTCGAGTGATTAACCCCACGAAATTGTCAATTGCGAATTGCGAATTGCTCACCCACCGCCAATTCCTCCCAAACCATAGCAATGGCCACTCCGTGTCGGTTCGCTGCGCGCAGCTGCGCTCGCCAGTTGCGATCAGCCGCCTCTCCCCGATCCTCCGCACAAATGCTCCGAGTGTCATGCACAACGAGACGGTACAACTCAACCGAAGCCGCCGCCGTAAACCCCAAGATTGCCGACATTGTCGACCAGATCAGCAAGCTTACCCTGCTGGAGACTGCCGATCTCGTCTCAAGCCTAAAAGTAAATGACTAGCAGAGCACACGAGTGGCTAACCAAAGTCTGTCATGCCACCAAACACTCGACTAACATGGGATTTTTTTCTAAATAGAGCACGCTGAACATTCCCGACATGCCCATCGGTGGCTTCGCTACCCCTGCTGCTGCCGCCCCCGCTGCTGCCGTTGAGGAGGCCGAGGAGGCCCCTGCTGCCCCCGCTGAGAAGACTCTCTTCACACTGAAGCTGCAGTCAATCGATGCCACCGCCAAGGCCAAGATCATCAAGGAGGTCAAGGGTATGCTGGGCCTGAGTCTGGTTGACAGCAAGAAGTTTGTTGAGAGCGCACCCAAGATGATGAAGGAGAACGTGCCCAAGGAGGACGCAGAGAAGATCATTGCCACCATGAAGGAGCTTGGTGCGGTGGTTGTGATGGAGTAAAGGAAACGAAAAGGCAAAGAAAATATCGGGAGGATATTTGCATGATCTTTATGACACGATAGATGGTCGAGGTACATGTACAACAAATTATTGTGTATTATATATTCAAAGAAGAGAATTCTTTTTTCTATTTTCCCTTTGCATGAATTGGGCCAAACCATTCTCGGTGTTTGCGGAGTCCTGTTTCCCAATTGCAAATGTATTTTCCCAGGACCATGAATAGTACAGAAATTCTCTGGGGTATCTCAACTCCATGCATATAATTTTCATAACCTCAATGTGTACACTGAAACACACAACGCCGCCCAATGCAGTAGCCAACTAACAGGATAAAAGATTCAATGGCCGTTGCCATTCGTCGACGGTTGGTGATGACACTGCTGTATCTCCATCTCCTTGGTGAAGTCGTCACCTTCTTCGGTCAGCAGGCGGTCGTCATCATCGCCAAAGTCGCTCGTCTCCTCCCACAGTTTGTTCATCTCGGCGTCCTCTCCCTTGGGGACAGCCCATATCCTCTCTCGCTCGCGCTTGTGTCGTTCTCGATCCTCCTCGATCCGCTGCTCTACTTGACGCTTATCCAAGCCATGGGTCGCGGGTCGCCGCCGAGATTTTAACTCAGAAGCAGGAGCGTCTGTCATGTCGACGTCGCTGTTGGGGGATGCAAGGCCCAAATCGTCATCATTAGTACCGCGTTCCTTGATAACGTCCTCGATCTGCGTGACCGCTTGATCTTCTAGAAAGCCCTTGTTCTGAAGACCTATCAAAACCTGTTGACGCCGAGTTAGTCGAAGCATCAAAAGACAAAATAATGGTTGCTGAGAAGAGGCATGCACATGCCTTGCGGACAACTTTGACATTGGCGGCTCCAGAGCCATCATCGGGGGCCACAGCATCGACAACTCTGATGATATCTCGCTGCATCATGCGGATATAATCCGAGTGGCCATCCCGCTGAGCCAAGTCGAGGAAGTGCTCAATAAAATACATGATATTGGCACGTGTATTCATGTTATTCTTTCATGTGATACATGGTCAGCGTTGAAAGGGGGAAAAAGGCAGGATCAAAACTCATCAAAGTTCATCACCAACAACTCAAACTCACCCGCTCTACTTGCTCCAGGATACATGAGTGCAGGTCCTCATCCATGTCCTTGTATTTGAGCGCATATTGGGCTGCTTTTTGCGCTGAAGCAACGGATGCGTTGAGATGCTGCAGCTGCGAGCTGAATCGCATGCGGACCTCGAAAGGATCCGCCATTTTCCGGGTGAATCGTCAGTCTGCAGGATTTGGGCACGGCTTTGTCGAGTCTGAATTGAATTGCTGCAGTGCGAGCGCAAGGCTGAGAGATGGAGTCCAGGGTGCGCCTCAGTGTGGCTTGACTTAATACCTAGTAGCTAAACCCGGTTCCTCGGTGAGTGAGCCCAGCCACAGCGCTAGTCTGGATCGGCTCGCAGGTCGTGCTCCGTATTACTGCTCCGGGCTTTGATGCTCTTCTATTGATGCTATTGTGCTGTGCCACTCCGGGGCGATTATTCGACTGGCCTGGACTGGACTGGAGCTATTAATTTGCCCGCCATGCCATGCAACCCACGGGAAAGAGCCGGGACGCTGCATGGCCCCCCGATCTAGGTGATGGGCCCGAAGTCGCAGCTGGGACCGACGTTTCCAACGGTTTCCAGTCATGCCGGGAAGCCCCTGAGCTCAAGCACACGCGAGCCTAAAGTGCTCCATACTTTGCATACAAGTGATCGGAAATGATGTTCAAGATGAGGTGTGGCTGTGCATAGTGCGATTTATCATGTTTGCGCACCCGGAAAGTACTAGGCCTAGAGCCCGTCCATTTATCTCGGCCAGAACTAAATCAGATACGAGATGCTTGCTAAGCCGCCGACAATATAATGCTTCAGCCGCCCGGCTTCTGCCTAGATACTATCTTATGATTAAAACCTCGACTCTCCTCACGGCAATATCTGAGGCGAAAGGAAATAATGTTATTCATATGATACAAGCATAAAATCTGTAGGAAGGTTCTTCTTACTTGAGTATTTTCTGAATATCGTGAAATTATCCCTAAAGTCAATCGTCCCGTGTACGAGTGATACAATCTCGCCACTCAGCAGACGGTAGATCCCTTTCACCACGATGATTGGCCCCTGGAAATTATGCCGCATTGTCTGGCGGCTGTTCTTGTCGATCCTCAGTGCTTGGTTGCTTCTGGCCCTGCTATGGGCGCTTCTTCCCTTCCCTTCCGGTGGACAAGATATTAACAACGGCGCCGATTACGCAACCAAGACGCTCCTCAGCGGCAAGATACTGCGTCGGGTATACTGGTAAGGACATTTGAACCAAATGGATAAAGATCAAAAAGCTAACGTTGTCATTTTTACAGGAAATCCGCACAGGTGCCCGATGGTTCCCGACAGGGCTTTGCGCTTGACTATCATCTCAACATCTCCAGCCGCACCCTTGCGGTTTCGGGGCTGGAAAAGCCTATAGACATATTTCGCCATGCATCGGCTGAGGACAACGGACATACAGAGGAAGTAGATGCAACCGCACGAGCGGGTGACACGGATGGCGCCAATTTGCCATACTTCGCAGAAGCAGACGCACTCCTGCTCTTTTGGGAGATTCACCAAGAGTATGCGACAGTTCCACTTAGACTAGTATGGTCGACACAGGAAGCGGAAGATGTGCAAAAGTTCGATATATTGCTCAATGATCAAGGACACGGAGAAGATGCGCTTTTGTCTCTAACGATGAAGGGGGACCACATCTCAACAATCAGAGCCAGCTTCTCACCAGAGCCGCGTTCTTCATCGCCATCTGGCACGTACCCTCTCCGGGCCGCGATCATACGTGCACTCGCTCCATTCTCACTCTTGCTTGCCGCAGTCTTTGAACCTCTCGCGTGGCTTTTCGGCTTTCTGGTGTCCTGGATATTCAAGGGTATCTGCCTTGGACTCGTGGTTTCGGGTGTGGCGGCGATCTACCTATGCTACTCCGGGAAACGTCCCCATGAGCTCATTGATATAGTTGGAGACGAACTACAGAAGGTGAGAGATTCTGAGACGATGAGAAGATGGAGAGAGTCAGAGAATGGTGAAAGAGGATCGACGGGTAAGTCGAAGGAGCAGAAGAAAGCCTCCAGTGAAACAGACGTCGCCAACATTGTTTGATAAGGAATTATTTGAAGTAATTTAGCTAACTTGAAGCCTGGCATTAACAACTCTTGTACATATCCATCATGTAATACATCGCCACCAACGCCCTTGTACTTTAGCGAGAAGTTCTGAACTGAATCGCTTTTAAGTGACTGAGGGTCGGGCTTTTGCCTCGTTCAATAAAAGATACCTGCTTGACTTAATATAAATAGACAAAAAAGAGGCGAACAGGGAAAATAATATCATTAATCCAAATGCTTGTATGATTCTCTTACACATCACAGCGAGTTCATCCTGGTCTACCTCTGGCCTACAGTGGATGCACAGTACTAGCCACATGTGGCGCCCATAGTCCGTGCTCGAAGTATTCCGTAAAAGTCCTGAAATGAATTCTTCAAAAAAGACATACAAGTACACTCGTTCCATTCCGCCTTGTAAATAGTAATAGTATCAACTCCATAATGGATCAGGATTATAGGTTCTCCATAGTATCAATATTAGTAGTACAGTAGTGCCCGTCAATCATCCCCCTTCCCAGTGGCGGCGAGGGCGAAAAAGTCCGGGGCAAAAAGCTCAGGCGTGAGCCTTCAAAGCGATGAAACATCGTCGGCTGAGCCATTAATTCATGCCCTCCCTCCCATTCAGCTCAACTAAGTCGGGGTCAGCCAAATCCAGGGAGCCCAACACTTCCGTAGGCCGCCGTGTTCACACACACACACACACACACCAAGAAAGATCCTTGTTCCCTTTTTTTCCCTTCTGCTTCCTATTTGTCCCATTTTGACGATCCCGCTGGGCAGCAATCGTTACGGAGACAACCGTTTAAAAAGGGGGGAGGGGGCCAAAATGGCACTGTTTTCGGGATGGGCTCTCACTCGTTGTTTTTTTTTTTTTTTTTCTTATTTAAACTTGGACCAACTTGAGATATGAAATAAAGTCCCAACTTGACCAGTTCCTTTTTTTTTCTCTCTCTCTCATCTCCCCTTTTTTTTAAATAAAATTTGCCAGCCTGGCAACGACTTGGGTGACCAGAACGCTTTCTCTTCTCTCACGGCCCTTCTTTTCGTTGTTCTTTTTCTTTCGGCCACCTGTCACCGCTAGTGCTAGTAAACTCTTACTCCTGGAAAACCAAGACCAAGACCAAGACCAGACAGACAAAATGTCCAACCACCTGGCTCTCACGCATCACAGCATGCCCCAGCCGCCTCAGGACCTGACCATGGCGGTCTTGGGTTGCGGTAAGTCTTTGAAAATAAAATAAATTAAAAAAAAATGAAGCCTCGCATCATCTCTTCAAGGCGTCGTTTGACCATTTTCCTGGGCTCATACGAGATGCTTTTCTCTTTGTAGGCACCATGGGAATTGCCATCCTCAACGGCATCCTCACCTCCCTGGTCGAGATGCAGGGCCCCAAACCGCTGCAGTCTGGCGCCTCCACGCCATCAGAGGAAGTCCCGCGCTCTCTGCCGTCCCGCTTCATCGCCTGCGTGCGAACCCCAGAGACGGCGAAAAAGGTCAAGAGCGCCCTCTGGGAGCACTCGTCCATCCTCAAGGTCGTCCGCAACGACAACCTCGCCGCCGTCCAGCAGTCCCAGGTCATCCTGCTGACCTGCAAGCCCTTCATGGTCAAGGAGATCCTGGGCGCCCCGGGAATGGCAAAGGCCCTGCACGGCAAGCTCCTCATCAGCGTCTGCGCGGGCATCACCGTCGAGCAGCTGGAAATCGCCCTGCACGGCGCCGTCCCATCCAAGGACCCCGAGGAGGACGGCCGCTGCAGGATCGTGCGCGCCATGTGCAACACGGCGGCCCTCATCAGAGAGTCCATGACCGTCATCAGCGCTACCGAGCCCCCCCTGCCCCTGGAGACGGAGCTGCTGGTCACCTGGATCTTCAAGCGCGTCGGCGATGTCGTCTACCTGCCCGCCCGCTACATGAACGCTTCAACGGCCCTGTGCGGCTCCGGACCTGCGTTTTACTCTCTGTTCCTCGAGGCTGCCATCGAGGGAGCCGTCGCCATGGGTCTCCCCCGTGCCGAAGCAACCAGGATGGCAACTCAGACCATGCGAGGAACGACTGGTCTTATTCAGAGCGGAGAGCACCCGGCTCTTCTCCGCGAAAAGGTGTGCACTCCCGGAGGCTGCACCGTCAGCGGCGTTCTCGTTCTGGAAGAGGAGCGTGTGCGTGGAACCATTTCCAAGGCCGTACGGGAGGCCAGCTTGGTTGCCAGCCAGCTTGGTAAGAACATTCAGGTTGCTGCCGTAGCTCCCCGGAATGACGTTCATCAACACTACGATGAGTAGGTATTTGGTTTGGTTTGAGGAGGTACAGGTTTTCCCATTTAATGATTGTTCTAATGAAGAGGGAGCATTCAGCATGTCTTGCTTGCTCGGGTTGCCCAGTTATACAATAGATTACATAGAGTCATTGTTTTTCTCCTAAAGCATCGTATCAAGTTTTCCCCCCAACGCCTGCTATTAATTTACCTTGTCAGCCATCCACTAGGATCAAGCTCAGTCTAGATATGCCGCAGTCCTCCGTTTCACGCGTCCTCCACTCTGGCCTTCTTGCTGGAGGTCGCCTCGGCCAAAGCCTCACTCGGTTTCCGCTTTCCATTAGATGAGGTCGAATGCTTCATGGCACGATCATGTGCTGCCAGTATCCTAGCATATTCTAATTCAACGCTTCCTAGCGTTTCTGACAGTTTGTCGATCCTTTCGCCAACATCGATTTGAGAAAGGACTTCTTTGTTGTGGCGGTATAATCGTTGCTTGACAATAAGCTGCCACAGCTTTTCCTTGTGTTTGTCCGCCGCTGTAGGAGACGGAACATAATCGTCCAGTGACATGGTTGGACGAACTGATTTTGGGAGCTGAGACATCAAGTGCATTTCTAGAACTCGATAAAACTGTCGGGGCGCAATCTTGGCCTGCAACCGAATCTTCTCGAGGTCATCTCCTCCAGCGATAAGCCGGGGCAGGGGGCCTGATTTAGGGACAGTCACTGCGGTATCAAGGCGAAGCTCTCTGAATTCAGGCATGCTTCGCAGGAAAGCCAGGTCACAGTTGTCCCGCAAATCGTCAAAAGCTTCATTGGGGTTCTCAACTGTAAACTCGTGTGTCTGGGGGTGGTCGTGGTAGTATTTGAAGACGGTGTTGTATAGGCGCGCGCCACTTCCCTTGCCCTGGAATGGTGGGAGAACAATAAACTGCGAGAGCCTCGTTCTGCATGGAAGCTGAGACAGGTCCATGTCACCAGTGGGAAGCTCCCAGGTATCCGCTGGGGAGGTTGGTGGCGTCGGTAGTGGTGGGAAATAGAAGAAGCGGTAAACCGTGGCATAGCCCACAAAGGTGTACGAGCTCTTTTCCGCGTCATCAGCGGACTTTTGCTTGCGATAGAGGAAAAAGAAGGTCCATCGATCGGCATCTGATAAATCCAGCTCTGTCGAGTCCGACTCTGGATCATGGCCGATGTAGCTGCCTCCTTCGATGAATAAGCGAACCAGGATTTGAATTCGGCTGTTCAACTGTCTCACGGCTGGGTCGACGAGACTTCCTTTCCAAATCTGATACTGACCATCGGGACCTTCGAACGTATCGTGCAATGTTCCAGGAGGAGACCAGTTGTCGCCAAGTTGTTGCGAGCTGCTGTCAAAGTCTGACCCCTTAACGAAAGCAACTACATCAAGGTTAGCGAGTGCTGGTTAAAGGTAGAGTATCCAACGTCGAGTAGCGCAAACCTTTTGGCAGATGGCCTCCCTCTTCCAGAATTCCCACAATATCGGTGGGCTCCTGCTCGCCAACGGGCTTGAACTTTTTGCTGTAGGCAACCCGCAGGTGTGGGCGCATATCATTGGCACGATATCGCAGGTGGATCTTCAGGTCCTTGTAACCAAAGATCTTCTCGTCGTCGTCAAAGATGGAATACGTGAACTTTGGGTTGAATGCCGCAATGGTCTTGAGGCCCGATTTCGACGGCGCCACGAGGCTAATGTTGAGCGCCTCGTTGGCATCTTGAAGCCCTGTTCCGCAAAAGTTAGAAAGAGAGGGTTTGCTGGGAGCAAGATGGATCTTTACACTCTTCGAGGTCAGGAAGACCAGCCATGGCCAAAGGAGAAGTGAAGGGGCGCTAGGTTTCAAAGGTACAGTGAGGTAGCTGGACTGCGTGAAAGAAATAACGATTGCAGAGATAGAGAAGGTCTCCAACCGTCCAATCAAAAAGGAAAAGAGGAAAAGAGAGGAATGAGGCCGTGTTTGTCGCAACGAGGCTGGTCAGCTGCAATTCGGACCTTTGGCACTAAAAAGCAGAGCGCGTCTGCAAGCATCCTTGTAACGCGATTCAATTAAGCTGCTGCAGCTGCTGCTGCGTTGATGCCTTATATCCAGGGCATACAAATGAGCGCTAGGTACAGAAGTACCTAGTACCTTATAAGGTATGTACTTGAGTACCATCCTTTGTTACGTCACGCATGCTAAAGTCAAGTCACCTGGTGGGTCTGCGAAACCCATCCAAAGCATCCCGTAACTTGTGTGGACATAATCCGGACTTGTCCATACAAAACCACCCAACACTACGGCCGCTTGTCGATTGTCTTACGTACCTTGCAGCAAAGCGAAGCCTCTTCCAGCGTCGAAACGCCCTGCAGCTGCGTCGCCGTCTTTTGTCTTGCAGCATAATATCCGTCATACGAGAGCGCATATGGCGTTCACCCCTGAACCCCCTCTTCGCCATGCCTGAAATCGCGAGCAGTCCAACGCCAGTTGGCTCTTTTGTCTTCTCGTCCTTTGCCCTGCTGCTAGTGTCGCTAGCAGTCCTCCTCATATTGCGCCACTACCTCCCTCTCCGAACCACGCCGGCGTTCTACATCGTCCCCATCTTCTTCGCCCTGTGGCTACCGTCGATTCTCGTTCTCCTGGTTCCGATAGATCTCGCTTCAAGCGCCATCACCGACGATGTTGCTTCGCGGGGCATCTGGTTGCCTCAGCGCGTGGTCCTGGTGCTGTGGCGGATCACATACTGGTTGACATTCTGCTTGACATGGTAAGGAGAGAGACTTTGGATTCTAAACTGGATCGTATGCTTGTTGCTGTTTCTAACCCATCCCTCGCAGGTTCATCCTCCCCATCCTTGCCGAATACTCCGACACTGGCTATCGGGAGCCCTATGACAGGTTTATGTACTCTCTCCGTGCCAACGCGCAGTTCTATGCTATGATTCTAGGAGCTGGCATCATCGGCCTAGTTTACATATTCGCCTCCTACGAGTTCTCCTTTGAAGCTCTCAAAGCGCTCATCATGGCTCTTTCTTACTGTTGGGGTCTCATTCTTGCCATCTACCTGATGGGCCACGGACTTGTTGCTATACCAAGACATCTACTCCGAAGCGGAAGCATTAGCGGCAGGCTACGGCGATTACAGATACAGGCGCCTAGGGTGTATGAGAAGATGGAGGATTCTCTCACCGGCGTCGAGGAGGTTGAGCAGCAGGTTTCAGAGCTCGGCCGGCGGAAAACCGGAAGTGCCGCGGCCTTCCAGGATTGGATCGAAGAGCTTCAGGAGATCGCCAACATTCCCGAGTCACAGCCTCGATCAGGGCTTCTCGACTCAACGGCATCTGCCCAAGCAGTTCCACATGTCATTACCGAAAAATATTTAGCCGACTTGACACGAAAACTCATACGAGCACGGCACTCACGATCGCAATATGTTGGGGAGTGGAATCGATTGGTGCAAGAGGCTGCCAACCTTCAAACGATCCTGGACTCGGTCGCCTCCCAGAAGCTAGATTTTGGCAACGTTTCCCCCCACGCTGAATTCTGGGACCGAGTAAAGATACTCGCGCCGTATTCTCGATTCGTTCTCTATTATTACATCCTTCCTTATACTCGAATGGCACTTGGCGGGCTGTTGGCTCTAGCATCTGCCTGCATTGTCTGGTCAGAAATTGTTAAGTTCCCCTTCCCTAAGCTGTCCATCATTCGTGTCAGTGTGGTCCATCACTGGGTTGGTGACAAGGCCCAGGTCGGATTTGCAGGACAGGTCATTTCAGCTTTTTGGATTTGCTACATGTGCGCTGCTGCTCTCTCGTCCATGACCGGGATCAAGGTATGGCGCGGGCGAGCTCTTGTCAGACGAAATACCGGACACGAAGCAGCATTCTGGTTCGCAGGGCAAGTAGCAAAGCTTAGTGTCCCACTCTCATACAACTTCCTCACGTTCCTGTCAGCCGAAGTCTACCAGAAGACCATCTTCTACAACTTCCTTGGACAGTATGTCGATGTTACCCCACTGGGGAAATGGTTTGACAATCTCTTTCCCATCGCCCTTGTGGTGCCTGTCCTGGCTGCCACTTTCGGGCTGTACGGCAAGGTCAAGCGGATATTTACAGGCGTGGACATTATTGAGGACGAGGAAGATAATCCTACGGGCTACGGCACTGGTAATTGGCGCGAGGGCCGTGATCTCATCGCTAGAGAATTAGGGGGCTCAACCCAACGACGCAGCGGCGCCGCAGCCAACGGGGCTTCGAGCCGAGCAGCTCCTATTCTCTCTATTCCCGCCATTCAAGATTCGGCTGCCACGCCGTCGAGATCACCACTGCGATCCCCTGTCAGCAACAATCGTAGACTGGGCCAAACACAGCCCCGCTTCACCGACGAACCGCCCGAGGATGACAACATCTTTACGATTCTCGGACATCGCATGAAGAATACGGTCGATTCATTCGAGACACCGCAGTGGTTCTCAGATCTCGGACAGGGCATCAAGAAGCCCAAGTGGATGGGAGGAAACGATGCTGAGCCAGCCAACGCGGGTAGTGGGAGCAACAACAATGACAGCGGGACCGATATAAGGAGATGGTTTGGAGGTGGTGGCGGCGATAGCCATATCCGCATTTGATTTCAGAAGCCTCTTGTTGTTGTTCTTTTTCCATGATTTCTCTTGACCACCATCTAATGTTCCGTCGGTCTATCTTGGGTATGAATGGCATGCCTCATTACCGCATTGTCATGGAGTTGTGGTGCTTAATACATCTAGGGTTTGGTGGAGTATATATTTTTTTGTTCTAATATCCTAGAACCATAGATCTCATGTCTATTCTTATCTTTTCTTTTTCAAGCGTTCAAATACCGCCTACAATGTTTTTCTTGTTTTAGGGAAACCTTTGGTAGTATCAGTAATATATATATATATTAAGTTTATTGCAATTTTGTATCGTTGCTTGCTATGCTATTTATGTATTACGTTTCCGCCAACTATGAAGCCAACCCCACAGCTTTTTTCACAATCTTGCCGCCGTATGTTCGCCCACCCCTCTGAAACTTGAGTAGTATATCCACGCCGAAACAAGCAAAATATATATATATAGGGCCGCCCTTCATAAAATTCGTAAGAAAAATAAATATCATTACCGTTTCATCATTCCATGAAGAAAGCGCCAAAGAAGAAGAAACCCGTCGTCTTGTCGTAATCCATCCCCGCTCTACGGAGAATTGAGCGTTTTATTGCGACTGTTCCAAGTATGCGTTTTACTCATCGTCCTCTTCCGCAAAGAATTCAAGATATGAGCCTCCATCTGCTCAATATCGCCATCAAGCTCCTTGTCCTCCTTCGCGTAACGAGCTTCCCTGCGTCGATCGTACCACAGCCAGAAGCCGACGATGATTACGGTCAGGGGTATGGTGATGATGAAGTAGACCCAGAGCCAGTTGGAGATGACGGGGTCGGCGCCCGACTGGAAGTTGAAAAAGGTCATGCTGAAGACGGAGGCGAGGTACGTGCCGGGAAGGAAGAGGGCGCCCATGAGGGAGATTGTCTTCATGGCGGTGCTGTCGCGCTTGCTTGCGTGTGCGATGCGGCGCTGCTCTCCGGCGATTTCGAGGTTGAGTCGGGCCTCTCGCTGAGAGATGATGTTGTACAGCTGGTAAGAAAGAAAAAATGGACATGGTTAGTATAGGAAAAGTAAAAGAGTGCCAGCAGAGAATAAAACTTACTGCCTCTCGCTGGACCTTCAATCTCTCCAGCGTAGTGTGGATATAATTCTCCAGCCCCTTAAGCTTGACCTTGTAAAACTCCAACCGCGCAAGAATGCTCCTATGCAGCTGATCAATCGTCTTCCTATGCGCAATCTCCTCATCGCTTAAAAAGTCCTTCTTCCAATCCAGCCAGGAAACCTTGAAGCGCTCCATGCATAGCTCCATCTCCCTGACTAGCATGAAATACGCCTGGGGCCGCTTCCACATGACGTGGCTGTGGCATTCGACCAAGTCGCGGTTCAACCCATCGACGGACAAGATTCCGTCCTGGAAATACTGTTCTTCGGTGTCGACTTCGTCGCGCATGCTGACTGCGTTCTCCAGGCGGCGTAGCCAGTCGCGCGCGTCGCGCTGCTTCTCGTCGTTGGCGGGCGAGAGGTCGTGGGAAAGGATGATGGTGGAGAGTAGCATCGGGTGGCCAACCTGGCTGTAGCACCCGCGCAGGTGTTTGAGCGCCTGGACAATGTCGGAGCTGGGTGTGCCCTTGATAAAACCCGTGGTGATGCCGGTTCTGAAGGAGTAGGACAGAATCATTTCCCAGCCGCGGGTTTTGCCCTTTTTGCGCACATCTGACTTGCGATGTACAATATCTATATTTCGGGAGTTAGAACAAGAAAAGAAATGCCACTTCATCATCGCCGTTATGGTTCACAGGGTCATTTCACATACGGAGATGCGGATCTTCATCGTCCTGGTCATACGAGCACCAAAAGAAGGGCCCGACCACAGACGATGATTCTATGGCGCGAAATGGTAGTTTGAGCGTCCTGGCCATGGTCATGTACTTGTCCTTTGGCAAGGAGATGATTCTCGGCATGAATGTGTCTTTGTGCTGAGCATCTTTTTGGATACTGGGTGTGTAAAGGTTAGCATCTTGTGCTTTATCCTAGTGTCAAGGTGCGTCGACATATGACTGCAAGGGGGTTTCAATGTCAAATATTGAAAAGTGATTACACAAATCAATCAGACGTCAAGAAAAAGAAAGAAAGAAAGAAAGAAAGAAAGAAAGAAAAACTCACATGAGTCGAATGCCGCTCAAGAGTTTGGTGCCCTCGCGCATCTTCTGCGGCGGCTCAAAGGCGCCCTGGTCGTAAGAATGTTCATGTCAGCCTCACACTGTGACTGTCAAGCGCCCAAAGCTTCCATCCCATCCCATCCAACTTCACTTCACTTCATCCCATCTCGCTTCGTCTCATCTCATTTCATCTCATCTGCATCTTCATCTCCATCAATGCCTCTCAATCGGATAAAAGAAAAGACGGCACCCGCCACTGCAACTTACCCTTCGGTTCAGAAAGTTTTCAAACTCCGACATGGGCAGCGGATGCTCCTCCACCGAATTGTAAAACGGATCCTAATCCTCGGCATCAGCTCAACCGCCCTCATCCTCCCCTTGGGAAAAGCAAAAAAAAAAAAAAGCCATGATCGCTCGGAAACAGCCAAATGGGCCTCGCAGGTAACTCACAGTGTAGTTGAAAATTTCCACATAGCTCGTCTTCTCCTCTACCACGCGACACTCATCCACAAAGAACTTGAACATGTACTCGTCCATCTTGGGCCCCCCAGCTTTTTCAACTCCCTTCAAAAACGGTGCCCACGCAATCGCCGCCCCAAAAAGAGCCCCCCTTTTGCAAAGTCCTCGCCGTAAACCTCGAGCGAATCCTAGGATAAATGGCGGGTAGATTCCAACGGTGCGAGATGACGATGGCGGGCAATTGTCGTGATGGGTTCAAGCTGCGCTACAGTATATCGCCGAGGCCTCCGCCCAAACACAATGGAGGTCACGCTCGCTATGCCGCTTCCACTAACGAATAAGATGCAGCCGCACGCTTATAGAATGACAAATGGACAGTTCAAGCCGAACCATCAATCACTCGCAATGCAACAACGTTGAAATAAAGAAATAAAGAAATAAAAATCCCCATCAAAATAATCATGTACCGTAGTATGGAATATCAATTCCCCACTTTCCCAGGTCAGAATAAAAGGGGAATCAAGCCATACAAAGTAACCGATCAAGGTAGGTTAAAAAAAGGGACGGAAAGATTGAGAGAAAGTAAGAAGGGAAAGGGAAAAGACACAAACGACCAGAAACTGTTTCGGGCGAAACCCCCCCAGCCTCGCGACTTCGGCTGCAGCTGCAGCAGCAACCACGCAAGCAAAAGGTCACCCCGAAAAGCCTCCATGCATCCACATAAGACGTGCTACCCTAAAAAAAAAATATGCAAGCAGGGGGGAAATCTCAATTATCATATCCATTGGAAACCACAAAAAAGAACCCCACGTCAGCGAACCGAACCGAGTTGAGTCCAGTGGCCAGCAAACCCCCCCTGTAAAACTAGAGACAGAGACAGCACGAGAGACAGAGACGACAAGAGATGGAGCGATATTGTATTGGCACTAAGACAACATGGAATCAACAGACGGAGTCATCTGTAGACCGCTGGAACGGGAGCATCTACTCACTCAATGTCACCACCTGCAGTACCCCTAGCGGCTCCGCACAGGGGAGCACAGGTCAACATTGAAAGCATTGATTGAACCTCGCCTCACCTACCGAGTAAGCTACAGAATGCAACTCGGTATTACGGAGCACTGACTTTTAATCTATTCCCACCGCCTTTCTCCGCCATCTCGGAGCATCGAAGCTACAGGCAGGATCAACAGCACCGCCTCAGCTTTCCCGTTCCATCCTTGCTCTTTATTTTCCCCCGGGGGCTCTCTTCCGTTCTACAGCTAAATGCAGCCAATTGGTAATGCACCAGACCCATGGAAAATCTCTTCATGCATTGTGCTATCAACAGCATGGATATACGTGTGTGCTCCATTACCAGGTATGGCATGCACGCGTCAGACTCACTATTGTGTCTATGATATCTCGAGGCCACCATTAACCTCCTATACACACATACCATAGGCGTAACAGTATTCATATTTCGTACTATTACTAGATGCTCAGGTAGCACACCATGATGGGTATAGTAGTAGGTATGTAGTATTACTAGTACCAAGGTATAATGAGGAGCACAAGCAATTCAAAGTACGCCCTCCCAGGCTCATCTCCTTCAACAGCGACAACTCACCCCCGAGACATGCCAAGTATACAATGTGTCTCCCCTTCACTCCCTCTTCCCTCCCACTCGTAGCCCAAAAAAAAATAAAAAGAAAAGGAATGAAAAAAAGAACAAGAAACAGGAAGAGGAAGAGCAAGAGAAAATAGAAAAGCTGGATATACAGGTGTGTCGTATAATTGGCTACCGGGCGAGACGGTTTTTGGCGTTGCAGCATCAAAACACAGCTCCTCCCTCCCCCGAATACACGTTTTCCAACACAGACTCCAGGTCGAAACGAGCCCCCCAAGACCGATCAAACCGCCCTTTCCAAAGAGAGAAGAAAACCCATCTCCAATGCAGAGCCCATCATCGAGACGCAACTAAACAAATGGCCCATCAACCCGCATCTTTTACACCCAAAAACAAAACAGTCAAAGAGCAGACATTGCTCTTTTGTTTCCCCCCTTTGGGCCACGCATCCATCGCCTCACTTCGTCAAAGTCGTCAACGTTTTCTTGTATGCCCGAATATTGAATGTTGATCCCTTAGAATTCAGTAAACAGATGGCCGTACCTGCAAAAACACCCAACTTGTTAGCCACAGAAGCGTTCCAAATCCATGTATAGGAGGGGGGGGGGAAGGGAGCACCACTCACTCATCATGACCGCCCGGACCCCCGTACTTTTCAGGGTCCTCGGGGTATCGGTCAAACTGGCTGGCGTCGCCGGCCCCAGCCTTGACTGGCGGCGTATACGGAGCATCAATGTCTTTGCGTGCCAACCGGTCCCACGTGACTTCTGCAAACCACGGATGGTTCCTGACGTCTTGTGAGCCTCCAAACAGATTGCCCAATCTCTTGGTCAAGTCTGCCGTGATCAGCCGCTCGAGCAGGTTCTGAGCATCCGGGTTTATATACGCCGGGTACTTGACCTTGCCCTTGAGAATGTTTTCGTATATGCGCATGGGAGAGCCGCTGTCCCAGAATGGCGTGTATCCACAAAGCATCTCGTATATCAAAATTCCGAGGGACCACCTAGACAAGCACAATCAGTTTCGTCCATCCAAGCCCCAAGTTACCGTCACTTACCAGTCTACAGACTTGTTGTAGCCCTTGTTAGAGACTACTTCAGGAGCGAGATAATCTGGTGTTCCGCAGAGCGTCCATGTCTTGTCCGGCACCCGCTTCGCGAAGCCAAAATCGGTGATTTTTAGGTGTCCGTGCCGATCCAGCAGCAAGTTTTCGGGCTTCAAATCGCGGTAGATGATGTTTTTAGAGTGCAGGTATTCCAATGCCAACGTGGCCTCGGCAGCATAGAATTTGGCGACCGGGTTGGGAAACCGCTGTAATTAAGAAGTTAGCCAAAAAAAAAAGAGCTCATAGTCAAACCTAGCAGACATGTGGCACAAAAACAAAAGAGAAAAAGAAAACACTTGTACAAAACAATGGACAGGGGTGGGCTCTTCATACCCCGGATTTTCTTAGCAGCGAAAACAGCTCGCCGCCCTCGACAAAGTCCATGACCATGTAGAGATTCTTCCAGTCCTGAAAGGTACCCCACAGGGTGATGAGGAACGGGTGCTTGACGTCGCTGAGCATGCGGCGCTCGTCGTTTGTGTGCTCGACCTGCTTCATCTTGACCACCTGCGCCTTCTTGAGCACTTTGACGGCATAGAAACGCTGGTTGTGTTTAGACTGGACCAGGTGAACGCGCCCGAAGCTACCGGTGCCGAGCGTTCTCAGGATCTCAAAGTCGCCGAGCGAATACTTGCCCTTGGTGACGCGGGGCTGGGATAGCGATACGCTGTGGCCGTGGTGGATCTGGTGATGCTGCTGAGGTTGTTGCTGTTGCTGTTGCTGTTGTTGGGGCTGGGGTGGCTGCTGCTGCTGCTGCTGCTGCTGCTGCTGTTGTTGTTGTTGTTGCGGCTGCTGCTGCTGTTGCTGATGAGGAGGATCGAGCTGCATTTCCGACGACAAATGCTGCTGTTGCTGTTGTTGCTGCTGTAGGAGCTGCTGTTGCTGCAGCTGGGCATTTTGGTCGGCCATCTGGGAGCCTACGGTAGCGGAGTTCTGGTACGGCGAGGGGGGGTAGCCGTTGGTCGAGCCGTCATTCTGGGGCGAATTGATGAGGTTGCTGATGCTGGGGAGGTTCTGCGAGTCGTGACCCGGCGCGTACGAGTGAGGCGACTGAACGTTGACGGGATTCATGGCTGGCTGGCGGTCCGGGTCAGGAGCAAGAGCAGCGGTGGGAGGAGCGGCCGTGGCCGGGTCTCGCGCGGCGGCAGCGGCAGTAGCAGTAGCGGGAGCGGAAGTTGACGCTTGTTGTTGTTGATCTGAGGCTGGCAGAGGCGAGGTTGTCGAGGTCAGAGTCGAGCCCGGCGCAGGAGCTGGCGTGGAGGACGCGGGTGCGGAGGCGGGAATGGGAGTGGATGCGGACGGCGAGATGGAGCCAGGCGAGACGGCGACGGTGCCTGAGCCTGGGCCTGGAGCTGGCGCTGGACCTGTGCCTAGAGCACCTGGGAAGTGATTGCTGTCGCCTGTAGAAGCTGCGCCAGTCGCTGTAGCGGTCGGACCTGCAGTGGCACTCGTACTCGACCCGGGCGTCACTCGCGGCTGTGTCGAATCCAAGTGCCTCGAGCCCGGCGTGGGTGCGACGGGGCTGGTGGGGTTGGCAGCGCTCAAGCTATTGCCGTTACTGGTGCTGGTGCTGGTGCTGGCTTTGGCTGAGGGGTCAGAGCTGCCCTCCTTTGTCCGCTTCTTCTTGAGGAATGAGCCGAAGGAAGGCATAAGGCTCGAGGTTGTCAATGGCTGCGGGGGTGGGATTGAGACAGCTGGAGGTCACAAAAAAAAAAAAAAAAAAAAATTGTGAGTAGTGAGACCAGGCCGCAAACAGGGCGTGGGGAGAGCGAAGGCAATTGGGTTGAGGGGAAGCGTTGGCTCGATTCGATTCAATTCGATTCAACCGAGCAAGCTGGTTCTGTTCCGTTCGCGCCGATCTGAGCTGAGTTACGAAGGAGTACCTGCTGAGCTTGGGAGGTACTATATGTACCTCGTATCAATGGCAAAAGATGGAGCACGCTGGGGGAAAAGTTGGGGGAGTTTGTAGCGTGGTCGTCGTTGGAAGGATGGCGGGCTGGAGAACTGGAGAGCCTGGGGCGCTGGCTTACGGTGCTATTTAGGCGGGGGAGGAGGTGCTGCTTGGTGGCTGCTTCAGGGGCCGAGGCAGTTGAGAGCAGTTCAGTGTTCAGTTGAGTGCTGCGCTTTAGCGTCTGTGCAGGCAAGTACCGATCAAGGTTCAATTTGGCTGGAGCAGGGAATTCGGGATTGAAATGCAGAGAATTGGATCTGATGGGCCGGCAATTGGCGGAGCAGGGCGTCAATGGGCTGCGTAGGTAGTGGTCCAGTCTGACTGATGCAATGGAGCTTTGGACTGGAGCTGGAGGGCAAATCACCAGAATTGCGACTGGACAAGCTGGCCGAACTTGCTCCCCTTGCGCACGTACCGCCTTTGAGCTCGAGCTGAGCTGCTGTTTCCCAGCAACTGAGGCGGGCAACAACAACAACAGAACAAGATTGATGCGGCACAGCGGCACTCGGCTTGCCTGGATCGGTTGCAATGCTGCGAAATCGGTTTGGCGAGATTTGGTCCAATTGTCCCTTGCTGTTTCGCTTCGGCAGGTTTTTTGCTCTTTTTGCTTCTTCGTCTGCTTCCTGCTGCTGCTTCTACTACTTGCTTCTTCTGTTGGATGCTTTGCCCTCCCTCTGAATCGAATTGAATGGTTGCTTGCAGCCGAGTCCCCGAGCTTAACCCTCAATCCCTTTTTTCGTCCGTTCTCTCTCTCTTGCTCTGCTCTGCTCTGCTCTGCTCTGCTCTGCTCTGCTCTGCTCTGCTCTGCTCTGCTCTGCTTGGGCTCTGCTTGGGCTCTGCTTGGGCTCTTCAGCAAAGTTCCTCCGATCAAGTCAAGTCCCAGTGCTCAGACCATGCGCTGCTCCCGACTCAATACGAAGGTCCCCAAAGCCAAGCAATCAGCTACCAATTCGCTGGGCCCCACGGCAATCCTCGGGGGGCAATCGAATAGCTGAAACACTGCAAATTTCGTTGCCGAGTACGCTTAATGATGTCGTCGGGCTTTTCGAGGATCAAATATCCGATTGAATCTCTCTAGAAGCATTCAATTGACATGTAATGAAGCTTCCACTGAGTAGCCGTAGCTGCTTGCATGTGTATCGCCCTGTTTCCTTCTCCCTGGACCGAACAATCGCTGAATAAGCGATCGTAGATGTATGATGACGCTAGGTGTAACTTGGACTCTCTCTAGCCGAACTAATGATGCAAGATGATGATGGGCAATGAGCGAGATCTGGTTTGGAGGCTACTATCGATTCGACATGATAGATATCGGATAATGCCCTTTTGTTGGATGTTGGATCAATCTCTTTGTTCTTCTTCGTCTTCTTCTCCCTGCTTTGTTTTATTTTCAAGGTTTCCTTATCGCCCGGCAGCGCAACCATGTCCCGAAAGCAACACAAACGATCCCTCCCTCACCGAACCAGCCGTTGATGTAAATCACACGAGCTAAGCCGCCACACTTTGCGGGGGAAGTCAGATTCAGCTACACATGCATTCGCGAAATCCGGGCAAATCTCATGCCCAGTGAAAACAATGCCCGGGGTGATTCAGTGGAAACGCATAATCGTGACAAGGGCCTGCATTCGAGCCAAGAAGCTAACTATCAGTCTCGAGTGGATGAATAAGAAACAAGAGAAAATAGCCAAGACAGCTCAATGCATGAACCGGTGACGAGGTGACGAGGGAGACCACATACACAGCAATGCACCAACACTCGCCCAATTCCAGTAGTGTAACCAAGTTGTTTAGCTGCAACCTAGCTCAGACTTTCTTTTCCCCTCATTCTTGACTCGCTTGCTCAATTGGCGATCCTTCTTGGTGACGCCGTCAAAACTCTGAATTGTCCCAGAAATGTGGTGCTTCTTAGCTCCGGACAACGACGGATTGCTTGCAGCAAATCTACCCTGTAGCTTTTACAATATCCATATTTCGAGACTAAGACGCTTTGGGACAGCTATATGCTTTTCGTCAAGCTCCCTTTTGCTCAATCAACACGTTCAACAACACATCATCAATCATCAAACGCAAAGAAAAGGCTGGACCAGTAAAGTCGTTATTTCGCTGCTAAGAATGCGCTCTTACCCATCAATCAATTTCCTCCACCTCCTTACTTTATTTCCGTGCCATCATGATAAATCCCACCACCCCGTGCCGGTCAAGCAATGTATCACAAATGACCCAGCTCCCAGCACAAAGTAATATTCCTGACAGCAGACATGGCCGGCATCCAATACTAGCATGCTTTTTATGTGGCAATGACGTCTTCCCGCCTACCCATCGACCGTTTGAATTATATAATCCCTTCGATAAGACCTCTGCCTGCGCCAGTTTCCTGGGTGAGTCCAACGTCTCCCTCCCTCGTCGCTCCCCCCACTTGTTACAGGCTCAAAAACAGTGGCCCTGTCTAGAATCTGTGGCTCTTGGTCCTCGACCTGTACGCGGTGAAGCCCGCATATCCGCCGCCTACCACGAGGAAAAACAAAAAGATCTTGGTAAAGAACCAGGTCCAGCTTCCACCACTTGCCTCGGTCTTGGCCTTGAACTGGTTCCTCGTGTTCGCCTTGCCGGGGCCGCTGGCAGTCGGGCTGCTGTATAGGTTCTTGGCAGAGATGGAGATGATATCGTGGTGGTCGCTCAACTCGCCGGTCTCGGCGCTGAAGCCCAGGTAGGCAATGTTGGGGATCGCAGGGGGGTTGTCCACCTCGAAGCACACCAGCCAGTCGCCCACGGTCTTGTACTGGAGCTCGAGCTTGAGGCTCTTGTCCTGGAAGTAGGTCAATCGCATCTTGGTGGGGATGCTCGAGTGGCGGAGACCTCTGGCCGAGCAGCCAGCCAGCTCCGTCTCCTTGCCGTCGTTGTTCTTGTCGTAGGACTTTTGTCCGTCTCCAAACATGGCCATGACGTAGGGGAAGACGACGCCGGGGCGGTTGTTCTTGTACGTGTCGACGAAAACGCCCAGGCCCTCGAACTTGTCGGCGTGGCCAAAGACAGGTCCCAGCTGGCCTCGCTGCTTGGTGATCCACATGGCGAAACCATCGCCATACAGTTGGTTCTTGCCATGGATCTTGAACTCGACCTCGATTTCCCAGTTGGTCGCTGTGAGGGGTACTCGTGAAAAGAGCCAGCCGTTTTGCGAAGGTCGATCGGAGGTGAGGCGGATATATCTGCAGCATGGTTGAGCTATTGGGTCGCATAGAGTGAGCGCTGTGGGCATGGAACGTACGAGTCTGTTCGAATAATTGTATCACCGCCAAAATCGAACCATCGGCTCTGCATGTCAGAGTCCAGGTAGGGCTAGAAAATAGTAGAGTCGCCAGTCAGCTTCTTCATTGTTCACATTTGGCCACTCTCCTCCCCCTTTCCTCTACATCGATTTGCGACTGACTTGTTCGAGAGTGTGCGTCTTGAGCTGCGCGCGGTTCGTTAGCCCACAGCAATTCCTGCGCAATCCATGTCCCAGATCAAACCAACCGTTATGCTTCTAAAGTCATCCTGGGCCGCCGCAGTCCACGCAAACGCCGTGGCGAGCACGGCCGACAGCGAGGAGAGCCGCATCTTGGCGCGATTGTGACGCAGATTGATCCAATGGTCGGGCAGTCGGCGAGGTCACTTGGAGATCGGCACGGGATCTGATACCGCCTCTCTCGTCGTCCGGAGTTTTGGTGTTTTTGGAAATAACAAGCAACAAAGCACCGGCCAGTGATGCGGTTCACATGGGAGGTTCCGAAAGGCCACAATTCGTGTTAAGCCCGCGACACAGTGCTATTCCTCAACGAGCTAGACTGTGGAGGCGCCGGAGGTATCCGCTCCTACTAGCACCTGCTGGAGCTGCGCCGGTTGCTTTTGGTACCTGTAGGTATATTTTGTCTGGCATGCACAGGTGTTTTAGGGCTCATATCGCCTCATATTCGTATTTCATGCCCCTTTATATCTTCAATATCCAGACATTGCATCAATTGGCAATTTTCAGGTCTGCTATACCAACGCTGTGGAAAATTCACCTCTAATATCAAGTCACACATCGGGTATGGGTACTTGAGGGGACGACTTCTACTCATGTAGTGGGGCATTATACACTGTGCTGTCTCAGGACATTGTTTGAGGCACGAGCTCTCGAATACTGGTATGTGATCCATAAATGTAGTATTTATTAAACAAATATTACTCGTCTATAAATTATAAGACATGCAGTTTACTGAGCAGGTGCTCTAGAGCATGCATTCTGTTGCACTCAAATCAGTTCCATCTAGGCAGGTAGTCACATGTCAGATGCTATATGCCATAGCTCACAAGGTCAATATCACGACGCGAACGATACAATCAAAAAGGACTTTAACCATCTAGATACAATGTACCAACCCACTAGAATTGAAAGAAGTCAGTGCTTGTATTTTTTTCTTATTTCAGAAATTGGGTGGCAATTTCTAAGTAGGTACAATAACACGCATCATCAACATGCTCCAGCTTGTGGCATTACTCGAAAATGTGCAAGTATCCATCATAGAGTTAAAACAAAATACGCAAGAAAGAAAAAATACTCTATATTTCATAGACAACCTAATAAACACACATGGAGAATCAAGAAATATTTGTTATTCATTTCATTTCATCTTAATTGCAATTTACACCCCGACTTTGCAACTTGGACTCGACCAATTCAGCCGCACCGCCTCTCCACTAGCTCCCCAACGCCACACTCAGCCACATCGATTTTCCAACTACTCAAGGTCCTCGCATCTCCAAAATCTTCCCAGCAATTCCAATCAACCAATCCCCCTCCAGAACAAACCTCACAAATCCTCCTCGCAAACCCCAATCCCAAAATGTCCGACTCCTCCTCCATCAAGCAATCCGTCATGAAGCAGGTCCTCGCGGAAGCGAACCTCGCCAACGCCCGCGTCCTCATCGAA
This sequence comes from Trichoderma afroharzianum, assembly GCA_037893235.1. Classification (NCBI taxonomy): domain Eukaryota; kingdom Fungi; phylum Ascomycota; class Sordariomycetes; order Hypocreales; family Hypocreaceae; genus Trichoderma; species Trichoderma afroharzianum. The sequence goes on along the minus strand of JBBLXW010000002.1, from coordinate 1,059,592 downwards.
GTACGCAAAATCCCCCGCCTATTCTTCCTATAGTGACTTTAGACAATAAGAAGAAAAAACTAACAAGACTGTTGCTTTCTTTCTTTTTTTACTATACAGAAACTCCAAGAGAACTGCTTCGAAAAGTGCGTCCCCAAGCCTGGCAGCTCGCTCTCTAGCAGCGAACAGACGTGCATGACGTCTTGCATGGAAAAGTACATGGCCGCTTGGAACCAGGTCAACGCGGCGTACATCAACAGGATACGACAGGAGCAGGGAAACAACTAAAGATTGAACAATAAGAAAGGGAATGAGAAATGAATTGAAGAAGCGGCGGGGGAGAAAAGCATAAAATCCGAAATTGGATAAACGAACGAGCCAGAAAAGACTTGACCAAAGAGATGTACTGTATGATACGGTTCAGACGGGTGAATGGGGTTGGAGGAATCATGAATTGGGAACACCGCAAAAAGGTCTAACTACATTGGCCTTTGAGTCTCCCTCTGATGAGGTTTTGTATTACTATTTCTTTAAATTAGAGTGGTCTTGGGTGCCACGGCGCGGAATCTCGGGACGGGACATAGAGCATATACAATGGATCATCCACTCTACATCTTGAAACAATGAATTGCCTTGTGCCTCGTGTATCATTCATTACATTCCGTTTTGGGTATCTATATGTAAGTGTGTATATATACATCATCATCATCATCATCCGCACCATCACTCCGCCGCGGCCCCAGCAGCAGCCTTCTTCTTCTCCTCCTCCGCCGCCCTCTTTCTCGCCAGATACCTCTCCTTGGCCCCCATAATCTCTCCCTCCGTCTTGCGCGTCTTGGCCGCCCGCTCGGCCTCCTCCCTCTTGACCTCCTCTGCTTCTCGCGTCCGCTTCAGCGACGCCTCCAGCTGTTCCGCCAGCATCCGCGACTGCCGCTCCCTCATGGCCTGCTTCCGGCCGAGCTGCTGCCCTGTGATTTCCCGGCGCTCCCGCTCCACCGGTCGCTCGGCTTCTCGTTGCGCCTCTACTTGCTTCTTTGCGCCGACGTTGAGACCGCCCTTGAGTAATTGTCGCTTGTCGACGACTTGGCCGTCCTCGTTGACGGAGATGGAGGCGCCCTTCTCGTTGAGCTCCTGCGCTGCCTTGGCATATTCCTTTTCCTTATCGTCATCGGCTTCTCCTCCATCCTCTCCGGTTGCCTCTGTAGGACCTCTCTTGGCCATTTCCTCCGCGGCCCGAACCGTCTCCGCATGTCTCTCCTGCTCCTTGTCCAGCAGCTTCCGGTAGAAAGACGCCATACCAGTGCCCTCATTCTTCTTTGCCTCCTCCTCTTCTCTCCTGCGCTCCTCTTCCTCCAATTTCTTATTCTCCTCTTGCTGTTTCTTGTATGCCTCCGTCACGAACTTCTCCTTGTCAGCGAACTCGTCTCCCTCGGCCTCGCGCTCCCGCGCAATCTTCTTCTCCTCAGCAATCAGCTGGTCTCGTTTCCGCACGTCGGCCGCGCGCATCAGGTTCTTCATGTATTTCGGTTTTCGTTCTTCGTCTTCCTTGGACTTGTTTTTCTGAGGCTTCATGGAATCGTATATGGAGTCGTACTCGTACACGCTGGCGTCCAGTTCGGTAGCTGCCTCGGCGTTCTTGCGCGAGGCGAGTGTGCTGGAGAGATCACCAAACATTGTACTTGTTTGAGGTTTTGATTTCAGCTTTGGTGGTTCATTTATAAGACCTTTTTTTGATTTGGGTCCCCTCGCTGAATCTGCTGGTGCTTGAGCTGGGGCAGATGTGAAGTCATCCAAATCGCCGCCAATTTCTTCGATATTGGAGTCTTTGGTGGTCCCTTCATCTTCTGAATCATCGTCATGAGTACCGAACATGGGTTTCGATCTCGAAGGCATAGGCTTGGATGCGCCAGGCTTTCTTGTCAGGTTAAGCCCGAAGGCCAGCTTTGGTTTATTCATTGCCTCGGTTGACGTTGAAGACTGTGATGATGTGATGATGTGACGGATTGATTGACCCAGATTCTTCGTATAGAAGCAAAGGATAGGAAAGAATAGTAAAGGTCTGCGTAGAGTAACAGGGCAATCACCACATGCAATTCCAATTCGAGTATACTTGGTGATGGAAATGGAAGAAAAAGAATAAAAGCTTCCAAGCTGTCGGCGCGCTGACCAAGTACCGAACCGAAGCACCAAATATTAGACGCGCGCCAGGCGGCTCCGCAATTTATCTCTGGATCCAATCCATATTAACAATTTTGTCCATTTTGACAGGTCCCGGGTAGGTAGTCTACAAAGTGCGAGGTAGCTCAGCAGCTCAGTTTAGCCACAGACGCATTCATTACAGTAACAAAACAGTCCAAATCTCGATATTCTCCCACTAATGAGAAACCAAAACTTCCAGCTCTGGCGCCTTTCCCAATAGCTTCTCCCCCCATGTGGCGAGAAACAACCAGAACAAGCAGCTTGTCATCTGCCATGACGTGATTGGCCCCCCATGTTGTCTCTCCCACGGCCAACTCGAGTATGTAATCCAAAAGCGGCGATTAAATCACCTATTAATACAACCTACTAAGCACTCTGTGCTATTCAGCCTTAGTAGGTTAGTACTAAGATAGCAGGGCAGTGTGTCTGAGATAACTAAAACCACAAGACCGAAGTTCGTGCCTCTCTCATGCCTGTCACGAGGACAAACCTCAGATCTATTTCTACCTCCAGTTCCAGTTCCAACCTCTGCTTCTGTACATCTCGCAACTACTGGGTATAGTAGGAACATCATGGAATACTGCAGTACTTGCACAGGCAGCCTTGCCTCGTCGCCTCCATATTCGCAAGACGCCGCATCTTTCCCGCAGGACCGGAGAGTAGAGTGCTGTTCCCGAGTTATCTGCGCAAAGTGTATACAGGTTAGCCACACAACTTGAAGCCTTATTATCTACATGATGCTAATCCGCGCAAATGTCTTTTAGAGCTATCCGCGCTTTGCATCCTATTGTCCATTCTGCCAAGTATCAAGCACGCCCTCGCCCTTACCGCAAGGCCTTCGGGATCCTCCTCTGTACACCTCGGTCCCAAGTCTGGGGTCCAGATCCATCCCGGCCTCTGCCCCTCCGCCACCGTACAAATCTGTAGATGATGCGCCGCCAGCTAAGAACAACAAAAGCAGCACGCCCGAGTTCGATGAGAAAGCTGCCCTAGACGACACTCTCCATTTCCTGGACCATGACCACGACACCGTCCAGTCGCTGTCGCTGCGGTATGGCGTGCCACCCGCGGCGTTGCGACGGCGAAACAACCTCACAAGTGACCACCTGCTGGTCGGCCGAAAGACGATCCTGATTCCCGGCGAGTTTTACAAGGGCGGCGTCAGCCTGTCTCCTCGGCCAGTCGAGGGCGAGGAAGAGGAGCTGAGAAAGGGGAAAATCCGGCGCTTCATGACACTTTGCAAGGTTGCCGACTATGATTACGCTCTGCTGTATATGGAACAGGCCGGTTATGACATCGATGCCGCCATTGTCGCTTACATGGATGACGAAGCCTGGGAGAGGACTCATCCAAACCGGCGAGAGAGGAATGCCGAGGCCAACAAAGTCAAGAGTCGTGGATTGTTTTGGAGGGGCCTGTAAACCCGTCACAACTGGTTTTCTGGCGCATATTTGCTTTCTTTGCTTTTGGAGAATTTGGGGCATTAGAATTTCGTATTTCATGTAAACGTGCAAAATCTGCACGAGCATCATCTTGGATGCCTTCTGCCTAGCCTATTGGGCATATATCATCCTGTATATAACGCCATCATCCCTGAAACCTACTTAGTTACACCATTCATTTCCATATATTCCACATGATAAAATTAAAGTAAAAGTAAAAACCAAGGCTCTTAAAAGGCAGACCGGGTTCGGATGTCCTAAGTATGAAATGTTAGCTTGTGTTTCGCCGTGATGCGGTATGGTATAGGTGGGAAGGCCGGTCCTTACCGATATTTTCCGCTCAATTTCTCGGACAGAGCGGTCCAGCTCCCCTGCAATCATTTGCTTCTTATCATTTGGAAGCAGAGCGTATCTCTCGCAGAGATCACCGTCGATGATGCCCTTCATGGGTGCATAGTAGCTGCGGTACATTAGGTGGTCTCGGCCTGCCAGAGGAGGATCCTCGGCCCTCATATGCTGTTCTAGACTTTGGAAGAAGTCTGTATCTTCTCGCGTAACAAACGGAATCAAAACACCAATAGTGCCCATAAGTCCGCTCCACAACAGGACGTCCTGCCCTCCAACTACCAAGCTGGTTTTGGCAATGCTTGTTGGAATGTCCTGAGTGAAAAGGTGGCACATCAGATCCAGGCGATGAGAAGTTCCGTGGAGATAATCTCTCGCGTTGAGTAGATGGAGCCCTGCTTGCTCCTCATCGGCCTCTTCACTGGCCTTTTGTGGAGAGCGCACGATGAAGATGTTGCCAAATTTGTCTCCACCGGCAACCGTCTCATAATCTACCATCGTTGTGCAAGTTGTCCATCTGGCGACGGTATCGTCCACGAAAGGAATGAGTTTGTTTGTTGACTGCTTGTAGACAGCGTAGGTTATGCCTTGCTGCACATCTCCAACAACAATTCGGTTGCCTTGGGTACTTAGAGAGATGATCTGCTGTGGTGCGACTTCGGCTTGGGCCTTTCGCAGCAGTTGCCGCATACCGAGATCGTATATGCGGAGTGTCTTTCCGATGCCCACCAACACTCGTCCTTGGAAAGGTATCATGGCCATAGGAGGCTCCTCGACCTTGGTTTTATGGATGAATACTAGACCCCTACCGTCGTTTTCGAACCGGTAGATATGGACGAATGCGTCAGAAAAACTGCGAGGGTTCACGACCATATCTTTGCCGGTTCCAACGACCAGAAAGGTTTCGTTCTCCTGACTGGCAAACGTAACGATGGCTACGCTGACTGCGGCCTCATTCTCCTCTAGGTCTATTCTTTGCAGAACTTGGCCATCCTCGGCTTGAGGGTCAACAACGCTGATACACGAGGCCCAGCGTCGGTTGCCTCTGGGGTGTCCAAATTCTTCGGGTGGAAGGACCTTGGTGTCCCCATTGACACGTGCTGGATCTGCAAGCAATTTGGCGCAGAGCTCGGGAGCAAGAGTGTGATTATCCGCCTCAATCACATAGAAAAGAGGATGATCTGGATGCTTCACCATCTTCTTGGGCGTGTAAGTCAAGGGAATTGAACTCTGGATGAGTGTGTCCCCAAGTCGGTCGACAGAGAAAATCCTAATAATCATCAGCGTCTGCAATGGTAGGTTTCATGATATCAAAACAAAAACAGTTGATTGAGTGCCTTTCAGTAGGAACAATTGGAAAAAAAATGCGTAAGAACCTCATAGCCCGAGGGCTTGGATCCCATATTTTTCATCATTTGGCACGATAGGATAAAGGAGAAAGAGACGTCAATCACTTACCGTAAAGTTTGTCCTTGGATACCCACGACGCCTTCCTCGCACTGCTCGCTTGTGAAATTCCAGCCCCATTCCAGATCAACATAGTTGAGGGGAGTGACGACAAAGGTCTTGGTGATGGGATCAGCGTATCCCAGCCATGGTCGAGAGCTTAGACCAAGTACACAAGTCCTTCCCTGGACCGTTACCTGGAATAGTCTCACTTGCTTCGGCCCCAGAAACTTCTGCCGCGTGTCTGTTAATTCGCCAGTAACTTCATCTAAGACAGTCCGCAAGTAGACGCCTGAGTAGAGGCCGATGTGTAAATAAAGAGTGGAGCCGCCTGATGATGAGTCTTCCATGGAAATGATGGCGAGGGAGGTGGGCGCTGCTGTCAGTGCTTGTACTGATTTGTTTTCGAGGGTAGACTCCGGGTCAAGGCTCAAAATGCGAACTGTGCAATCGTCACAGCCAACTGCAAGGAACGAACTTCGCAATCTGCCCTCGGGAACTTCGCCCAGGCTCAGGCACGTAACTGTTCCGAACATTTCTTTCTTCTCGTCGTACTCTGCCAGTGAACCGTCATCATCCATCTCAAAATAGACAATTTCGCCAGAGCTCAGGGCAATTGCTACTTGGTGGGCGTTGGTTGAAGCGGCCACGATAGACCGATGCTGCGGAGCGTCCCACTGGTTAACTTGCCCGTTACGGATATGCCTAATACCCTTAGGGTGAACTTGAATCAGACCGTCATCACCAAGCAGCTGGGCAGCCAGGGTTGGGACACTGGTAAGAAAGCCAGAGTCGCTGACTTCTTCCACCGTCTCTCCAATACTGAGGACAAGAGTCCCGTTAGTAAAGGAGAGGACAATGTAGGCATCATACTGTGCAGTTCGATTCAGCTTCAGCGTCCAGACAGCAGATGGGATGCCGGGCAGCTCAGAGGACACGATTTCATTAATCTCAAGCCCGTGCTTCAGTGTCCGGAATGTGCTTCGAGCACCGTTGCCACAAATGGTATAAATCTGAGGCGCATCCTCGTTGGTCAGGTTGGCAACCTTGCAGTCAAGAAGAGGGTTCATGGAAGGAATGTTCTCAACGAGGACCAGATTTTCCAATGGCCGGGGATAGAAGTAGACAGGATTATACGAAGCCTGTGCATCGACGGGGAAGTCGTCACTGGTAAACTCCAACTCTTCGTCATCGTCTCCCAGTTTTTCGAATTGGTAGAAGGAGAAGTTTCCAAACTGGCTGGCAACATAGAGGAAGCCACTCTTCAAAATACACAAACTAGCTGCAGCTGGGACTGTATCGAAATACTTGATTTTGAGCCTTCTGACTTCACCTGTAGTGTTGCCTTCTTCGTCCTCTACCATGTCGATTGTGACCTTGAACATGTCACCGTCCTCGGTCTGGAGTAGGAAGAAGAAAGCGCCAGCGCTGCCCTTGAGCTTGTGCATGACACCAGAGATGATGGTGCGCTTTCTGGACGGATCCTCCGTTGCCCCTCGTCGGCGGGGAATTGGCACCCGGAAAGCCTCTTGGTTGGAATGGCGGTATGTGATGTTCTCCTCGCCACAAACCAGGACGCCACTGGGCCCATCATTGCCACCAGGTACTTGGAATAGCAGCGAGGCAGTCGAATCTACAGGCTCTGACCACTTTCTCACAACATGATTGAGACCGAGATCAAGCTCATAGTAGACCAACTGAGTTTCCAGCTCTCGCAAAGCTTCCCCTGTAGCATCTTGGTCCGCCTCAGTATAGTCCATCTCTAGAGCAGCAAACACGGGATTGGCATATCCAACATCTAGTGCCACCATAGAAATGACCAAGACTCCAGGCTTGTGAGCCTCGAGGGGCGAGGAGATGGTGAGCTCTGCCTGGGAGTTTCGATTGAGCACGTATACGAGCTTGTTCTTCTCAATGGATGCAATGAGACACGCGCGCCCCTTGGGGTCACAAGCGAGATATTCTCCAGGAATAACTCTCCGCACGCCAGACTTTCCAAAAGTCTCCAGATGCAGCTTGTGGAATCGATTCTCTTTCGGAAGATACTCAATAATCGTGATCCGACCAGAGTCAGTTGCTAAGATTAAGTAGTCTGGAACATGATATTAGCCCATTGGTCGCGTAATAGTAATAACCCCCCGCTCTATAAGGGGGTGTTTGTCTGGTAGGGTGCGTTGTAAAGCTTTTTTTTTTATCTTCACCATCACTATGTGGCCCCTCCAAAAAAAATAATGGGAGCTGAGTAACTCACCCTTATTGCTGCCCGCTAGGCGAAAGGCCGCCAACGACCTGATAATGCCAAAGATGTCATGAGACAACAATGTGATGACCTTTCCCTGCGACGGGTCAGGTCGTAAGAGAGCCAGCCGTGACCCTGCACCCGTGATGATGAGCTGCTCCTTGGTGCCCGCGAACTGACCCAGAACCGCTTGGACGACATTGGTTGGCGGCTGGATCGTCAGCGAGTAAAGGAACATGTTAGAAGTGGTCGCCATGTTCCTGACTGGGCGCAGTCAAGCCTGCGCGGCTTTTCAGAAGCTTGAATGGCCGATTGAGCAGCTCAGTCGCGTAGGGAAGCGGTTGTTGTGTGGAAAATCAACAGGCGGAGCTCTGCTTGAGATTTGATGCTAAAAGTTTGGGAAAGGGCCGGAAGAATGGAGGAACTTTAATGCGGCGGTGGTGCGAAGGTGGTCCGAGCTCCTTGCAAATTGCGCCCATTTAGTCCATTCTTTTTTATACGGGCGATAGAGGCATAGCGGGGGATCACTTTCAACGTCAATTCGAGTCAATCAGGCGTTACAATGGAGCCGGCTCTGCGTCGAGCGGCTCACAGCCTGTGTGGGCGTTGCTCAGCATCTTTGCGGAGGCAAACAGCTGTGCGAGGCGCATTGAAGCCGTGGGCGCAAGTGTCAATCCGGAGCGTGCACTCGTGCAAGTCGCAAGATGCTAAACGTACGATTACGGGATCCAAGTTGACTACTGCGCGGGAGTTTACATCCAGCGCAAACGCAGCTTCTGAGGCTTCTGCTGCTGGGAAGTCGCCGGTATCTACACTCCGCTTGAATCCAGATGACCTTTTCCATCCGTTTTCCGAATCGCCAGTTCCCGAATTCCGTCGCCGAGCTGCCTTCATGAAACAGCATGCATACTGCCCTCACCCAGACCACAAGCATGCCCGAGTTCCCCTCGACGCTTCGGTGGTTGACGACGCTGCACCGGCTGCTGGTGGCGATATGCCGCCGGCGAATGTGGATTTCGAGTGCCCCGATTGCGGCATTGCGGTGTACTGCAGCAAAGAGCACTGGATGGATGATTATGAGAATCATCTGAAGATCTGCGATACTCTCCGCCAAATCAACGAAGACGATCACGATCTGCGATCCGGGAGAGTGTTTCATGAAGGCAATCTCCCCGACCTTCAGATGGAGAATGCTGCGGTCAACATGACAAATTGGGATACTTTTATGTACACTCGAGAGTTTGAGGCGGTTGACTCGGACCGCTCAATGAGACAAATCACTCGACTCCTTACATATCCCATTACAATTGGCAGTGTTCTTCATGAATTGAGCCCCTACAATATCCAAAACGGAGGCCGTTTGACGGTGGAGGGACTGAAGAGCTTTAGTGGTAAGTGGGAGCGAACCGAGCCGCGGACTGCATATTGGACTAATGTGGTATTGGGATTCTAGCTTTGAGATATAACCTACATATACCAAGGTCTGGCCGTGGCGCTGGTATCAACCAGCTTCGCCCAGAACCCCCGCCAGTGAGAATATTTATTCTCGGCGCTCGAGCCGAATCATCGCTGCCACGCCCTGTATGGGTGCAGCTGGCCCATTTATTCCCGGAATCACGACTGCACCTTATCTTTATCGGACCGGAGAGCATGGCCAACCGTGACGACGAATTCCCACTGCCAGAACGCACGCCGTCGAACCCCTTTGGCACCATAGTTGAAGACCGAGTGTGGTACAATATGAAGATTAGCACCATTGTGGATTATTACCACACCATTCACAAGACGGGTCACTTTGCGCCTTATGATCCCTACTTTGATTGCTTCATGCTCTTCCACCCAGGTCTTGGCCACCCTGCAAGCAGCCACGACTGGGAAGAAACTCTGCCCTTGCTGCTGGAGACCAAGGTGCCAATTATCAGCACTGGATATACTCAGGTCGACTTGGATCGTGATGTTGAATGGGTGAAGAAGAAGTCAGGAGGGGAGTTTGACATTCTGCTGGAGCCTGGAGAGAACAAATTCCGGAGTCTGCGATGGGACCTTGATGACATGGACCCTCAGGATATCAGTTGTGGCAACTGGGGTGTTTGGGCGTTCCGAGGAAAGAGGTTCGTTTTGACGACGATTGCATAATGTTTTTTCCACTTCAGGCCGGCTAACAAACTTGACAGATATGAGACGACCACGAGGGACCTATAGAGAAGAGGAAGAAAACCCAAAGAAGTAGGTGGGTTTTGATGGCGAAGGCTTGTGCCAGACGCCATACTGAAAGAGTGTAAACCATCCACCAACATTGTACGGCTATACTGTATGCATAGATGCACCTCTCCAATGTACTATATATCAAGGAGGCGTTTAAAAAGAGATATATAAAAATACTGGTTTGTTTTAGAGTCATCGAAATCCCTCGATATACTTACTGTATAGTTGTTCTGCCCTCCCTTATTTCAACTTCAAGGTTGTCTGGTCTCGGATATGCAGGCTTTGAGAGTTCCAAGCTAGGCTGACTGCTGCAGCACCTACCTAAGAGCCCTGTATTGCTGCAGATTCCCGCTGAAACAGCTCGTCCACAGCGCCTGATCCAAAACGACAGGAACCCACTTGACGCACGTGCGGGGTGACCTGCAGCGCACGGTGCAGCCCAGCCCAAGCCATTTCAAGGCCAAACATCGAACTGCATGCCTGCATATCCCAGACCTGCGACCCAACAGGCGACCCAACTTTACCTTGACGACCAGCCTCCTCTGTCCAGTTCCGTGCAGTTCCGCTGCCTTCTGTTTCTCTCCGTCATCGCCTCTCCGCCTCTGCGCCTCCCCGCCTCTTGCGCGCAATGATCCTGCGACGACGCCGCTCGACTCGCCGGCCATGATAGCCGCCTCCGCCTCCGCCTCCGCTTCAGCTTCAGCTCCAGCTCCCCCTCCTCTCGCTCACAGAGCCTCAACGAGGCCAAAACATGCCGCCGCCTCTCCGCCCCCCGAAGCCGGCACCGCAGATCGCCGGAGCACCCGTGCCGTGCCGATAGACCCGCTGTCTGATCGGGCAACGCTGAACCTCATCCGCCGGACGCTGTGCCCGCAGCAACTGGGAGACAAAGGCCGAGATGCCCAGCCCGCCATCCAGGACTTGCTGCTGCCGCCGCTGACGAGTCGCAATGATGTCGACCTGCAGCTGTACGCCTTCCTCGCTATAATCATGCGGGAGTTTGTACAGAGCTGGTATAGCAAGATCACTGCCGATGAGACGTTTGTACCTGAGATTTTACGTATCATTGCACACTGCACCACGGCGCTGGAGCAGAGGTTTAGGAAGTTGGACCTCGAGAGTTTGCTCCTGGATGAGATACCAGACCTGCTCGATAGACATGCTACAGGCTAGTAGTGGTGTGGCATTGCCCTACGCTTTGGATCTGCCACTGACTGGGTCCCAGCTCGCCGCGTGGCCTCTCGATCTGCTTTGCAATCCTCGGTTGATGCTGATCACCGAGAGGTCTACCACTCCATTTTCCCCTTGCCGTTCCTTTCCCCCGTGCCTCGCTTGGATGATAACACGGCTGTGGAGCTACAGCGAGAGAACGAGGCGACCTATCGCCAGTTGCTAGTCCAAGGAGTTCTAGCCATCCTGCTCCCTACTGAAGATTTGGAGAACCCCTGCTTAACGGCCCTTGTGGAACAAATATTCTCGGAGTTGATCATTGGCAATGTCATCGCCGGCAAAGCATCCCAGCCATGGCTGCTCTACGAGGCCATCTGTATTGCCGCAAGGTCGTTGGGCGAACAGAAAGATAGGACAAAGGCAAGGATCGTGTCTGGGAAGGACCGACCACCGGACCTTGGTCAGGATATGGCCAAGTCTCCAAAGTGGACGGCCCAAGGGGTCTTTGTGTTGATTATTCACTTGGGCATCCTCTTCTTCAACGCTCTTCGGCTCATGGCCGGCACCTTGGCGGACTCCATATCGCTACCTCCCAGAACGGCGCTTCATCTCGATGAGGAAGCCGCAGAAGACGCTCACAACGACAAGCAACCACCACCATCAACGGATACGAACCTCGGGGCCAAAGTACCTGTACTTAGCTTCAAGCTCTGGGCGTGTTTTGGGAATCTGATTGAGCTGGAGGAGAGGAAACCCTGGCTGGGTGGCTTCATATCATTGTTACAGACTGCGGCCATTGATGGACCATGGCGTATTGCGGGGCTTAATGGTCCTCTCGACAGGTAAGATACGCAAATTTCCTTGTTATACTGATGAATCGTCTTGGCCCTTCCCTTCCGACCCCTGATCATTGTTGATTCTACTCGTCATCTCGCATCTCCTCAAAGTCACTGGACCTTCCTACCCCCCTTGCCTCCAGCGAGTGAGCTTTCAAAACAGGGTCTCTCTCTGGACGGACCGTGCCTTAGCCGGATGCCGCATTCCCCATCTGTGGCACAAATACAATCTACATTGTGCACACACTACTGCCTGGCCGACGCCCTCGGAGTCTATCTAGTAGATAGGTAGCTCCATTCGATGAGAGGTCGAATATGGCCATCCCGACAGGGTTATCATGACCGGCGCAATTTGCAACCCAAGACCACGCCACACCGAGCATTCTAGATCTGGGCTGCTAGCTCCTGACTTGGCCAGCCAATCGAAACGCGAGGCTCACCATCTCGGCTCCGATTGCTCGAAATTGTCGCGCCGGCCTGGGCCACCACAAAACGGCCCGTCCATCGAGAAGCCTTTATTACGCGCCGGCCTCGAACAGGGGGGGCAATCAGCTACGAGAGAAAGCGGGTCAGGACCCCAGCTGTCTAGCCTCTCACGACGAAATGGTGTTGGAAGAGCATTTCGTCTGAAAATCAAATCACCCGCTCGCCCCGTGCCGCGCCACCTCCAGGTAGCCATCTGCTGTCCATTGGGCCGACTTCCCCCAAAGCAGACAAGGCCTCGTGGTTCCTGACGGCGCCGGTTTCTCTTGTCACACGGAAAGGAAAAAACCCGTTTGTCCCAGCGACTGCTCCACCACGCGTGGGCGCTCGGTGGTTAGTACCCAAGGCCACTGATGGGACGCATGTCACTCGGTTCTCCTCCTCCGCTGGCTTGTTGCGGAAGCTGGGATCGTTTGCGTCAATGGCTAAAGGAATTATACGAAACTACCTGTCAGAAATCAACGGATTTTGGGCGAGAACGCGCTTATGCAAGGCGCTCGTTGGCAAGTGGCCTGTGAGCCTCCTTCACCCTCCGTCCTCGCAACGACTCCTGGCTTTTGTCGCATTACCTGACCGACATGGAGCACGACACATCACTTTCTCCCACGATACCCATTGGCAGGTCCCTCGCCGCACTAAGAAGATCCAGCAGGCACCGTACCACACATCGGAGATGTTCCTTCCTTGTTTTCCCCGCACGCAGCAAGCCTCCTGTCTTGCTATCCAATCTGGTTCAACATTTACCTCCATGGATCATGGATAGCATGAGGAGCTTTGTCTCCCCCCCTTCTCTGGCCTTGACCTTGACCCATGATCACATGTACCTTTCTCCATCACACCTTGAGAGAAGGGAGCACGGGTCATCCTTGACAGACGTCCCCTTTCACAAGCTAAACTTGCCAGCAAGTGGCTCTCGATGGCAACACTTCCTTCTCGCATTCTCTATCTCTTTTTCTTGTCTACCCACACACAGCATCCACCAACCCCTCCCCTTCTGAATCTCGCTTTCTTTCCCCACCTATAGCGGGCGGACCCGATGGGAATATCCATTTCTTTCCCGGGCTCGTCGTTTTTTTCTTCTCTTGCTCTCTGATGGGGGACTAACTGAAGCTAACTAATGGCCCTTTTGCTTTTCCGTCGGCTTGTGTAGACTCCTCTCGCACCATATTCAATCTCTCTTCGATTCGTCTCATCTACCACCCATCCTTCGGTCGCTCCGAGGCGCCCTATTTCCTAACAACAGCCCCGGCACGTCCACTCTTGTGGCTCCCCAGTCGGAGAGGGAGCTGCTCGCTCTGCGCCGTAGGGCCGCCAGCGCTATCTCGGACCTGCTCCCTGCAAGCGTGACCCGCGTGTACTTTGGGCGTCGGCATTGGCGCCTGGGCGGGCTGTTTGGCCCTGGCGATGATGCGGGATCGCCTTCTGCCGCGATCGACGAGGACGACGACGAGAGGATCTTGGATGAGCTCGAGAGTCTCCTCGACGTCGTTGGGGACGAGTACTGCAACAAACACTTGATGTATAGCGCCTTGGAACTGGTTCTTGTGAGGCTGATGCCAGAGCTAAGCGACAAGGGCGTTGTGGAGCTACGGCAAGACAGACTTGGCTAATAAGCACCCACGAATATACACTTATTAACTGTAAAGTGCATAAACACAACCTTTTTGCGCACGTAGTACTCTGTACGGATATGAACCAGCATTGTGTACGAATACTCGTAGTCGTGCCCAGTAATAGTGTGTATTACAGCTTCTGCCTACTCGTAACCCCCTGTTCCAGGTCCCCATCTGGACGCCTGCTCTCGACTCTCCACATGGGAATAGACAGACCATCGACATGTACCCAGTACACGCAGATACTAACACACACTCTGGCACTCACACACAATGTTAAATGTGGCCCATATTAAATGACAAAAGTTGAGAAAAAAACTGGGATTGCCGGTACAGCAACAAAGCAAAAAAAGCATGTAGATGCCGAGAAAGAAAATTATGTCCCCATACGGGTTCCCCCCCGCTCCCCAAAGACCCTCTTTTGGTCATTCCCGTACAAAAAAAAACACATTTGATATTGAAAAGCATGCTTCTCCGTGAGGAGTATGGTGCCAAACAGGCCCTTGTAATTTTTTTTTGGATCTCGTCTTGTTCCCCCAATTTATATCCTTCAAAAAATGAAATATCACAAGAAAATAATGAAACAGGAAAATGTAGAAATGTCAAGACCCAAGTTAGATAATCTTAAGAAAACCAGAAGTAGTAGGGGATGGTGCACAAGGTCCTGCTTACTCCCACACCATGTTAGCGACACCTGTCCGTCTTTTTTTGTCCTTTTTTTGGTGTATCAAGTCCAACCAAGGATAAAAAGAAAATATGTAAAGAAAATTCAGAAGGCGGATGAAATAAGAATCAAAGCAGTAGCACACTCATGTTGCGCGCGAGCAGCAAGCAGAATCTTTGGTCCCTAGATATGTGTTAGGAGAGTGATAGGTGTCATCGCACTGGTTTCGAATGGAAACCAGGTAAAAAAAAAATGAAATGAGTGATATCTGAATGATAGAAGGGGAAAAAAAAAACAGTTTTGATGCTGGTAGATCTGTTGCCAGATGAAGTCGCCTTTCTCTTTTAGTTATAACCCCGTGTCCATCCAGTTCAGTTCCTTGTCCATTCCTTAAGGGCCACTTCCGTCGCCTGCGGTGTGAAAGAGGAAGCCTTTTCATGTTATATGAAACAGGTCGGTGCCACAGCATTGATTCGATGTGAAAAGATCACCTTTGCTCTTACTCCGAGTTCGGTAGCCCGGTTCGCGCCGTCTTCTTCCCATACTCAATCCTTTGTTTGTTCCAGAAATGCTCAATAAATTCCGTAACGCCAGGGGGGTAAAAAACTTCGATAACAGATATTCGAAAACAGTGAAACAGGCGTATGCGTATGAAAGAAGTGTGTAGTTGATATACTAGAGACCCATTTGATGTCTCCGTCATATCCCCACCATCGATGTCTCGGTCAACGACTGAATTTCCCCGTCATCGCCTTCAGGGATCCTCGATAGCCCTCCTATAGAAGGACGAGTAGTTTGATGTTGATGTAATTGTAGCTTCTTTGTAAGTTGAACGATGGTGGCGTAGTCGCTTTTGTCAAATGGCCCATTGGGCGTCATGCTGTGCAGGTAGTTTAGCAGCGTTTCCGCGGCACGCCTAGCATCCTCGGGACTTGGAGATGTTGGCGAAGAGTCGGCAGTTGTCGAGGATACAGAGCTAGTGTTTGTGGAAGGGTTGTTTGACCGCGCAGCAATACTCGAATTGCTACTGCTGCGGCGTAAAGCCGGCGGCGATGATACTGTTGAATCAAGCGTGAAGGGAGTGTTTCGGATGTCATTCGTCGGTGATTCAAGCGTTGAAGCTGACGTGACGGCAGATGGGTGTCGAGGGGTGAGTGGACCCGCACTTATATCCTGGTTCACACAGTCGATGTTAAGAGAAGGGAATGTGTTGCTTCTCTTGCCGCGATGTTGTTGGTAATCAGGGGCGGCCGGTTGTATGTGTAAACTATTTTGAAACGCTCCAATGTTGGGGTCAGGTGAGAAGTGAAAGGGCGCCGTTGGGCTTATCGTATCACCGGGAAACGAAACACTTGGGTCCCTCAAATCACTCGCCAACGATGTAGAGGAGTGCGACCCAGCATGTCCGTATCGAAAACTGAAATCATGGGCTTCAGCTTGCAAGTCCTCATCGCTGCGGCTGGCAGACAAAGGGGAGAGTTGTTGAGTCGGAGAAACAGGAGAGACGGTAGGATTTGTTTTATCTCCTGTGAAACGGGGAATAGCTGTGGACACGGTCATGCGGTCCGGAATGTTCGTTTCAGAGGCACGGCGCATTAGCCGGCCAGCCCCTATGCCGTGCTTTTGCTTGAATTTGAGAAGCCAGTTGCTGTTAATGTTAGTCAACCCTCTGTCTTGGCTGCCGCTAGCTCGAGCAAAGAGCCTTGCTTGTTCGATTATCTCCTCATCTTTGACTTCAAATCCTCGTTGTTGTTGTCGACGGACATAGTTACTGAGCGTTCGATCAAAATCTGGGTGCTTCCCCTTTAAACGCTTGAGTGCTGAGCTATCTGGCTCTGGATCTTGCTTAAGGTACTGATCCTTGTGCCTCAACACCTTGGACACAGTGCTTGACGCCGACGTTAGTTTATTCTCGTCCAAGTGCAAAGGGGGAAACTCCTGAGTGATGTTTGGAGAGGTTACCTTCTTTCAACACCAAATTTTGCGCCGATGTCTGCCTGCCTTGTGCCCGGGTTGTCCTCGTGATACTGGCACATGGCCCGTTTTTGCTCTGCGCTCAAAGTCTTTCTTGCTTTCTCATGGTGCACAGGGGGCCTCGGCGAAGGGTCAACTGGGGGCAGGTTGGACGCCGGCGCGATGGACAACGGAGGTGCAGAGTAGCTCCCTGATGGAGTCGGGTTCGTCAACTGGCTCGGCCACTGCGTGTTCAGCATCGGCAACTGGTGATGACCCATTAGCGGCGCAGGCTGGATTAGTTGATGGTTCGAGGGCGGAGGAATGGGTGGTTGAATGGGCGGAGGCATCCTGTTGAGTGATTCTGATGGCAATCCGTGAGATATAAATCCGCCAAAGGTGGCGCCATATTCATTCAGAGGGCTGTTTCCATAAGGACTCTGGCTATACGGACTGATGCTCGCCCAGTGGTCGCTGGAATACCCAGCTCCGTTACTCTGTACCATGGTAGCGTCCTGGCCCAGGTTGGCAGAACCGTGACCAGCAGTGTTCATTGTATGTATTCCAAGAAGGTTAGAGGCCCAGTCTATCGCTGGGTTTTGCTAGTTGCTGAAAAACTGAGAAAGTCAGCACTTGGCAAATAGTCTCTTGCCAGAAAACGGACAGGAGGAAGAGGAGAGCAAGAGAGAAGCGGAACGAGTGGGGGGTATTATCATTCATCCGTCAGCGAAGAGACAAAGTCCAAACCTTGTCTTGGGCCGTCATCAATGAGCCGGCAATAATATGTCAAGTATCGTTACGGGAAGCATTTGTTCAGAGCAAACAAAAAGAAGTGTACGAACCTCATGGACAGTTACGATAGGGAATGGCATAACCCTTTTCTTTTGGGGATGAACAGACCAGACGAGAAGGACAAATAAATGGAGATGCTAAAATATGATTGCAACGCAAACTAATGATGGGGAAAGGTATCGCAGTATAAGCAAGTGTGTAGGAGTTTGAGAGCAAAGAGAACCAATATGGGTAATAGTAAAGAATGAAGTCTCGGTGACAAATTTGCTGGATGAGGGGTGCTCTGCTAGATAATGTATCGCTACTTGGCTAGCTGTAGAGCAACGCCCTGGAGCAAGCAAAGAAGCAAAGAAGCACACCTGTCAAGGAAAGCCCTGCTTCTCACGTCACTTTAACTACTACTGAAGCGTGCAAGACCCGCTGGTGGACTCTCTTCCGCGCGGTAACGGTCTGGTGAGACAATGACGGAACTTTTCTTCGCCGTTACTCGCTGCCTCGTGCTTTCGTGGGGGTGAAAATACAAGACTGCGGAGAAGGGAAACGACTCATGTCAGCCCTGAGCAAGAACAGAAAGTAGCAGCATTCGGTCTGGTCGAGGGGCGGTGATGCATCTAAGATGATAAACCAAGTACCGGCCCCGGACCTGGCAGTGGAAGTCGTCGCACCGCGTGCTTGTCTGTGCGGCAAGCGAGTCCGTACAAGATCTGACAAGCTGCAGCAGGCCGATGCTGTTGGTCAAGGAGACGGCAAGCTCGGTGGTTTGCTGCAGACGAGCAAGTGGCCCACCAGCCAGTGCTACGAGTATGCTAGGTCTACCAAGCCGGGCTAGACTAGGGTATCCAAGCAGTATCCTCCCAGAGGCGTACGAGTACAAGAAGTGGCTCTTGTAACTGTACTCGTCCTGGGAAGATGCTGAAGCCGGAGCGCATTGTCTGCGAAGGAAGCGGAACGTTGGCCGTGGAGGCAGGCATGCAGACGCATGCACGAAGAGGTCCTGTACATGTACGTCCAGGGGCCCTGATGCAGGGGGCCCATGGAGAGGAGGGGGCGTGTGAGTCGGCAAGGTAGTGGGTGCCTCTCCATCGTGTGGGCGAGTTGAGCTACAGTAGGTACTCGTACCTATCACCTATAAGTTAGTGAGTGAGTGAGTGAGTCTGCGTGTGTCAGTTTTGGCTGTCTACATAGCTTGCCTTGCTTGTTCTGCATGTCCGGCGCCCTTGTTTGCTAGGGAGAAGACGGGTGGGATTCCGTCCCAGAAGGGAATGGGCCTGAGAGACCAGAGACCGGAATGACTGAGGGGTGCTCTGGACGGACAGCCCAGGATTGGGAACGGGCCATGGATCATGGAGATTGGGCATGATAGGGCAAACATTGACCAACGGGTGACCAGGGCCAGCATGGCCAGAAGAGGCAGCGTCGGCGGGATCTGGGAACTCGACATGGGACCATATGTAGGTACAGGCAAGGCAAACCCACACCCACTCACTGATTAATATTGGTTCGTTGGCGGTCTCCTGAGCTTCTGCTGGCGCTGTGTCGCATCCGTGCCGTCGGCCTTGTAAGTTGGAAGTTTCCTTCTTTCTG
Organism: Trichoderma afroharzianum; assembly: GCA_037893235.1. Taxonomy (NCBI): domain Eukaryota; kingdom Fungi; phylum Ascomycota; class Sordariomycetes; order Hypocreales; family Hypocreaceae; genus Trichoderma; species Trichoderma afroharzianum. The sequence goes on along the minus strand of JBBLXW010000002.1, from coordinate 1,040,642 downwards.
CACGGCCTGTTGCATGATGCAGCATACATACGAGGATGCTCTTAGTAAGTTAGTAAGTAGGACACATCCAGAGTAGATGCCCCGTTTGGTGTTGTGCGACGTCGGAAAAAACTGATTCAGCATTCCGTACCTTCCCTCCGTGACGTCGGCCCAGAAGCGTGACAAGAGCCATCAACGACAAGGATTGACCAGAATGAAGCTTATTCATCTCAGGCAACGCTTCACACTTCAAGCACGTTGAGCACCCAAAATGAGCCCAGAGAGAAGCACGAAAACCACGCGAGAGCAATACTTCCGATGGCCATGCACAATGCTAGTACCACTCGGTGCAAGTACGCAAAAAGCCGCTGCTTCCAAGCCCCATGTGGTTGTCTAGGATGGACATGGACCGTCACCGACTACGAGTGCTTGTACAAGTTACGACTGCTACTACTGACTGCTGCCAGGGCTTCATCGCGATTCCGGTGCACGAGAGCCTGGCCCGGCATATTCATGGGTCGACGATTTCATCAGCCAGACTAGGAAATAGTCTTCCGGGCAAGCATCCATCCAAGCAGGATTACCGTACAGCACAGCACAGCACAGGTAATGTGGGAAATCTACATCCACCCTCTGGAGCGCTATAGGTACCCAGTACGAAGATGCTCTCCCGTACAAGGACGTAGCAGCGTCAAAAGAACCCCGGCAAAAAAATGAGAAACCTTGATCCTGGTCTCATCACCAATAGCCACAGCGAAGCCCGCGCAAACACACCGTACCTGGGCTTGTGGACAAATACGAATCGAACTCTTCTGTATCAAACACCAAGCAAACAGCCACTTGGTCTCGAGATTCGCCACGGAGTTCAGCTCTCCGCTCCTCAGCTAAAGGCAGTCTTTTTTGGGCTCGAATCTCGCGAGTGATAGCTGAGTAGATTGACTGCCTAATCGCTGCTCAAGCTGTGGTGGATGAGGCTTCAACGGCTCGTATACAAGAGAGGGGTTAGAGCATGTCTCTGTGGAGCGGCCCGAACTAGCTAGCGCACTGGTCGCAGATGATACCGATCAACAACGAATCATTTGCCTAGTTCAAGGTACGGTTATGCCCTCATGTACGAAGTGCCGCAGCTGATCATGTCCATCAAGCTAAGGAACGGTGGCCGTCGAGGAAGTGCTCCGTCCTCCAGATGTCAATGAGAGCCCAATGCCAGAGAGGCACTTGTTCAGCCACAACCGTCTCCACCACCGCCGCCATTTACAAGTGCAAGTATACGCAATTTTAAGCATTAGACAAATGGAAGTTTCAGATATAATAGCTTACGGAGATTTGAGAGTTGCCCCCAGATGGAGGTTACTTTTTAGGTAGGATGCTGAGTCGTACCTGTTACTAGTACTTCTACCAGCTGCCCTCTTCTCCACGTTTTCAGCTACGCGCAAGTCGAGCGCGCCAAATGATAGGGGCTATCCTACTGACAGGGGTAGCTAATCCTAGCCGCTCATCGGAAATACTATGACTAGCAACAAGAGAAATTGCAGCCGTTTTATCGACACCATCTTGACTACAGAGACTAATCCGCCATTTCTTCCATCGGCAAGCCTGCTCATGCCGAAGCTGCTGACCGATGACTTTTTATTTTTTTAGTTCAACGAGAAAGGGTCCAGGCTGTCCCTCTACTCGAGACACGACCATCGTAGCTTTGTTATACTCCGACGGATGAAGCAACAAGATTTATGTTCACCCGCTCATTCGAAAGCTACTATTGGCCTCAGAAGCTTTGGGACTTACCGAATCTGCCGTTGGCTCATCTTATAAAACAAGATTGATCAACATTTCTGTGCGAAATACCCTCTAGTGCTCTCGAGCTTTATTCTGAAAGTCAACGCACGGGAGCGCGGGAAGACTGTCCACGTTGGCTAGGGCCGTGCCACTAGCGCCTATTCCTTCTTGAGGTAAATACTTGTGTGAAGTATTCGACGGCTTCTATATTGCAAGCAGTACTTCTGGAGGATGATGAGGCGTCGAGGCGGCGAGCCATGGCGCGGTGGTAGTTCACACGCTAAAGCACTGAGAGGGGTGTAATTGTTGGATCGCTTGACATCGAGCATAACATTGGTTCGAGCTCATCGGCCATTCCACCAACAAGATCTCTGGCTACTACTATACGAGTGCCTCTAGAGGGGAGTGTTTCCTCCATCGACCAATTTGAACGAGATCATGACTTATCGCTTGACCAAATTGGCGAAGTCATGCACATGCTTCTCTATCTACGCACAAACGACTTCAGGTGCCTTTTCATCAGCCTATTCGTGCTAGATGGTCCCTTGTTTGGAAAAAATTGCGGCTTGGCAGTGCACTAGACAACAGTATCAGTGGTCAATTTACGACGGAGGTGCCTCTGGGAACAATAGAAGTGCTGCCACTCCAACCACAGCTTACTAGTATTAGACGGAACAACGTGATGCAGATCTGCTTATTGCAGCATCAGTCTCCCATCCCTGGAGGGTTCGATATCGAATTCATTCACTGTGGCGCTCAGTCCGAAACTTTTTCACCTTCCCTTTCTTCCTTTTTACCCGGACGGTCCGGTGGAAGTCATAAACAGGCGCCTGTCAAGAGATAGGTCATGAGGATACCTCTGATGCTTGAAAGTACGTACGAGTACACAAGCAGCTCTGCATCCCTGTTGGTACTTGCATACCAGAACGATTACATATCGTCCAACACCAAAGGTTAACTTCATGCTGGCAGTGACATACTTATATAACTGGTATATTTTTGACCCGAACTCAAAAGCTTCCGATCCATGGCTAGGGAGTTCTTAAGCTGCAGACTTACTAGTACGAGTATGAAGTTCTCGACATCTTTGTTCTTGTCTTCGCTCAAATTGAACGGGAACAAGGGGGCGGTGGCGTCCGCGCCAAGTGAATAGCTTCCGCTTCCAGGCTCTCTTCCAGTTGGCCAATTTCAACCCCTGCCTCTGGCTGCCGCTGCGTGGAGGTCCGTGCTCAACGTTTAACCCCAGCAAGATGATACTCGTACACAGAGCGCCTGGCACTTACCAGAGAAGACAGAGAGTCAGCACCTCACAGGCGTGAGGCAACACTCGGCCTCCACGATGGCTTCTTTTGGAGGCATTCATGAGTCTAACACGATGTTGTACGGCCGAATATATTCGCTGGCTGCCGGCATGGACTGCTTTTTTCCTCCATCATTTCACTGTGGTGCGTTGAGATTTGGCTCAGCATGGGTCCTACCATGTGTTATTAGACTGAGGGCCAGGTTCAATTTAGCATCCTCTCGTCAATCTCATGCTAATAACCTTTCTCTCCCGAAAAGGGCTGCCTTTGTTCTCTCTCCTAGCTCCTCATACTCTGTCTCCGACTTACGAAATAGAAGTTAGGCGACTTGTTATCAGCGCAGTGAGCTCAACGAAACATACCGTTGGCTGTTCTCTCCAACTAAATGTTGAGTGATGTGACGCGTCCTGATCCTGTGCTTTTCCCAACAGCCAACTGAACCAAGGCGGCATGAATATCATCACCAGTACCTGGTCATTCTGGACTTCATTTAGGATAACAACCTTTCTATCTTGGGTAGAGTCGATGATTCAGCTACGCGCGATTTGATCCAATTGCAATGGAGACTTTAATTAGATGGAAGGAGGCGGCCAATCCCGACGAGATCTACCGATGCCCACTCTTCAAAACGCGTCCAGGTGCCGGCAATGTGGATCATGACTGGTTGGTGGTGATACACACAAAAACAGCCAATTACACTTCTCGAGGGAGCTGATACTTCGAAGGAATATTGCCGCGTGACGCTCTCCGTAATAGGAAAAACACCCCATGGAATCGGTCTTCAAGGTTTCCCAGTTTCCTCGTGGCGAAATTGTCCCGTAGTCTGCTTGTACGACGTCGTCGAGCTCTCATTTCAGGCAAAGATGATACAATTGTCTCCGAACGATGGCTTCGTATATGGAAGAATGCTTTACAGACCTCAGTCGTTTCATCATCCTAGCCGCCATAGGGAGCAGCAGGTGGAAATCTGCCACCAACTTTCTGCGTGTTCTGTGTGGAAGACTTCATTTGCGGCATGGCTCAGCCTGTACGATACAGTGGCTTGTATGATGCGGCTCCACGGCGGAGGCTCTGTCACCGAAAGCCCATCCAGTTCTGCCTGCACATGGGTACAGGGCATCATGCCTGGTTCACCGGCATCACGATGTTATCTATCGCATTATGCACCTCCACCGAGGCCCCATCGCAACATTGGATTTCCCTTCTGCTGGCATGTACGTACGAGCATTGAACGCAGTCAAGTACTCGTACCTGTCCAGACGTCGCAACTCAGCTTTGCAAGGTCTCCATGCATGCTTTCAACAAGGGCAGCATCATGTTAGTGTCCTCTTGACGGCAGGGCCAACATTGGTCTGTGCCTTATGGCTCTTGTCTCCGTCTCCGCTGCGGGCGAACTACTCCGTAGTCAGTAAGGACATGCATGAGCCATGCCGCACCGCGCGCTCATCTTTGCTAAAACCACAGGCCGCCACCAAAATCCTCGTTCCCGCGAAGCCTCTGCCCAAGCATGTACGAGTATCACATGGAGTGCTAGCAGCATGTACGAGCACAGTACCTGTACGACTACGGCCACTGAGGATGCGATTACTGGACCTAGTACTTACAGGTGAGCACCTTGCAACAGGCTGCCCCTGCGGCTTCCCCTCCCATGTCCCGTCTCCTAGACCGGCCGCCATTGTCAAGATGGCTTTATCTCTCCACTCCTTCGAAAGCAAGCGACACCACTCGATTCTTATCCCAGGCCGGGCCCCGTACCTGTACGCATGATGAAGGTGGCTTGACCGACCGCGTGTTTTGTGTCTCTGCCTGTGGTCATGCTCTTGTTGCCCTTTTGGCAGCACTCACTTGAATTTCGTACGAGGCACAGGGGTTCTTTTCAGACCGGGCCACCGTTGGCCCACTCATCAATCTCTCGCAAAGCAGCAACTCGGGGCTCGACTTAGACGTTTAGAAGCCAGTGGCATTCCTCCGGCACTTGGCACCAAAGGTGGATCAGAGAAAAATACAAGAGCTCACAAATACGTACAGAGTTCTTGAACAGGGTCACCGCCATAAAGAACAAGAAACCAAATAATGCGCCTTCCGCATGCGTCTCCACCCGGCGTGCCCATCATTTTCTGGTTCTTCCTCGTCTGGGCGGCAAGAGAAGCTCTCTGAAAGGCTGGGCTGGAGACAACCAAGGCCCAATACAACTCCCTGGGGCGCAATGCAGCCAGCATCGGGCCTCTCTATCCAGCGAATCGTGTTGCTGCGTCGCCCATCCAAAGCCACCCTGCGAACTTCCAATTAGCGTCAAGGCCGGAGTGCCCTCTCTTTCGTTGTTTTCTCCCTCTCTCACACATACACCACACACACCCCTCTCCCGGGTTGTCTCTTCTTGGTGTAGCCCCAGGTTGGGCTCTCGTCCGCAGCCCCAAAAGGGACTCTTCCCATCCCCACGTTTCTAGCTCTACTTTTTTTTTTCTGCGAAGGGCGGCCGCAGATCGAGAGGCCCTCGGCTATGCAGGGCCAAAGTACATCAGCCCCCCTGGGGATTGGGCCATGGCCCATTCAACTACGTTCATGCTTTTCTTCACACGCCTAATGCCTGTCCATCGTCGAATGGGCGAGTAACGCGTACGAAACAGCGGACCCCGAGGTTTATCTTCAGGACGAATTACTCGCGTGCCAGTTGTCGCTTCTACGCATACTCATTTTGCACCCGTACACGTGCTCTGTATGCCATGTCTGCTGGCCCTGTCGATGGCACGCTGGACGGACTTGACTGCTCTGATCGTTGGAAGAGGGAAATTGGGTTATTTTCTATGAGCGTCAGAGCACGGCGTACTACAAAGTACTAACTACTTTTCTCATTTGAGTCCCCAAAGTGAACGCCCTCCTGCCACTTGCCCCGTAGTTGGCCATCGCCCCCTTTTCCTTTTGTTCTTTTTTTCTTTTTTTTCTTTTCCTTTTGCTGTTTGTTGCTGCCGTTGTAGTTGTTGCTTGGTAGCGGCGTTGTTACTGTTCCATGCACCATTATTCTATCCCCATCTCCTAGGGCCTGAGAATATCATTGCCGCCGATCATCATAGCTCATTCCCCTTCTGACATGCCGAGTTGCGAATTCCTGCGCATTGGCCTTTGAAACTGTCATGCTCGTGCCAATATGCCACATCAATGCCGCCCATCCCTGTCCCGTTCCCGGCCAGCCACCCGGCCAAGGTTTGCATGAACTAGGAAAACACCACGTAGGATGTGCCCCTGGCCCCCGAAGCGCTCGGGCTTTGTGAATGAAATTCTGCTTGGTCCATTTTGCAGGGCCGAAACCCGGGACTTGGGGCTTCGCGGGCAGATAACGGATGACAGCCTCCTTGGTTTGCACGGCACTCAAAGAAGCCGGATGAGTTACGTCGTTTCTCTCCTTCATCCGGCGGATTGCCCACTATGTTTTTGGGCTTTGGAAATTGTCAAATCATCGCTTGATAATAGTCACTGGTAATAAGCCAAATTAGTATTGCGTAGTTCGCTGCCGTCCGATTCTCGGAAAAGATAAGGGGTAGAAGACGTAAAAGAGTAGACAGTAATACATACCGACATCTTCATCTTCCAGCTCGTGTGCCAGACCAACCCTCTGCGGCTGATGCTTCACCGACTTGCCATAAACAATGGCTGACTTGAACTGTTCCACAATGCTGCGGTGAATGGCGTTGCACTAATGTTGTGTAACGCGCATTAGTTGAGAAGTCCTCGTGATAGTAATAAGGATGGGAAAGGGGGGGGTGGTCTTCTTGGTGACTCACAAAGTCTTCCACGGTGCATCTCGACGCTTTGAGCACAACGGGGGCTGAGTAGTCGGGTGCCCTGCCCTTGGGCTTTGTATACACTCGTTTCAGGCTCAGCTTCTCCCACATGGCTTCCATGAGCTCGTCGATGTTCCAGCCATGCTCTGAGCTGATGGGGACGGAGTTGGGGATTCGGTAGAGCAGATCCAGCTCTTCGATGCTGATGGAATCGATCTTGTTGAGGCAGTAGACGACGGGAATGTAGCTATTCACAGCAGCATTAGCAATCCATCGTCCAATTTGCCAGTAAACGCATAGCTTCGGCACAATTTTCGTTGCCTCTTTCAACTCACCTTCGGCTCTTCGCCTCGATAATGTCAATCAGATCATCAACAGTAGCATCGCATCGAATGGTAATATCAGCAGAATTAATGCGGTACTCGCTCATGACCGCCTTGATCTCGTCGTGGTCGATGTGCGTCAGGGGCTGGGTGCTGGTGATGTTCAAGCCACCCTTGTCCTTCTTCCTGAACGTAATGTTGGGGGGCTCTTTGTTGATGCGGATGCCGAAGCCCTCGAGTTCGGCCTCAATGACTCGCTTGTCCGTCAAGGGCTTGTTGACGTCGAGCACAATGAAAATCAAATGGCACGTCTTGGCGACGGCGATGACCTGGCGACCTCTTCCTCGGCCGTCCTTGGCTCCCTCGATGATTCCGGGAAGATCGATAATCTGCAAGGGGGCGCCTGCAGCAATGTTTGGTTAGCATTATTCCCATCCATTTCTCTCATCCCTCTCGCTCTCCCAAGCGGACGAAAAGAAAAGAAAAAAACTAAATAACCATGGCAACACGTACCATTGTACATGACCTGACCGGGAACCGACGTCAGCGTCGTAAACTCGTATGCCGCAGCTTCTGAGTGCTGGCCCGTCAACCTGCTCATCAATGTACTCTTGCCCACGGACGGAAACCCAATGAAGCCAATACTGGCCACACCCGTCCTGGCCACGTCGAAACCGGCACCGCCGCCGCCGCCGCTGCTGCTGGGGGTGAGCAGCTCACGTTTCAGCTTGGCCAGCTTGGCCTTGAGCTGACCCAAGTGATACGACGTCGCTTTGTTCTTTTGAGTCTTGGCCATCTAATGCAGGGAAAAAAAAATCGGTCAGGGTCCTCCATGTTCCTAGTAAGAAAAAAAAAAGAGCAGACCGCTCAACGCCGGATTTCGCCTTCGTAAATAACGTCGTCTCGTCGTCTCGCTCGGGGGTGTTTTCGATGCGGAAGACATACCTCGGCCTCAATCTCCTTAATCTACATTGCCCGATGTCAGTCAAAAGCTCAGAGTAGAGAGAAGATACAGAAATTAAACAAAAAATGCAAGCTGGGGGAGGCGAGATCATACCTTGTCCACAGTTGTCGACATGATGGCGGTTGTGTGTATCGGCTAATTCCAACCAAGTTCCTCGAGTTCCCTCTTGCTTCTCTCTTCGGTATTCGTGTGCTCGCAACTCTCTGCGGCGTCGTGGTGGCAGCTGTGATGGTAATCTGTCTGTTGTCACAAACTCGTTTGTGTGTGGTGGCATGAATCTTTTGAAGGAATTTGGTGGGGTAAATTTTTGGGTTGTGGTTCCCGGTGGCCAATGATGTCAGCCCATTTGGACCAATCCGCTTTAGAGAAGAGGAGCCACAGCGTGTATACGGCTGGCTTTTTGCCACAGGTTGTGTCTCATAAAATCAATGATACTACATATCACGGCTCTTATAACTTATAAACTTACAAGTAGCATATACGCAAACAAATCCATCAGATATACAAGAGCGAAAAAAACATAACTGTATTTAATACAAGGCTATTGTAGTCCATGTATCTTCATCACCCAAATTCCGGGGTCCTCCTAAGGGGGGTAAAAAAACCATCAAGAATTCTTCTTGCCCAATGCCGCATTGCTGGAAACTCTTGCATCAAAACGCCCTTCGTCTCACATACAAAGCTTCCTTTTTCCTCCCTGTCCGACCAAAAAAAAAGGAAAGACGACTCTGTAGAACCATGGACCTGTTCCATAAACAAGCAAACTGTCCAAATGTACCGTAGCATACCATAGCACTCCGTCCAAGCTGTAAAGGGAGAAAAAAGAGCAAAGAAAGGCTTTTTTTTTGTCCCCCTGCTCATGCTGTAAAACTGTCAAGACCCATGTCAAGCAAAACAGAAATCATTCCCTCCTCAAGGAGCCAGCCACCAAAACGTCGTATTGCGTTGCGTTGCGTTGCGTTGCGTCAAAGCGTGTGTAGTGTGCGCGTGTGTACAAGGGGGCGCGCGGCCTCATTCCCATCCAATCCACCACCGTCCAAGTCTATAGACATTTACATGAACGAGGCCAAAGCAAGAAAAAATAGAAAAGGAGACGAGGAGGAGGAGGAAAAAGAAGTCAAGAAACCGGAAACCAAATGCAAAGGGTGTCAGATAGCGCAAGATTGTACAGCGTGAGTTGATTTCATGTATTTCTCTTTCTCTTCCAGGCCAGTTCTGCTATCAACTGGTCGATCCATTAATACCATTAGTTATACCACTATCCATTGCTGCCTCGTCCTTGACCTCATCTGAGGCAGCGTGTCCATTCGTGCCATTCGTGCCGTTCATAGTCGGCTTGGGCCGTGGGGCTGAAGTTGGGCTGATTGGTGAGGAATGAATGCCGTTTGGGAGCGGCGAAGGGCTCGTTGTATCCTTGATGAGATGCCCTAGGCCTTGAGTCAGGCAAAGGGCGTTGTAGTCCGTATCTTCGGGATATGCCCGGGTCAGGCCTCGTCGGGGAACTCGCGTCTCCGGAAATGGAGTTCGGCTCGTTTGCGAAAGAGTTGGCAGTTCTTCTCCGACCATGACTCCGTCGACATAGTATTTATGTCGTGGGGCGAGGCCGTGGTAGCGGCCGGCATCCGGGTCTTGCTTCCATTTCGAAGCTGATGCCCATTGTTGCTCGTTTTCCATGAGCTCACAATACTCTACTCCTAATCTGATGCCTCGCAGGTGTGGAATGCCAGGCACAATATCCATGAAGTCGGATACCTATGTCAAAGTTAGTTACATTGTGTCAGGAGAGGTTGATAAAACAGAAAAGACAACGTCTCTTGTTGTCTGCGGCGCAACTTACCTTCACAAAGAACATGTCCGTTGCCTGGAACTTTTCCCATGCATCTTGCTTGAGCCTGTCCTTGTTGTCGTAACTCAGGCTCTGCGGTGCCTCACCGCCATAGCATCCAGGAAGCTGTTCGCCAAGCTCCCACAGCTTCTCGGAGAAGAGCGTGTATCGCACCCACTCTGTCCTCCAAAGGCTGACTTTGGCAAGTCGAGAAGTCGGTACGCGGGTCCAGGAAGCATCTAGTAATTTGTTAGCAAAAGTCTTTAAGAATGTGGGACAGGTGGGCGTATTATTCGGCTTACATTTAGAGAGACTCAGATCCTTTTCTCCCAACAGCAAAGCAATGTGGGTGTTGAGAATCCATTGCTCACGACCCTCAGCGGTATTGTTCGTCTCTGGGCGGATCGTGTCAAACCGGGGCGCGCGCATGTACTTGAATTTTTCGGCAACGGCCGCGGTCTTGGGGTTTGACGCTGTACAGAGCCATCGCAGCAATGGGGGCAGCTTCTCTACTCGAGCTCGCTCTTGCTCCTCTCGAAGGCGTTCCTGTTCCTCGCGCCGTTCTTGTTCTTCACGGAGGCGTCGCTGTTCTTCTTCTTTGGCGGCTCGTTTCCGCTCCATTTCTTCCCGCTGGGCACGTTCTTGACGTTCGCGCTCCCTGCGTTCTTCTTGTTCACGTTGTTGTCGGGCCTCTTCGGCAGCCTTGCGTTCTTGTTCTTTGTGAAGCCGTTCCTCTTCCTCCCGCAGCCTCTGTTCTTCCTCTTCCTCTCTCTTCTTCTTTTCCTCTTCTCTCCTCTTCTCCTCTTCCTTCCTCTTTCTCTCCTCTTCTCTCTTCTTCTTCTCCTCCTGTTCCAGCTTCTTCTTTTCTTCCTCTAAGCGGCGAGCCTCATCCTCACGCCGACGAGCCGCAGCCTCCTCAGCCTCGCGCCGTTCACGCTCAGCCTTCTCACGAAGTTTGTTGCGCGCTTCGTCTTCTTCTCGTTTCTTCCGATCTCTCTCTTCCTGCTCCTTTCGCTTCTTGCTCTCTTCTTCTCGTTGACGAGCCTCTTCTGCCTCTCGCTTCTTCCTCTCCTCAATTTTGGCACGCCGTCGTTCCTCTTCTTTGAGAGCGTCCTCTTTCTCAGCAGCTTCCTTCTTCTTGGCTTGTTCTTCCTCGTTTTCTCGATTCCTTCGATCACGAGGTACTGCCTGTTCCTTGACATTGTCCGCATCTGGCATTTCGACATCGTCATCTTCTTGCTTGACTCGTATCGACTTCTCGCCAGATGTATTGCGGACAGAGTCTTTTCGCTTGGGTTCCCGCTCATCGTGATTGCTCTTTAGTGGGTCGTCTTCGCGATGTTTTCTGGGCAGGAGAGCCGAAGATTTGGAAGAATTATCCCGAGATATACTACCTTTGCGGGGTTTGGCTTCTTCAGAGACTGGTCGCTTAGGCAGGGATCGCTTCTCCTGGCTGTCACCCTCCAGTCGCCGGCGCTTTACCGGCCCTTCGTCCTTGTCAATGTCGCTCGGCCGATCTGGGGTAATACTATTTCGGTGTCGTTTTGAGACACCATCTCCCGATACCGAGAGGCGATCTCTCGACTCATCGCGTTTCAGGGCCTTTGTTCGGTCATGATATTTCTCGGATAGCTTGGGCTTGTCTACACTTTCTTCATGTCTTGGCTCGCTAGGGCTGGACGGTTCCTTGGCCCCAGATGAACCGATAGACGCCAAGCTGCCACGTTTTTGCCTTTCCCGCTCGTCTCGCAATTCGCCTTTGGATATCAGTTTCCTTCTCGGCTTAACAGCCTCTCCTTCAGACGAGACACCGGTGGCATCTGACTCGGTGCGCTTCGGTTTGGGCACTTTGTGAGTAGGTGGCGCAGGGGACGCCTCGCGATCCGAAGCGTTTGAGGCCTTGTTGTCTTCTTTCCGTGGCCGTCCAGGTCCTCTCTTTTGAGAGTTGTCGTCGCCTCCATGGCCGGTAAAAGAATCCGACCTTCGCTTCTCCCTTGGGGCATCCGACTTTGGGGCTGAGGGCTTCTTCGGCTCTCGAGAGGGACTAGCAGCGCTTCGTTTCGGCGGTCTCGAGTCTTCTTTGGCGTCCTCTCTTTTAGCCCGCTTTTCCTCCCGCCCTCTTTCCTTGTCTCTCCGCGATGGCGACTTCGCCCTAGCTGAGTCCTTATGCGTCCGCCTATATTCGTCGTACGCGTTTTTCAACATGTGTTCTTCTTCCTTCCAGTTCGATCCTTGCCGACGGCGGGCAATCTCATAATACGTCTCCCCTTTGTATTTCCGCGTGGGGTCAAATTCCTGCTGTTCTAAAAGTAATTCGACGACCTTGATGTTTTCTTGGCCGATAGCTGCGAGCATTGGAGTTGCAAATTCTGCTTGTAACGTTTTCACCGGGGCAGGGTCTGCATTGGCACTACCCAGGCCTAGTAGTAGCTGGATTACCAGATCATGGCCTCCTCTCGCGGCAGCCACCATGGATTCGGGGTCGTCGCAGTTTTCCTTGACCTGTAAAATACGTGCCACAGTTTCTTCGTCACCACGGCCAGCGGCCTGCCGGAGGGTTTTGTCGTCCAAAGGCATGTAGAGCAGGTCGTTCCTCGTCTTGGTGGACCGAACGGTCCCTGATCTTCGATTTGTTGGCATTGTTGTAGCTGGAGAGCGGCGAGGGCTGTCGGGAGCGTGGGAGTCTCGTGTGTCGTGGTAGTCGTGAGAATGACGGTCTTCAGAAGTGCGGCGCCTTTCGCCCTGTCGCTTTTTGGCCGCGAGAAGTAATGCGCGGATTTCGTCACCATGTTCAGTATCGTCCGTAACTCTATCAATAGGTTCCTCCCCATTCACATTAGCCTTTCGTGGATTGACGCCAGCGTCCAAAAGTAGCTTTACAACTGCAACGTGGCCATTGTCGACCGCATCCAGCAAAGGTGTGTCCTTATCGTAGTTGACACAATCCAAATTGCAGCCAGCGTCAATGAGAAGCTTGACGATATCTTCGCAACCATTAATGGCTGCGATTTGCAGAGGCGTGTTGCCGGCATAATCAGCTACATTCAGGTCTTCAGGTCGGTCGCTGAGCCTCCTCTTTGCACTGTCGTATTCGCCACGTGCGCAGGCCCTGGCAAGTAAAGTCTGACCGTGTGCATCCAGGTGTTTCTTGTGAGGTGCCATTTTCACGGGCGAGGCATGAGACTCGGGCACCGTGGGAGTGGCAAGACCTCGCAGCTTGGCGCTCCGAGGATGAGGGCTCCCACTGGCCGAGGATTCGTCGGAGTGGTAGTCTGCTGAGTGCAGCGGGGGAGGTAAACGCTTCTTCTTAAGGCTGCTAGAAAGATGATGGGCGGGTAGCTGTGTCGATACGCTCCTACGGTGCTGTCGAGGGTGTGGAGAGATGGAACGAGTCCGAGTCCTCGGGTCATGATGGGACTGCTTCGAGGCCGGCTTGGTCTCCTTGGGCGTCCGCCCGGTGTCGAGGGTGACGCTCGTGGTTCGCTGGCGGCGAGCCTTTCGCTGGTCAGCTTCGTCGTCGGACTCGGCCTTGGGAGCCTTTCGCTTGTGCGGCAGCAGACGCTCTCCAGACTTTAGCTTGTCACGCAGGGACGAGGAGACTGGCTTGGCGTGGGTGCCCTCAGAGTCTGACGGTGATGCGGCAGCGACAGCGTCAGATCGCCGACGGCGGTGAGATGGAAGCGGGAGCTGTTGACGGAGCTGGCTGTGATTGTGGGGAGGCGATGTCGGGGCAGAACTCAGGCCGCTCGAAGCGCCGTCCTTGCTGCGAGGTTGGCGGTCCTTGTCGACAGGGCCCGGCAGCCGTTTCTTGACACCCTCGACGGGCCGGTTGCCAGCTGCATTCTTGTCGCCCTGGTTACTGGCAGCCAGCTGGCCGTTGCCTCTGGCCGAGTCGGCGTCACTCTCGCTCCTGTCCTCCTGCCTCACCTTTCGAACCTTGGAGGGCGAATGGCCATCCTTGCCAGGCAGGACAATCGTCTCGGCGTCTGAGTCGCGGTCGGCACCAGCAACGTCGTCGATTCGGGCGGCCGTCGACGACGACAGCGACGACGACTCTCTCGTCTTCAGCTTGGGCTCCCTGGAGGGCGACGAGGCCCTCAAAGATGAACGCGGTTTCGGATCCGAGTCGGAGCCAGAGCCTCGTCGCGGGCGCTCGTGTTTGTTTTGCTGCTGAGGGGAAGCGCCAGCATGCTTGGGCGTGTCGGACTCGGCAGCATTCTGCGCGTCCATGACATTTATCTTCGAGAATTGCCAACGCCTACCACCATCATGGAGATGAAACAAGATTCGGCAGCGTGCGAGCCGGGCAAGAGGCCGATTGATCTGGTCACGTCGACCGCCACGTCACAGCTGCTGGCAATGGCCTCTTTGCGGAGATGGATTGGACAGCCGGGGGATTTTAGGCACGACAGCAGCAGGCAAAGTGGCGAAGCTCGTTACAGTATACCGGCACGGAAGCGGCCGCCTGGGGGGGGGATAAAGAATGTGAAGAGGAGAGAGGAATTATATCTGCTACGATGAGGGCCGATGGGGCGGGCGGCGAAAACAGGCGGCGTGGGAATGAGTCGATGCTTTTTTTTCCCCGGTCGGTTGGCAAGAAAGCAGAAAGACTGGAGTTTCAATCTTGAATCGAACTGGAGCGTGTTCACCGTAGTGCTGGCCAGGGCACGGAGTACGGAGCAGTTTAGCGGGCTCGAGAGCTGGGAAAATAGCACGAAACTGCCGGGGGCTGGGAGCTGGGGTGGGCGGTCGCGACTTGGTAGCGGAACATGTACAGGCATCGATGCGGTGCTACCAGCAGCAGCGACAGAGCGAGGTACTGCTACCGCTACGAGTAAGACGTGCATGTGCAAGCCGGCAGAGCGTCGAGTCAATCACGGAGGGCCTGCGCGTGCCGGGAGAAGGAGCAGGCTAGAGGGAACAGCGCAGCGAGTACACGCACGAGCAACATCAACATTGAATGAAGCACACCAGACAACATACAACATACAACATACAACATACATACAGCATCATGACTACAACAGACAACACACACCGCAGGCAGACTTAGACTAAGAGCCTGAATGAAAACGGGACTTGGTGCGAAACTCAGCCAGCAGCGCCAGGCTAGGCTGCCGCCTCCTGATTGGCCATCGCCCCAAGCCGCTCCAGCCGGCGCAGCGCCTTCGCGGTGCAGTTGTGCGGCCGAAACAGCGGAGTCGCAGCCTAAACAAAAACCCTGTCAAGCCCTGTCTAGCTGCCATCCCGCGTTGCCACCCTCTACAACTCCCCCCCCAAAAGGCCCTCACGCATTGGTGCTGCAGCGGTCCCCGCCGTCTGCCAATCACGGCTGCAGGCGGCATCGGCAGTCCTGGGAGGCCACCTCGGGTTGTCTGGGCTTGAAATACGGGCGGTCTCGCCTCTTGCACAGGAAGAAAATGAAAAGGAACAAGAGAGAGTGAGAGAGAGAGAGAGAGAGAGAGACGGCATCCTTGCCCGCCCATATTCACACGCATGCACGCATCCGACCGCGCTGTGCCGTGGCTGCAATGGACCAAATGCGCTCTTTTTTCTTTCCCTGCTCTCGTTGGTGCGACCTGCAGCACGCATCCATGGATCCATTGATCCATTGATCCATTGATCCTATCAGTCCAGCAGCGGTGCTCCAGATAGCACCAGACAGCATCCATGGTGAGCCTGGCGGCGTCTGACTGCCCGGAGGCGGCTCAACGCGATTTGACGCCAAACGCTGCACGCCGATAAACAACATTCGTGCAATTGCTTGGACTTTGCACAACCTGCACCTACACGGGACTAATTCTGCCCGGCTAACCCTAAGCGGCATCCGTTCTGCTGCGAGGGAGCAAACAGGTGCAGCCCCCCTAACTCGATGTGGCTATTCGCTGGCTCATCACCCCATCGTCCCCTCTTACGACCATTCGATTCCATCTTCTCCCCGTCAAGCCAGTCCATCCCCTCGCGACTCTTCTTCCGAACAGGCTGTCTCGCTCATTGGGGGGGGATTCTTGGCGCAGCTCAAGGCAGCTTCTCCTCCTGCTCGACATTTTGCCTGCACGAGTCCCGAGTCCTGCCTGTGGCTGTGATGGCGGCCCGAGGCATCGGCGACGCGTGGCTTCCCTCGTCTCTCGAAGCCGCCAGAATCACTTCGCTTCCGTCGACGGCTTATTATTTGCCCAATTTCATCAGCGAGGAAGAAGAGCGCTTGATTCTTGATAGGGTGCGTTGTTGTGCTGCCGCCATGACGGGTGCCATGATGCAACCTCGCTGACGACGCCGCGCTCAGATCGCCGCTGCTCCTCGTCCACGATGGAAACAGCTCACGCATCGTCGTTTACAGACTTGGCCGTCCGATCTCGTCCAGAACAAGCTCCTCGATGCGCCGCTGCCTTCCTGGCTTGAAACACCCGTAGTATCGCGCTTACTGTCTCTCCCGCTCTCCGATGACGGCCAAGGCGACGGAGTCAGACACATCTTCGCCGAGAGCCCCCACCAGCGCCCGAATCATGTCCTCATCAACGAATATCCTCCCGGTATTGGTATCATGCCGCACAAGGTAATTATTATGGCAAAAGTAGATGATCCTTGGCAGCTTCGAAATGCTCATCCACCCTAGGATGGCGCTGCGTACTGGCCCGTCGTGTGCACCGTCAGCCTCGGCGCAAGCCTCTGCCTGAACCTGTACCGCAGCAAGGAGGACGGTGCCCTTGATCCCGAGCCTGCCTGGCGCATTATCCAAGAACCTCGTAGTCTTCTCATCACTACAGACACTCTCTACACAGACTATCTGCATGGGATATCCGACATTAAGGAGGACCTTGATCTCTCCGCCGATACGATTGTGAACTGGTCCTTACTTCGAGATGCCGAGGCGTTTGCCAGCGGTCGAAACCCGAGGCAGACTCGCACCAGCCTCACGTACCGCGACGTCCTCAAAGTTTCCAAAGTCGGAGCCAAACTAGGTCTTTTCAACAAGAGATGAAAGTGCGCTCAATGCTCGATGAGCCAACTAGCCTAGAATACAAAGGGGATCATGATCCATTTCCCCACCAACTTGTCCGCCCCGAATTTGCTGGCATACCAGGCTTTTGTTCCATATGCCGTCGCGCCGAGATTTGCCAATACGAAGATCAATGAGCACAGGACTGGTCTGTTCAAGATGCATCCTGTCGGTGCCGCAACGACAGAAAGGCTCAAGTAGAGTAGGCATTCGAATGTGTAATGGGGGCAAATGAAGTATTTGAACCAGCCCTCGTTGGGAAGCGTATATTTCTTGAGTCCTGCCAAGTGGCTGTGGCACTGGTGCTGCTGAGCACCTGCCCATCCAAAGACTGCCGCACCAATTATAACTTGTGGTGTGAAGTGAATCGGCTGCGGGTGCTCCCACGATTGAAGAATTGCTCCTGTCAAGTCCCGTCAGCGTCACTTCCATGTTGACTATTTAATTAGAGTATGGACAAAGCCCATCAGACGAACCTGAGCCCTGAATCCAAACGGAGACACCCAGTGCCGTGTAGTAGGACAGCCCAAGAGCCCAGTGGACAAACCACATGGGAGATGATCCGGGCTTAGTGACAAAGAGACACTCAAGAAGCCTCCTTGCTCCCTGGGAGCTCATCAACATCCACGCCACCAGCGTCCCGGTAAGATTAACCTCAGGTGTTTGGCTATTGACTGCAGACGAGTGCTGCATCTCGGCCACGGTCCGCATCAACGACCCCTTGGACAAGTACTGATAGCCCCAGAAAATGGACCATGACAGCGACGTGATGTAGAAATGTATGAACCATGAATGAGGTACCTGACCATAGCTTGTCAGGACGTCTAAAACCCCTTGATTAGGTTCCGGAGCCTTGGGTTTCTCGGAAGGTTGACTGGGTTTTGCCCTCCTGGCACCGTAGTCCAGCAAGGCCTTGCGCATATGCTCCGGGACTGCTGCGAGCATGAGAATGCTGGCCGCACTGACAATGAAGAAGATTTGGCACCACTCGGCCGGTGATGATTCACCAACGCCAAGCGTGTCCAGCAAATCGGATGAACTGCCCATGTTTGATCTCTGAGCAGGACGCAGAAAAACAGACAGAAAAGAGGGTTAGAATATAAGAGGAGAGTGCCCCAGAAACTACGGTGACAGGGACAAGAGACGAATAAATAAGTAAACAAAAAGCTCAGCGTTGGCTTCAGTCGGAAAAGACTTGAGTACTCGGTAGTGCGAAATCTAGCTGTGGACAGCGAGAGCCGCTCTAGTGTCCTTGAGCTAACAGCATCCATGGATCATTACTCCGACCCTCCCCACCACTGCCGGTACCTGATAGAGCAACTGCAGCAGCTTCTTGGCAACTCGTGCGGCTAGACGGATAGGCAAAAACCCCCCTTTCTCTCCGCTTAGAAGATACAGGTATTGACCAACAGTTTCAACATCGGCGATAAAGGGCCAAGCCGCGTGCTAATGGACATTGGCGTTGCACTGATGTGGGGTTTGAGCGGCGGCTCGCTTGTGGATATGGGCGTTTGCCGCAAATTGTTGCTTTTTGAGATCCACGATTTCACGGCTGTATGGCTGAAAGGGGAGTGCGATCCGGCAATCTGTGACAAATCTCGAGATGGGTTGAACAGAAAGTAATGTCTTTGCGAGGGATTGAGGAGAAGCAATGCGATGATTTAGAGCAAGAACAAGTGAACCACCTTGGTAATACAGGGTAAATATAGATTCGACGTCTAACCGTGGGCGGAGTTGTATCGAAGTTGAAATGCCATGGTGATATTGATCGGCTACCTAGTAAAGAGGGGCATTTTGGACAGGTATGTATCAGTTATATTGACATTGTACGCGTGTCTAAGATCTACTCTTCCTCTGATCAAAGCAGGATCAGAAGTAGTGGATATCTGCGCTCCGTCGGATATATAAAACCCGCAGAGGAAAGATAGCAGTCTATGAACAAGTCCCAGGTAGTATCCGGCAATGCCAATAATACCTATCTACATGCTACAACCCAAACCAATGATTCGCCCAAAGCTGAGCTGCAGGCGGTGAGTCTTGATGATGTATGTATGATAGCACGACGGATATCTCATGCACGGATTGATGTCTTCTATTTAAATTACGGTCTAGATCGCTATATGCAGAAACGTGACATTGTATATACTACTAGGTACTAGGTTAGTACCAAGGTAATTCCTATCTCTAAATCTTGACACTTATCCAAAATCTAAACTGCAAGAACAAATGCTCTTTCCATCATGCTACCTTCCGCACCTGATGACGACAAAATCTATCCGTGGCACGTGAAGACACTCATCAAAGACCAATCACAAAAATGCGGGACGACGTCATTCACTTGGCTGTTGCCATTCTTAGTAGATGTCGGATGAGATCCAGTGCTCCTGCCTGTGCAAGCCCATGATTCTGAGACATCTGTGCTCCACGACTATTATAGTTGTATCACAAAAAAACTATTTTTCAATCCAATTTTTTCAATTCTTCCAACCTCCAAGCTTCAATACAGAAGCTCAAGAAGTCAGGATATCTACGGCATCAGCCAATTGTCATTATCGACGGCACTATCATCCCTTTGTCCCAAGTCCGAATCCGAATCCCTTTATTCCCTGCCTGATATACACCATGCCTCGCCAGGCTTTTACCCAAAGAAATACGCTTTTAATAGCACCAAGTCTTGCACTGCTGCTTGGGGTCGACATTCTTGTTAACGGCCAAGCAATCAGAGTATTGGGCCTGGCACTTCTTGGCCGCGTTGGAAGGAGTGTTATCGCCAAAGCCCCAGTTCTGCGTGAACTGGCTGATGCCGAGCAAGCGCTTGGTCTCCTCGTTACGCTTCCACCGGCCGCTGGAGCCATCCTGGCAGCCCTTCTGGTAGACGTTTGTGCACTGGTCGTACTGCTCCCTGCAGGCATCAGCGCAAGCATTGCCGCAGCGTGAAGGGGGATATGAGGGGCAGTTGCGACTGTTCTGGTCAATATACAGCTTAAAGGGGTTATTGCGCCAATCGCTGTAAATGTCATTGCAGCTGACAATGGGCAGATCAATTCCACCGACGGGCTTGCCTGGGCCATATCCGTACTTGGAGTTGGAGGGCTGTGTGCAAATGTTGGTAGGAGGAGGAGGGCAAGTGGAGGGCTTCGTCGTGGTAGCCGGAGGCTTGGATGTCGTGGTGGGAGGGCAAGGAATGACGGTAGTAGACGTCTTGGGAGGGCCACCGCCTTGGCCGGGGTTGTGGTTCCAACAATCGCCCTTGGAACACTTGCCGTACTTGCATGTCGAGCCGCAGTACTTCTGAATGTTGCCGCACCACGCGCCAAAATTGAAGCACTGGAGAGCATCGGGGAATCCAGCTTGGATGAAGCAAGAAGCGGTGCCGGCTACGCAAGTAGCGTAGGCCTTCAAGCAATCCTTCTCATTACCCCAATCAGGCAGAGGAGGGAAGCACCACTTGCCACACTTGTACTCGCAAGTGGGAGGAGTGGTGACGGTGGCCGTACACACGGAGCTGGTGGTCGTGGTGCTGGTGCTCTTGGTGGTGGTCGTGCAGGAAGTCGTGGTGGGAGGAGGAGGAGGCGGAGAACTCGTGGAGGTAGGGGGAGGAGGAGGAGAACTCGTGGAGGTAGGGGGAGGAGGAGGATAACTCGTGGAGGTAGGAGGCGGTGGAGGAACCGTGGAGCTGGGAGGAGTGTAGCCGCAGGGCTCCAAGGACTCCAGATCCTTGGCAATGTACAAGTTCAAGAGGCCTCTTCCGCCACATGTTTCCGACGAGTTTCCGTTGCAAGCAAAGTTACATTGCGAGTCATCTACCTTGGCAGTGTTATTCGCAAGAACATTGCCGCACCAGCATTCACCTCCAAACTCAGTTCCGGCCAACGGGAAGCCTTCTTTCTCGCAGGCAGCCAAGCAACTCTCAGTGGTAAAGGTGGAGGAGTCGACATCAGCGGACCAGGAAAGGGTACGTCCCAGTTGCGAATTGTCAGTGAAGCAGCCAGAAGCCTTGTAGTCGCCGATGGTGACGTCCTTGGTGGGGAATGTTGGATCTTGCCAGACAGAGAGGACATTGTTTCCTCCACATGTCTCGGATTTGTCGCCGTTGCAAGGGAAAGTACACTGAGAGTCATCAACCTGAGGACCATCCACAGTGTTGCCGCAGAAGCAGACGCCATAATACTCGAGGCCAGCATAACGGAAGCCATTGCCTAGAAAGCGTGTTAGTCTAACACCAGGGAGATATGGAGGCAACAGACAGACCTTTGCAGTCAGCAACGCACTGCTCAACAGTCATGTTGTCAGAGGACAAAGATGAGCGGAAGATGAGAGCTTGAGGGGTACCAGGTGTGCCATCCTGGAAACAACCGGAAGCGACAAAGGGCTTGAACTCATCCAAGCAAGGAGGCAGTTCCACGTTCCATGCTTGTGTGGACTTCACAAGCCAGAACGTGGCAACCGCGGCCACGAGGGACCGGGAGAAGGCCATTGTGATTATACTGGAGAAGGTCTGAGACACGAGAAGCTGGTGTAAGTCGGTCACTCCTTATTCAGGATGCTGAGACAGGCGGCTACTGGTGATGAACGAGATCTCGAGTGAGATGACGGCGAGGGGCCTGGGATATATATACACGTTGTCGAAGCTACGCTTGCCCTTTGGGAACCATACGACGGCCTGACATCTAAACACCACCAGCCTCCACAATCTCTCTCGGACGACACCCACTCACCACTCGTGCATGGCGATTCAGGCCGCAGGGGTCTTACTCTCCGAAGTCCGCCAGATCTGGTTGAGAGGTGCCCCTGTTGCTTGCCATCCCTTGTTCCCGAAAAAGATGCGCCACGCCGCTGCCAATGTAAGCAGTGTTGCAAAAGTTGCCGTGAGCTGAAGGATAATAACGGGCACCTAACATACAAGCGCTTTGAACAAAGCACGCTGCCAAGACCAGTGCCGATGTCCCGCCTAGCTGCTTTGTGGTCCATTATCGTCCTGCAAGGAGGAAATACTATTGTCGGACAGACTAGAACTACCTGTCACCTTCACCCGGCCAGGACGAGAATGCTGGGATGCCCGAACTGAGGCTGGCTGAATGCAACTCTGTTGAGTCAAAGAAAGTGGAAATGCCAGGGCGAGTATGGTTGGATATGCATGCACACGTTAGGCTGCAGTTCGCTTTGTGCCTGGCACATCAGATTTCCTGAACCATTTCAGGGTAGAATGTGCGAAGGGTCCTCGCCCTCGGCTGGTTAATGCTACCATTTCGATACTACCCATGTCAGCATCGTGAGCATCTGAAACCCTTACGATATACTACTTTCAGCCAAGGACAGATACGCTACCAGGACGGCAGAATACCCGAGTCTTGCCGAGCATAGTACAACTTAACAGTGAGTTTCATTTGTTTATTACTATTGCCTGCCAGCAAAATACTACCTTGATGTCCTAATCCGCGGTTATGATGCTGGCCTTAGATTGAAATAGATTGAAGTAACACTGCAATAGGACCCTTCATACTGGGCATAAGCGTGTCGAGCACTACTAATGCATAGCCAAAGTTTTACAAATGAATGTGTGAGCGTGTAAGTCAGAACGCAACATCACTGGGCCGGGTACAGTTGAACTTTCATGCAGGGAGGGTTCTAGACCTCTCAGCCTCTCCAACCCCCAACCCCCAACCCCAATCCTTCTCAGGTCCCGACGCTGCCTACCTTTTTAGCTTGGATGGTCAGCTAACTTTGTGATTAACCCTAGGCTCAAGTGCCCATCGCGACTGGCTCTGCGTACGGGACACACTATGTGGGCTTTGCTTCCAAAGATCGAGACCCGCAGTGGAGTTCTCTATTTGATCTGTTGCTTTACTGGAGAGCCGATGGCGGGAGAAGACAAAAGTGAAGAAGACATGCAATTGACCAAGGCGTACGTATGAGTCTCGTTGAGCCGGCTAACAACATGAAAGATGCTATAACGATCATATCTTCTTGATCAATGACTATTTGGTCGATGGTCAATTCCTAACTATGCAGTAGCAATGCCAAGCAGAGTCGGTGCTCTTTGGCGTCTCTACGGTGGAGGGTAACATCAACATACCAATATTGCTACCTAAGAAAAGAGCGTGAACGGACGTGGGTGCAAGGGAGAGAATGGAGTTTGCTGCCAGCTCATCATGCATCCCAGCTCAGTTCTTTACGTACCACAGCTGCATTTATCCCACGACTAGAATACGAGCGGCTGAAGTTTTCGTTTTTCTTCTTGTGCCGTGGTGGAGATCGCCTCATGGCGGCACGTACGGAGTAGTGCGGAGGAGCAATCATTCGATATGCACGTCCTGAAAGAACAATGGCCTGCAGCATGTCCATCCATCTGTCTGTCTCAACCCACCGACCGACTATCCGCCACCCGCAGCGTTGCTAAGAATAGACGTGTAAACACAGAATTGGTGTTACTACACTTGGGCTATCCCTGAAGGGCACGGACTCGTCCTATACCCGACGCTAGTTTTGAAGTCTTTCTATTGCGAAGCATTGGGCTGGGATTTGAGATGTTACGAGCATCCTAGTGCCTACTGCAGCTCGTCATGGAGTGTCGGATACATCATGGCCGGCTTTAAGCAGATCTCAGTCCCCATCAGCCCACAAAGCATGTCGAGTTCAGGCTCCTGTCATTCAGAATAACTTTATTGGGCCAGTGTTGCAGGGCGGAGTCAATCATCAACAGCTGGCCCGAGGTAATGCAGGCATCATTCTCTCGGCCGTCCGGCTGGTCGGCCTAGTCGTGATTTGCTTCAGGCTGGGGCTGCGTTTCTGCCAGGGATACTCAACTGTAGGCGCTTGCCTGCAGCGAGGGTGGGTACACAATGATGCTTGAACGCCTGTTCTTGTGTGGTTTATTTTGGGAGCTCATTTTGGATTATTCTCGGTGAAGTTTTCCGATACGGAGCACCTTTCCTACCGCCAAAACAGATTAGTAGCGAAAACTAACACACCTGAGATTGCAGATCCTGATTCTCTTCTACAGGCCCCAGTTCCGTATCACGGATACCAAGCCGAGAGTCGTCTTTGAAGTCTAGGGCCGGGGAACTCGTTTTGCTTCAACTTGTTTCCGAGAACATTACTCCATCTCAAGCAGAAATGGAGAACGTAAAGGAAGAAGCTGTTCAGCTGGAATGACCAAATGACCATGCAAGCAGCACCTAGTTTGCGCTCCCTACAGCAAACTTCAGCCCCCATCCATCCCATCCAGCCGCTCTGTCAAGGGGAGCCCACACCGGCCGGATCTACCCCTGACTTGCCCATCTAGGCTCCCCGCTCTGCTGAGCTAGGATCTCCGGGCTTGGAGCAAATCGTCTTCGCATCTTGCCGTCTCACCAAACTCTTGTGGTACCCATTTTCAACGCCAAAAAGCCACCGTATGCACGAGGCCGGCCTGTTCTCGAAATAAATCACCGACGGTGATGGTCGTATTCCTTATTACTTACACACCATTAGCTAGGTTAGCCTGGAGAAACATCGCAATCACTACAAAGAGCTGGTTTTCGTTTTCTAACTGCTGCAATTTACTGTTGTGTATCTATGCCCAGTTGTTGGAGGGACTCTGCGTGCGTTGCTTTCGCCCAGTTCAACCCGACAATCCGATTCCCCCGACATTTCCTTTTTCGTCTCACTCACCTGAGCTATTGATTGTTAGGCCGCGTCTGAGCCCTCTTGTGCCGCCCTTGCAGCACAAGGCTCAGTGCCAGTTCCAACCAGGGAAAAACAACAAAGTAGGGTCGAAACCTAAAAGGCGGGCGGCATTGGTAGGTTCCCCCGTAAGCCTTAGTAAAAACGCTGTTCAGGCGTTATACTTTGTCTAGACGTGGTAGTCTAGTTAGTACCTGCAGTGAGGGCGAGTCTGGTGACTTTTTGTCTGAGAAGATCGGGTTTTACGTCGTGGCTCGTGGTGATCCAAGAGATTGCACCTCAGGTCCTTTGTGTCTCCCGGATTTCAGGTTTGTTATGTCCTTTGGTCTGATATTGACTTGCAGAGAGAGTACAATCACAACCCAGCGGGCCTACCAACAAAAATATGTCTGTCGTCATAACTAGTACTATCCGTGACCATACAATATGGACTGAAATATATATCTCATATGATTCATCATATCAAAGCAAACTTTAAGAAAACACGCGGTTGTTTATTTAGAATTACATCTGTAATATGGCTCATGACACCAAAGATTCGGGCAAAGACAGCTCCTCAACTGGGTCACATAATAGAGAAAAAAAGCAAAAAAGGGGGAAGGCAAAAGAGAGAGATGCTGTGTGCTTTTTTTCTTCTTCCATTCTGGTGTGCTCGCACCTCAGAGGACGGCGAATTATGCTGAGCTCTAGAGTACATTCAATGCAAACCATCCATCCTCTTGAATTTTCCCCCAAAACGCCAGTGCAAAATATGTAGCCAGGACTATCCATGCGCTCATTCCCTTCATGACTTGTTCCTCAGGTGAGGAGGAACCCACTTGCCAGCAGTTCGAGTAGGCAGAGACTCCGTAGGGGCGGCAGATTCAGTCTTGCCGTTCTCGCCCCGCCTTGAGCCACCACGCTCAAGAGGCTCGCGAGGCTCGCGAGGTTCACGTGGAGAATCACGAGGGGACTCACGAGGAGAGTCGCGAGGAGAGTCGCGAGGAGAGTCGCGGGGTCCAGGGCCTCTGGCAGGCGGGGGGAGGTTGTCGCTCGCTCCGCCCTCCTTCTGTCGGTCTCTCCAGCTTGGCCTGTTGCCAGAGCCGGCCAATTGCAGTCTTGGGGGGCCGCCGGATGAGCGTTCACTGGGGCGCTCGCCAGAGTCGGTGCGCTCCATCGGGGCTCCTGTTCGTGCTGGTGCGCCGCCCTCTGCAGCTCTGGCAGCCTCCTTCTCACGCTCTCTGTCTCGCCAGCTGCCTGAGCCAATGACTGGTGGTCGTCGGCCATCGGCAGGTGCAGCAGCAGGGGGAGCCTCTGGTCCCCTGAGGCCTCCCTTTTCTCTCTCTGCTTTGCGGCGAGCAAGGGCTTCTTCCTCGCGTCTCTGCTGGAGTGCTGCCTTCTCCAACATTTCCTGGCGTTCCTTCTCACGCTGCTCCTTGAGCTTGGCGAGTTCGGCCTTCCTGGCCTCCTCACGAAGGCGTTGCTCCTCCTTCTCACGAGCGGCCTGCTCCTCTTTTTCCTGGAGGATACGCTCTCTCTCTTCTCGTTCTCTCTTCTCACGAAGCTTTCGGTCGCGGTATTCCTTCTTGCGGATGGCAATCTGCTTCTCCAGCTCGCGCTCGGCATCCCTGCGGCGCTTCTCAAACTCATCACGACGCTTCTCGTGCAGCGTCGCTCTGAATGTCTCGTAAACGCCCACCAAGCGGCTAAGGCGGTGCTTGAGCTCCACACTCTCCTTGTGCTTCTCCTCAGATTCCTGGAGCGTCTTGGCCTTGACTGTTTCGTAGATCTTGCGATCACGCTCTGTCTGCTTGGCGTAGTCATCGGCAAGCTTCTTGGCTTCCTCCTTTCGGTAAGCTCGCTCCAAGTGGTCGAGTCGCTTGCCAGTTATGCGAAGCTTCTCGTTGACATCGTTCTTCTCCCGTTCCAACTGAGCCAGCTTCATGGCACGAAGTCTGTTGCTATCCAGGTTGTCCAGGTCTTCCAAATCAATGTCGAGAGCCTTGTCGCTCATCTTCAGGTCTGCGATCTGCTTCTTGATCTCCTCCTTGCGAACACGGTCGTGCTCAGCCTTGATACGTCGGGCCTCACGCTCACGCTGCTCCTCAGCCAGGCGCTTGTCTTCGGCCTCTTGCAGAGCTTGCTCACGCAGTCTCTTCTGACGGGCGTTCTCCTTCTCCTTCTTAGCCTGGAGTTCGGATGCCTCCTCCTTGCGCTTCTGAATAACCTCCTTACGAGCAAGGGTATCGAGGTGCTCCTTCTCTGCGCCAGCCTTTGCACGAGCCAATGCAGCGTCATGGGCCGCCAGGCGATCCTTGTTGAAGTTGGGATCGATGTAGTGGCACGAAACAAAGAGCGACTTGGCAAGACGAGTCAACTGGGAGCGGACAATCTCAGAGGGAGTGCTCTGGAGACGCTGAACGTTGCCAGTCTCAGCCTCGGCAGAGCCAGCGGAAGATCCGCTGTGGCCGGCCTTGGCAGATGAGAAGACGTCGTTGTCAAAGCTGAGAACGCCGGTGGCATGGTCCATGCGGATAGCAAGATCGCCCTTCTTGTTTCCGTTCATGATGAACTTTTCAATAGTGCCACGAGTAACCTGGTAAGGCTCGGGGAACTGAGCCAAGCTCTCAACAAAGTTGAGGTCCACAGTTTCGTAGACCTGAGACAGCTGCTGGAACAGACGGGTCAGGATGACCTGCTGGAGGGGTTGGATATACTTCTCCATCTCGGCATCAGCGGCAATCTTGGTCAGGATGGGCGAGATCTTCTTGCAGATGAAGAGGGGGTGGAAGTCAACTTCCAGGATGTTGTAGAGATCCCGGATTTCAGGGAGGGATCGCTGAATGATGGACTTGGACAGAGCATCGCGGAACAAACGAGAACGAGAGGGGGCCTGGCTCATGCCGAGCAGTGTGGTCAGGCGAGTGTTCTTGTTCTTGCGAGCCTCGTCAAAGTCAACCATGGCACCTCGGGATCGGGAGGTGCTGATGACAGGAATGGCGAGGGCGGACAAGAGGACAAAAGAAGCAGCCCTCTGGAGATCGGCATCAGAGGCCGGGGGGTTGTCAGCCTTCTTGCCCTGGCCAGAAGCGACCAAGGCCGAGACCTGGCGGAGCAGGGTGTAATATCTTGACCAGGCTGCAGCGTGGAAGAGGTAGTTCTCGCCAACGAGGAAGATTCGGGTGAGCTTCTCGTAGTAGTTGGCCATCATAATGTTCTTGGGGGGGCGCTTGCTGAGGTTCAGCAGAGTGTGGATGTCCTCGACACTTCGGAAAGCCTCCTGCCACAGTTCCAGCTCGACGGCAACGTTGAGCTGCTGGAAGCGAGTCTCGAGATGACGCTGCAGGGTGTCCGGGTCACTCAGGTTGATGGCGTGCATCTGAGACGAGTACTTGGCCGCGGTCTGGACATGGTTTCGGAGAAGCTCGCAAAGTCTTCGGAACTCGGTCTTTCGGGTGTACTTGAGACAGAAGTCGAAGGCCTGCATGGCAGTGCTCTGGTAAAGGACCTCGAGACGAGCATTGTTGCGGAGGATATCGAGGACGGTTCGGTACGCCTCCCAGAGGAACTTGAGCCAAGGAGTGACGATGGCTCGGTCAGTTCGGTCACGGGACTGCTCGCCAGAGACGGTGGCGAGGAGGATGGACTCGGGGGTCTCGCTGGCTTCCAAATCGTCGATGCTGGAGGTGGCAGCGGTGGCCTCGATGGTAGACTGAACCTCGTCGGCCTTTGCCTGGGCAGCGGTAACCTTCTCCACGGCGAGTTCGATGAACTTTTTCAAGACCAACTGTGGGGCGGGTCAGTAATCCATAACTGCGTTTGATCTCTTTTTTTTCTTTCATCCCCCTTTCTTCATTCCACGCCGGTGTATTTGACCTACCTCAATGGTCGAAATGTTGGTGTTCTGGGACAAGTTCTTGTACTGATACAAGGCATCCTTGGCCAGCTTTCCCTTCTTCTGCTCGACGGAGAGCTCAACCAACAGGAGCATAACCGGCTCCAGAGAAGCGATGGCGGCGCTTCGGGAGCGCTTGTTGGTGATGTGTTCATGGAGCAGGGTCAAGGCCGTCGGGGCCTGGTTGACCCCGATGAGCTCGTGGGCGCGCTTCAGGACATTTTCGGGCTTTTGATGCGGCGGGGGCGGCTGGAGAAAGGAAGCAAGGTCAGCATCACGGCCCAATGTGAATCCATGAATTGTAGGTGTATGGGGGAGGGGTAGCGGCTGGCAACGAGACGGTCAGTCGCATCGGGGCCTGTCGTACGCACCATGCTGGGCAACCTCCTTCACGGATCGACGTGAGCCGGACAAGGAGATTCGGGGGCAATGAGTAGCCGTCGCAGGCCTGAGGATGGTTGAGATGGGGCGCTGGCGTGGCACTCTTGGTGGTGAAGCGACGCACTCGGGGAGGAATTTTTCAATTTCGTGTGTGGACGCTATCCGAGCATGAGGGGCTGCGGAACGACCCATGTCACGTGCTTGATTATGTCATACGTCTTTTGCTTTGAACTGAGCTTGCTGAGCCATCTGGCTGCTGGCCGTGAAGCTTGAGTACCAGCCATGCCGTTTGTTTCGACTTAAAAAAAAATAAAAAGAGCAGATACGGTGTACTGTAAGTAGAGATGGCAGCTGTTGTGCACTTTTGCAACTTGGTACACGAGATGGGGGTACTTTATGTGTTGCCTAAACATCGGGCTAGAGGTGGTGATTCACCTCCCGTGTATGTATGTGTAAGCGTCGTTTTGCTGGGACAATCCACGATGGGCTTCTAGTCACGAGATCCATGCCGTCGATTTGATCCAGAACTGCAAGTGATGAACAAGATCCTTGGCTCAATCATTTCCCGGACCCGAATCCGCGGGAGGCCAATAGCCAATAACCCCAGCATGGCTTGTTCCAGAACCAAGAAGATTGGGCAACTCGTGAGATGCTACTCCGTACGCTGGACTGCTGGCACTGCTTTTGGTTCATGGCCCTTTAGCGGCCGCGGATTTGCTAGACTGCGACTTTCGCGCAACAAAGTCACATGACCACAATGAATGCAAACAAAGCACTTTACAGCAAGATGTACTCGTAAATGTGTATATAATTATGTCTATTTGGAGGCGATGAGGCTGGATTTTGTGTTTTCCATTCCCCGTTGCTCGTGCGATATCTCTCCAAACAGACTCAGTGTAGTGCCAAGTTAGCTATTGTAGGTTTATAGCCGTAGTAGAAGATAGTAGGGGTCTGGTACCATGCCAGCACGGTGCAATAGGTGCCGGCACAGTGCCTTGTCGGCGGCACCGGTATATAAGGCAAGAGTACACAAGACACCTTACGCATATAGAGAAATAGTCAAGTAGTCTAGACAGTAATACCTTCAATTTTTTCACCTCTGTTCAATTCCCTGCACTTGTGAGATTTTGGTGTAAGTAAAAAGCGCTGTATAAAAAGGTAGAAAAGGGCGAAGATGAGTTTCTTCTTTTGTGGCTTCGTTGGCTGTACAGCACCTCCGCGGTACCTTGCGGCACCTCTATGGCACCCCATTAGTCACCACACACTTCCACTACATGTACGGATTGTTCAAGCCACCTATCCGCAGGTTTCTAGCTCGAACCAGACTCTATAAGAAGAGGTTGCCCCCTTTGTAAAACGTCAACAAACATAAATCTATCTCTACACAGATACAGCACACCAGCTGAATAGCTGCAAAGACACCTCTTCTCCTACGTTGTGAAAGTCCTGGCATCTTAGGAGGAAGCTCCCTTTTTACCCGACCCTTTACCGAAGGGCCCCCCCAGATAGCTACTCTACCCTTCTAGAGCAACGGGTGCCAGCAAAATCTGTGTTCCAACACCAACACCAGCCATGGACTCTTCCTCGCGAAGATCGCGATCGCGATCACCCCCGCGGAAGGCGCCAAAAGGCAGTGGTGGGTTTCGGTGGAAGGATAAAAGCCGCCCAAGCGAAGACAACCGCGGCAGCTATGATTCGAGAAGAGACCGATATGGAGACCGAGACCGGGATCGAGAAAGAGAACGTGACCGAGGCCGCGACCGCGATTATGGAGAGCGACGACGTGACTACCGCGATCGCTCGCGAGATCGTGGTGGCCGTGATCGATACGAGGGCCGCCCAAGATCGCGATCACCTCGGCGACACGGTTCTGGACCAAAAGACACGGGCGACAAGGTGAAGAGAGACGACAAGAAGGAAAAGAAAGAAACCAAGGCGCCCAAAGCTGCCGTTGGAGCGGGACAAGAATTCATCATTGTTCATGTCAACGACCGGCTGGGCACCAAATCAGCGATTCCATGCTTGCCTTCGGACACGGTTGGGCAGTTCAAGCTCATGATTGCGGCGCGCATTGGACGAGAAGCGGGACAGATTATGCTGAGACGGCAGGGTGAACGGCCGTTCAAGGATCACATCACGTTGGAGGACTATGGCATTTCGAATGGAGTTCAGCTGGATCTCGAGGTTGACACTGGCGATTGAGCAAGATGTTTTGGCGCCTCCTTTCTCTTTCATAAGTGCAACTTTATTATAATCCATATGCTCCATATTAAAATCCCACACAACCGCATCTGCTCTTACTCTCGTACGTAGAACTTGCGCGTATATTCTGATCCATTTACTGACGAATACCAGATGACGACACATATGGGAAGACGAACCACCTACTACTATGCTGTGTTGTTGGTTCTTGGCAAAACTATCAGTCGAGGTATCATTGCATGCTGACTGGTACGCCCGCCATCATGCTTGTCGTAAACTTGGTAGTATACTCGTATGCAGTAATACGTTTGTGGTCATGGCTGTGCGTTCGCAAGATGCCTCGCAGGATCTGAGCTGACAGATGTAATGGTGGATCTGGAGCATCAATATGGCAGTTGTCGAACAGCGAGGATAATCCGGCTTATCATTAGTACAGTCTTGGCCAAGTTGGCACAGCGGTGCAGTTGGATTTGGAATGCCTCTTACAAGGCAAGATTGAGGATTCATCTAACAAGGCATATCCTTGTTAGGACACTGGTGAGCGAGAGAAATACAAACTACAGCACATGACTTGAACGCAATGGTACCGAACATTCCGTAGCGGCAGCTGAAGAAAGACCACCGGTAGTGGCAGGTAATGGAGAGACAAGATGAGGTAATGCCAGCATCGCATCGCATCGTACGTGTAATTTAAAGCAAAGGCCTCGGGGGAGCTGAAGGTACATGCACAGTACGGAGTTGCATTTCATGGGTGCGTGTGGTGAAAAGTACTCGTTCGTACAGGAACAGGAACAGGTTGGTAGGGTAGCGAGGCCCCGTGCCCCCGTTCTGTACCTGATGGAATGACGTGACGGCGATCGCATCTTCCGTTTCCGGGTCTGTGGGAAGTACTTTGTATCGTCGTCCCCTCAAGCAAATCATCTTACTGTACGGCACCGCTCGAACAATTGTCACGCCAGCAGGTTCTCTGAGATTGAATTCCGCTGTCGAATTGCTGACGCGATGCGTCGCACCCGCGCATGGACGTTGCGGTGGAGGGTCAGTAGGTACAGGCCCTTCGTATCTGGAGCTGCATGTACCTGTAAGATTGGGTTCCCATTAAATCAGTACCAGCAGCAGGGTTGATGGGATCCTCTCCGGCTGGCTTGGAGGCTAGGCCGGACGTGGTCTAAGCTTGATGCGGACTGGGGGGAGAAAGGGAAAGAAGAGGACCTCCTTTGTTTTGTGTTGGTAATAAAGCAAGGTACAGTAACCTCGGCGAAGAGGAATGATTTGTGCTGTTTTTCCGTGAGTGAGGCGAGGGGAGGGACTTGTGTGGTGTAGGATCCTCGGTGTCAGGGAGAGGAGAACACTGTCACACGATGAATCGTTTCCATCCAGAAGTACGGGTAAAACCTACTGACCCTCTGCCACGTGTGATTGATGACATTGAATTCTCTCTCTTTGTCTCTTCCTCAAAGTACTGTATAGAGTTCTGTCAGTGCGCACTCAAAGTAACCCTCTCAGCACGGGCACTTCCATCACTCCAAATCATCCAGCAGCAGCAATCAAATATTTCTACCTACCTAGGTAGTACTGCCTGGGTACTCGTACATCCATAATGCAGCACTAACAGGCCCGGCAAGTGCAGCAGTGCAGTAGCGCACGTCGTAACGGGGTGCTAACGCTGTGCTAACGCTGTGCTAAGCCAGCTAGTGCTCGTACCTACGGTAAGGGGTACATGGCTGCAGCCAGGCGGCAGGTCACTCGCACGTTAACATGACATGGAAGCAAAGCACCCACCGCGCAACATGGGAATCCTGGAGCACATCCGCGCTTTGTGGTGCGCCTTGAGCCTGATTGCCCGAGCCCCCAAAGTACCCCCCTGGTCAAGTCCAATTTCCAGCACCGGCGCACGTCCCACCCGGCCTCCCGCCAAGTACTGTACAGGTAGAACTACTACCTACCTAGTAGTAAGTAGAGAGAAAGAAAAAAAACAGCCCCCAGCTCAGTCTAGCCCCCTACAGGAGCATGAAGCAGCAGCAGCAGCAGGCGGCCAGTTACAGTTACAGTTACAGCAAGCAGTTCCCACTGCTAATTATCCGCCGGCAGCAGCCCGCCGCCCAGCCCAGAAGCTGCTTGGCTAAGGTACCTTAGGTTGAGACTTGGGTCAATCCAATTTCGTCTGGTGTGTGGCGGATTCTTCCAACTCTCTTCTCCAGGCTTTCCAACCCGCTCTTTCACTCTCTTGGGCCTCTCTCTCGTTTTCTCACTCACACACATTCACGTAACGCACGTCTCGCCTTCGCGACCAAACCCCCTCCTCTTCCTTTCAACCCCCATATTGGAGCAAGTGTGTCGTCGCTGTTTCTCGCGACCGATAATTGAGGGTTTCTACGACGGTTGGTAAGTCTTTGCCTTTTTTTTTCTCTCTCTCATTGTATCTCCCCGTTCCATTGCGCGATACGGTCTAGGGGGGAGAGGCAAGAAAGAGGAGGCGTCCCAAGCTCCGGCAGACACGACGTTTCGATGGCATGGATGGCGATGGGAATCAATTGCACAGACGCGAGTGCATCGGCATGAGCGAAAAGGGGGAACGACAAGAGACTGGCATTGTTTTTTCTCTCGTCCTCCTCCATCACCAGCAGTCGATCGCGAGCCAACGGGAGAGAGGCGAATACTCGCTCGCCGCCGTTGCCGACTCCTGCATCGTCTCGCCGTGTCAATCTTGTTTCCATTCGTTGCACTGCGTCTCCCGAGCCGTCATCACCGTCGCGCCAACGTGACGGCAGCAGAGCAGACGGGCCTTTTCCATCTCTCTGGTTGATTTTCTGCAATTCTTTGTTCCATTTGGCATCGCGCATCCACCGAAGCAACCGATTGGTGATAGGTGCCTAGATGAAATTGAGGCTAACCAGGCAGCTGCAGGCAGTTTTCGCAACAACTCCGTCAACACAATCCATCGTCCCGGCTGACGAGTGCGAGCCATTCAATCACTCTCGCCACCCCGACTCCGGTCAAATCCAACTCAATAGTCATTCCTTTATTTTAACGTACCGTTACGATGCCTCAGTACACCTCCCGTGATGTCGGCGACCCGACCCAGATTAAGAAGACGAAGCAGTCAATGGCAGACCTCAAGCTTAGGCGCTTAACGGAGCTCAACAACAGACTACGCGAGGATTTGGACCGGGAACGCATTCCCGTCAGCACCGCTTCCAAGAGGTAAGAGCTAAAAGACGCATCCACAGCCACTGCCGGACAGGGGACACGAGGCTAACGCGACGGCTGCAGCATTATTGCGTACTGCAATGGTACGAGAGACTACATGGTTCCTTCAGTATGGGGAACCGTGCCAAAGGGCGAGGATCCCTACGCACCCCAGCAATCCGGCGGCTGCTGTGTCGTCATGTAATTCTGTTTCCCAGGACGTGGAGGAACGACCAATGGATGATGATTTAGTTGGGAGGAATTCTTGGCGCGGGACCTTTTTTCTTTTTCCCCTTGTGTGCGATATGGGTTTATTTCTCTCTCTCTCTCTCTCTCTCTCTCTCTCTCTCTCTCTCTCTCTTTATTTTACAACGCCACGCAGCTGGAATCAGACAGCGAGCGACGAATTCGTCACGCCGACACACCATTCAAACAATAAACACCTGGTCCGGAAAGCCTTTTACGAGAAACTAGAACGGGACTCTGAGCTGGATCGACGCAGTCTCAAATGATTATATCAATGCTGGGGAAGGGGAGGAGGCGATGGGGGGGATGAGGAAGCAAAAGGTTGTCTGTGACCGAGGAAAGCCCCCACGCTCGCTTTTCTCAACGATTTTTTTTTTACTACTTATTTCAGCTCTCTCTTACTTTTTAATAAAGCAGTCGAGCGGTTTCTTCTAGGCAGGATGGGATGGAGGAAGGAAAGAGAGATATCCAGATAAAGGGGTCCACGGTCTTTCTTCTTTTTTTTGGAGGGAAGCCGGCCTCTTTTAGCATGTATTAATTCCTGATTTCTCTATTGTCCTTTTCTGTTCAATCGAGCGGCTCCCCTATATGCCTTTTCTTCTTTTTCTCCCATTCTACGTTGACTCTGTTTATTTCCCTACCTATGCATTGAGGATGAGGAGGGGGTGTATCATGGGATTCGGATGCGGGTGCATGTGATGAGGGAGAGGCTTTTGTGTGCGTGGATGATGTTTTTGTGAAGCTGAATTGTTGGATTGTCGGAGTCGGAGGACTCGGTGTATAGCGCCGCTGGTTACGCGGGTGTAGATAATTTGACGGCCGGATTCTGAATTGATATGGAAATGTGATGGAAGAAAAAAAGAAAAAAAAAAAAACTCGTGAAATGCCTTGTCGTGATACCCTACAGTATATACGGGTGTGATAAATTGTTTCTCTTTGCACCGAAATGCGGCAATCCTACATAGAATTCACTAAATGGGATTTTTTAAATAAGAGACGCGTTGAATGGTCACATTAAGAAGAGTGTGTTTGTATTGATACTGGAAGAGGACGACGGAGTTGTTGGTACTGCTATTGTGTGGTGTTTTTGGGTCTGAAAAGTCTGTGCACGTGAGGTCATGAAGAAGAGAACCCGCTGCTCTCAACGTAACATCACATGTCTTTGTCTAATATGGGATATCAATACACTTAGAACTCACATGTTGGTTTACTCTGCTACACAAGGGAATGAAAAAGAAAAAAGTCTACAGTTTGTAACAGCTTCAAATGATATTTGCTCATGACGAACAAAGAGAAAAAAGTCGCTCACTTCATCCATAGTAATCAAAGCAGCACCAAATTACATATTCTCCACCTAAAGCCAGTCCCGAACCCGGACCTCCGTAGCTTATTAGTATTTCGTTATCATCATTCGCCTTTCATACAACCGTTAGGAACGCTGATATTCACATCGAGAAATTTCTTCTTGTTTGCCACTTACATTTATTTTTACATCTAATCTCTTCGTAAGAAGAATAAAATAGCACTAGCATCCATGGCTACATCAACATCCACATCCGCAACATCTCAGCCGCTGCAACAGGCCGCCGTCACGGCTCCCCTGCCACGCATAACCATCCAGTTTTGCACTCAGTGTAAATGGATGCTGCGAGCTGCCTATGTACGTCCTCATCCATCTTTGTTCCTCATCACCTCCATTTCGAAAACCGCTCTTCTCTTCACTTCCATTCTATACTACCCACTCACTCACCACTTCCCAACCCCCCCCCTCTCACTCACTCATCATTTCTATATCAACAGCCAACTAACTCAAAACCTCCACCACAGTTCGCCCAAGAACTCCTCTCCACATTCTCCCTCTCCCTAGGCGAAGTCGCCCTCCAGCCCTCCACCGGCGGAACCTTCATCGTCACAATCCACCACTCTTCCCCCTCATCAACCTCAACCTCAACCTCAACCTCCTCAGCATCCATCCAGTCCACAATCCTATGGGACCGCAAAACAGACGGCGGCTTCCCCGAAACAAAGGAACTCAAGCGCCGCGTAAGGGACGTCATCGATCCGTCCCGAGACCTAGGCCACGTCGACCGGAATCACCGCGCTGCTGCTGCTCCGGCTGCTGAGGCTGCTGCTCTGGTGAAAGAGACTGCTGCTCCGGTGAAAGAGACTGCTGCTCCGGTGAAAGAGACTGCTGCTCCCGTCACTGAACAACCAGCAAAACAAGAGCTGGCCTCATCAACCATTGTATGCGAAGACTGCACTTAACAGAGGGAATAGCCAAAACAAGGTAAAGAGTAGGAAGGATGGAGAAAGAACTCATATGTATGATATCAGAAGCAACAAAGCTTGGGTGGAAATCTGGATGAGCAAGATAACAAAGTAACAAGTAACACTTCAATCGAAGATTGACGTAGCATTGTCACCTTCTAGTTTTCTTCTGGAAGCCCTCGTAACATGAAACATGACGGATACACTTTATCCACACTGCCTTGTCAGTTCGAGCTCTGCAAAGGACCCGTGCGTTCAGCCACTCTCGTGGCAGAGGATCTCGTGGCAGAGGATACAAGAAGCATGAATACGAACCACATGGATCAGAGCACAGGTTACACAGCAGGCATCCAACGGTCTACGGTCTAGAGTACGACTACGTCATGTCATTCACGCAGCACGTCAAGAAAAGGTCTGCCCAAACGTGTTGGGACAGCGAAAAAATTAAAGTGACATCATGATGTAATTTTTTTTCTGTGAATGATTTGATCTGTGAAGCTAAGAAACAGCCATTTGTCGTGACGAAGTTTGCATGTTGGGACATTAGAGGCGATGCGAGCTAACCGCCGAGTCGGTACATTAATGCAGGAAGGGCTCGGCGTGTAGTTTCTCCAGGCAACCCGATTTCGCCACCAGGGCCCAGCGACGGTGCGACGTAAGAGGTTGCAGAGTATGAAGAGAGTCGGAGAGTCAAAAAGAAAAGCCGGCGGTGTCAAGTCGTCGAGATGGATCGTGCTCAGTCGACAGAGACCGAGTAGGGCCATCCTGACGGTTTAACGCCGTCCGAACTTTTGTTTCTTCTCAGCAGGCTTGAGAATCTATCAAGGGGGAAAAAAAGGTTAGCCGAGGTCTGAAGAAGGAAATAAAAAAGACTCTTCCGGTCGTAGGATTGTTTGAAAGGCCATTGGGTGGGATGGCACAAACCTGGAATGAGCAGAGCAAGCTCTCGTCCACGCTCATCATGGCACCTGCATTGTCGAACTCGCCACAGTAGTTCGGCGCACTGAACAGGGTGACGAGTTGACGCTTGGAGAAGAATTCGTAGCCATCTTCGACGACCTGGTGAGCACGGCAGATGAGGTCCATGTCGTGCTTCTGTAAGAAACGAGACACCACGTCCGGACCAAAGGTGAAGGACACACCACGATCGTTTTCGCTCCAGCCGGTAATATCCTTGTCGGGGTCGGACCACAGAAGATCACACAGCAGTCCACAATCGGGGATCTAAGGGCATGGATAGGTTAGCGGACGATCCCAGCAAGTTAGAGCACGAGCTGCCCTTGGTTGGAGCGGATGGAGCAGATTTGGAAGACAGCAGAGGATCGAAGCCGGATTCTTCTGTGGGTAGAGAGCTACCGAGGGAGAGGAGGCACATACATCAGTGGGGCGCATGACGCGACGAATCTGCTCCATCGAGTTCAGATCGGGGCTGAGGCCTCCGTGCATGGTGAAGATCTTCTCGTCAATGATGGCGGCAATGGGTAAGCAGTTGAAGCAATCGGTAAATGTCTTCCAAAGCTTAATGTTGTAGCGTCGCTTGCACTCATCGTAGAAGCCGTAGATACGGTTGATGGAGGCGCACTCGTGGTTGCCACGGAGAATGAAGAAGTTCTCGGGATACTTGATCTTGTAGGCGAGGAGAAGGCAGATGGTCTCGAGAGACTGCTTGCCACGGTCGACGTAGTCACCTAGGAAGAGGTAGTTGGCTTCAGGGGGGAAGCCACCGTACTCAAACAGACGCAGAAGATCATAGTATTGGCCGTGGATATCACCGCAAATCTGCCAAGCATTGAGTCAGCACCACTACTGCACCGGCATTCCTCCCTGAGAAAGGGGTTTGTGGCGGCAGCTTTGTCCTACCTTGATGGGGGCCTCCAGCTCGAGGAGGATGGGCTGAGAAATGAAAATCTCGCGAGCCTTAGTGCAGAGGAAGCGAATCTCAGTCTCGAGAAGCTGGACCTGCTTTCCAGGCCGGCTACCTCGGACCTCGAGCAGCCGGTCAATTATAGAATCGAGATCGACCTCGTGTTGGTCAGCCATCTTATAGATGCTCCCCGTGGGAGAGACGGATCGTTTATATCGAATTAATAAGCCGAGAGAGGCTGTGCGTCA
The DNA here is from genome assembly GCA_037893235.1 of Trichoderma afroharzianum. Lineage (NCBI taxonomy): Eukaryota > Fungi > Ascomycota > Sordariomycetes > Hypocreales > Hypocreaceae > Trichoderma > Trichoderma afroharzianum. The sequence goes on along the minus strand of JBBLXW010000002.1, from coordinate 1,001,758 downwards.
AAGAAATCGCGGGAGAAGAGAAGGGAGGGCGTGCTAGAAGCAGGCCGAAGCGCAAAATGATGCGGCCCCTCGAGAAGGAAAAAAAAAAAAGAGCAGTACGACAGATGGCGATACACTAGACAATATGCACTTTGATAATTGAGAGATAATCCTGCCATCGAGCGTTAGAAGAAGAATAGACGAGAACCATCAATGGCTTGGGTTTAGTCATCGAGGGGAATTTGTTGCCTCCCAACTCGAGCAACGAAGAGTAAGAGGGGGAGAAAAAAAAAAGGGCGTGATGAGAGTCAGATCAACATCCCGATGACAGGAGCGATCCCAATCCGGCCCATCCAAAGACGATTGCCGTTGTGGTGATTCCATCACGCCGCCCCTTTCCCTCTCCGTCTCTCCTTCTCTCGCCAAAAATGAGGGGGAGCAGACAATCGCCGGCAGGATGGTTGCTTTTCGGTGCCGAAGAGTAGAACGAGAGCGCGCCATCGCCAGGTGGGGGGGAAGGGCGAAAAAACTCACAGCTATGCGGCAAATGGCTCTAGAGACCAACGCGAGAGGGAAAAAAGAAAAAGAGACTAAGAGAGGGCGCTGCGGATGAGAAACAGGGTTCTAAACGCGCGATGGGCTTCTGCTCTCTGGATGGGCGTAAAATAAACGAAATGAAATAAAGCCGCTGAAGGGTTGATGCAGCTGTTCGTCGCCGTTTGGGGTGGCCTCGAAAAGGGCTCGTCGCTGGGGGGAGGGAAATTCTAGTTATGGGGATGGCCTCGCGGGGGGGCAGTTCGTGTGCCTTCACTTTGTCTTGCTCTCAGCGTGCCTTGTTGCTGTGGGCGCAGCCAAACAATCAGCCCGAAGTCGTCGCGTCTGGAAAGTCCCGTCAAACGGGCAGCCGTTGCGTTGCCGTGGGATCGATGCTGGATCGATGGACGATGATGGCTATCGTCGGTCGTCGTTGGGCAAAAAGAGGTCGTCTTCTTGCGGAGGATCGTCAAAAGAGAGGCTTTGACGGGGTTCGCTTTTGTGTGGTGGGAGAGAGAAAGAGAAGAGGCAAGCTTTTTTTTTCCCTGGCCAGGCGGAAAAGAAGGGAAGAGTGGGTTCAGGTTTTGTGCTGGTGCTGCTGGGGCGGCGCTTGGCCTTCGCTGGACTGGACTGGACTGGACGCAGCAGTGCAGGCAGGGTGGCCTCCACTGTAATACAGCGCATCCATCGCCTCGAGCAAGCTACTGTACAGTACAGCTGGCAGTGGGCGTCAATTGATAAGGCCCGGGCCATCAATCTTGAGAGCTCAAGTTTCTGTGCGACCTGCCCATCAATCATTACTACCTAGTAGGTATCTGCTATCTGTCCATCTTTGCACGACCCTGATGCACGCGAAATACTATCAATCCCAAACGCAATCCCACGTGCCACAAGTATCGGATGTATGTACGAGCACGAGTGCCGCACCGCACGTCAATCCCCAGACAAAAACCCAACATAGCCGAATCAAATCCCATCCGTGCAATCTTCACTCAGGAGATGAATGGAATGCACCCGCCAGGGACCCCCCAAGAAAAACGCCCGTGTCCAGGCTCTGAAGCGGCCTGCTAGCGGCCCCCTCCTCGCCGAACTTAGTTTTCCCTCCAGGGCCGGGCCAGGTTTCATCCAGGTCCAGCCAGGTCAGGTAAGCTGTGGTGAGAAAAAAAAAAAAAGAAAGAAAAAAAGAAGTAAGAAATAAAATTGAAAGACTAAACTCGGAAGCTGGAACTTGCGGATAGACGGACGCTTTGACTTCTATGAGAGCTGCCCTGTCACGATGACTCGTACTACTATATACAAGCAGCAAGCATCCGGTGCTTAGCAGGTACCTTACAAGCGGCAGCCAGCTTTGGAACGATACATGCCCGCTACCTCTAACCTGCTCTCTGCCTGCCCGAGTCGAGTCCTACTACTAGTACGTGTACAGTACACCTACTCGTACTGGATCAAACCGGACGATATCCGCATTGAACACACGAGAAAACGCGGCGCCCGTCAAAAACCCAGCCCGGATTCGGCACTGCCCCTCTGCAGACACCTTGAAAAGCTGGTGGGCATCCAGCATATGTCCAAATCGAGGCTAACGGGGCGAATTGGCCTTTTTTTTTTTCTTGTCCCAGCTTGCCTTGGTTCCTGTCCACCCCTCTCTCTCTAAACCGGTTATTCACACCAGCGCGGCTCACAACCACGAATCACAGCCAGAACCAAGACTCTCTGGATCTTCTTCTTTTTTCGCCTTCTACAACCCACCAGCAATCACCCCCCCTTTTTTTGCCGATTTGTTTGTTCTATTTATTTATTGGTTATGCCCAGCGTTGCTCATCTTTTCAACTAGCTCCGCGCCCTTTTTGCTGCTCGTCCATTGGACGGTCTAGAGCCTGCCTGGCCCGGAACCCGCCGCCTCTTTCTAGCTATGTACCAACCTAAACGCACCTCTTTGTTCGTATCGCATCGAAGGCGTCTCGCTTTGAGAAAAAAAAAAAACAGGGGCAGAGAGCAAAATCGAAAAGAGAGAAACATAAAAAGACATCAAAACAACATCATCATCCGATAGATGCCCTCAATCCGGATACCGCAACACACTCACGTCCATATTTTATGATGCGTCGATTCCTCACCCCCTTGCCGCCGCTGATTTTCGAAACCAAGTCGCCTCAAATCAGATGCTCGCGCAAAACGGGCTCCTCCTGCTTTTCCTTTTCTAGCTTCTCGCCTCATCACACTGCTGACGAGTCCGGCACCGGGGGACCGGGTCTCCGCATCGCCTTTTTCTCCTCCCTCTCTCTTTATTCCCCCCTCCCCTCCCTCGGCCATCCTCCCACCCCATCTTGAAAAAAGAAAAGTCACTGGAGCACACTCGAAACTTGGGATTCTCCAATAGTATCCTCGTTCGGTGTCCCGCAATTCCGCCTCGTTTCCTTCTTCCCATCTGGAGTTCCCCCCGTCTGCAGCGCACGGAGACGGCAAGTCTATGTAGCTAGTAGTACTAAGTTCTCACTGTATTTGCCTAGGTACTAACGTAGACACGGCTGCGAGCTTTGTTTTTTTTTTCTCTCTTCTTTCCCATCAGCCCCATGCCTAAACCATAAAAGCCCTTGTGGAAAGTGACAGTCAGCCGCAAAAATAGAACCCCAGCCTAAGAACGTTAAATTTCCTACAAATCGCAAAGTACGAGTACATTTAACCTTTGCCATCCATGGAGATTCTACAGTAACACGCAAGTACGAGGTACACGTTGCTGTCAACCCCGCCACCCCGCAGAAGCTTTAGCTTGGCTAGTACTGTAGTAGGTACATGTGCAGAAGGATGAAACTCCGTCAAAATCATGTGTTGGTACTTTGCCGTCCTATCAGCGCTTTGCGCAGCCTCGCCTCATTGTCAAAGCTTCAAAGAGAGAATAATGACCGCTCCAAAGAGGAGCACACATTGCCATCACGACAACAACGCAAGTTGGCACTAGACGTGCAATATGACAAGATAAATACAACCATTAGGTGCTTTCAAATTGAATTAACACAAAATGTTATAGTATAATGCATACCACTAAAGGCCGAGGCGTAGTCTTCCTCTGATCTAGCTCATGCAGCTTTACTGACCCTCTTGATAATAAATATAACCTCCATAATGCATACGTCAGGTCGTGTGCCGTGGAACACACAGATGCTACGACGAGACAGACCGTTGGCCCTACCAGCGGCATCATTTGCAACTGAGGACCAAGACACGGAAGGCTACTATGGCAGCGGGCAGCCGAAGACTTTCAATTCGTCCGGTTGGAACGGACACGACCGTGGCCGTGGCCGACAACCGTACGAGAGTCATGTCGAAGAACGTGATTCCGTTTAACATGCTGTAAACTGCTCCGCATTAACTCAAACAAACAATCGTCTCATTGAGGATGCCAGCACAGGTTATACACATTTGTATCAGATCCATTGAATACGTTAATCCTACACATAAAAGTCGCATCTTTGTCCGCCCGATTATCATTGATCCAGGGCAATTCGTTACCCGTTCCTAGCTCACAAAAAACAACGCCCCTCCTCCCCTTGCCCGGCCCATGGCAAGTCAAGTCGCCCTTTCGTCCCCCCTCCCAAGGAAAAAAAAAAAACAGAAAAAGAGACGTGAATAAAAGGACAGGATGAGAAGAAGAAAAAAAGAGGGTTGGAAAAAAAAAAGAGAAAAAGAACAGAAGAGAGACGGTCAAACAAAAGAGGCCGGATTACTGGGTGTATCAATAGGAAAGAAAAGAAATAATAACCAAAAAAAAAAAAAAAGCAATGCTGCCGTCCTCCCAACGCCAGAGCCTTATATACCGATGCTTTCGTCGTAAAAGCGCTCAGCTGCAAAATAAGAACATCAGGACGTAAAAAAACAGTCCCGTAGCAATTTTGCATAGAAAAGCACATCTTGCCCATCCCAATTTACCTCTTTGGCTTAAATCACTCCCATATTTCTGGCCTTATCGCCTTCTAGTCGGTCTTCGTTTCTTTGGAAGTCTACTCGCCGTCTTATTCTTGGTGCTACCGGCGCTCGACGCATCCCTCGGCTCTTCCGTATCCATCACCGCGGCTGCCACGGCATCGTCAAGGTCCTTAAAGTCCTCGTCATCGAAATCCGTCAGCTCTTCGCTGAGCGTCCGCACTGCGTCTCGGCCTGCTGCCCAGTGCTCCTCAAGGATGGAGGTTCCGTATGGCTCAAGCGCCCTAAGGTACCAAAGGATGCCTCCTTCCGAGAGAGGATCGGCTGGTTCATTACCCAGGCTTCCGTTACTCTGCGGTGGGGTTGGTGGCCCATCTTGTGATGGACGAGTTATGACGACGTAGCTGCTCGTGCTGTTGGGAGGGGTTTCAGATGCGATGGTAGCGTTGACTCTCGCCGATTTAATGTTCATCTCTGTTGTTATACCAAGACCCCCTGAGGTACGGCTGGTCATGATGCCCAACCCGACGGTGTTAACCTCGATGCTGTCACCTTCCTCTTCCTCATGGCGATCGTTTTCGTCTTCATCATCTTCATCGTCATCGTCATCTTCTTCATTCTCAGCAGTGTCCATTACGTCGCCGCCGTCAGAAACAATGCCACTCCCGCCTGCTAGAGGCTCACTCTTAATGGTAGGGAGGACTTCAGATGACGGCTCAGGGGCGTCGAGCATAATGGTGTCTTCAGCCGCCGCATCTGGTTCGTTATGTGCCGCTGCGTTGGGTTGTCGCCCTACCTCTATGCTAGCATCAATAAGGGCCTCCAACTCTCTCTGCAGCGCTTCGGACGGCTTTGTAGATATCTCGGCTTCAACCTGCAGCGACATTTCAAGCAGCGGCTGAACAGCCTTGAGAATTCGCTTTCCGAGCTTCCGCCGTTCTCGTATGTCTGAAAACGTTGATGTCACAATAGAATTATTGGTGCTGTTGTTGTCTGCTTCATCTTCCTCCATTTCACGATTGATGGAATCGGAGAGCTCAGGGGGAGTCAAGATTCCCTTGCTGATGATGTCACCGAGGTCTTGTGTAAAGCTCAAGGTGTTGACATACACCCGCTTCTCAATGCTTGCCTGTAAATCGGCCAAGCCATCCGTGAAGAGACCCTTATCCAGTCTATCAACAGCAAGTTAGCAAAGCCCATACGACGCCGCTTGTCGACCTGTATATCATAATAATCAAAGAAAACAAGAGAAACTTACGAAATAGCCTTCTCAATAGCAGGAACTAGCAACTTGGCAGTAGGAAAGTAGCACTCGTCTACAAAGTCCTGCTCGAGCTCGGCAGCATCCAACTTGAGCTGTTCACGCTGCACAATGTCGTCGGCGAGAACCTTGAGCTGCTCGAGCTCGCGAATGATGCCCTGGGCAAACTCGATGCGGCGAGCCAGTCTTGCCTTGCCGCTGGGGCCCATGGCGGCAAAGTTGCGCCTTGTTAGCTCCATGGAAGAAAACGACTCCATCTGCAGCTGCAAGCGCTTGAGGAGCGCGGCACCCCTACGTGCCTCTCTCTTCAGGGTCCAATAGCGGCAAGCTTCGCTGAGGAAGTCCTTGCGCTTCCTAAACGTGAACCGCTGGATAGATGCCTCGACAATGTCAAAGACGACCTGAGGGATGATGGGTGCCCCAGATGGCAGCTTCCAGAGGTTTTTAGGAGGCTGTCCTTTCTTCTTGTCACCGAGAATGGCTAGGTTCTTCGCGCCCGTCATCTGGCTCTCATCCGGCGGATGATCTGTAATAGCAGTGCGGTGTTGTGCTGCAATGACATTCGCCATGGCTTGGTTGTCTGCCCAGATACGTCCACGCATGTTCCTCTTATAGAACTTTTTGGCGGCTCGCGTGGCCTGGTGGACCTGATTTTCTTGGGCATGATCCGGCGGGCAATGCTTATCGCAAAATGCCTTGAGCACCATGCTACCGTCTAACACAGCAAGAGTGCCCTGGACAGTTTTCATCTTGAGGAACAGTCGTGCTCTCCTGGCACATGTGACATGGAAGGCCTGGTAGCAATTCTTGTTGCCACACTGAATGCAGGCGCCCATTCTCTGGCGGCAGATATAACAAGTCAGCTTCCACCTAGTTTTGGGGACCTTTTCTACGTCCATGACAGGCTCCATGAACGTATGGTTTCCTAAGGAGACTTCAGGAATCCACATGGCACAGAGTAGATGGGCCCATTTTGACGAGTTGGTTTGCTTGAATGCGCCATCCGTATTGGGGCAGAATATACATGTCTAGGAAAGGAAAAAGAGTCAGAGATTGAGGGTACCAAAAATGTAAGGGCGAGGGAGAAAGGAGAGGGTCTTTACTGGTATTCCGCGACCACATAGCTGACATTTCCTGCAAAGCCACTGGCCCTCCGGAATAAAGGGCACACCGTAGCATTCTTGGTGAACAGCGAGATTACAGCCATCGCAGAAAACAATGGCGTTGGTATTTTCACAATCTCCATCATCGCATATGGCGCATTTGCTGTCGGGTTCTTCGCCGCTGTGGGTCTCGCCGTTAACGGCCACAGCCGAGCTGGACCGCGGCCTGTGCGTCTGTGGCGGTTTGGGGTTTGGCTTTGGTATTCTTCGTTCCAAAGCATGCCACTCCTTTTCGATCTTGGTCATGGTGATTTCAAAGACCTCGCGCGTGATGGCTTCCAGCTCGTTCTGCTTGCGCTGGGCATTGTATTGCTCCAGCCACATATCGTCTTGCTCGTCCATGTCGTACTCAACACGGCCAAGTCTAGACTGGTGCACATGGTCATCGCTCGCAGCCACTGAAAACTGTTCAAACTCATCATCGGCATTGCCATCGATGGCCTTGATCAGTGTACGCTCGGATCGAATAAAGTTGTCGCTCTCTTGGTAGCCAACATTGCTCATGGCCTTGTCAACATAGCGTGCCTGGCCAAAAGTCTTGCTTTCAAACAGTTCGATGCGGTTGGTCTTTCTGTATTGGGGTTGTTTAAGGTCGAGCCGCTCCTTTGGCGTCTGGTTCGATATGGGGAGGATCTTGGGGGTTCTGGGAGTAGGAGCAAAGTCAAGGGGTCGGACGTTATAAAAGCTGACAACTTCACGGGTTGATCGGCGAGGGCGTCTTGATGGTGTGCCAGCAGCTGAGTCATCGGCGTCGACTTCCGGGCCGCGCGCTGCCTGGGGATTTGGTGTATTGCCTGTCGAGGCGGGGTTGACGGATTTGGACGGTGTCATGGATTCCAGGTGCGGTGTGGTAAGTGGTGGCGCATCTATGGCGGGAGTATTCGGCGCCTCTTGTAGGACGACTCCATCGACATCGTCGGCAGGAAAGATGACAAACGGGAGGTCGATATCAAGGTTTGGATGGAACTCTTCCCAGCTGCGCTCCTCTCGAGGCTTGTAGTCTTCGGCCTGCTTCACGGACGCAGCCATGGCGGCGGCAGATCCCCATCGCATCTCGTCGCTGTCTTCGTTGGCAGCAGTTCTGGCTCGTGTGCTCCGCTCCCGCCGTGGGGCCAGGGACGGGGAAGCGCCGTTGAGGGCCATCCGGGAGGCCGAGGTTCTGGATCGCGAGGCTGTCATGGTGCGGGTTGTATCGGGGGTGTCGATGGCGTCGGCGTCGAGATATCGTCCTCCACCTCCTGGGCCTCCGGGGACGTAGCGACGTCGCTTCTTGGGGGGTGGTTCGGAGACAGCGGCGGCGGCAAGTGAAGCCTGTCTGAGGGCACGCGCAGCGTTGGTGGTGCCGGGTGGACGCCCTCTGCGGCGTCCCGTGGGTGTTCGGCGGGGAGTTGGAGAGGCCGGAGCCATTGTGCCCACTACAGGGCAGCGATTTCACGGCAGCTAGGCTCAGGCTCAGTAACTGAGAGCAGGGCGCAAGGCGACGGTGGTGATGGGAGGCGAGTCGAGGCGAGGCTGAATCTCGAGGCGGACGGCGCGCGCAAGACTCGGGGCAGCGGCTAGAGGTTATCGAGGGGCTCCTAAAGGCCCCGAAGCAGCAGCTGAAGCGCCAGGGTTCATAGGCAAGGCAAAACAGGCCCTCGTTGGCGAGCAGTCGATGGACAAAGGCAGCATCAGGGGACGACGTGACGTCGGCTGGCGGCTCTCGATTCGGGGGCGAGCGAAAAACAGACAACGCGTGAAGGCGTGCGCACGGACCACCTGCGGAATCTCGAACCAGACGGCTTCATTTTCATTTGGCTGAGGTGCGTTAGTCAGATCAGAGGCCACTTGTGCGTTTCGGGCTAGCGGCGTGCCTGGGGAAAGCCATGCGCTAAACTGCACTGGCTGAGATCCAATGCACTACCTGAACTGTAAAATGCAGCTGGACCATGGAAATGAAGGAGGAAAGGAACAAGATGAGACGGCAGGTGAATCAAAAGGGTGAGCGTCTAAAGTATTTCTACTTCTTTTACTCCTTCTTCTATACTTGCGACAAAGGAAGATGTAAAGTGCGACGACAAGAAGCAGTTCAATTTGGACATGTCCTTTCCTCATGTCGCATAGGACTATCAAGAGTGGCCACGACTTGCAGTATAAACCGCGACTCATACCACCAAACTAGACGGCTTCTAAGAGAAAATGCGCCTCATGCTCTAATATGGGTCCAAGATCATCTCAAGATCATGTACCATAGCTTGTGTGGATCATTGACGACAAAATATATTCATGCAATGCGCCATAAGCCTGATCCATCACGCCCACACAATTTATTCCCACCCCTTCGTTTCCAATAGATTTTCCCATTCTCTTATTATGAGTACATTCTCGTATCTACCTATCCCACCAGTTCCCCCACATTTTCAATCTACATAAGTATGTACCTCCCGCAAACACTCTAAAAATTACCTTGAAGAAACCCGGCGGCAATCGGCCGTTGTCCCAGACGCCCGGGGCGGATTCCCGACTCGCCAATCACGCCTCGCCCCGTCAGAAAAGCGCTGCTAGTTCATTCACACACAGATCGGGAGTTTTCTGATGCGTGGCCGCCCATCGATCCAGGCACCGCCGATTGAGACTTGACAGGAGGGAAAATGCCGGTCCCCGCTCGCTCCATACTGTAAGCCCGGGCGGCCGCCCCCATACCTGGTCTCTCTCGTCTCCTCTTTGCCGCATTGTTGGAGATGATGGTGTGGCTGTCGCTCGAAACTACCCAAGGTCATTGGATCTACAGTTGGGACAGGGCTGCCATTTGCAGAAAGGCGTTTACAGGTGAATCTGGATGCGACATGATCAAAGCATTTGATCGTCCATCGAGTATATTCTCTCGCGGTATCTACGCAGTTCAGCAATGCTGCCATACAAGGAGAATACAAATATTGACATATGAACCAGCGTGCAAGCGCAAGATAACCAAAACTGCAAAAAGATCAAGGAAAGAGCAAATAGCAAGAGAGTGAGAGAAAAAACACACTTGACGCGAACATACCTGTTTTGTTTGTAGCCACCCTAAGGAGAGAATCGCATCCCACGCAGGGGTGCTTGCTTGGCTTGTTGCGCTTCTCACGAATTGCTGAAGGGGGCCCTTGAGTAAGATGAGCCTGCCGCGGAGAGTGCTGGGCTATATCAACCTTCATTGTAAAAAGTGTCCTGGGTATCATCTGGGTGGCGGGCTCTGTACAGGGTCAGCAATCCATCTATCCGACTCTAAGTAGGTAGCGCCATTACGACATCCCGGGAGGAGAAAAAAAAAACTCGCCGAGATTCAATCAAAGACCCCTGATTGCCAAGAGGCACAATGATGACACCCATCGCATGGTTGGTAGATCCGAGCGCGGGAGCGGGTGCTGGATGCTTCAAATCTCCGCCAAGGTTTATACAACGTGTCAATTACACATGATATGCAAGCCACCTGTTTGCTGGGCGGGCCGCTTCAAAAAATCATCATTGTGTAGGTACATGTACCTAACCAGGGGCCAATTGTCCATTGCAGATTTGGTAGGTCAAGCTTGGGACTCGACCTCGTAATAGACTGCCGGTAATTCACATCATGGATGCATATCTGCAGCGTCTAGTGCGGGCTTACGTACATGGATTGCATCATACTGCCTACATGTAGAGACTAAGTACGCATACCTCACTTTACCTTACCTTAGTACACCATGTAAGGTAGTAGCCAAGACACATGCCGTACATGTGGGCTGACATGGACATTCACATGTGAAATAGGAAGGGAACAAGCATCATCACAAGCTAATAGGGACTGTAAAGGTGCAACGTGAAACTCGCATGCTCAATCATTCTTCCGTCAACAGCTCATCAGTGTTACTATTCATATTCCCGGTTTGTCACAAAACCATCTCGACGCTTGCGACGCTCAAACTCGAGCATGTCTTTCAAAGCAATCGAGTGCCGACACGAAGCTACTTGGGGGAACACACGACACAAGTGTCGGCTCACCCCTATCATAACGCCGTTTCCAAGCCAAACAGAAAAAAGAGGTCGTAGACCCAGCTTATGCCACTGGTTGCTCTCAGCAAAGTCAAGAAAATAAAAGAAAAAAGTCATGCCAAAAACAAGAAATTTTCATGCAACGTTCGTAACGTGTTAAGCCACTTTTTTTATCCCCTCCCAGCCTCTGAACATCATGTAACAGAACCAATCCGTAGAAAAACCAGACAGACGAGACGAGAATTCAAAACAAAGGGGTTTAGAATAAAACCCTGGCAATGACAGCAATTCCTAGCCGTGACGCCATATCCGCTATGCTCCGTAATAGAAAAGACAAACCGCGATACCAATCAGGCCCTGTCGTGTGGGAAGGGACAAGGTAAAAGAAGATGGATAAATAGACAAGATGAAGCAGAAAGGGTAGCTTAGCTCTTTCAAACTAGCTGCAGGAGAAGCAGAGGGCATAGGAGTGTGCCAGTGAGATGAGTAGGCAAATTTATAAAGACGTAGAAAGGGTATCGAGGGGGGGGTATCATTGAGTAAAAGGGGTATATTAGTCAAGGGCGCTAGGCTTGAACTCGGAACATGCAGCCAGGCATTTATGAGTGGCCTCCATGGATGGCTTGCATGGGAGGAGCGTGATGGGCGGGATGGGCCGCCAACAGCGCAGCGGTGGTGGTGGGAATATTGGATGAGCCAAAAACGTTGTTGGCATCCCAGCTCTCCTCGCTCAGCACGCTCAGATAGCCCTCGCCGACCTTGTCACGCAGGGCCTCTATTTTGCGACGATAGAGCTCGCCGCCGGCATCCCAGTCTTGCTGCTGGATATCGCTCGTGCTAAAAATGTGGTCGGCATGGGCGGGACCGTTGGCATGCGGATTCTCAAAAGAAAAGGCTCCGCTGCCAAACTCGTGGGCCTTTGGATATGAGAGGGGAGTCGACGGTTGAGTTTTGGATACGTGAGAGATTTTATAGCTCCCATCCATTGAGCCGGCAACAATTGGGGAATTGATCGGGAATTTTGGGCTATGCACATCAACCGCCGAGGGCATTGGGTTTTTGTCACTGGTCGAAAGATCGACGATGCGTCGTTTGGTGTTCCTGCGGCGCCTCGTCGAAGTCGTGTTGATTTCGCTAGCGACGGCCTTTGGCACTGGCCTCTCCTTGCGCAGGACGGCAGCCTCCTTGACAGCACTATAGACGACGGTGGGCTTGCTTACATCAACGCCTCGCATCTCGGTCACTATGGGCTTCACCACTGGGACGGACTCGGGAATCGGGACTCGGTCAACCAGGATACGCTTTTCAGAGGAGCTGGGGCCTGAGCCATCGATGACGATGTCCTCGGTGTATCCCGGCGTCATGCGAAACAGGTTGAAAATAACCACACGGTAATCCTTGTGAGTGCGGGCAAAGGGGTTGCCCTCGACCCAGATTTCACGAATCTCCGGAATTCCAGTCAAGCGTGCAAGTTCCTTGGGGTCTGTAAGGCGGTTGTCTCTAAGGTCCAGCCTTTCCAAGGGATACAGCTTCTCGATTCCGGCAAGAGATTGCAGTCTATTGGCTCGCAGATTGAGAGCAGTAATGGCTGGGAGGGGGTTTCGGGTCAGGGAGTGTAGAGAGTCAATCATGCAATGAGACAGGTTCAGGGCGCGGAGAGCGGTGAGGGTGGACAGGCTGTCCGGGATTTGGCTGAAGAGGTTGGATGACAAATCGAGAGAGAAGAGGGTGTTGGAGAGAGGAGCCAGGCTTGATGCTGGAATCGACGTCATAGGGTTGTCTGCCAGACTGAGATGCCTCAGGAAGCGCCACTTGGACGAAGGTAGGACGGTATTTCCCAAGAGGTTGGCAGAACTGCCTCTAGAGTGGTGATGGTACCAAGAGTCGGATAGGCTAGAGTTGGAACTCCCAGATCCTGAACGCCGCATTCTCTGTTGAGATCGGATGTGGGTGTGATTACGAGAGCTTGATGGGCGTGATGGGGAATTGCTCCTCGGCCGAGAGTCCTTGTTTAGAGAACGGGATAGGTCATCCGTAGATTGTCTTCGCAGGGTGCGGGCCGAGCCATCGGACGTGTTACCGTCCTCAACGGCAGCCTCGCTGGGAGCCATCGAGCCGACACGGAGTTCACCTAGAGAGGACCGTGGATCGGGAGAGCCAGGAATCGAAACCGATCGGGGAAACTCGCGACCCGACATGGTTGGGCTCTTGCGGGGGCTATGGCTCCCGCTCCAAGGTATTGATGGTGAGTGCTGTGACTTTGACGTTCTGCGGCGCCTCTTGTCCATGTCATCCAGGACAATATCGATCAAGATATCGGCGGGATCTTCGATGCCGGCATGCTTGAGCGTAAGCGAGCGGAGCTGGTCAGCCATACGATCCCAGCCAAAGAATTGACGAAAGTCAATGTTGCTCACTTCCAGGGCCTGGACATTCTTGAAGACGTAGAGGGGGACAGCAGAGTCAAAGGGAAACTCTTCGTAGCCCTTGATGAGCCGAGCTCGCCAATCAGGGGCTAAGCGAAGACAGGGGATCTTGGTGAAGGCGGAATACAAGTACTTCATGTCCGCCTCCAGCGCGGCCTTTTGACGCTCCGTCCGGGCAGCAGATATGCTGGCACCGATGCCGAAGCTGGCCCACAAGGCAGACATGCCAGACATGACGCTCCGGATGCTGGAGACGGAGTGGATGGAGCCGACATCTGAGCTATGGCTTCTAGACCGCTGGGTGTTGCTCAGAAATGACACGTAGTTTGCAGACGATGAGCTGTCGTGGAGATCCTCCAAGCGAACCTTCATGGGCCCCACATTGATACCCAATTCTTCGAAGCGAGAGAGGAGATAGAACAGGTGGTGGGGAGTGAGGGCGAGCTTCGCAGACTTTACGCCGTGAGAGGAAAAGTTGAGCGGCCCCAGAGACAGAGCGTTGGCAAAGGCGCTGGTGCTGGAGATTGCGGTTGAGGGACGCTCAGGAAACGTCGGAGTCTGCGGGATCGTGGCAGAGCTCGTGCTCTGCGTGGCTCGGTGACGCACATCACGGCGCTGAAGCTGCAAGGCGTTGGCGAGAGCCTTTTCGTTGCTGCGAACAAAGGCAGCAAGTTGCTGTTGGAAGTTAGCACGCCGATCTCGGGGCAGCAAAGGTAAATCACAGCAGCAGCGAATTTACCTTGATAAACAAGCTTCCGTCTTCTGAATCCATAGCTGTGGTATTCAGGGTCATATAGGCATTGGGGGTAAAGAAGATGTTTTGGCTATTATATATTTCGGGGCGGTGGAACTGAAAGGAGCGGCGAAAGAGCGTCGTAAACGGTCGAGTGGGAAGAATACAACTCTGCTGAATCTTCGACGTCCGACTCGAAAAACCTAATGCTCTTGTGGTGCAACAACTTTACACCACACTCTGTATCGATTAGTTAGCGACAAAGAAGCGAATAAGGTTGCCATCAGCGGGTACAATGCGAGTATGGAGGGGGGAAATAGCAGAATAGGGTTCAAGAGGAGAAGGGAGAGAAATCGTGCGTACGTCTAGGACGTAGCACTGCAAAGAAGGAGGGGGGTACTGAAAGGATGCCACGATGGACCCTTTCACAGAAACATGGACAAACGGGCAATTGGCTATCAAGCAGGCCGGCCGATGAGGCGATCATCTTATCATGCCGCCCGTTCCCTTGGCCAAGCCCTCGAACGCAGAGAGGCCTCACCAAGCTTCCGGCGGCCACGGAGGACAGGAGAGGGACTAGACACCCGAAAGAGGGCACCAGGATATCAAAGTGGAATCGCCACGGTTACTGCTAACTGGCTGCAACGAAGCACAGGAGGATGACAGCCAAGAGGTGCCAAGGGGGCAGTCGTACGCGAAGGGCAAAAGATGTGAGGGTTTGTACGAGGCAGGTGGTGGTGATGGTTGGACAATAGCAGTAGTAGTAGAGGAGGCAGCGTTTGGGTTGGGGAGTTGACTTGAGGAGAGAGAGGATCGCCGCGACGGTTATTTTCTCCTTGTCGGTTCCCTTTCTTGATCTCGTTGTTGTTCTCGTTCGCCGCAGCAGGCAGACAGATTGGTCGAGCGAAACATGGTCAAAGAGTAAGGCAGGCAAGGCAAGGCAAGGCGAGGCGAGGCAAGGCAAAAGCAAAAGCAAAAACAAGCAAGCAGAAGAGCGGTCGGTAACTGATAGCAACGAAGCAAAAAAACCAAATCATCACACCGTGACTCACCTCATCAATCGCAGAAGAAGAATATATAAAAAAAACAAGAAGAAAATAAAATAAAACAAAAAGACCAACAGGACAGGACAGGCGACCAGAGTCCGCCAACGAAGGGAACAAAGGACAAGGACGAAAGTCGTAAAAGCCGAAATCTGCCGGCAGATACTCCAGGCTTTGGAATCTGGCGAGGCTTCTGATTTCTCAGAGAAGCGTTTGCCTCTTTGCAAAGCCTTGCAGCCCGTCTGTAGTCGCGCAGGTTCGGCGTTGAGCAGACGAGGGAAAGGGTCCAGAGGCAAGGAATGGAGGGGTCTTGGGATCGAGGTCTCTAATAACAAAGCGCCTGCCAGCGGTGGGCCTGGCGACAGGGCCCTTCTGATGCCTGCTGATTGGGGAGGGTCACAGGTCATCTCGCTCGGCCGGGGGGGTGGGCCAGTCAAAGCACAAGTACCCGGTACAAGATCGAGTCTTGCCGCGCTCACAGGCGAGTGCGTGCACTCCGGGTCTGGAGCCAATCAGTGGCGGCGTCTCTAGCACTCGCAGCGCCGGCGAGTGGTTTGCGGCAGCACGTCCAATCCATGGCCGTTTTCCCTGCTTGGAGCCCCTAAACACTACATGTACAGCTACTTGCACGTTTGCACACACCAACACTAACGCAGCAACGGCGTCGAGTCAAGGGAGAATCTGTCTGCCGTTGAACTCGACTCTCTGCTCATGGTTGTCCATGCCTTTTCGCCTCCCAGAGAGCCAAGAGAAAATAAAATGCCCTTATCTTTTCGTCGACAAGCCATGGCCGGGCTATGGAGCTTTTGGCGCTCGTATGTACTCGCTACTATCCCGGCTGTGGCGCTAATCTATGGAGCCCAATGACAGGGTCCTGCGGAGAGAGTCTGTTTTGGCTCTGTCGCTCTTTGCTCTCGAGCCTGATAAAGAGAAATAGTTGCACGCTAGGAAGGGCAAAAAAAAAAAAGAAGCCGGAGGATAGAGGTAAGTAGAGAGAAGAGAGAGGGGAAATGGGCAAAAATAGCGAGAGTGAGCGATAAGCTAAAAGAGTCCGGCTCGAGACAATTATCGACGAACTCCAAGACACGGAGTTTAGAAGCAAAGCGTCCAGTCTTCTCTGTACTCATACGTACAGTAGAATGTAGAACAAGTCGGCATGCAGCCAACGCAGCGCGCAAGAGAGGAACTCCATGGTTCGGGGGTCCAATCACTGCTCAGATTGGTGATGTTGACTTGGAGGAGGGTCCATCCATCATGTGGGGGTTTCTTTTTTTTTTTCTCTCTCTCTCTTTTGGCGCGAGCAGGGATGGATCCTTGGAGTGCAGCAGCAAGGCGCAACCCGTGAAATGACGAGTTTGGCTACGTAAAACACGGCGGAGTGACGAAGTGATGGGCTCGTTTCAAAGTCCGCACGCCAATCGACAGAAGCGACGCCGGTTGTCCATCGTCATGCGCTTGTGTCTTGTTTATGCAGCCGGCGTCTTGATTGTTCTTTCTCTCTCTCTCTCTCTCTCTCTCTCTCTCTCTCTCTCTCTCCATTAATTGCCAGGTGAATGTACAATAACTACGGAGTAGAATCACATCATAGCAGTAGCTCAGTCCAGACCGAGCAGAGAATTGAGGGCGAGAGAAAGAGAGCACACGACCCGTCCGTCTGCGGCTGACAGCAACAAGCAACATTACATACCCCCCCAGCCCGCGGAGGTCTCATTCGAAGCCCAGCCCAGCCCAGTCCCAGCCCAGTCCCAGCCTAATATTTGCTGCTCCTTGCTCTCTCTCACGCACCACCACCAGCAATCCCAAGATCCAGCCAGTGCCGGTGCTGATTGGGCGACCGTCTTCCATGGCCATTTTAGGCTCGAGATCGCTGAGAGCCACTGCCACTCCCTACCTCACAGCCGCCGATGGTGTGTCTTGGGAGAGGTTCCAGATACATGTGCCGTCCTGTCATGGGACTGGGTGGCTGCGAGACATTGCCCAGCTGGTCTCAGACACCGTCGCCGTTGACTGGCCGCCCGGTCAACACCACATGTAATTTCGCAGCTGAGCGCCAAAAGGAGAGGAGCGCGTGCATGGCCTGGAGTTGGATGCAGCCACCAATCCGAGATGCGACTGGCACTGCTCGGAATGCGCTCGCCGAAAGGGCTCCAATCGGCCATCCCCTGTCAGACCAGTATCATGAATCGATTCTCTTGGGTGCGCCTCGCCCGCAGCCAGGGACGCTACGCTACTGTACTGATACTCGTAACTCGCACAATGTGCGGGAACCTTGTGCCTGGGTAGGTGAACATTGTCTGCCAGAAAGAGATTTTTGATGCCAAGTTACCATGGCGACACCTCAGCTCGAGCCCAGCCCACGGTGATGCTGTACCCCGTACGGAGGACTAGGTAGCATCCGTCATGGCGTGACCCCCGATGACAGGGTTCACATGCTTGCATGATTCTAAACAATTTAGAGCTCCGTCCAAACGGAATCTGAAAATTCCAAGAGCAGGTAGCGAGTAGTGTACTCGTTCCAGGCGCTATACTAGCATGAGATTGACTGTTTCTCCCGCTGTGGTGGCAGTTGCAGCGGTTGACGCGCGCCAGTCCGTTCACCGGGCTGTCCACCTTGATGTCAACCATGTCTTGGAGGTACTCCGCAAGCGGCCTACTCGTACGAGGACGAGGTACGTGCTTATTCTCTGGATCTCGGAACATCATGCCATCGCGTTAGCCTTGTGGGATGTTGGCCATGGTCAAAGCAGTAAATGGGCGCATGAATGACAGCTTCTGGTTACCAGTGGACGGCATGGCCCGGTTGACATCATCTATTTCTGACGGGAAAAGAGGCATCATGACCTCTATTCTCAGCTGATTGATGAGAGGATATAGCGAATCATGGCCCGAGCCGCACTGCTGAGCTTAGACAGCGAATGGAGTCAGCGACCGATCCAAAATCCACCTGCGGCATAAACCGCTACCCGGGAAAGGTCCATGAGGAAACAAAGGAAGAAGAGACGTCATTGTGCTTGCTTGGCGATGGAGAACAACTCCGACGTATGATGCGGCTCAGGTGAATGCCATGATTCTGTACAATACAGCATCCTCCAAAGTTGCGGTATGAGAATGGTAGAGTACAGCATCTAGTCATGAGGCCAAGGTATCGGATACTTGATGAAGATCTTGGAGCCTCCCACCCGCAACAGTGGGGTTTTGCGCCATATTGCGTACCCAAGTGGTTGGCAGTATCAAGACTCGAATGTGTACCTAGGTACGAGTATGTGCAAGTACTCTGTACCCGAGCCCGGCACGGCGCCTGGTACCTTGCCGGAGAAGCAACTCCAGTCGAAAAATATCCCGTGCCGGGCCGGGCGTGTTCCTGCCTCGTACCTTGCCAGCTAGAAACAACAGAGTCGAGTCGGTGCTGTTCCCTTTCGCCAGAATCGTGCCTGTAGCCTCCCAGATATGTATCACACACTTGCAGTCCGATCGCTGGGAGCTGGGATTAACAAATCCAGTGTGAGGCTAGTTCGTACAGTAGTTGTAGCCTCGCGGCCCTTTTTCCCACCCACTCGCATGCAAGACGCGCCTCTTTGAGATGAAGTGTGGCGGGTCTGGAAATTGCAAGCCCGCTTTTTGGTCGCTAAACTTAGCGCTGGTCCGTTTCGCGGGCCCCACAAGCTCTCCCGAATGACATGCCCGTCACGGGCCCTGCGCCAAACCCGATAAAAAGAGAAAAATACCTACTACCTAGTAGTACAGAGCGAGAGAAGAGAGACGGGCGAGACATGATCTATCCACGAGACTCGCGATATCCATGGTGTTTTGGTCAGCCCGTGCCATTGGCATTGCTTCCAAGGGGGTTGTATCGCATTTGCGCGCACCATCTTTTCGCCTATCTACCTACTACGAGTACTATGTAGGTAGCGTGCACATGCATGTGCCGACTCACTTTGTAGGCACCTTAGTACCTACCTTGTCTTTTTATCTCGATGCATCACGAATCACGAGCCAGACACACAAGTCTCGATTTCCCTCTCTCTGTCTGTCTCTCTCCCGTTCTGCATGGCGATCTACTAGTTACGAATGTCGATGTTTACGATAATAGTCACTCGCAAACCCTCGAATGGCTATGTCATAATCCCCGCCCGCCGTCTTCTGATTGGGATACAGGGATGTCACTCCGAACGACAAGGATGGCCTCGCATCGTCCGGACAAGCCACTCCCACTCCCACTCCCACCACCATTGGCATTGGCATTAGCATTAGCACGACCCCCCACATTGCCTCTGCGCAAAGGGCTCTGCCAAATCTGAGATTTGACCAACCATCTCGTTAGGAGCTGGCGCTTTCATCATAAAAGACAGAATGGCCGACTCCGTCTCGTCTCAGACGAAGCGACAAGAGACGGTTACATCCAACGCAATTCCCCCCTTGCGTTTCGTCTGGGCTGCCGGAAATCAGGGTTGCATGTACGAGTACATGTCCTCGTATACTCGTACAGCACGGGCGACTGAATCTAGACTGTTTGTAGTGTATTGATCGCATTCTCAAGACATCCATCCACTCCAATCGAAAATGCGCACCATCTTCTAAATTTCAGCCGCCTTCTCGCTAGTCCGACGTTTGCTTGAGCCCGAGATTTCAAAGGACCTCAAAGGCGACGCCATGTCCACATTTAGCCCAACGCCCGTATCAGTGATCAGCGCGTCCTCCTCTAATACTTCGTCAGTACGAGTAGCATCTCGACATGACACAACACCCAGCGTCTGACTAAGAGGCACCGCCCGAAAAGCCACTCGACGGACCGAGAGATGGTCGACAGTTGAGGTTGAGGTTGAGGCTATACAAGTGCAAGTGCACCAGCAATCGCGGTTCACCATGATTTAGTTTGCCCCTCCATTCACGCTTCGAATCTCTCCGCCCCGAGATGCACGGCATGCCGGAGACAGTCCGTGCCACACCACGTTTGCTCTTCTATTTGCGGCTGGGTTGGATCGCGCTCGCTCACCGCCTCGACGTGCGCACCAGGAAGTGTGCGCGACAAGGTGCTTTGGCGCCGTGGCGAGGCTCAGCCCGCAAGCAAAGTCTGTTGTACGGAGTCGACCAATACTGTGTGTTTTCTTTGTGTTTACATATGTGAAATGGGAGCTTGCTCTCTCTCTCTCTCTCTCTCTCTCCTCTCTCTACGTATCTTTTGCTCTGATCTGCCCTGCTCTGAGCTTGCTGATGCGCGTACTTACTCGTACGGAGCATCACGACTGGACAAGACTCTCCTCGTCCAGGCGCCTAGCCGGAAAGTCTCGACCTCTGTGAGACACCGGAGAGGGCGTCAGCTTGCCACCCTGCGTACAATGTCTGGTACCATGCAAAGCCACCTCTTGGCTGCTTTGTCCTGTCTCAGATAAGCATCAGGCTCTCTCCATCACTATCACTCCTCAACTCTCCAATCTGGAGCTTGCTCTGCTGTACAGATACTACAGATACCTATCTAGCCGTGTTACAAGTACGGGTGTTAGTGCTTGTCTGTACCAAGCAAGGAGCACTTCGTAGTTCGCTTCTGCTTGTGCCAGGGATGTACTCGCATGGTGTGTTGTCGCCCAACCAATAGATTGCCATTGTTTATGAGAAGTGAAAACGTAAACCAACAGCCCACGCCGAGAAACAGGTGTAGTGTACCGTATCGTGCTTGACGCACCTACGACAACGGTTGGCGAATGATTCATGTCACGTATGGCGCCTTTTCTCGTTGGCATGTCCACGAAGTGGTCTTTTTCACATCATCCCATCATCCTATACAGAACTCGAGCACAGCTGATCGGGAGAATGTACGAGTACCTCTGCAAGCATCCTCCTCCACCCAAAGCCTGGGGTAGCGTTTCGACGTCACTTGGACTGCGTACCCCAGTTAAGGGACACCCTTACAGCAGACTCCAGACTCCAGAACCTGGTAACGGTAGCATCCAGTGGTTAGTACTGCTACAGATGCTCTCCTACTGGATGCAACAACCAAGCGACGATCCTCCGCCAGACCCTGATAGGCAGGCTTGTTGTGCAGGGTCGATAGTCGATACCCTAGAGTCTGAGACCCCGAATATTTCTCATCTGCCGATGAAGATCGGGCTTCCATGTTTGCAAGGTTCATGTTGCCTTGCCCCGTGCCCCCTTTCCCCTTGGTGTTGCGTCGTCGTTGTCCACCGGCCGTTTGAAACTTGAAGACAGGCCATGTCACTTACACCGGCGAGTATACATGCATGCATATGGTGGACTTACACGTATCAGCGACATCCATATTATATCCAAAAGTTTCTAGACTCATGCGCTGTTAGCCTGCCCCTCCGATTTTTCTGTGGACGAGAGATGATCAACGCGCCCCACTGAACTAGTTTCCCCAGCCATGACAGACTAAGCTGAGCCTACATGATAACTACATTCAGTGCTGTCTTTGGAATATCTCGTTACGAAACGCGAGGCATGAAACGAACGACTTTGGAGATCGTCACAGCCCCGGCCACGTCGCTTGGCCTTTGACGACATGAAGCCAGCTCACACAAAGTACGCCGATGTATGGCACTGCAGACTTTCTCTCAGTTTTTTTTTTCTTTCATGAGGTAAAAGTCGAGCCTCGCTGTTTGCTTTCCCAGGATCTACTCTGGCTTGGCGCGGTACGAGCGGCTGTTCCATAAATATCACCAGCGGACCCAGGCGACACATGACTCCAAAGTGGGCATTCCAACGTCGAGTCGACGGGATTTTACGGTTTGCTATGTCTCCGACAGCCTGCTACTGCTTGCTGCTGCTGGCTCCCCAGGGCCAGTCAGACTCCAGCACACCGCTGCAGCCAGCAAATGCTGTACGGAGGATACGATCCATACGTGGATATGCTGCGAGCTACATCGACGATGGCGGCGGCAAAAGGGTATCGTCTAGCCAGCAAAGAGCTGCGGATAAGGGCACTTGGTCAGTCCCGCTGGCTGGGAATAGCTGCACTCCTTTGGGCTCTCTCTCTCTCTCTCTCTCTCTCTCTCTCTCTCTGCTGTTCCCCCCTCGCCGCCGTCCCAAGCCCGGTGCGTCATACCTGCCCGTCTCGTCTTCATGCTTGCTTGCTGCTAATGCACGAACGCCGCCATCGTGGTGGAATGGCAGACCCTTGGTTGGCTAATCACGTCCTGAGCAGCGAGCACCAGCTTTCTTCTCTTATCAATTTTTGCCAATCCTTGCTGCGGGGGATCGTCGCCACCTGCGCCATGGGCTAGACAGCAAGGCAAGGTAAAATACGCCACTTGGGCGAGAATGCTCTCTAGTTTTTTTTTTTTTTTTTTTTTTTTTGGGTATGTATTTGCAATGGTCTCGGATCGAGGGAACGATAATCGCGAGCCATGATGGTTTTGGCAAACTGGGACCTTGGAGGTGGTTACCACGGGCGTGTGATTCAGCTGTGAAATGTTGCGATCTGCGTCGGCCTTTTTTTTTTTTTACTGTGACGGGCTGACTGTCATAACAGCGGTGAAGAGTTCATCTACGTTCCACAACCAGAATGCCTTTTCTTCTATCTTCTTCTTGCCTCTCTGGTTGTGTAGCTGCGAGTTTGCCTCCCCCCACCGATGACAAGCAGTGAGAAATTGTGGGAGCTGGGTGAAAGGTCTAGAACTGGGAATGGTGCATCTACAAGACTGGATACGCGATGACATGTGCCACAAGTACAGTAGTTCCAGCTCGCAAGGAGCTCTCTCTTTTTATCTTTGGCTGCAACATCTGCCTTGCTGTCCTCTTCTTCTCTGCAAGCTTCTGATAACACAGGATTTAGCTCAAGAGCTAAAAAGAGTAAACCACCCCACTGAGTCTGTGAAGCGTGATGCTGAAGACTTTTTCTTGATTCACATCTGGTATGGCTCGTAATCGGCATTGACTAGTTGTCGGCATCTGGAATTCTACGGTGGTTTTGGACTGAGATTGGAGTCTGAACTACGGAGCGGAATATTTTTTTCGCCTCCAAGGCTGCTTTGACGAATGTTACCTTCTCTGTGTGGCAAGTTTCTGGTCTGCTTACAAAGAATGATACCGCAACATACTTGCATCGCCTCCATATATGAGATCGAATTGAAGGCTTGTAGATATGCAACCGCGGTCGCTTCGGCTTTGTGGGGTCTGGAGATCTGGATTACTGCTTCCTAGTATTTCTTTCATGGACGTTATGTTCCTTTTGCCATCGTAAGGTTGCTAGCCAAAATCGGTTGCACTGTAATATGTGATATAAGAGTCAGTCGCTCGTTGAAAGCGGTTGTAGTATGTGAGATATCAAGCTAGGGATCACAAATGAACAAAACAAGCAAGGAGAGGAGAAATACAAAAGGACCAAAGGAACTGAACTCAAATGCAAAGAAGCAAGCTTTGTAACTGAATTCTGGATTGTGATGAGGATGAAGAGAGAATAACTAGGCAGGAGAGCGAGGAGGAGAACTGGCTGGGTAAATAGTCGCTCGTTGAGAGGGGCTGTAGTATGTGTATACCGCAGATTTTTTTTCCGTAGCCAGGGGCTAGCAAGTAAATTATTGCTCATGGGGTAATATGTCATCTGTGACGATCGATGTCTGAAAATTTCTATCAATTTTTGTTTTATAGGTCATTGCATTTGTCGGAGGACAATCGACAATGTCAGCCTTTGTTGTTGGGCTGTCGAGGAAGAGTCTTGCGGCGATCGTCAGTTGCATGCTATCCTGACCATCAGATGATTCATAAAAGCACGCACAGACTTTTATTGAAATTTTGCGTTAATAAAGTGCAACATGAGAAGTGTTGATTTCGTTATCGTTGTGCGCCGTATCTCGAATTGATATTGCGGTCTCATCTCCACCCTCAGCCCCATGACTCGTTAACCGAACATTGCCGAATATAATATGAAGAAAAATGCAAAATGAAATTAAAACAAACAAACAAATAAATAAAATAATATTTCTGATTCAGGTAAATGGAGTAGACTATCGTTTCATCTATAATGGCAGTGTTCGGTAGTTGTAGTTGGTTGTTGTTGTGGAATTGAGTTCGCATCGTTCTGGGTTGGTATCGCATCGTCTGTTTATTCTGTTCATTCTTTAAATTAGCCCGTGGGTAATACATACTTGCCATGTATTTCGGTGACCAGTATTTAGAGCCTGTTAAACGAGAGCTTTTGGTGCCAGAAGGATCGTGGATAGCCCCAGCGTTATTTGTGACGTGATCTTGTCCAGCGGATAGACTCTCGGTGGAAACTTTGTTGGAGTGTAAGACGGGAAAGTTAATCCATCTTGAAATGAAAAGGGGCGGGCTATTGATGTGAGTGAAGGATTCGACACATTTGTCCTGCTGGATGGGTAGATGACAGGGGGTCTCGTCGACCGAGTTGTTTAGCGGATTCGATACGGAATCACTCAACCACTCAACCACTTGAACGTTGCATTGGGCACTATCAACAGCGCCAAGTAGCGAGGCAGCTGTTTTATCAACCTTCCACGGAGTTTTGAGGGGTTTCCATGGAAGCCGGACGGGCGATAGTAAGACGGGCGGCTATCTTCTGGAATCGAGGTATACGCGATTCCGGGTCGTACATGATGGAGGGTGGCATTTATAAGACTTGGAGTTGAGCTGATGGGCAGACAGGCGGATGAAAGAGGGGGAGTGAAAAAGATTCCAAACTTGATTGTTGCCTGGAATCCTGGCATATATACAATCTCGAGGTGGCAAGCTGGTGTTGCAGCTGTCAACCTTCGTGACTCGTGGTATGGATTCGACTGACGATCTCATGGATATACTCTCCATGTCAAGTAGATCGGCTATTCGTGTCCGTCATCGGAGCTCTCATTGCCGTCGTTTAGGGGCAAGTAGATAGGCCATACTTACGATGAATCAGAGGCGTAAGATATTTGCACCCAACTCGTACGAGTTACATGTAAATGTGGAGCACCGTAATGAGCACTGACGAGGCGACTCATTTATCACGAAGAAAATTATGGGTCTGACCTCGCAAAACTAGCCGTCTTATCAGCTCAATAGACGTCTTCATTGCCAGCCCAGACGCGGCTGGGATCTAGCTGATGTGACCTGGGAGTTTTGCGTGAACTAGTCCAAGCCGTTCCATGGAGCTTGGGATTCCGGGGACTGCACATCAAGAGATGCCATATTACTTGCAGACCAAGCCGAGTAGCCTCGAACCCGGAGTCGCTGATCCATGCAATCCGGCTTTAATCCCGTTAAGCTTACTCGACGGAAACAAAGGTCCAACCTGCTTAGTAAAGTCGGCCCATGGTGTACACGCGTGTTCGATGGAAGCAGTGGATATTGAGAGAATAGCCTTAGCGCGCCATGAGACATGCCCAATTAGGAAACTGTAACTAGATCAGGGAGAGAAGAAATTTAAATTAGGATCCGAAAGCTTCTAGATTTGTTCTTCGAGGCTTTTTTTCTCTTGCTCTACTTTCTGATGTCATGGTTAGGGTTGGGACGAATCATGTGATTCCGTTGAAGCTGCTGGTGTTTGTTTTGCCCTTTCCTACTGTTGACATATGTGACCTCCTTTGCCAGTTGCTCTCATCGAAAGCTTCAAGCTTACAGTAGCAACTCATGCAGCATGTCGTCACGAGCTGCTCAATAACGTACCTGGGTATGTACAAACAAGGTGCGGCTCCTTGCATCTTCCACGATGCCAAATGGAATTTGTGGCTGCAAGACGATAACCGATTCCGTTATTCCGGAACCATAGCCGGGAGACCCACCTTTCCGAGCACGCGGCGAGGGTACCGACACCAGCTGTCGATCGAGGTCGGACTCCATGGATATTTGATCGTTTTTAATGCCGAAAGAGGGGAAGCTGGTCTGGAGAATGATTTCAAAGGATCCCGCAGGGCATTTTTCCAAATTTTTGTAATTAAACCCTGCGGCAAAACGTCGCGGCGTGCTCAGGCATAGGTCACGGCTATGTCTCGCGGCAATGCTTCTCGAGAAGGTTCTGCTGCTGCGTCGAACAGTGACGCTAAGCTCCCCCTGGCCAGTGGAGCTGGGAATAATTTTCACGCTAAGGGATTTATTTCCTCTTCAAAGGCCCGCATAACCGCCGCTTATCGTCCAATCACAAATTCAATCGAACGGCAGGGCTGGCGATAAGCCGCTCAAGCTTCTGGATCACGATGGACTGAGTGGGGCCCGTGCCCCGGTTATGGTTGTTTTTGGGCAACTGCACTTTTTTTTCTGCTCGGCTTCATCCGTGCTGGCCAATGGCGGCACTTGCCATGATGAAACTTTTTTTTCCATCCACCAGCCAGGCCGCAGTGGGGCGCGTCCAGCTATCTGCTTGCGGCAGCCGCAACCCTTGGCTCTTGCTTCCCCTGGCCAAAACGATGACGTCCGGCGTCGGCTTTGCGTTGGTCGGACGAATGGACCGAGGTTACAGAGCAGCTCTTGTAGAGTGAGATATAGCAAACCATCGAGAGCTTTTGCATCTTGTAAGTGAGTATATATATATCAAGGGCACGCCACGCCAGGATCATGATGGCCTGATTCGAGCACACTCGCACACTCTCACACACACTTTTCCCACTCACACTTACACCTACATACACACACACACACTTTCGACATCTTGCATCTGGCCATCTGACATCCGCTTGCAACATTAATTACCCTTCCTTCTACTGTTATCAGTCCACTTCTGCATATCTTAGTTACCATCCATCTATTCTATCCGCTATGGCGGGATTACCTTCAACAGACTCCTCTTCAACTCTAGAGGGAGCAGCTACAGATGTGGATAAAGAGCTACATTTTCAGCCCATCCGCCGACCTTCCAACGCTGCGAGACGCGGTTCAACTGCTTCAAGAGCTTCAAGACGCGGTTCAACTTCTGCAAGGTCCCAAAAGGAGACCTACGACCCCAACCTCGATGTCAACCTGCCCTATCGCACCCTTAGCCGCGATGCCAACTTCGATGAATACCGTGTTACATCTCACACGGGCACTATCCCGGGCCCGATTGAGCCTCCGTCCGTCGCTGGTCCAGGAAACGAAAAGCGTTACCAGCTGGTAACTTTTACCCCTGACGACCCTGAGAACCCCAAGAACTGGTCCAAGGCATACAAATGGTACTGTACCATGGTTGTTGCTCTTACTTGCTTTGTTGTGGCATTCTGTTCGGCTGTCATCACTGCGGATCTGGTTGGCCCGGCTGAGGAATTTCACGTCAGCTTGGAGGTTGCATTTCTCACGATTACGGTCTTTGTCATTGGCTTCGGTGTTGGACCCATGGCTTTTGCGCCCCTGTCTGAGGTATTTGGACGACGAGTCATATAGTAAGCCCATCACTGTGCACAATTAAAGATGAAAATCACTGTATACTAACACACTGTGTAGCGGATCGACACTTTTCCTTGCCGTCATCTTCATCATCCCTTGCGCCGTCTCAAAGAATATCGGAACCCTGATCGTCTGCCGTGCCATCGATGGTATCGCCTTTTCGGCCCCGATGACCCTGGTCGGCGGTACGCTTGCGGATCTGTGGAGGAACGAGGAGCGTGGTGTTCCCATGGCCGCCTTTTCTGCCGCTCCCTTTATTGGACCTGCTAGTGAGTACCTCCCAAACCAAGTATCTTAATTGAATCAAATCATCTAACCAAATTGCTATCCAGTTGGTCCTCTTGTCGGTGGTTTCCTTGCTGATGGCGCTGGCTGGCGCTGGCTGTACTACATCCAGATCATCCTGGCTGGTGTGGTCTGGATTCTCATCACATTCACCGTCCCCGAAACTTACGCGCCTACAATCCTTGCTCGCCGCGCCAAGAAGCTGCGTGAGACCACTGGTGATGAGAGCTACGTTACCGAACAAGACATTGATGAGCGGTCCATGGGCGAACGACTCACCGTTTTCATGGTCCGACCCTTCCAGCTGCTCTTCCAGGAGCTCATCGTCCTCCTCATTTCTCTGTACATGAGCGTTCTCTACGGCTTGCTTTACATGTTTTTCGTTGCTTTCCCCATTGTTTTCCAGGAGGGCAAGGGATGGAATGCCGGCAACACTGGTTTGATGTTCATCCCTTTGGCCGTCGGTGTCCTTGTCTCTGCGGCCGTCTCTCCACTTGTCAACAAGCACTACATCAAGATGGTTCACAAATACAACGGAAAGCCGCCTGCGGAAGTTCGCTTGATTCCCATGATGATCTCTTGCTGGTGCATCCCCATTGGCTTGTTCATCTTCGCATGGACCTCTTACGCAGATCTCATCTGGGTCGGCCCCGCTTTGGGAGGCTTCCCCGTTGGCTTCGGCTTCATCTTCCTTTACAACTCTGCAAACAACTACCTGGTCGACTCCTACCAGCACCAAGCCGCTTCTGCCCTTGCCGCCAAGACATGTATCCGAAGTTTCTGGGGTGCTGGTGTGGTTTTGTTCACTGAGCAGATGTACCACCGACTCGGCGACCAATGGGCGTCTTCGCTGTTGGCATTCATTAGCTTGGCTTGCTGCGCTATTCCCTACTGCTTCTGGTTCTGGGGCGCTAAGATTCGTGCTCGCAGCAAGTATGCCTATGGCGGTGATGATGAGGTCCCAACCACCACGGGCCCCAATGATCTCGAAAAGGCTCAGAGGGTTCCCACCAACGGCAGCGCTGTTCGAGACAATGCTGACACTGATCTTGACCTGAGGAGGGCGAGGAGCTACGTCAGCAACCCATAAATAAACAAACAACAAGACAAACACACAAACACCAGACTGCACGAACCAACCAACCAATCGAAACACACCAAATCAAACCAATCATACAATCATACAATCATACAGCATGATAGACACGATTTTTTTTCTTTTAGAATGATATCCCCTACGATAGAGATTTTGATTTAGCATCTCAGCGGCGTTTAAAAAATGGATGGATATACCTGGACGATACTCTGCATATAGGAGAGAATGGTATGGGGTATAGACGGCATACTACACATAATACACTAATGATGGACATTTTCATTATATTTGACTTTTTTCCATTGCTGTGAGATCGTGATTGACCGCCAACTAACAGTGCTCAACTACCCAACCAGGATATATTTCCTGCAGTTCCACTCGCATACGTGTAACTTGAATACCAGGACTAATCCACTATCGTACAAGGTCGATCTCTGTCGATCTTCTCGGCCTCTGCCGAGAGCTGGAGCCTACTTGTCGGATGGAAGTCGAGTTCCCCATCCTTTGAGACCCACCGTGGCAACGGCGATGGGGATAGCACGGCCATCACATGATATCGGATGAAGAAAGCTTAAGAACATGTTTGAAAGACGAAAACAGGGGTATGAAACAAAAAAAAAAAATCATCAATCATCTTCTGGGCGGACTGGGGCATAAGTAGCCACGACTGGCTGTGCCTTGGTGCCCACAACAGTAGTTTCTGCTTTTACCAATGTGGACGATGCCATGCGGTGTCGTCGGAAGAAGTAACTGGAAGCATGACCCGTTAGCACTGCGAAAAAAAAAAAAGAAATGGGCTGATAAAGGACAGGCATTTGACTTACATGAATGCGCCTATGACAGCGAGGAGAACCGGGACACCGAGACCGACACTGACGCCGATGATGACGGCGTTGCTTACGCGGTGCTTCCCGGACTTTTCTCCGGTTGATGAATCACCTGAGCCTGAACCCGAGGGTGACGATGTGTTTGTTGGTGGAGGAGGAGGGGGAGGAGGGGGAGGAGTGTATGACTTTGGCTTGCCGGATGAGCTTGTCATGGTCACGGCGTCGTCCTGGAAGTCGACCGTCTGGAAGGTGGACGCGGGACCTGTAGTCCAAGCAACAGACACGCCGGGTGTGATGGTCGACGTGAGCGTCTTTGTGACAACGGTTCTTTGCACGCTTTGCATGGAGGCTGGGCAGTTGATCAGGCCGGAGGAGGCGCAGACGGTGGCTGATATGGTCTCCGTGGTGACTGTGCTTGTCACGGAGGGGCCGTCGGCACGTTTCTTGGGGGCAGATGATGCAGCCGTTGTGGTGGCTGTTGTTGTGACTACGGTCGGCGGTGAGGACTTGCTGGTGATACAAGCTGCCGCCAGCGTGGTGAAGAAGAGAGGAATTTCTGTCTCTGGCGAAGGGCCCCAGGTGTTGCCGAGGAGTTCAACAGAAGCGCCGGCTGCGGCACCGATGCCAAAAGTGAAGCCCTGGTCTATGGTTAACTGACAGTTGTCATCGTCGTCGTCGTCGTCGTCGTCGTCTCTCTTTTTGAGAGAGTCGACTTCGTTGAGGGTGATGTTTGTGATGAACTCGGCAACGTTGGCGTATATGCGAGCTTCTACTCCGGCACCGACTTTGAGGGGTCCTAGGACATCTGAATCGAGGGATTGTAAGAAGGTTTCAAAGGCGATGCCGATGCGGGCTTCCACGCGGAGGATTGCCTTTAGGATGACTTGGCCGTATTGGATTGTTACGGGGAGGAATGCAATCTTGCCTCCATCGCTGTAGAGGGGTATTTATTAGCAGCTATTCATTCATATGTTCTTGTATTGTGCTCTCGTCGTGGCACGGGCATGCAATGCGGAGACTTACAAGTCTATCTTCGAAGCTTCTTCACTAAACAGGGCAATTTGGGTTATGATGTTGTCGAAGCGGACGTGAAACCCGCTGCGGATATCGATCTCGCTGTCAACGCTGAAAATAAGATCAATGGAGAATACGGCACCTAGAAGAAAATCTTTGTCAAGAGCCACACCGACAATCGTTTCGGACTGATAGATATTGAAGGTGTACGTCATGCTGGCCGCAAGGATGGTGTCAATCTCCATGTAAATCTCCAGATCTGTCAAGTTCACGGCCACGTTGTACTCTGGCAGCTTGAGGTCGAGATTCAGGTCGATAGGCGGAGGGCCAATCTCCCCAATCTTGTTGAATGTTCCTTTGATGTCTGTGATTGTGAAATTGTCCAAAGCATCCTCTGCAAAGTCCTTGGCCCAGTGCGTGAGGTTGTTGAATGTGTTCTCGAAGCTATCTTTGGCTTGGCCAATGGCAGCACTGACATTGAACTCGCCCTGGGCAGTGAGCTTTGCGCTGGCCTGGCCTTTGACGTAGCATTTTGTGCAAACGATGGTGACAGTCGCTGGGCTGTCATCGAGAAAGGGGCTTTTAAGTTGTGCTGTTAGAACGGCAATTCTACGTATAGAAAAGAGGAACTAGTAACACTTACTACTTGAAGATTGTTTGCCCATCGAGGCCTAGGGAAAAGGAAGTCGAATTGTCAAAGATGACATTTGTGCCGTCTCTCTTTACCCTATTGGCAAGCCGCCTGCGGACCTCATGTACGGTCTCATCAGACGTCTTTCCTGGCAGGTTTCTGACAACGAGCTCCGAAGATGCGGCAAACGGCAGCAATACGCACAGCCAGCTAAGCAAGAAGAGCAACCTCAATGCCATAGTGAACTAGATTTTTGATGACAACGCTTAAGCCGGAAGCAATCTGTTACACTTCTTCCAGAAAACGTGTCGAGCCTGCACTAACACAATGCGGCACCATCTCGACTCTTAAGAAAACAAGCCCAACCCCCCCCGGTCTGCTCGCGCCAAGCGCTTCTCAATTGCGCGAGGCAAGGCTGCGACAGCGAAATGCGGCTCTTGCGCAGGTCAAGGTCAGCCCGGCCTCGGTTACAGAAATCTGTGCGTTGGCCCAGACTAGGACCGCCATACATGTATGGTGGACTGCAAATATAGAAGCTCAGCGAAGAAAAAACCACGGCGGAACCAACGCGTGGTTGCAGCTCTGTGGAGAGAGTGCAAGGGTTTCCATGCTGTTGGGTGACTTCAAAACACTCAGACCCTTGTTTCACCCATCCATGCTTAATCCTTTCGTGCGGAGACGCAGGAGATGAAAGCTGCATTCCGCGGTTTCAGCTCAATGGGCTCGCTGTTGCTGCGACCAGCCGCCGGCCGCCGGCCGCATGGAATTGCATCGGCGGAGATGCCGCGGAGGAACTAGACTCGCCGTCGCAATGATGAATCGAGGTCAATCAACCCGGTCTCGCAGCTTTTTGGCGTTGGTGTTGGTAGCAAGTGTGTGAGTGTGTCTGTCAGTGTGGCTGTGCCAGAGTTGGATTGATTGAATTGTCTGTATGTACGTGTAAGTAAGGCGTACGGCTGCTTTGACGGGCTCCGCAAGGATCAAACTAACGCTCCCGAGAAGCAAAAATAGGTTTTCATCTTTGCTGTCTGTGAGTTTTGGGGGGGGGGGGGGCTCAAGAGGTTGCCTAACCTGGTGTGATCAAGTTGCCCGAATAGCTGCATGGGGCTAGGCATTTTGCTGGGACAGGGGGAGGTTTGCATCACGTAGAGTGTCTGGTGACTGTCACTTTTTGATAGAGCCGCAACTGGTATATGGTTGTGGGATGGCCGAAGGAACGATAGGCGAACGTAGACGAATGTAAGCTTAGGGTTACAACAAAGATAGGTGCTGTATATATAGTCAAGGGTTCAAGTTGCTAGTTGCAGCAATCCCAGGGTATCCGCTTCACCCGTCTATTAGTTTTTACAACACCAAGTCTCTTGTCAATGCACGGCTACCTGTCGTGGAAGCGGCGAACTATCACTCAATGCGGAAATTTCTCGGAGACGTCTTTACACACTGAGGAAACATTCCCATGTGATAGTCCTTGCTGACGGTTGTGAGTTGTCAGAAGCCTTTCTCTTAAAGTAGTTGCAAGTATGACCATAGATGGCGCTGGATATATATTTCTTGTCATTTCATCTCTCGGGTTTCTCAATCTATGCCCATTTCGTGTAATGAGATAATACTTTAGTAGTCTAGTTTGACCATATGCCCAGAGAGGTACAATAAGACATGCTGCCCTGCTGCCCAAAGACAAGAAAACAGTATCCGCCCAGTATCCGCCCCGCGGTGAGAACATTTCCAATAGCGCAAGTTATATTTATGGCCATCTAGACCTTGAGATATAATGCAGAATAGAGCAGCTAGTATTGCGTCCGTTAGTATCATTAAACTTAGAATAAGGAACAAAGACTTGTTGGATCGGTTGCCGGAAAAATATATAGTCGCAGAAAAATCTTTGTGACCATGTGGCCTGTCGGTTAACGGCTATGCAACGATGAATGTTACTTAGGTATGCAGTTGTGGATCTGTCAAGAGAATGGAAGTTGTTGCTTCTCCTAGGAATCTGCTGATTGAAGGTAAAACTACACATTCTTACAAATCGTAATTGCTTTAACAACTTATTGCGGCATAGACTAATAGGCTTGGCTATATGCTATGTCGCCAACCGTTGTAACTGGTTGCAACAAAAGATATGAGTACTAAGAGTCCATATGTATCTTGGTGACAGTAAGCACTATGTTCCAAGGATGTAGCTCCGAATGAAGTATTTGCCGAAATCCCGCGAGAACAGAGAAGTGCAAATTACAGGCTGACACATGACAAGGACTACTAACAATAGATAAGTGGCTTAAACAACAGCTCAGATTGTCTTAATCTAAGGCTATAGAACTTCTAAAGCTTGAACAGGCTACCCCAAGTCTTGATGGTTGTGTCCAGAACGGACCGAATATCGCTGGGTCCCGTGCTTGCTGCCTTTTTGGTGGAGGAGGTCTGTTGTCCCCATTGTATCTCCCAGGCCATCAGCTTCGTGTGGAAAGCGGTCTGGTTGTAGTTTGCAGGCTTGGTTGTCGCAAGGTAGTCGATGAACTGCTGCCATCGCTCAACGTAGTAAGTGCCAACCAATCCGGCCCACTGCTTCGAGGCGTAGTCTTCGATGTTGCCTTGAGGACCCCACAGCGTGATTTGGTTGCGCGCGTTGTACTCAAGGAAGTTGGCCGTTGATGGGCTACTTGCCCGGGCCTCGTTGATCCAGGGGGTGAGTTGGAAGTGCATATTGGTGGCGAGCACAGCATCGAGAGTCTTTAGAAGAGCAATGAGCTTGGCACCGCGAGACTTGATGACGCTGGAGCTTGCGGAGCTGGTGTATGCGTTAACGAGATCCTTGTAAAGGCCGTCAAATTCGTTGACGAGAACCTGGCGGGTCCAGTCAACAAGATCGTACTGGTATGCCGGGTTGGCAAATAGCTGGATGTCCTGGAGACCGGCCTTGAAGAGCTCATTCCAGGCCTCAGCCATGACCGCGGGGTTGTAGGTGATGGCAGTCGGATGGTGACCGGTGCGACCCAAGAGACCGCTAATGCTGGGCACCAGCTCCAAGATCGACTTGGGCACGGCAGTAATCGTCAAATTGGTGTTGTTGAACACGGTAGGCCTCAGAAGCTCCCATCCGGTATACAGGCTCTTCACGTTCTTGGTGCCGTACCTGGCCGAGACCCAATCATGGAAATACGTCTCGGTGTCGATAGGCTCAGGGCTCCAAGCCTGGTCCAACAACAGGTCATACATGATTTCGTTACCTTCCTGGCCCTCCATTGTCAAGCCGAACCCAACGAGAGAGCTTGAATTGCGTACCGCAGCCATTGAGTTGATGGTGACATTCTCAATCTGGCCATACAAGCCCATGTTGCCGCCATAGTCATGGAGTTCACACCAAATCCAAGGCTTGCCATAGAAAGAGTTGGTTCGGAGCCACTGGGGGGCAGATTCAGCAAACAAGTCGAGGAGCAGCATATCCGAGTTTACAGGAATGCCACCCAAGAAAGACTCAATGCGGTCATTCGACCAGAAGGCGCTGTCACTTGAAAACAACCAGGCCTGCATAACCCAGACGGCATCGGGATCAGCGGCCTTGAGGGCAGTCCAAGTGTTGTGGCTGACGTTTTGAAGGTATCCCAGGTCACCAGAGAGCGGCTGGTTTTCGTTAAACTGATCCAAAGTCCAAAAGTTGGTAACATTTCCATATAGCTCCTGCTGCTTGCTAATGAAGAGCTTTTGCAGCTGAGCAAAACGAGGGTCAAATGGGTTGATGTAGGTATCGCCGCTCAATTCCGCAGGAAAGTTTGACCAGAGAGGGCTTGTCGACAGAGAAATGTCAGGGAATACGCGGGAGATGTTGCGAGGAACGAATCCTGGGAAGGCCGGTAGAATGGGCGTGATGCCAAGCTCTTCCATACGATCCAAGATCTTGAGCTGGAGATCAAACTGGCTGTCGACCCAAGATTGAGGCATGGATCCGCCCCACGATCCTTGGATATTGCCAAAGTGGTTCCACGCCAGGAAAGCAGGCCCGCTGATGAAAGAGTTGATCTCGTCGGCGTTCAGGCCAATTTCAGTAAAGACGTCAATGAAGATCTTTTCGACACCGATCCAGGCAAGGGCCAGATTGATACCACGGAGGGCCATCCAGTCCAGCTGCGTCTCCCAATCCTCCCATGTCCAGAAGGCACTGGTATAAGAGGTTGTTACTGAACAATACGGTTAGTATCCAATGCGATTGAGCGTTCAGTTCACGTGGAATTGAGCCTACCAGTGTTCCAGTGGTAGCGGTAAGGGACAACACTGGTGCCCTTCAGGGGAGACTTGAGCTGGGGAAGTCGTTTCGGAGCTTGATCCAGCTGGCTCCCCACGAACCACCAAATGTCGACATTTGCCTCGCTAGACAGATATTTATGAAGACTGCAGCATCACATTGGGAGAACTCATCAGCGCCGGCACAAAAAGAGATAACCACGAAGATACTCACCCTGACAGCAGAGCACTGGTCGTCGTGCCCTCAATTCGGATCTTTCCATCCTTTGTCGAGGAGACGGCATAGCTATCGTTGGTCAGGCCAGAGCCTTGCGCAGGCTCTATGACAAACTCAAACGAATCTACATGCTGTGGGAGACGGCGCTTGACAAGAGACTCAACGCCGGCAGTCGGATCACAACTGGACGCAGCAGCGCCAATGGCCGAGAGCAGCCAGACGCAGGACTTGAAGGCACGCATTAGGGGCGAGCGAGTTGCTGATGCTGCAACGGAGTCGATGTGCTCTCCTGGAGGGGAAAGTTCAAGGACATCTTCCGAACGCTTTAGGGACCGAGCTCTTATAAGAATCTCACGGCGAACATGGATGTCACCACCGCATGAAGCTAGTTTACGTGTGGGGGTTCTACGGCATTCTGCAAGATGGAGCGTTGAAGCGACAACCACGTGGGATCGTGAAGCTGTCAACTAGACAAGGGTTGAGGAAACCCGGCAAGGGGGTTGGTGGGGAGACAGCGCGGCACTTGACCGCGAGTTCGGAGCCTGTTAATGGCAATTGTCGGTGACACAATCCAATAGATTGAGAGAGAATCTAAAAAGAAGGGGAAAACCGAGATAGAATCAAGGTTAGTGTCTCGATCTGATTCCAGGGCCGGAATCGGCAATGTAACGTTGAGTCGTGACTTTTAGCGCTTGATAGCCATTGATCAACGGTTCCATGCACGTCTTTCGCATATTCGGTGCCTGGGGCCGAGACACCTTCGGTAACCCCGGCACTTTTGTACACCGAATGTCCATCTTATCGACATTTAGAATAGACATCCTTAACTTGCATAGTTGAACAGGCTTAAAGATACGGAGCATTTATTCTGCCCAAAGTACGGAGTATAGCAGGTCCAATGAGACGGAAGATGTCAGCAACGTTGCCAGGCACAGCAAGTTAGCTCGGGGTTTATTGTGGCGTGAGGGTTTGCTTTCGGTCCCTGATCTGCCGTAGATAATTTTGCTAGGATGAAAAGGGTTTGGGGATGACGGATATAAAATGTCTTACCAAGGCTTGGATACAATGGTTCATGATTTGACAGCCAACGTGGGGAGTTGGAGATGGTGGGACCCTGGAGATGGCATCCATCCAGGCACTAGGCTTAGCATCCACTCCACAGACACGGTCCCAGATGTATGGCGATTGGCGAATGAATACGATGAATTGAAAGCATGTGGAAAGCTATGGAGTACAGCCAAGGCAAGAGATGTCTCTGCGTGTTGTGAAGAAGTACTCGTATGTTTCGCAATGAGATGTGTTGGCATATAGACGACTATACCCTGTATGCAGCTGCGCTTTTACCACTCATGCGGAGGGAAACCTTGTACTTCCTCACTCACAGATTAATACTAATCTAATAAGTAATAAATACCCAAGGTACCTAAGTAGCTCTTCAGTATTTGTTACTGCTGCTACCTTCTATTATTATTAATATTTTAATTTACCAGTAGTATCTGCTACTCTTATTATATTTTTCTGTTATCTGCTACTATAGTTATATTTCCTTATCGGTAGGTGGTTTCTAATACTATTATTCATCCATCACTTACGTAGTTTACAAATTTGTAACATGGGATGTGGGTAATAAAGTTGGGGTACTGGTTAGCATTTCTAAAACTTTACGCTGTGACACATGGCATCTTCTCTCCAAATACTGATGTATGAGTCCTTGCATTATCGCGTATTAACGACCCGTTCCGAATACTACCTAGGTACTCTAGATGTATTGTATGGTAGGTACACACGCGTAGTCTCGTTTGGCGTAGCGTCTACCAACTTACACTACACTATACGGGCCACGATGGGCAAGATCCACAAGCTAGGTACGCCGTTCCTGAATATATGTATGCTTTCCCACGTGGAGAGTGAGAGTAAAGAGTAACAGCTCGCGTGACACATGCGTGCTGGACACAGTTTTCTTCTTTTGGCGAATACACATGTGAAAGTGAATACATATGGCCGATATGGTAGGTGGTATTCTGCAAAGACGTATGACACAAAATTGTTTGGTAGGTTATGAATCCACGAATGCGATCTATACCATGAATCAAGCCCGCCTATACTGTATATATCATTTCCAGTGGATATAGCTATAGCTGGCAACAGACCCAATCTTCCCTCGTTACCCAAAATTACTGTTGATATTGTAATTCAAGCCATTCCAAGACCTAATACCGATTGCTCAAAGCCTGTCTATCTATATATGCCCCTGCATCAACAAATGACACTCTCTTGCAAGTTTCCTTGCCTCAGCTGATAAAAGATCCTGCTCTTCACTCACTTGCAACAACGTGCGTCGCCAAGTCTCCCAGTGTTGTGCCATCGTGCCTTGGACAGCATGCTGCTGTCCAGGTTGCCCGCCGAGCACAGGCCGTGACCAATTTCTCACCTCCTCTGGATTCAAATCTTTCAACAGCTTTGTCCCGGCTACGGTAAGCCAAGCATGTATCTCGCCCACGACAACCTCTAGCCCCGGACGCCTCAAGCAAGCCAGGTTCAACAGCTCGTACCCCCAGTTTTCTGTTACGCCGCCGAGACCTCGAGCGTACAGTTTGGCTTCTACTGTACCAATCGAGGTATAGTGTTGACGTACTCTAGCTTGCTTGTCCTCAGGTGTTGGCTCTCCTATTATCTCCCAGCCGTTCAGGCCCCGCATATGAGGCCGATACAAGTCACTCCACATGTTCCGAAGTCCAGGGAGAACTGCCCAGTTGATTGCACCCGGCGGCAGTTCCTTGATGGACTCGAGAAGATTTAACAGCTTCTCGCGCTCGTCGCTCAATTCTACCAGGGCTTCGCACAGTAATCCCATGAGGCGATACAGTTTGGTGGGTGGGTGTCGATCGTCCAGCACAGGCGCAGCTATTAATACTGCGGTCTCACTGGAAGTCAGGTTTCCATCGAGATAGTCGCCTAGGTATATGAAAACGTCCGCATCTTCGTGGTAACCGTCGCTCTGCTGTAGTTGTCGTATTTGAATGATGTGTAGTTTGAGCCATTCCACCGTAGTCGGCATCGCGAGTCTCTGATGGCAAGACAAGATGATTGATACGGCGGATAATGATAATACGAGGTATAAGATGAAAATTGACAAAAAGAAGATTTAGAAAAAATCGCCCAAGGTTGATGGCGTTTGTTCAGCTGGGCGATTGAAAGCTCCGGATATGGGCTAGCAGAATGTTAATTGTTTGCACTGCACTGTGTACGTGTATTCGCCTCACTGCGAGAAAGAAACTGTCGGAACAGACCGCCAGACGGGAAGGGATAGAGTCAAGAATTGGCTCAAGAAAATCTCGGCGAAAGATTGGATGGATTCAATAAAGCTGATACGATGCTGTGCAGATCAGTTGGGCTGCTTTACATACCACCTACGTACATATACATTACATACATGCACTCGTAAGGGACAGGCTCACATCCACGTATCAATGCATGTGCATATACCTACATGTACATATGCACATGTACGAGGCAGAAATGGCCTGGTCTTTTGAGGGGGGCTGCAAAAGGTGCATGCCGCCATGTATGAACAACCTGGATGCATTAAGCGACTGTAACTCTGGTGACGCACCGCATCCAGCGGAAACACTCTCATGGTCGGATCCTGCGGTTAGCCACGTCACCAAAGGAGTCGCCCTGCGGGAGAAGAAGAGTGGTGAGCATTGATGATGGCGAGCAACTCAGCAGACGGGATTCAGCAGTTGAACGCGAAGCAATGGTCCCTTGCATGAGTTATGCTAGTAAGACGAAACGAAGCCCGATCCTTGTCAAGTCTCAGAGAATAGCCGGACCCGGTAGTTGTTCAGATGGTAGCATCAGCCCCTAGTATCACCTAGTATCATCTCCACTAATACAAGGCAGACGTGTTTACAGAATATTAGATGTTGGAGGAATAATGGAGAAGAATACGGGTGGCCTATCTGGTTCTTGGTGTTATAATCTGACTCTCTCTTAGGCTTTGCTATGGCGTGTGGCGCTTCCGATTGTGATTGCTTAGCCGACAAGGTGACCAGGGTAAGTGGTGTTTGTCGAGTACGAGCAGAATTGGGCTCGCAGATTCATTCTCTCTGAATAGCATATTCTACGTCTGTGGAATAAATTTTGTTGATATGAATTCTAAATACGGTACTTAAAGCCAACTCAATCTCGACGAATAATTTTACCTTCTCGCATCTGCTAACAGAGATATTCATATATACTAGTCTATTTAGTATTACCATTTGGGTTCATATATGTCTTTGAATTCGTATGACTAGCTTCCGATGGATTCGAGATACTAGATCTCTATTCCGAATGTTAACTACACAAGTAGCCAGAAAACCTTGGGCATATCCCCTCAATGTGCGGGTTGTGGCTCTCCTGGGTCCCCAGTACTCTTGGGCGTGTGACTTCAGCCCCTGTGGATTTAAGATCAAAAGCCTCACCATAGAGTGCAATAGTACGGTGTGGTAGCAACCTAGAGCTCAAATCTACGGCAGTTTACATCTAGCAACACCATAGGCGCCATCCTTCGGAACATGGATAACTTCCGCGGCAACGTCTAGCGAATTCAAATAGCCTGGTCGATCCCCAGCTTAGCTTCAGCACAGACCGTCCATCAGATGATTTCAGCCAAGGTCACGGCTCCATCCTCGATATGCATGTAGTAATGCTTATTCATATCACCACTGGGCTTAAAGAAAACAGATAGCCGCCGGGGTGTAATGGCGATCTGGTCATCTGCTACTGGGAACTAGGTATTGTTGCAAAGCTAGGGAAGTGAACGAATCTGATAGCAGCCCTACGAGATGATTTCTGATGCTCCGTCTCGGAGAGAAATCTCACCAAATGTGGGGAATTTCAACACTCAAAAGAGTTGAGTACCAGGTTGAGACGTCAAGTATTACTGTATGTAGACCAAAAGGAGCTGAACGGGACAAAAGGCGGATTTCAGATGAAACAATTCTGTATAGAAATGCACCACATTCAACTGCTAGACATTGATTTAGAGCTTTGATTGCCATTTGATTAGCAATACTTGGCGAAAACGGCGTGCAAGCGGGGAGACTCTACGTACAAGCAATTATCGAGCACCCACATATACACTCAAAGTGTTGAAACCCATATTGTCGTCGTAAAAGGTAAGGAGTGCGGAGAGCACCTGGTCGATCGCACTTCATGGGTATGCAGCGCCATGTAACATCAGGGCCTGCCATACTGCATAGTAAGTGCTGTCTGTCATACTGTACAGTACAGAGCAGAGAGAGATATTGCATGATGCTACTCCAGAGACTGTCTCGGATTAGTATAGACTTACGCGCATTCACGGGGTATTACGAGATGCGCTCTCGGGAGACTTCTTATCCGTGTATACAAATGTCATCTGGGCTACTAAAAGGTAATTGCTGTGAAACCGTGTTTTATTAGCTTGTTGATCCTTGCCGCCCTTCTTTCTGTTCGTGCTCGGACCATTAATCTTATAGGAGCACAAAGATGGAACATTGAACTTTGTACGAGTATACTGCTATTTGAAATCTGCGCGGATGTCAATCGTTGCTTCATACATACAAGCAGCAGCTGCTTATTTAGTTTCCCACCGCCTCGTAGGAGCCTCATCGTGTCATTCCCTTGTCTTTATTCGTATCCCGCGGCCAGTTAGAAGCTCACAAATCGCATCATCCGCCTCGACAGCCACAAGATGCGGCCTGCTTATGTGCACGCCATCTGGGGCCTGCTAGGCCACAACAGTCTTGCTGCTTTGGCCCCGTCCGCAACCATTCCCGATGGTGATGTAACCTACTGGGGTATCAATCGCAATGGGGTGGAAGCGTTCTTGAATATACCGTATGGTATGTCCACGTCCGGTGCGCATCGTTTCAAACCGCCTCGACTTCATGTCCCAGTCCCTGGGAGTATCATCTATGCGGATTCGTATGGGCCGGCTTGTCCTCAGGCCTTGGGAGGCTGGGTAGCGCCCTTATCTTTGACAAATGTCACTCGGATTTCGGAAGATTGCTTGAATCTCAACATCGTCAGACCAAAAGGAACAAAGCCAGATGACCTGCTCCCTGTCATGATATATATCCACGGTGGTAGCTTCTGGGCTGGTCAAAACAGCGAGATAACCACTACTCCGGATGGCTTGATTCTTGAATCGGTCAAAAATGGGCTCCCAATTATGCATGTTGGCATGAATTATCGCCTTGGGTGTAAGTTGCAATGATTTCAATGTTCGTTGGATACACATGGTCAGAGTTGAGTGTGCAATGACTTACACAGATATAGTATTTGGGTTCGCTCAATCCGATGCTCTAAAGGCGGAGCGCTCGAACAATGCTGGATTGAGAGATCAACGACTTGCTATGGAGTGGGTTCGAGACAACATTGCGCATTTCGGCGGCGATGCCTCCAGAATAACAGTATTTGGTCAATCTTCCGGAGGTATGAGATTTACTTCTATGAGTGCACAAGTATCTTCATTGTTAATAACTTTTTTGACGATATAGGTCTGGCCGTGGGTATGCATATCCTATCATTTGGTGGCAAGCAGCCTGTGCCCTTTCACAATGCAATCGCCTCAAGCGGTGCCTTGGAGCCCGGAGTCGTTTCAGATATAACAGAAAATGCCATGAAAGCCGTTGTGGACTATATTGGATGCAACGAGACCGACTTTCATTCTTCCGACACCTTACTCTGTCTTCGCAACCACAGTATGGACTCTTTACTCGAGGCCTCTCTGAAGACTTATCGATCCGATATCAACGTTGGTGACATTTGGCTACCTTCCATCGACGGTGATTTTCTTCCAGAGTGTCCTTCAACCCTCCTTAGTCAAGGGAAATTTGCCAAGAATCTCAATGTGATGCTGAGTTGGTGTGAGGACGATGTCACACTCTTTACTGACGAGAGTATCTCGACTGCCGACGACGCTCGGAACTTCATCGCGAATTATGTGCCAAATTTGTCTAGTGGGAATCTTGATAAGCTTCTCTCGCTTTATCCTGGGTCTGATTTCGCCGCCAACGGAGAGTTGTCTTTGTCCGCAGAGTTCTATCGTACTGCCAGGATATTTCGAGACATTGTCATGACATGCCCGGCTATTTATTTTGGCCAAGGCGTTGCCGAGCAAAATGCAAACACGATATACTTCTACCACTGGAACCAGACTATTCTGGGTCCTGTTTTGGAACATCTTGGCCATCCTCCTGGCATGGGACCTATTCACACCGCCGAGTTCGCATACGTCTTCGGAAACCTCTCACACTATGAGATGGATGGCGTTCCGTTCAACCCTTCGCCTTCTGATCTTGAGCTTACAGTCAGGGCTTCTCGATCTTTCTCGACGTTTGTTAACATTGGTGAGCCGGGGTTACCAAACCGCCATACGTTTCGGGGCTTCAATCCAGCCTTTGAAAAACCAGGCCAGACCCAGGTCTTTGTCGCTGGGGGACCGGATGAGGGCCTCTCTTACATTGATGGGTTACAGGCTAATCGGGCTTTGGCCTCGCAGAGAATTAGAGAGCGATGTTCTTTTCTTAATTCGGAAGAAGTATTGAAAGAGCTCGGAACCTAAACTGGATACTGAGCCAGAGTGACTGCTGTGATTTCTGCAGAAACTTCGCTATTCCGAAAGACATTAGTTCGTCTAGATTACACCTTTTAATATTGTACATTTAATTGCCGAGACATTCTCAGCCCTGATTATTTGAACCCTACATTTACAATTTGCTCCAGCGTTTTGAAGCCGTCGTGGGCGTACCCTTTTGTGACGTCTACTTTGTACTGCTTTCCGTCCACCTTGATAATGCCGTATCCCACATCTGTCCATGCCGCTCTTACACCCTGAAACATGTTCACAAACGCACGGCCAATCCTTCGGAAAGGCATAGTGAAGAGATGTTCCATGTCGAATTTGAACAGGGCCTTCTTCCGTGCCTCTTCTTCAAGCTGCAGCTCGAGTCGTCTCAGCTCCGGTACGTATTCGCTCGGAAGCGAGAAGCGGGTCTTGAGCGCAACATTATCAAGCTCTGTCCTGATAACCTTTGGCTGAAGCAAGGGGACCATTCGCTTGACTGTCACTTCGAGTTGGGGCACGCCTGCGGCGATTCCTGGTCGTGCGGCTGCTTGGCCCGCCGCTTGAAGGGGCGGCAGCACACGGATGCTGCTGACGATGTTGGGGGTCTTTGAGATGAGATAGAAGCCCATGGCTCCGAGCAGGGCATATGACGCTCCAAAGGTGAAGCCAACCCATTGCGGGATGCCTTCTGGCTGCTGGATGGCCGTTGGGCCGGTCAACACCGTCCAGGTTATTATAGACAGACCACTCGACCAGCATCCGAAATAGAACCAAAAATGTGAGGGTGCTTCATATAGCAGGGTTGGCGTCTGCTTGGACGCCAGGCTCTTCACAAAGGCATATCGACTGGGGGCTATTGAAGCTGCCGGCGACGCGGGAGAATTCGCTTGGCTTGTTGGTGATTTCGATCTGACATCTTTAGGGAGCTTCGGTTGAGGCTTCGGTGTCGCAGAGGCGCGCAGTCGCAATGATGCTGTGAAGAATCGGGATTGAGTGGATGTGAGGTCTGGGAGAGTTGTTCGCGGGGTCAAGGGCGCCCGAGGGCATGGGAAGAGGCGAAAGCCCCTCGCGAAGCTCGCCATGGTTGGGCGGCAGCAGTGAGCTGAAGCTTTTGTGCTGACTGGACTATGATATAATTGACGTTGGGCGGCTCAATTGGATTCTTGCGTCATAAAGCGGCTGCCATCACTTGCAATGGCCGATGTGGTGAAGCTATCGCAAGCACTTACATGTAGAAAATGTTGATAATCAGGCGATCTAAGAACTGCCGTATCTGTGGCCTTGCGCTAAGATAACAAGTTAAGCCTGTACCTAGGCCGAGAGCATGTCAAGTGTGTGCGTCCAGGTCCCTAGAAAACAGCGCATTCTCCACTTGCGCTACAGGACAGCTGTTGTACCTTGAGGTGTTAGTATTTGATGACTGGGATTTCGCAGAGCACCAAATGAGCTGCGGATAATGTA
This sequence comes from Trichoderma afroharzianum, assembly GCA_037893235.1. Taxonomy (NCBI): domain Eukaryota; kingdom Fungi; phylum Ascomycota; class Sordariomycetes; order Hypocreales; family Hypocreaceae; genus Trichoderma; species Trichoderma afroharzianum. Next base: position 957,044 of record JBBLXW010000002.1, on the reverse strand, counting down.
GTATGTCCATAATTCTACGAATAAATTCCTTGTAATAAAACCACGTAATTTTAAGTTTTTGATTGTTTGTCTTGAATATAATCATTCTTTACACTGTACAAAAGCTTCCACGAGTTCTTCCGTGCGGCATTCCGTTAGTACCAGAAACCTCCCGGCGCCTTGCACCCCACCAAAAAAAAGGCCCGTGGTCTGTGCGCGCCTTTCAACAGGGCCGATTCCCAACAGCAAAGAAAGCTCTCATCTGCGAGCATTTGAGCCTCTTCGCTTGAGCATCACCACCAAAATCCCGCCTGTGACTCTGCTCAATTGGGCTCCAATGGCTTCACTTGCGGCGGCGTGCCGCATTTCATCTCGACTTGCAAGCGGCCGGGCTGCTCGCAGTACGTGTCCCGTCCCGTGCGCCGTCGCGCGCAAACCCTCCCACCGGAGCATAAAATGCAGAGACAGACAGCATGGACGGGGATATGCATAGAAGACACCGTAGCTAACATGGCATGGCCGTTTTCTACAGGCTTCACCACTTCGTCGCGATGCCTCGCTGCGCAGAACTTCACCATGCCGGCCCTCTCCCCCACAATGACGGAAGGAAACATCGCCAGCTGGAAGGTCAAAGAGGGCGATTCCTTCAGCGCCGGCGACGTCTTGCTCGAGATCGAAACCGACAAGGCTACCATGGATGTCGAGGCCCAGGATGAAGGTATCATGATGAAGATTATCTCCCAGGATGGTAGCAAGAGCGTCCAGGTTGGCACTCGAATTGCCGTCTTGGCCGATGCCGGAGACGATATCAGCACTCTTGAGCTGCCTGCGGATGAGCAGCCCCAGCAGTCAGCCCAGAGCACCTCACAGCCCTCAGCTCCCGCGCCGCGGGAAGAGCCAAAGTCTGCTGCGAAACCCTCTGCAAAGCCAGAATCCGCTGCCAGCGGAACCTACGAGCACAACTACCCTCTGCTCCCCTCAGTCGGCCTTCTTATACATGAACACGGCATCAGCAAAGAGGATCTGAGCAAGATCAAGGGCACGGGACCCAGCGGACGACTACTAAAGGGCGACGTATTGGCCTTTATCGGTGCTATCAACGCCGATCGCCCCGCCCAGGTGTCTTCGCATTTCAGCAAGCTGGCCCATCTAGACTTGAGCAATATCAAAGTAGCTGAGAAGAAGGCTCCTGCTCCTAAGGCTTCCGAGGCTGCCTCTAAAGCCCCGAAAGCTGCTCCTAAGGAGGAAAAGGTCCTTGTCCAGCTTCCCATCTCGTTGGAGAATGTTGTGCAGCTGCAAAGACGTCTCCAGGATTCCGCCGACGTCTCCGTCTCAACAGCCACATTCATCTCCAAGGCCACAGCATTTGCAAACAGCCGTCTACCTGCCGTACCTCATGCGCCAACTGCTAGTGAGTTGTTCGACGAGGTTCTTGGCCTAGGCAAGGCCAAAGCTACCAAATTCTCTCAGGGAGCCTATGTTCCCACCATCCCTGATTACTCATTCACTGCTTCCCGGAGAGCCTCTGCCCCCAAGTCCGACATTATTGACATCTTGACCGGCCCTGCCAAAAAGTCCAGCTCATCGTCAGCCCAGCGGGCTTCCCCTAGGCTCGATGCTAGACTTGCTGCCGATGGAATTCATACCTTCAGCCTGCTGGTTCCCAAGGAAGAAAAGGCCAGGGCCGAGCTGTTCTTAGAGCGATGCAAGCTCGCCCTGGAGGAAGTGCCCGAGACATTGATATGAATTTGAACCCCTTCTTGTCAGCTGAATTGTAATTATAATCATGTCCCCCAAAAACTAGACTTTTCAATTATATTTAAACACCATCTTCATTGTCACGTTTCTACTTGTTTCATGAAACCGGATTGACTTCAGAGAGAGCAGGAATAGGAAGCGGCTGAAATTTTAGGGGTGGACTCTAACCCATTCTCATATTGGTCTTTGGTGGAGAGGTCAAGGTAATTTGCAGTCAGTGTTCGGCAGGGAGAGCACAATGTCATTGTCAGCGACTCATCTGACCCTTGGACACAGGTCAGTGTCGAGACACGGTACGCCGGGCGTAATCCGAGAGAAAGGTGGCTTGCAGCTCGGCGTCGAAAGCTAACACTGACTGGGACGAATCGGGGACCTTTGCCAATGTTCGGTAAGCAGGGATACATACTGTTCAGGTTGCCATTGCTGCAATTGCTGTTGCGACCTACTGCTACTGCTACTACTGCTACTATTTTGTGCTACATGTGAGCGATGTTTGTCCGACTGGCTCGGTCTCGGGAGTGAAGGCCACACGCCAGAGCAATTGCAGAACAGGGATGACTTGTCCCATGCATAAACCCTTTTCTGCCCCCAAATCCCTCCTTTTTCCTTTGCCAATATCCCCGTGTCTTAGACACCAGTGTCCGCCTTGTTATCCCAAGAGCGATTGAGAACAACTGCCTTGTCCCATGATCCTTGCCGTGGTTTCACAACAGAGCGATAGCTTGTGATCTTCAGCCCGAAAGATTTCGACGTTTTCTAATTCTTACCCAGCTATGCTGTAGGTAGGATTGCTCTTCATGGCCTAGCGCCTCACCACTAACGACGAAATGGTTGCAGCACGGCAAGATTCGACGTTGGACTTCCCCCTTCGAAGCTCTACCACACTCACACTACTCTTTGGCCAAATGCAAGGGTGATCAGGCACGTGGACACTCGCGGCGATGCCGCATCTTGGAAACATCGAATAGCACGCGTCAAGGCCTGGCTGACCATTTCCAATCATCCCATGGCGCGGCAGCCAGACCCCGAGCTTTCTACACCGGCTGTAGCTTACTGTTCCGTCATTGGGTATGTGAGGCCAGCGGGGTACGCTCGGTGAATGTAGCATGGATGATATGCATCAGGTACGAAGTACGTGGCGCAAGGGATGCTCGCAGCCATCAGGCTCTCAAGTTTATGCGGGCGCTAGTCTCCGGTCTAGACTTGCGCGGACATCGATCTTGGACTCTCGACAGCATTGGTGACCATCGATTTGCAAACTACTGCTATCTAAACGCATGCGAGGGGGCGCCATTTGCATTCAGACGTGTCTACGCAGGCTCATCGAGAAGCATGTGACTATCTTGTTTTGAATCCCCTACGCAATCGACACGGCGTTAAGAGCCAGACCGCTGTGGACAAAGGCAATGAATGAAGCATGAGCTGGCTGCTGTCACATTATGCTCGCCAAGTGGCACGAACCGTCTCCAGGGCTCGGGTATATCGACTTGGGTCTATGCGAAGCTCAGACGTCGTTTACATGTACTAACGGGATAAGCCGCTTCGCTATTTTCAGACACCAAGCTGGCAACATCGGCACTATGACCGCCAGTTTGAAATTGAGGGCGAGTACCGCGAGTACCGAACGCAGTACCCAGTAGTTGCCTGGTGCTTGCTTGCCTGTCGACTTTGACTCTTTTCGTCATTCTGACGCTCTGGCACTTCCTCGAATCGTGGGCGGATCTTGTCTTACTTGAATATCCCGGTAATTTCACTTGTGACTACAAAACCAAATATGAGAGGATGAAGGATATGCTGTGTATCCTGAGTTTCATCCACTCAAGAGGGAAAAAAAAATTCACTTCTCCTCACTTTTTTTCGAACCAACGGCACACACGTCAGTTCCAACACGCACATCCATGGTGAGAAAAATTACACAAGGCTGCGATGCCCAACTATGCACATTTAATCGTTTGGCCTCGTTAGACTGACAGCAAGCGCTCCACTCCTTGATGGCCCGTCCACAATTGCGCTTACACGAGGCCCCCCAGTATTCGTTCTGGATAGATACTGTGATGGTTATGTTATTTTCCGAGTGGATTGCATAGAATATTGCATGTGCCGTCCCGTGTTCATGACAAGCAGAGACAGTGTTGCGAGGCCCCTCAGCTCTCTCTCTTCTCTCTCACTCTCTCTATTTCTCTCCCTATCTCCTCCATGGGGGGCGTACAGGATTTCGTGATCATTGGCCCCCATCCAAGTTGAACGTATCAACCTGTTGGCGTTTGCTTGCTGCTCTTAATGATCATCAGCTAGTGCCAAACCGCTGGCTTTCCTTCTTTTGACACCCTTGATGACGCTTTCCTGTGGGGGAAATGTAAAATATCCACGCTACATCACATAAAGAACGGCCCAGTAATTCGTCTCTCGTTTAAACGATGAGGGATACGCCCGAAGCCTTTCGATAAGCGTGCTTGGTACATGAAGTTCTCCATAATCTTGGCTGGACCGATGGTACGGCCAATCCCAGGTCTGTCTTCATATGTATGTATTACGGGATATGACCAACACTAACAGCTATCCCGACGGCAGCAGCTCAAAATCTCCTTATCATCCTCGAATATTTCAGCTGCCAATAAAGCTTCCCCGAAAGGTTGCTTTGGCCAGGATGCTTAAATGACATGCGCGGTACTAGAGTCGCACTGTCTCATAGACCCATGCCCATGCTGAATGGAGATACATCAAACTGATGCTATACATACAGCTGCAGAGCGGTCTGAGATGGTGAAGGAGCCAAGTCTCCACCTCAAGCGCGATCGGTGCAAGCCCAACTGGGCCTCAAGCTCCTAACTCGGACGGAGATGGTAGCTGCCGGTCCGGCCAGCTCAGTGCTATTTGCGGCGAGGCTCAGACAAGAGAGAATACCAGGGACTATGGAGCTGAGCCCATCCTTGACGCCACTGTTTCCATGTTCATGTCTTTGGCAGAAGCCTTCATCAGTCCTCATTCGTGTAAGATACTCGGTGCCGTTAGACCTCCAAGATGAGAGATCTCCGCTACGTCACCGATGGGCAGCAGGCATGAATTCAAAGCCCGACGCCAAGAGGGCCATTGGGACAACAAGCAAGCAGTGTTGGAACGATCAGGCGGGTGCTACGCCCTAGTACATCTTTACCAATCACTCGGAGTCATTAATCCAATGAGGACTTGCCACAGACCACCAAACGGCATATGCTTGAGTCCGAACAGCTCGGGGGTGTGTATTTGCTCCTGTCCCACCCACACGTCAGGCAAATCGCACACCGGTTCCCTTTTGCTAGGTTGATATTTCCCCAGGTGTCACCATTCTTTCAAAAGGTTTGGCTCTTTCAGTCTAACATTACATCCAGCTATCCACTCAATTCGAAGCCGTCGTCGGGCTGTCTCTGCACTAGGGGGTGTCGTGTTAACATCATTCACCCATGGAATAGGGACTGTCTCGTCCGTCTGCTCAGTTGTCATTCCAATCTGCATACTCCTGATCCAATCTTACAGCCATCGCTTCCCAAGAGGCCTTCACTAGCGGGCTAACATCTACGCCGGGAAGACCCTTGAGCATAGGGAGTGACGGGGCGATAACCTCCCATCATAGCATTGGGGGAAGTTTGTGCCTTACCGCCACGTGGGCACTTCTTACTTCTCGCCGACTCTTTTGCCAAAGAGCTCACGAGACGCGGGGGGTTAGCAAAAACCAAAGCCTTATAAGTGCACGATGACGGTAGACGAGCTGTCGTGGAGGCTTTGTGAATTGCTCTACGGTAGCTGGTGCCTCCGCCTTTGGTAGCTATTACAAGAAAGGAACGATACCCGGTTTCGCAAAGAGGGCATCTGTCGGATGCACAGCACTCCTCTCGCCCCTCATGACCCGACCCAGAGTTCCTGACGACAAGCGGCAAAGGACCGCGCGTGCCTGTGATTCTTGCAAGCGCCGGAAGCAGAAGGTGAGCCTACGAGTCATCAGTCATATTTCATTCAGTTGGCCCTAGAGGATTTGGGACTCGTTACTTTTCTTTTTGTGTACACTCCAAGACAAGGCACACACACTTCGCACTCACACTCACACTCACACTCACACACAACCTCTCTCTCTCTCTCTCTTTCTCTCTCTCTCTCTCTCTCTCTCTCTCTCTCTCTCTCCCTCTCTCTCTCACACACACACACACGCGCGCGCGCGCGCGCGCGTTCCTCCCCAAAAGAAAGCCAAGAAAAGAAAAGAAAAGAAAAAACAAGGAAAAGGGGCCTTGACCTCGCGGCTTTATTTGCGCTATTACACATTCCCACGCTCCAATTCCTGACTATCGAATGTCGCGATATGCATGTCACCCCCAACATGCGTTCGGTGTACGGAATATGGGCAGTTCGTGCGGGAAAAAAGTGGTATTTTCTTACTTCAGCTGCAGCGAACTATTCCGAGCGAGGCGAAACCATATGCGAGTGAGCAGTGGTTTTTTTTTTTTTTTTTTGATTGCACAGCATATGTACATTTCGTATATGTCTGTGCAATGTGACAGATCTTCTACATTCAACCAGCGCCCGGCTTTAACATGGCTTGACCGGCATAAGTGTGTTGGCAAGCGGACGCATTGCCCCTTTGGAGAAACCAGGCCGTCCGCGGTGTATCATACAAAAAGCAAGCTGCATGGAAACCGCCTTCGCTAAGAGTCTCGCATGCTACTCTCGTCGTCTCGGTTATGTACGCTGCATGAGCTGACTTTTTGCTTCCAAGTGTAATGGCCTTCACCCGTGCAACACGTGTATCAAGAGAAACTTGATATGCGACTACACGGACGGTCGAGGCCCTGCCAAACTCATGGCAGTCCATACGACCTCTCCGACAGGACAAAGCAACGCCTCTGACTCTGTTGATGCCGTCGGCGCAACTCCTATCCGCGAAGCCACGCTCGAGACGTCCCCGAAGAGAGCATCCAAGCAAGCCAAGGCGGCGCGACAGGCGAAGAGGAGAAGCCAGGGCAAGGAAAAATACTCTCGCAATGTCTATGAGGTTTCTTCCGTCAGCGAGGGGGATGAAAGCGTCCGCCAGAGTACGGCGTCGGAATCGGACGAAGAGGCCGAAGTTATTGGTCAAATTAGAATGCTGCAGGACCCCATGAAACGGCTCCGTAAGTAGACTTTTTTTTTATTCCCTTGGTCAGAATTTCTGGACCGTTTGGCTGATGTCAATCAATTGCAGTTTATATCGGAGACTCGTCCACCCTTTCGTATCTGCAGTTAATCCGCATGATTGTTTTTAACACGACTGGGTCGTCTGCGTTTACAGATGATCCTAGCCGACACCACATCTTGGAGCCCGCTACAGCAACATCTTCGGGTTCCATGATGATCCAGTATATGCTTCCCAATAGAGATGTATCAAATTTCTTGGCTCAATCTTATTTTGTTAATGTATGTGATGTGTTAACAAAACACGCCTACTTTACTCCCCATCGCATTATGGCCAATTGGCTAATTCCGCTGCAGACCAATGCTCTCATAGAACTGTTTGATCGAGCAACTTTTTATCAGTATCTAGATGCATGTTATTCGACCCCAATGGAGGTCAATTCTTCGACACTTTGTTTGGTTTATCTGACTTTGGCAATTGGCTTTGTTCTTGCAACACCAGCCCCCAACAGCCCAGAGGAGCTGATGATGAAGAGTTTCCCAGAAGGCCCCGAGGGACGGGCAGAAACCCTATTTCGGGCTGCCAAGTGTCTTAGTGATCCTCTGAATGTGGCTGAACATGCGGATTTATGGACGATTCAGGCCTGGACACTGATGGCGTTTTACATGTTGATTGTATCGAAGCGCAACGCGGCATACGCATATTGCGGTTAGTGGATTTCTCTTCCAATCTCGTTCTATTTTCCTTTCCTTTTTTCTTTAGTTCTAATCCTAGTCTTAGGAATGGCGGTTCGCTCTGCGTATTCCCTGGGTTTGCATCGTATTCGGGACACAATGATGAAGTTTGACGATGAAACCGCAAGGCGGAACCTCTGGAGAAGTTTATTTGTTCTAGACAGATTTCTTGCTACGGCTCTTGGGCGTCCTGCTGCGATATGCGAGGAAGACTGCTCAAGCGATGCGTTATATTCGCCAGCAGCAACCCAGCAGGAAGAGGTTGTTAGGACTGTTAACCTTGACGCGTCTGTGCGGATTTTCAAGTCTATCGGCACAATGCTGAAGAAGGTTTACTCGGAACGAAAGATTTCAACCAAGTTGGCTCAGGAGATTGTCGACGACTGCCAGTTGTGGGCTTTTAACGGTGATCCATCTTTGGCAGCACACGATCTCCTCCACGGCAAGGCGCCGGCGGAAACGGGGATCCCCATCTTGCATGTGCAGCTCCTTCATTACCACTCAATCCTTCTACTAAGCAGGCCATTTTTTATTGATCTTTTGGTGAAGACGCGGCCAACGATCTCAAATGATGTGGAACCTTTTCATCGGACATTTACGAGATCAGAGAAGTTTTCTCAAGCTTGCGTGGCGGCGTCGACTCACTCGGTGACGCTCATTCAGGCGGCGTTTGAAGCAAAGTATTTGCCGCGACGCAACCCATTTATCTTGTAAGTGCATTGGTCGGAATCAGCCATGACGATCTGCTAATAATCACATTTGCAGATATTTTCTTTTTGCAGCGGCCTTGATTATCTTGAGTAATGAGTTTGCTGGACTATATGAAAACGAGCAATACGCAGACTCCATGAGGAGCGCAATCAATATCATGGAGTACTGCGCCGTCGTGGACGTTCAAGCTCAAAGAATGCTCTACATTCTAAAGTCATTCTTGGCAGACGTGGAGAAGCATTTGAAATCCTCGGTACCAAACGAGCAATCTGAGCTCGCCCTACCAGAGTGCCACATCGGTGACCCTGAGGAGGTTTTGCACACGAGAAGACAGAGCCTTACTGCTCGTCGCAACCACCACCATCACCACCAGCCCTCTACCCCTATTGGCGGAGGATCTTCGTCCGATGCTATGGAATACTATCATCACATTGAGACGGATGCTCGGCAATCGAGCCTTCATATCCAGAGCATGGGGCCCCTGGTGATGAGGGGAGAACGTGGAATGCCTTCTTCTGCCACCACCAGCCCAACAGTGCCGAGGCGCTCAAACGCCCCTCGCTCACTTTATCGGCGAGCAGATCTCACGCTCGTGAAGCCAGACCGCATGGGAATCGAACAAGAGTTTGAAGAGTTCGATCAGATCAGCCCCGCTGAATATCAGTCGCCCATGAATTCGGAGGAAACCAAAGTTTACACGCACGACTATGGCTCGGCGATGATGTCGCACGGAGAGCAAGCCGCTTTCCAGCCCAGCCACGGTGGCTTTAGGGGTTATTCTACTCCTGGCGTGTCGTCGAATGCGAGTCGGGAGGCGGAGAGGGCTCACTTTGGCGGACATTATTTGTACGTCGATGAGAAGTGAGCTACTTGGAGGCTTAGGAAATGGGCGATATTATTTTTGAAGAGGAGGACTGTTGATCGGGAAAGAGAAAAAAAAATAGTTTGAAACCCTTTATTTTATATCATCATCATGACGGCGAAGGACTATCCTACTTGAGGGTATGTGGAAGAAGAGTAAGGGGAATTTTTTTTTATAAAGTTTTATATTTTATATTTTTTTTTCACATTCGTTTTATTTATTCTTTCCTTTGTTTATATCTTTATTTCTATATTCGAAACATTCGAATCTATCTATATAGTAGTTCACTCCATGTTAGTGTCTTTCCTGACGGAACGGCATTTGTCGTGAAAACTGCCCAAAGCTATAAAATTATATGGAAAGCCAGCTATCAATCCTGCAACAACTCTTTGGTCCGTCTTCACCATGCATTCGGGCCAAAATGCTCTCCCGCCGCCACATGCGCCCTAATAGCCGTCCCCTTAGAATCCATCGTCGAGTCGACAACAGTATTCCCCCACCACCTCGGCGGATCAATCCCATTCAAAGTAAACGCGAAAAATATGAAGAGCGTGGCCAGCGCCAGGCCCAAGTCTAAGCCAGACGACGTCAAAAAGTTCAAACGGCTCCACCACCGAAAGTAGCGCTTCTTGATCCAGAACTGGAAGACGAAGCCCACGATGCCCCAGGAGAAGTAATTGAGAGGAGTGGCAGGCGGGATGGAGCCGGGCCCGCCGAAGAGGAGCGGCGCGATGAGATATCTCACGGGGGATTTTGGGTGTTTCTTGACGATGAAGTAGATGATGATTGGGGTGATTGCGCCGATGATGAAGAAGATGAAGAGGCCGGAGTAGATTTGGCCTGGGGAGAACATTCGGCCTGGGCCAATGAGGCCCCAAATAACAGAGGCTAGAACATGATGAGCATGGTAAATTTCAGGCGAGGAGAGGCATTCTTACCAGAATAGAATACTCTTCCACCTGGGCATGTGAAGTGGTCCTCTTGCTGATCGTCGCATACATTTTCGATGCTGTTGAGTGCCAAGTTAAGGACCAAGACTTGGATGACGCATGAATAAGTTGTGGCGACGACTTGGGCCATGAACATGGTCCTAGGAGGTATTTTCATGTAATGGCCGAATTTAAGATCTGATACGAAATTGAGTGCTTGGGACCTTGTTTCGGGGCGTGTAAGTAGATTGCCTATGAAGGGCATTGTTGTATGTCATGCACTTACATCGTGATGTATCCAAATGTTTTGAAACTAGTCATGTACATAATCATGGTCAACGGCAAAGTATCTTTTCGTATTTGTCAGGGTTGCATAAAACGCGGGATAAAAACGTACAGCATGAGCGCTAGAGGCCGTCCCGGCTGGATGTAGCCGTAGACAAGCTCCGTGAGCACATTCAAGCCAATCTGATTGTTCGTCACGGCCTGGATGATACCGATTGGCAAAGAGAAGCCGAACGAAATCATGACGGCCAGTAAAAAGGCCCACCAAGTTAAATTGGTTGGGTACGCGAGCACTGTATAGAAGCCCAATGCCAGCATCTACATCACGTACGATGATGTCAGCGGGTGCCGAAGATGATGGTTGCCTGTGCTGCTGGGAATTGGGAGAGGGTGGGAGCAACTGACAATGCAGAAGAGGGAGAGGTACCACCAAGTCGGTGCCTCTTTGTACTTTCTCATCAGTTTCATGTGAATATCCGGCTTTTCCATGGTGCTGTTCATGTACTGCTTCCAAATGTACTTGCCGTGGTGCAGATACGTATACACGACGAGTGAGGAGATGGCGGCGAAAGACAGGCCATATGAGATGGCAAATGTGGTGCTATTGAGCCATGAGCCATGAGCCATGAGCCATGAGGTGAGACAACTCTGGAGCAGGCTGGAACTGACCTGATGAACAAGGGTGAATATTTATGGTAGGCTTCCTCATTCAGAGTCATGTCTGGATTCACGACCCGACTAATGTTGTACCTTGCTCCCGTGTTGTCGTAGATGCTGACGTCGTTGATGGGTAGGAACTGGGCATACCATGTCCCAGAGTAGTGGAGTAGAATGGTCAAACCTGAGTAGAATATGACAACGCTGATCAAGGTATTGGCAATCGCGTGCCTATGTTGCCGTTACTATCAAGAATAATGCAGCAAGTCAGCTGGGCTGGTGTCACTCACCAAGGTGTAACAAGAGGAGATCCGATGTAGCCTGTCACTTGGCTCCAGTCAAAGGTAATGGGTATAATGGACAAGCCAGTGTTTCCACCAAACAACTGGTTGATGACTGGGTTTTGCGGCGCCATCCAAGTCGCAAAAGCAAAGACGCTCAAGAACTGGGCAAAAAAGCCGGGGATAAAGTAGTATACAAAGGATGCTGCAGTCATGAGGCCAAACCATGTGTACCTAGGCAGCCTGCCGCCGAGGACCGTTGGGTCAATGTCATCACTCGAGTCATACATAGCATTCATCATGGCCACGGAAGCCAGATTTCCAGGCCATATCATCGACGCAGGATACACTGTGGTCAATTGGTTAGCTGTCATGTAAGCGAACTCACATCAAAGAAAGTGTAGTTGTCAAACCTAGATATTTGCGCATAACACCAGCAATTCCATATCCCAACGACTGCGTGCAAACGGTGAGCAAGATCTGGAAGAGCAATCCGAAATCCTGCTTATAGAAAACCATCTGCGCCAGGATAATATCTGTTGAATAGGCAACGGAAAAGGACACAGACGCCATTACTCCAATGATTGCATGCTCCTTCATGTTAAAGGGGCCAGGGTTCAGCTGCCACTTGAGGCCAAATATGTTGATCTCTCGTTCCGGGACAAATCTTGCCCATCCATGACCGATGGGCCAGGCAATGATCTGAGCGACCAGAGCTCCGATGGAAATGGCCGGCCGGCGCAGCGAGAAGATGGTGTTCATTGAGGCTCCAAGAATGACAAGAGACAGACCAATTGTCCACGCACGGACAGTATTGCATGGCACATCTTCGTCGTAATTGTGGACAGCGGCGCGAACCTCCGGATATGGGGAATTCTCCTCCTCGTCCTCATCCTCAGCTTTCTTAGACCCGTCATCGGATAAGCCGTCTTCATGATGTGCATGGCGACGGGACTCATGATCCTCCGGCAAGTTTGGGTCCATGAGGAGCTCATACTCGGAGCCTTGATCATCGTCGTCAGCATCATTCCGGGCGCCTGAATCGGGCCACTTGGAGATGTTTTCCCGTAGGTTTTCCATGAGTCCGGTAGTTGGGCTTGAAAGAGAATGCCGAGGATGAAGCCCAGATTCGCTCTCACGCCCACTCGCCTCAGCCATGTTATCCATGGTCGCCTCTATTCAAGGCGCTGGTTGAAGTATATGTATCTCAATGAGCTTCTGAGAGGGGGAGACCATTAGTGAGTGGGTTAGGTCAGCTGAGGAGAGCGATGCGGTAAGAATATAAGCTTGTGTAGCAAAAAATTCTCTCTCTCTTACTCTCTGTTCCCTCTGAGTTCAATTTGGAGCATCCATCTTGAATGAAATGGAATGAATATTGTCGTGTTGGTTCTGAAGTGCTATCAAGGGCTAAGCTCGCTCCGATAAGTGGCCACGCGACAATAGAACAAGCGCCTGAAGCTATGGCTGGCGGGCTTCGGATATATCGGGAGGTTATTTGTGGTTATTACTGTATAGATAATTTTCAGGTGTTATTTTCAGCAGATGAGCTCTCGATTGAATGAATTGAGATGATTCTTTCCTTGTTGCTGAGAAGGATGAATGTCTGAGACTGAGACAGAAGAGACAAGTAGCAAGAGCGCCTTACTGTAGACGGTGAGCAGCTGCGCAACTGCAAAAAGAGGTTTAGCGTATTTCGACCGCACTAACTGACAATACACTGCTAAACCGGGTCGGGTCATTTCCACAAACATTTCCATGTGCTCTGGATAAGTCATCTCAACTCATCTCGAATTTCAGCATTTCTCATCAAATCTAACAAAACGCCGCCAAAGTAAAATCAGTTCAAACAGCTGCTCACAACCCGGATTCCGTCTAGATCTTGATATGGAATCATAAAAAAATGCGGCGGGTTGTCGTGACTGGCCTCGGCGCCATCACGCCTCTCGGGCTCGGCATCCAACGGACATGGGCTCGTCTCATTGCTGGCGAGTCCGGCATCATCAGCGTTGCGGATCGAGAGCCTCGACAACGATGGACAGAGCTGACATGTACCGTTGCCGGCATCGTTCCTCAAGGACCTGGCGGGAAAGCTGATGGCTTATGGAAGGCTGATGAGTGGCTGAGTGCCGCGGAACAGCGACGCATGTCGGCTTTTACGCAGTATGCGATTGCGGCTAGTGATATGGCTCTGAAGGATGCTGGGTGGGAGGCATCACGGGTTGAGGACCAAGAGGCTACGGGAGTGTGTCTTGGGAGCGGTATTGGGAACCTAGAAGAGATGTATGACACGAGTCTGTCTCACGGTAGAGATGTAAGCCCACCAAACTCCATCTGTGCCTTACCTATAGTACTGGTTTAACTGAACAATTTTCACAACAGGGATATAAAAAGGTATCGCCGCTTTTTGTGCCCAAACTCCTCATCAACATGGCGGCAGGGCACATTGCCATGAGGCACGGGTTTCAAGGCCCAAACCATGCCGCAACGACGGCTTGCACTACCGGCGCGCATTCTATTGGGGATGCAGCTCGGTTCATCGCGCTGGGAGATGCCGATGTCATGGTTGCTGGAGGATCAGAGTCCTGCATCCACCCTCTCACTTTTGCCGGCTTCGGCAGGGCCAGATCCCTGGCCACAGCGTACAACGATAGGCCCCAGGCGGCATGTCGCCCGTTTGATGCCGATCGCAACGGCTTTGTCCTTGCTGAGGGAGCCGCAGTGTGCGTGCTCGAGGAGCTTGAGCATGCAAAGGCCAGAGGGGCCAGGATTTACGCCGAAGTCAGCGGATACGGCTGCAGTGGTGATGCATACCACATGACGGCGCCCCGAGAAGATGGCCACGGAGCATATCTGGCGATGAAAAAGGCCTTGAAGAGCGCGGGCATCAAGCCATCTCAAGTCGACTACGTGAATGCACACGCTACAAGCACGCAGGTGGGAGACACGGCTGAAGCAGCCGCCATCAAACGGATCATGATGGGCGACGAAGGCGTTTCGTCTGAATCCAAAGTCACAGTAAGCAGCACCAAGGGTGCAATAGGACATTTGCTAGGTGCAGCTGGAGCAATTGAGGCCCTCTTCTGCATCCTAGCCATTCATGAGGTGAGTCTAAGCCCCCATCTTCATTCTGCTCGCCCATGCAAGGAGCTCTACTGTGTTGAGTACTGATAATTAAATAAACAGGGGGTCGTGCCGGCTACTTTGAATCTGGAGCGGCCAAATGTAGACGTCAACTTCAACCTTGTTCCATTGACATCTCAGGAGAAGCAGGTCAAAGTTGCAATGAGCAACAGCTTTGGATTCGGGGGAACCAACAGCACGCTTGTGTTTTCCAAGTTTGAGTAAGCTTGTAAGAGTAAGATATCTGTACATTATATAGACACCATCAATGTAGAACTAAATAGCATTCAATAACATTCTCCGATATTCTCAACTACAAATTGAAATATCGTCTTATATCAAACATCAAATCATTGATTCTCAACCCCTCCTCTACTATTGGACCCTGCGAAATCTGCCCCTCCATCGAAACGCATACAAACCACCAGCCGAACTTCAGCCGCCACCAATCCATCCGATAATTTCTTCGCACAAGGGAAATCCACCGCGTCATGGAAAGGCTGCCGGGCCATGTTCAGAAAAAAAATCCATCCATCCAATATAGCTCGCCCGCCCAACGTCCTTCTCCCTCATGGCCATTCGATCCCTCCCGAAGCGCTCACCATAATTCATAATTATTTTTTTTCCGCAATCTTTTATCTGTTTTCTTTTCTTTTTATTTCTTCACAATGGCCTGCGAAAGCTGCAGATCCCAGGCCCGGTCCTTGCTCCGGGTCGCATCCCGCACATCAGTACCCCGGTCTTCGGCCGCCAAATCGATTTTTGTGCCGCTGCTTCATGCCAATGCGCCCGTCCGATCGTCGCCGCTGTCCCGGAGCTTCAGCAGCTCTAGCTCCAGGAGGCTCTTGGGGGGTCTTGGAAGCTCGATTGGAGAGTCCTACCGAGTGCTGGGCGCCTCAGAGAGACTGTTCAAGGCATGTGCCAAAACAGCTGATTATCGCATCACTGAGGAGCAGCGCAAGAATGATCAAGTAGAGAGATTGGATGACGGCGAGGAGATTGGGCAAGCTCTGGAAGAGGGAAACATCTGGCATAATAGTATGTTGACTTCAATCCAAAATGGAACATCACACCTGCTAACGGACTGCAGCTTTCAAACTGCCGCCCACCTTTAGCACTTGGTCGCACGTCACCATGTTGCACCTCTACCTCATCAACGCCCGCATACGATGCCTCGAGCGAGACGCATACCGAAATTGGCAGCAGCAGCTCATCGACCACTTCTTCTTCGAGTGCGAGAAGAAGATGCACATTGACCACAACATCACATCCAGCGCCCTCCGACAGCGCTACCTCAAGGATATATTTGTCCAGTGGCGAGGTCTCCTGCTCGCATACGACGAAGGGCTTATCAAAGGCGACGCCGTGTTGGCGAGCGCCGTGTGGAGGAATCTGTTCAAGGGCGACCCCGAGGTCGACCCCCGAGCGCTGGTGGCTATCGTTGGATGGATGAGATCGGGCCTTGTGTCGCTGGAGAGCGCCTCAGACATGGCTATGCCCAACAGGGCGCTGGAGGTGCTAGCCAGGCCAGTTGATGTGTTCTGGACGAGGCTGGAGGAACCATTCAAGAAAGAAGCTGGCAAGGATGCCGTGCAGGAAAGCCAAGAAGCAAAGCCTACGCCCGAGGTGGCCAAGGCTGCTTGAATCAAGGAGAAGAGTGAATCCAACCGACAATGACGATGACGACCGAAAGAGAAAAGAGAAATTGGCGACTTTGGGACCTGTAAAATATATGTATAGTGTCAAGGGCGAAAATGGTGGCGTGGGCAAGAAAAAAACGAGAGGAAGAAGATGGAGCATATAATAATGCAGTGTACGAGTGTGTTGGCATAACGCGGAGGCCCGACACGCCACCTCCTGGTATATAGAACTTTGTTGATGTATAGATGGAAAAAACAACCAATCTCACGCTCATCCTCATGCTCCCTCACTCAGTCGCTCCTCTCCCACATCTGAAACTCATACTTGATGCCCGCCTCTTCCTGTCCACCCTCTTCAACCTCTTCCCCCGTCCACTCCTGCAACTCCTCTCTCGACCTCTTCTTCCACCCATCAACCCCCTCCCCCGTCAAGTTCAGCGGGAAAAACGTATCGCACTCAAACTCAGCATCAATGCTCGTCAGCAGCACGCGCTTCGCCGCCGGATGCCTCAGCGCCGCCTCGTAGATCTGCGCGCCGCCCATGACGAAGATGCGCCCGCCGCTGGAATTCGCCTCTTGCGCGTACCGCAGCGCCGCCTCTACGGAGGGCACTCTGATCTCAGAGCCTGCGGGGGGAGGAGTAGGGTTGGCGGGCGCTGAGCGGGTGATGACGATGTTGAGGCGGTTCTTGAGAGGGCGGAATTTGGGGGGGATAGAGTCCCAGGTTTTGCGGCCCATGATGACTGCGTTTTGGGGGGTCTAGAATTCAGTTAGTAAATTGTTCATATATACATGATTATTTTTGATTTAAAGTATGAATAGAATACATGACAGTTCAGTCAAAGCAACGTCGTTTGTTGAGATGAGCCTCGTATGAGATGGAACAAGTTTTTCAATCTTACCTGTGATGAAGAAGCCGGAACTCGAGTCGTCACGCGAGCAAAATACTGCATTTCTCTTTTTAGGCCTTTCCAGGGCATCGTGCCCTGGAAGCCTATGCCCATGCTGCGGGTGGCGGCCACAATGAGGGTGAGTTCTGGCGATGCCATTGCGGATATGTTGTTGTTTGATATGAGGATGAGTAAGTGGTGAGAAATGGTGCAAGTTGTTTTAGTTGCCAATTTAGCGCAAGGAAATTGGCTGCACGCTTAAGTTACCTACCTGTAGGCTGTGGGTGGATATAGTAGAGCAGAGACAACAAACGGCTGGCTAACCGGGATAATATCCCAAAAGTTATTGAAGTCTCAGATTAAACATAAGCATCTAATTAATCATTTAATGTAGGTATTACACTTCCAATCGCCTACTACCAAGCTTTCGCTACAACTTTGACGGCGTCAACACCGCAATATCTTGAAATGGAATGTCCAGAAACTTGTAAATATGATGAAATCTGAGAATCCAGTCAGCAAAATGAAACCCTCCTTTTAGATCGGTGTAACTTATCCCCCCTTAAACGAAGGGAAATGTTTTGCAAAACTCACCGATCACTACCAAAAAAAGGCTCCTGCTCGCCCTTTGCATTCGTCACCCAAATCCAAGGCGCGCCAAAAGCCCCCTGATCGACAGCTCTCTGGGTAGTGGCCATGAGAACATCCTTCATCCCACCACGGGCCTTCAAAATCTTCTCCACCTCCTCCTCGGTGAAGAGCCTCTTGCCACCACCCTTGCCAGGATTCTCTGTCGCCCCCTGGAGCACAGCGCGCAGGTTCTCCTCTGGGATGAGATTGACATGGGGAGGCGTCCAGAAGGCCTTGAACAAGGACTCAAAGGTGGCAAGGAATGTGTCTTTTGGGTAGTTGGCCTTGATGTAGTGAAGTGCACGCAGTGGCGAGACGGTATGGGAGACAGCCATGAGGTCTGGAGGACTCTGGATACCGAAAAGGCCGACGCGCTCAGCGGCACGGCGAGAGTCATATTTTAGGTAGGCTGCCTTGGTCTCGTTTGTCCACGGAGGACGGTTCCCTGTATGGCCAGTCAGTACCACGGTGTGATGAATGTTGAACAATATCCAAGTCATGGAATACCTGAGAGGTGGTTGATGCCACCCAGCAGCACAGGGTGTATCCTAGCGAACACAATATGAGTATTTGATTCAATACAATGATTCCTTTTACACGGTCATGCGCCGTGTCCTTGAAGGGGAGAATGTGGGATGACATACTCTATTTCGACTCCATTGGCCGCCAGCTTATCTCGATTCTGCGCCAAGTCTGTGAATGCGATGTAGCTAAAATAGGATGCTAATGATAGGAATGCATTGATCAGTCATAAATAAATCACAATATCAAAAGAAGAAAAAGACAGGGGAAATAGCAGCATCGCCCCAGCCAGGACACACCGAGGCCAGAACCCCCCAAAGGGCAACGTCCAAGACTCACCGAGATCCAAGAAGCACTCAATCTTGCCGCCCATGGTTGGTTTGCGCTTGTTCCCCTTGTCTACTACAAAACAAGCAGCTTTTGCCCCAGATTTCCGCTTTTTTTCTTTTTTTTTTCCAAAATCGAGACTAAGGAGAATTGATTCCCGCAGATGGGCGCAGATAGGCGCAGATGGCGTGATTGACGATGATGGCAAAATCAGAATTCAACACGAGGGCATTTGAGAAGAGGAGCAGCGAGAGGCACATGTAAGACCGCTCCAGTACTTGTAGTTCATAGTACGGCAAAGCAATCAGCGAGGCTTTCCCCCCATTCCTCGATTTCATATGGGCACTTACTAGTGTAATCCGTGGCTTTACCCCGGGCCGGCTTCCATGGATGCCACAAACTGCTAATCCACTGCAGCTTTACCGCATAGCCGCCGCTGTAAGTTTGCGGGGCAACAGCGCTGAAGGACGCTATAACCAGCACCTGGGCACGGAACCGAGGCATCCATCAGACCCCCTGATCCATAGCGGCGGATGTTGAGTAATCGGAAAAGAGCTCCCGGGTTTAGATGCTGTGCTCCACAATCTCGGCAGCTTCACGCCCAGCTTAACTGGCGATTTATAAGTTTCGGAGGGGATGACATACTCGGTATGCCTCAGGGCTACTGGAATCCCATCAGCCTTATAAGCTCTACTTCTCCACTTTGCTTTGTGAATTGAAAGGAGAAGAAGCAATTGAGCATATCAACCTCTCTGAACCATCATCCGCGTCTCCGTCTCATCGTAGCCTCCATCTTACTACACATCTTACAATCTCTCCGTCTCTCTCCCTCTCCCTCTCCCTCTCTTCTTACACGTAAAACAACCATCAGCCAAAATGGTCAGCTCAAAGCCCGTAGCCCTCGTCGTGGGAGCTTCCCGCGGAATCGGCCGCCAAGTCGCCATCGATCTGGCCGCCAACGGCTACGCAGGTGAGTATCTTGACAATTCCAGCGTCCAGCATTCCATATCAATCAAATCAAACTAACAGCATCCAGTCGTCGTGGCTGCCAAGTCCATCACAGACCCTTCCAAGCTCACCGATAAAGCCCCCAATCCAAAGTCCAACGACTCAACCATCACCACCGTCGCCCTCGAAATCACCTCTGCCGGCGGCGATGCCACGCCCATCCAGGTCGACGTGCGGTCCGAGGAGAGCGTCAATGCCCTCGTCGCAAAGACCATTGCTGTAAGACAAATAGCCGTCCACTATAATACATCACATCACCATCACCATCATCAAATGCTAATACTTCTCCCTCCAGACATACGGCCGCCTCGACGTCCTCGTCTACAACTCGGGCGCCATCTGGTGGGCTTCCGTCGCAAACTCGCCCCTCAAGCGCTTCCAGCTCATGCAGCGCGTCAACCCCGAGGGCCTCTACGCCGTCGTCCAGGCCGCCCTCCCGCACCTCCGCCCTCACGGCCGCATCGTCGTCGTCAGCCCGCCCATCTACAGCCGCTTCTTCCGCGGCAAGACCGCCTACGCCATGGGTAAAGTCGGCATGAGCGTCCTGACAAAGGGCCTGGCCATGGACTTTAAGCGCGAGGGGCTCAAGGACATGGCCATTACGAGCATCTGGCCCGCCGTGGTAAGTAACCCATACCTATACAAAAACTTCCAACAAGATATATACATACACAGACATATATACCATATATAAAATCAAACATTTCACTAACCAAACGCAGGCCATCGAATCCGCCGCCACCGAGCAATTCACAAAGAAAAACCCCGGCGAGGAAAAGGACCTCCGCAAGCCCACCATCTTCTCCGACGCCATCCTCGGCATCCTGCGCTCCCCCGCCGAAAAGGTCAACGGCGAGCTGGTCCTCGACGAGGACTTCCTCCGCGAGCACATGGGCGTCACAGACTTTTCAAAGTACAGCGTCGTCCCCGGATCCAACCCGCGCCGCATCATGCCCGCCCGCTTGCCCGACTTGACTGTTGCCGAGCAGGATGATGAGGGGCAGAGGATGGATAGCGCTACTAAATCGAAATTGTAATTGCTCTTTTTTTTTTACACCTTCTTTTAAATCAGAGGGAGAAAGAAGGATGGGTCGTCGAGTGAGTGTGTGCTGAATAGCAAGCTTCAACTGTTTGGGCAATGGAGCCGTGTGGGAAATTGGGTCTTGGCTAGAGCAGAGATTGTCACTCAGCCATTGTAGGATATCGAGACAGATACATCAATGAAACAGATATACTAAGCACATGCTTGTCATGCCCATGTGCCAAAATACATACATGTCCAACGCCCACCCATCCAATCTTCAAAGAAACGCTCACGCAATCATGTCATCACAATTTGGAACTCAATTATTGATAGTGTATGTAGTATTCATAGGCTTATACATCTAGTTTTCCTCAAGGTATCTCCTATTACTTATCTCAAAAAGAAAAGGGTGCAAAGGAAAAAAAGACAAGGAAATATAACAAGCACGGGTTCCTGTAAACTCCAAAGCTTTAGGCAAACACGGGGCCACTCCTTTTTTGCCGGCACCACCCTCCTCACTCAGCCAAAAGTCCTTTTAGACTTCCTCAGAATCTGTCTGCTTTTTTCTTTTCTTCGTACACAAAAAGGAAAGATCAAAAATAGAAAAAAGAAAGATTAGACAAAGGGGGGGGAGAGAAGAAGAAGAAAAAAGCGCTGTGCCAACCCAAATCCAGTATCCATAATCAATCTTACAAGAAACAATTCTGCATAATGTCTCTTCACATTTTTTTTCGTCGCTCCAATGCTCTAGCGATGATGTCAAAAAGATTGAAACAAACTTATCGCTTCCTTCGTCAAAGACGCTCCTACACGTCCATGTCCTCTCGTTGGCTCAGTGGACCCATGCCCTGGATGTTTTCAATGTCCCTCATCACTTCGTTGAACACTATCGACACGTTCCCGA
Organism: Trichoderma afroharzianum; assembly: GCA_037893235.1. Taxonomy (NCBI): domain Eukaryota; kingdom Fungi; phylum Ascomycota; class Sordariomycetes; order Hypocreales; family Hypocreaceae; genus Trichoderma; species Trichoderma afroharzianum. Next base: position 935,643 of record JBBLXW010000002.1, on the reverse strand, counting down.
GCACCTTGACTCGGTTCCACTCGTGTCTGCTTCGCCATATCTCGTCCATCATCTCACGGTTGACTTGCTCAAGTTGCTCAATTGTACAGCCCGAGGTATATTCTGCCACCCTGTGCAAGAGTTCCTCAATTTGCCCCTCCACTTGCAATGGTTGAGAAGACGAGCCCGAGTTGCGAACCGCGTCCCCCGCCGAGCTCGAATCATGAGACGGCAAGCTTATCACCGACTTCACACCTCCCGGGCTCTTGTGCGTTTGCGAATCGAGCGATGGGCGGCTTATGAGCGAAGCAGATGAGCTGTCTGCGTCGAGAGCCGGTCCCCTAGCTTGAGTATGAGGCCAAATCTCACTAGAAGATGACAAGATACTTTGGTTATGCGGTAACATTTGGCTCTGGTTCTGGTTAACTACCAACGTGTCCGGCAACGTATCATCGTGCTCTTGGTTTCCGTTTGTGTTCTGCGTGCTCCAGTTGGAAGACCTATGAGTCGACGGATCCGACGTCTTAGTCGAGGATGCCTCGTTGATTACAGCCGATGGTGATACCCCAGGAGGCAGGGTGGTAATTGCAGCTCGCTGAGATACCTGTGTTGCCCCAGCCGCCAAATTTGCTGAGGAAGACAACTCTTGGGATCTTGGCGGCGGGGCCATGGGAGAGGTTTGGGATTGGGTCAGATTCTGGGTGTCGTCGTCGGTCCCGCTCATCTGAACATCGCCCTCCTTTATCGGAGTGGGAACACCGTTGCTAAGCGGATGCCCATTTTGGCCAGCTTCGCCATGTCCGTTAGACAAGGGGCTTCGTATCTGGAAGCGGGCCATGGTGCGAGCCCCTGGTACTGGTTCTCCAAGGGTGAGAGGGCCTTGCGAATCGCTGTCATTGCCTCCGCCAAGATCCGACTGAACTCGTTCCAATACAGATTGCATGGCTTTTCGCTTTCGCTCCTTCTCCGCTGCCTCTTTGGCTCGCTGCTGCTGGCGCTGGTAGAGTGCTTCCCAGTCGATATGGGCTGTGCTGGCTTCGATGCTCGCTACATCTACCTCGACGTTGCTGAGCAACTCGTTGGCCTTGAGAGTGCGCTCCTTGTCGCCAATGTTCTTGGCGTCTTTTGCCAGAGCCTTGATGTCGAACAAGAAGTCCTTGGGGCGAGCATAGAACCCGTTCGACAGGCGCTCCTCGATGGTTGTGGTCTCGAGATTGTAATAGTACTTGCCAGACTCGACGTGCATCAGCACGTCATTTCCATGCTTGTCCTTGACAATTTCAAAGGGTCTGTTCTCCCCTTCTGCCAGATCAGGTCGTACATAGTTCGGATCTGCCTCCAGGAACAAGTACTCAATCAGGTTCTGTTGAAGAACTGGCTGTCTGAACTTCTTGTACCGGCGGTTGATCTGATCCATGATGGGCTGCAGTTGAATCTTGAGAGCATTCAGGAGCTGGTGATCTTTCTTCTTCAGAGCCTTCGTCTCTTCTTTAGTCGGTGGCTTGACAGGTGCCGGAGGAGCTACTGGGAGCTCCTCGAGAACTCTCTTCTTGCGGTTGTCAAGATCTGGGAAGGCACGAGGTTGCAGCTTTACATAATCCAATGTTTTCGAAAAATACTCCATACGGTTGGCCTACTGAGTGTTAGCAATCCTTGCTCGCATTGTTGTGGGTATGGCGCCCATTCTCACCTTGTTCGGTCTCGTTATCTGCATTTGGTTCTTGCGAGAGTAGCCGAAAAAGTCGCGAACCATCTCTTGTGAGAGATCTTTCTTTTCGCAATCTGCGGTGGCCAAGAGGAGTACGGGATCCGTCGGAGCGATTGACCTCAGCATGGTGCGGAAGGTGACCAGCGCCAGCGTTCCAGCCAGCACCGTGTACCAGGCGTCAATGTTTGGAATGTAGATCACACTCGGCTTATGGCGCCGTACTTCAGTGAAGAGGCCAACGATGACTTGCTCCATTGCCTATTATTCAGTTAGCGGTGATCTGACACAAACGGGGTGAGAGGAGAGGGGACAGATGAGGCTTACTCGTCCGTCATTGAGGAGGGCAGGAAGGTCAAAGTTCTGTACGTGAATCCCTTCAAAGTGATGGAGGATGGCAGACGAGATATACCCTTGGCCCATGCCATGAGCGCCTGAGATGAGGAATCTGGGCCGGAAGACCCGAGAGCGTTCAAACTCTTGGTTGAGTGTCTCACGTCCAAATCCGTGATCTTCGTCCTCGAACTGCTCATACATAGCCTCTTCCAATGCAGTCGTCTTCTTTCTCCGAGGCAAAAGCAAATCAAGAGCCCGCTTGGCCTCGTCAAACTGTTCGCGGAGGAGAGGCGCAATAGAGTTTGGAAGGGGGCGCGCTCCTGATGTCGCAGAACGCTCCGACGAGGGTATCAACTTCTTGATGGAGATCATAAAATCGGAGGCATGGACTGAGATTTTTGAAGGATCGACAAGTAGTTTCTCTGTAGAGGAGTAAATCTGTGGGTATGTTCGTTGAATGGCGTTGAGTGACGCTTCGGTACAGAGAGCTCTCAAATCAGCACCGCCATAGCCCTTTGTATTCTCAGCCAGGGACCGCATGAAGTCATCCGACAGGCCCCAGTCTTGCGTGTGGATATTGAGGATGGACCGACGCCCCTCGAGATCGGGAAGAGGAAAGTAGAATTCTCTATCAAATCGTCCGGGTCGTCGAAGAGCAGGGTCAATGTTGTCTGGTCGGTTGGTGGCACCGATGACGATGACTTGTCCACGTCCATCCATGCCATCCATCAGGGCCAATAGGGTCGAGACAATAGAGGCATGAATTTGTTCTTGCTTGCTCGATCTGACCGGCGCCAGGCCGTCAATCTCATCAAAAAAGATGATGCTGGGCTGGGTCTTCCTCGCTTCTTCGAAAAGCAAGCGAAGTTGCTTTTCAGCCTCGCCAACCCATTTGCTGAGCGCATCAGCACCCTTGCGCATATAGAATGAGATCTTCTTGCCGCCAGAGCCAACCGAATTGGCTAGAGCACGAGCGAGCAGCGTTTTACCCGTACCCGGTGGACCATGGAACAAGACACCGCGGGGCGGCGTAACATGGAATCTTGTGAAGAGTTCAGGATACAGCAGAGGAAGCTGAACCATCTCCTTGAGTTGATCGATGTGGCCTTGCAAACCGCCGACCTTGCTGAAGTCGACGTTCAAATCCACACCGAGAGGGTCAGCATCGGCAAGCGCTTTGCGGTCTTTGATCTTGCCCACGTTGGGTGTAGCATCGACGCCATGTCCCTGCCCACCAGATACAAGGCCACCAGCTGGAACTGCAGACGTCGGCGTCATACCAACATTTCCTGCGGCAGTGGATCTGTGTGTCATTTCATCATCACTGCTATCCGAGTCGACTCCGCCAGTGGCACCGGTCCCCCATGGGCCGCCAAGCAGAGACCCAACGTCGCCGCCGCCGCCAAAGGGACCGTATGTGGTGTTGAGGTTCCTGTCCCAGCCAACGCCGCCGCCGCCTCGTCTACGATTGCGGGCCGGAGTAGGTGCAGGATCTTCTGCTTCTTCTTCGATGTTGGCTGCAGTCAAGGGAGGCATGTAATAGTTAACCTTATTTCGCCTACGGGAGCCTTCCTGGTACACAATGGGAGACTCTGTCCGGGCCTTTCTATGAGGCCTAGATGAGCGTCTCAGCTCGCGAGCTTCTTCGTTGAGCTCATCCAAGTCGAAATCAGGCTCCTCATCAGCGGAAGAGTTTCGGCGGCGAGAGGTACGGCCGCGGGATCGGGTCTGTCTCCCTCGAGGCGTTGGGCTGTCCATAACATCGTCTAGATTCCCGTGCTTCTCTTCGGCGTCATCAGAATCATCACCAGGCTCAAAATCGCTACTAGGTTCTTGAGTGGATTTCTTGGTGCCTCTCGCTAGTCGGCGAGAGCGGCGAGCACCACCCGCATCCGACCCTTCCTCGGCCGCAGCTTCAGCGTCAACGACCTCGGTGGTTTCGACGGCTTCCTCTGTAGAAGCCCCGGCAGTAACTCGAGAGCTTCTGGTTCTCCGAGTAGTAGGTACGTCATCGTCATCGTCGTCATCATCGGCCACGTCTTGCTTCACTGCGGCGGAATCGTCCACTGGTGCTTCTTCGTCCTCGTTGGCCTCCTTCACAGCATCCGGCATATCAGAGTCAATTTCTTCCTGCTTCTCACGATTTGGTGAATATTGCGAGAGCTCGTCGGGTTCATCCGCGTCCTCCTTCTCTGGGAGGCTACTCTCATGGGAAGCCTCCAAAATTGGCTCGGGAGCTTTCTTCACCCCCTTGGCAGCGCGGGTGGCCCTGATATTTCGTGCAGCGGCCTCGGGGCTTCTGCTTTGTGATTCTCGGGATGGAACGGCGTGCCGGCCCGAGGTGGATAGCTCCATGAACTCTTCAGCATCTTCGGTGTTTCCTCGAGTCCTACGCGTCTGGGCCAAGGCCGTACGAGAAACCTTGAGCTTGACCAGCCTTGAAGTTTCTCGCTTCGTAGGCTTGAGAGGAACATCGTCTAATTCATCGGGATCCTCTTCCTCTTCTTTTTCCTCAATGTCCTCGTCGTCGTCTTCACTGCTCTCCTTGTAATTTTGCTGTTTGACTGCCACTTTCCTGGCCCGCCGCCCAGCCGCATTCCTTGGCGCTTCTTCATCCGATTCTTCAGTGCCCTCAGCAAAAGAGCCTTCTTCGCTATCGGATAACTCGTCTTCGTCGTCGTCAATGTCAGAGCCGCGATAGCGGTTGGTCCTCTTCTGTCCTGGTTTCCCATTTCTAGACTGGCGAGTTTTCTTGGAGCTTCGGCTGGGTCGTGCCTCTATCGGGTCGAAGTTTTCATCTTCCGAGTCCGACTTATTGGGATCGAAGTCCTCGAGGACTCGCTTCCTCTTGCTGCCAGCCATTGTATCGGATTTCGCGGCGGTTCGGGGCGACGTTCAAAGGACTAGGCCAATGTAAAGGATGGGAGACTGATGGATGAATTGCGTATGTGCGGGCAGGTATTGATGAATCCAACAACCCCTAAGCTATCGAATATAGTCAGGAATTGCTCTTGATTCCAGGCCGCGCATCCCATGCCTCCAGTGGCTGGGTTGAGAGACTGACCTATGACCTGGATGGTGCCGCACGGTGGATATATAAGGCGTGCATGGAATCGCGCAATGACACACTAATCATGAACAGGCCCGGCGGCGTCAGAGAGCCAGAGCAGCTACTAGTACGCACGCAAGGACCGTCTGGATCTGTGCGTTTTGAGAACGTCGCGTTGACGGGGCGCGCCGAGACGAGCCTTTTGGCGAGCACAAAGGAAGTGCTGCAGTGGTCGCAAATCGAACTGGATACTTGTAACGAGACTTCGCGCGTCGCGAGAGCTATTAGCGCTGAGGCCAAAGAAAACGGAGGTGTCTCCTCACGTGCAGCCACGCAGGCACGAGCCGGGCTGTGAGTGGCCCGAGCTTTTTTTTTTTTTTTTACCTCCAGTGCACTCTGCCACTGCACCTATTCTAAAGTCTGCAGCCTATTGTGAAGCCTGTTGCCCAACCCAGGGCCCGCTATTCAAGGCCACAAAAGCGGCCCATGAATGACGATGTGCAACCAGGGCTTCAAACGAGATGCTGGCGAGGGTGAGAGCACGTTGATACAGTTGGGATTGTTGCATGCATTGTGAAGGAAAAGTGAAATACGAAATACCGTTGCAACGACAATGCAAAGATGAACCAACTGCAGCATTTCGCCAATCTGCCAACTCGGCACCAATCCACTGCTCATGACGGCGATGGCTTCTCCATGATGGGCAATGTGAATTGGCATTGATTTAATTTCCAGCTTCCCCAGATTCTTCGATCTGTCTTCGGCACTGATCCCCCTTGATGCGGCTCAAGCATTCTAGTCTTGCCGTAGGGCTGATGAAGAACTGCTACCACTGCTACTTTTCCTTGGACCCCACGCTTAATAAAGTCAGGTGGACAGGCACATCGTGGAACGCAGAAGTTGATGCCTTGGTGCCTGAATATGGATTTTGCGTGCGTCGGTCTAGGGTAGGCCATGCATCTTTTTAATCTGATGGATTTTGTCATTCTGTCCATCGCCCTACGGTAGGGTAGGACTCATTTGGCTACATCAACTTGAAGCAAGCACATCAATGTCAGCATCATGCAGCCCAGTCCTAGATTTGCATCGCTCTAGCCGTTTCTCTCCTCCTGCATTGTCCAAGCAGATTCCGAATCCGCTCCTCTGCACCACCATTCGCTCGTCTCACGTTGAGTGGAAAAGTGGGAAATGTCTCTCTTTTTCCTCCTGAGGCGTGACTCATGTTGTGGTCCAGAGCCGGCAACATGACTGCATTCCCAACAGCCAAGAGTCGACGGACAAGATGACCTTTGCCGTTGCTCGGAAGCCATTGGCCCTTGCTGGCTCAGCTCACGCCGCCATGACAGCACATTACGACTGCGACTAGCCCGTGCTACGACAAGAGCGGCAGTAAAGGGGTAGCTAGGGCCATTCCATCGCTCGGTCTCAGGTTACATTTTTTTGGCCCCCGAGCTGACTGGGTGCTAGCGACGGCTGGACCTGGTTACCGACGCCTGGAGTGGTCCAGCCGACAGCCGTTCCGTGATGCGGGTACATGGGTTGATGTGATAGAGGAGAGTTTGATGCCTGGCTTGGCAATACGATGAAAGACTAACTACGAGTACTGCCCACTAACGACCACTAGCACATGTAGGCTGTCGGAAGGGCCCGTTCTTGAGTTCTCCATATCGGTACGAGTGCGAGTGCGAGTATATTCGGCTTCATCATGTTGGTTGCCGCTTCCTTGTTCTCGGCGTTGGCTCGGATCCTGGAGAAAGACAATGAGAGAAACAAAACAGGGACAAAGGGGGGGGGGGGGGGGGGGTTCGTCATGTCATGATATGTCGCCAAGGGCTGACTGGAGCTCATTGTCGGATGCCTACCAAGCTACCTAACTTGCTCATGCTGGACTGGCACGCTTTTTATCCTGACCGGCTGCTAAACTCTGTCTGGAAGCGATTCCTTGCGATCGACACTAGCAAAAAGCCATCAGGTTCGAGGTCGAGCCGGACAGGGTCCCCGCCATGACGCCAGCTTCCCTTGCAACCTCTCCTTTGCCCGTCACCGTTCCAGGTTTTTGGCCTGCTGCCTTATCGCGGGCTTCCCCATCATGTGATGGCCGTGATTGGCCCAGGCCGTCAATAGTCGCCATTTGGTGTTTTACCGACAATATGGCTCCTTTGATGCTCCACGCGACTGGAATGCCGGCCTGGTGGTCGCACTGCAGCGTCTTGGCCGGCTGCATCTGCGGCCTGACACGGATTCGGTCAGCCGCCACAACTAGTCTGCGAGTTATGCGCATCGCAAATGAATAACAACGCTCCCTTTGTGCCCAGGAATAGCAGTCGTGGCTATTTATTTAGCTGTCATCCCATTTCCCTCTTCCTTCCCTCCCATCTCGTAGTTCCGATCAAACGTATCAGTCGATGATTTGAGTACACCTCAACCTCAACCTCGTCTCTTTTTTGGTTTTTTCGCACCCGGCGTGCAGATCTTCAGCTGCCTTGACGGCACGGGTCATTACTATCTTTTCTAAAGAGCAAGCTGTCAAGAAGCAAGCCTTCTTGTTGTCGGACGGAGCAGAGAACCGCGCCCCGGAATAGAAATAGAATTCACGTCTTGTAACGAAATAACGAAAAGAAAAAAACCACACGTTCGCTATGGGTCGCTCATCTCGTGCCACCCGTCCTTCCCCGTTGGAACTGGACCCTTCCTTCGGTATCTCTGAATACTCTCGCGACTCACTGGAATCGCCGCTCTTCTCTCCATCAAAGGTATGTAGCTAGCTTATCATGACATGTCACCACTATCCATCCATCTATACCTTATCATTTCCATTCTATAAAGAGACAAGCACAAAGCCACAAGCCACATGTCAATACTAATGCCAAACCCACAAACAGAGAGTCGGAACAAGCTCCAGCACCGCCACAAGCCCTCAATCCATCTCCTCCCCCTCGCGCAGGACCTCCTTCGGCTTCATCAAGTCCTCGCCCACCGTCAACGTCCACACCACCTGTGGCCGCCACACCGACCAGCTGCTCTTCAGCGGCCCGTCCTTGTCGGGTCTCGCCCGTACTTTTCTGTGGAAGAAGAAGAGACGGACCTCGAGCAACTGAAACAAAGCCCGCCCGCCGAAACAAGCTTTGAAATGAATTCGACAGCGCTGAATTCCCATGTGAAAGTGGGATAGCACGTTGAACACCAAAAAGCTAAATTGGGTCTCCTTTTTTTACTTCATCACCTTTTTTCGCTTTATTTCTTCTTCTTCTTATCACACGACTTACAGTGCTGGCTGGATCGGTGCAACACCTAGTACACGTTATACGATATGGCTTAATGATACGAACTATTTTACTACCATGACCCTATAATACTATGGCAACGGGAAGGAAGTAACAAAAAAAAAGGAGACACGTCTTATGTGGCTTGCTATTTATATCTTAGATACTACTATACTAATAATGCCACCTCCTTTTTTTTTTTTTTTTTTTACGAGACCACACGGGATCATCAACGTGGCGGCTTACGAGTTATCACGTTCCTGTCGCCAATCAAGTGAAGCCATCTCTGCAACCTAAAATCACCAGATCTGTGCGCACAAGTGACCTCACGTCAGTCCTAAGGTAGTATTTCATGATAAAGGCATGGGCATGACTTGGACCGTCAAGCAAAAATCTCCCCCGTATCTGTATGTCGATAGCTAGCTGGCCATTCACACCATCCATCGGTGAGCCTAGCTGGCTAGGTATCTCTCACTTTTTTTTTTTTACACGTACCTTGCATCCCAAACGTCTACAAGAAAATTAATACCCAAAACACCCTAGAGCTTCCCCTCTCCACCCTGTATTTTCCCCAATCAGGTGGGCGCCGGCATGTGAGAAACTTGGCAGCAGGGTCTAAAAGCTTCCTTTTCTCAGCAGGGAGAGAGACAGAAAAAGGGTCCAGTCTCTCCCCGTTGCTCACCGTCTCAAAACGAGTACCCTTGCTCGTCCACACGTGGACTCGGGTAGCTGTTCTTGTCCGTGGCCGCATACCTCTTGGAAAACTTGTCCAGCAGCGAAATGATCCATCGCTGAGCCTCGACACTTGCAAACTCATACGCGATTCTTATCGAATAGCCCAGCCGGAACGGCCCCATGGTGCCGCTTCCCACACTCTCGACGGATCGAAGAATGTTTTGCACCAGCTCCTTTTGGGATTCCCTATAATCCACGGGCCACTCACAATGCATCAAGAGCTCCTGCAGAATCAGCATGCTGGCCCAGTAGCCCATGTGCATGGACCCAAGCCACCCCACGGGATGTTCCAACACTACCTGGTACGGCGAGCTGGGGTCCTTTGACGGCACCTCCTTCAGCTCGACGCCGAGCTTCTTAAAGTCCTCGTACCACGCGGCGAACCGCTCATGGTTTGCGGCTGCCAACTCGGCAACATGCTGTAAACGCTTGGGACTCACTCGTCTGCCGGCCAGGAGAGCCTGACGGACCGGGTATCCCCACCACATAACCTCGGGCATATCTGCCAGGCACACGAAAAACGAATTGACTACTTGCATCGAAAACCCCGGCGCCCCAGCAGTGTAAATCGACTGCCCTTGGCCGTTGTAAATCACCTTCCTCCATTCTGGCTGAGCCAAGAAGCATTTGTCGCTTGTTGGAAAGAATAGGGAGCTCATAATCTAAATCAGGAAAAAAAAAGACGAAAAAAGTAGGGTACGTTAGCTACTCGGGCTTTACTTAGATAGATAGTGTGCTGGAGCAAAGGAGCGTCTGGTTCCTTCGACTTTGGCTACAGCGGTATGCCGCTTCTCAGCCAGCCACTGGGCTTTGGTACGGCTTTTGCGAACTTTGGGGGCGTATTAAACGCCCTCGTCCATTGTTCAACGCTTCAGCTCCGAAGACGCAGGAACAGACAGCTTCGGTGCCCCAGATAAAGCAGAAACAATACCATCGCGATCACCAATAACATCGGGGTAGGAGAAAAGGGAGTGGGTAATGGGGGTATGCCTACCAGGATGCCTCGGAAAGAAAACAATATAGCTGCGTCGTTGCCCTGCGCATGAGCTGCAGGACCACGTTGCTCCATCAGTGTGGCAATTCCCTGAGCATGCTGCAACCAGGTCTCTGCTGAGGCCGTACCCGCAAACAGCTGTTTTTCTGCGTCAGCAAGGCTCGGTCATGCCTTTTGGAAGAAGGATAGAAGAAGCTAGGCTGTGGTATATCACTGCATGTTGCTACAGGCATACCTCAAAGAAACACAGTAAGACGGCCGAGCAGAAGGTCTCAGACGTCTTCCACTTCGTGGGATGTCTCAATGTCGCCTGGAGAGCACCAAGGGACCATCCATACACAGTCCTGCTCCGGGCGACAAGGTTGTCATCCGCCAGCTCTTTGCCTATAAGATGCAGAGAGAGCGAACAAATGGCACCATCTAGAGCTGCAGCCGTGCCAAACTCCTCGAATCTGAGGCGTCCAAAGAAGCCCAAAAACGTAGATACGTCCTTGGAGGCCAGTCTAGTCTGAGCCATGTCCATCAGAGTACCAATAAAGAGGGCTCGATTGGGCTGAAGAGACGCCACAGGGGATGTGGACACGGCAGCAGCAGTACCACTTGTGCTGCCGCCGCTGCCAATACTTTCAGGCGTCGTGGCGGCGGCAGACAGATTCGAGGTGGTGGATGGCGAAGCTTCCGACGAAGCAACACCAGTGCTGCTCCGACACTTGGTTTGCAGCGGTCGAGAACCCTTGCTCCGGATCGTGTGCTTGCCGGACACGAACTTGATGGCTCGCTCATAGCCTGGACATACAGTGCCGTACTTACGACAGTTGCCGCACTCTGGCCTGGCCTCGTCGCACTTGACCCTTCGCTGTCTGCACAGCTGACAGCCGCTGCTGCGCGGAACTCCGACCATGGCGACGGAGCCTTTTGTGTGTCGTGCCCGTACGGGCTTGTCGCACGTTGAGCTATCGGAAAGACTCGAGGCGTTGGGCGTGTTTCTTGGCAAGGCAAGGAGCCATCGGGAGTGGGATGGAGCGAAAGGCGTTATGCTGCCTTTGGTCCCATGTGCTTGACGCTATCGCGGACTCGAGACGACAATCTCTGTTGGGATATCATGCATACAAGTGCCCTGGTGTTTCTGGGTGTTTCACAGAGGTTTATACCTGTAGAAGGATGACGACGGGTGGTTGTTGATGATCAGGATCATTGATACAAGATGCTGTACACGTCTGCCTGGCGACATTGACCCGAAGGATTGAGAGCTGAATTTGGCACGACTGTTGTTAGCACAAGTCTTGTTAGTGTCACTTCCTCCAACTGCTTGGAGGCTAATCAACTCAACTGGTTGATGGATGCTAGTACTATTCGGGTTACTAGAATGGGGGGCTCTAGGTTAGGCTCGTTCTAGGGCAAAAGTCGAACGACTCAAGCCCAGTTGAAGCTGGCGTTTCTAATACTACCGTTCAACTGAAACGAGGTAATATTAGAGCAAACATGAAATAAGGCAAGGGATGTGACAGTGGAGCCTTTGACGAACAAAGGTCCATGTTTCTAGCTCCAGAGACACCGCGTTACTAAGCTCGGTCTGCCCGCACTGCGAGATAGATTGAGCACCGTATGTACCTATTACCAACTAATGCACGTACAGTATTTACGTGGCAGCTTTGAAAAAGCTTGTTTAAACATGACAATTGCCAATCATTGCCGCAAGTAATCAATCATGGCTGCGAGATCTTGGCATCTGCACAGTAGCTGAGCAGATTCTCCCCCTCAACTAGCCCCGCGTCCAAGGAGATTTGAGCCACTGCGAACAGACAATCAGGGCCGGTTGCATCCACGGCTCCTCCCAGTGGCAAAACCAATGTTGAAAAGTCCACAGCCGTCTGATCGGCGTGGCGTCCAACCCACAAGCCACGGCCCGTCTCAAGTTGAAGATGGAGACCATGATGGGGTTGTGAGGAGAAAAAAAAACACATACACACACTTCGGGCTGCCGGTAGTTGTACTCCGTAGTGATAGTTGACATGACATCCATTGATGATAGAGCCAATATATCACATGGGCTGGGTACGCGTACTTGTGCTACCTGAGTCGTCGTCTTCAATGATAACAAGCCTCTTACAAATAACTTGAGTAGAGTGTGAGCAAGGCGCCACCCCCTTCGGAAAAAGAAGGGAGTGGCTAATGGCCATCGCCCCCGACCTGACTATTCAGCATTCCAGACTACAGTATGAAGTTTATCATTACGAGTTGCACCTCTTATCAAGTCTACCCGTGCCTAGGTAGCTCTTCAAGTATTACCTCCTTGCTGTGGCCATCTTCCTTTGGTATATGATATCAAGTATCATGAAGTTCTAATGGCTTTAGCTTCTTCTATGTTGTGTAATTTGGGAAGCATTTACGATACTGCCAAGTTGTTGGGAATGAGTACGCCTGTGTATGTAAGTATTACCTATACTTATATCAGAGGCGGGCATGGCGTTGTGCAACACCACCACTTCGCAGCCAGCCGGGAACGGATCCGCAAGATTGTATCTACGGAGCAACTCCGTAGGAGGCTTCATAAAGATTTCTTGCGCCATGGCTTCGTAACCCGTGAGAGATCCCGAACTATTGGAACGGCCTAAAAATAACCGACGTGGGCCTCATCGGTGGTGGAGTGGAGGGTCTCGATTCTTCACGTCCGAGCATCACATGAACCTAAGGCCATCTTCTACCAGATGCTCCTACAGGCCAGAATATTCTGGAGACAACCACTTCCCCTCTGCGAATACGATAATTGTCGCATGGGATGCTACGAGTACTCCATAGCGCGCACTGCATTAAGGTTTCCGTGTGGGTTTCCCATCCTTGTTACGTCATTTGCTTGTCCGGCTTCGTCCTTCTTCTCCCTGGATACTAGTAGTAGTAGTTTTTTTATGATTTTGCAAGCTCGTGCAAAAGTGAGGAAGCATTGAAAGCTTAGATTCTTGGGGGCTGCGCTGACCGAAACAAACTTTGATCATATGGGTGGAAGCGACAGAGCTTTTCTCCCTGGCCGTGGTAAATGAGATGAGTAGGACTGGAGCAATTTTGCCAATATCCTCGTTGTTAGGGCCCGCAATCTCCGAGTAATCACTCTACCAGTAAGCGCGTGGAAATTGGCTCAGCTGCTGTGTGGGATGGGATACATAATATGTCTTCAATTCTTCAGCAACTTGCGGCTCGCTGCATGGCGTTGTAGAAAGACTCCTTGACCCGAGTCCGGCGCTTCTTTGCGTTCTCCTTGAGCATTTCGTGCATATACATTCAAGCCAACCAGATGCATCCCGCCGGGCATATTGCCTCACCTGGGACTACTGTATGAAATAGCGCCATGAGGGTGTGGGCTGGCGGTGCTCCAGGATAGACGACCCACGCACCTGTGCTGTGGCCGTATCGTATTGATACAAGTTTTGGCGTAGCATCCACGATCCGTGGGCGCAAGAGCAAAAACATGGAGAAGCGATAGAGCACCAGGATTAGTGCTTGTCGATCCCCGTGCTTGTTCGTGGAGATTCGTGTCTGTTTCTCAAAGCATGGGAAGAAGGCTTGGGGTAAGTTGCAAGGCCTTGTACATACGGAGTAGACGGGACCCTTGGGGATTTGGATCAATGTGTCCAAGAACGAGCATAGCCAAGTTGATCCATCAGAAGCTAACCTGAAGGCTCAATTCCAGCGCTCAGTACGAGAGCCACTCACTCGTAGCGGTCCTACTGTATGTCCGCTCGGTTCTCGTACATGCACAATTACGGCACGCATTGTAGGAGTTGCCGCCTCGCCTGGAGCACGGCAGCATCGCTCAAGCCGTTGGCCGGCCATTACGAAGAGGCAGGTCACTTTTTGCCCGGCGTGATGGTGCCACTGCCAACTTCAGTCACCCAATTGAATCATGTCCATGGGCTTTTGCAAGAAATCTGCGGCATGGGTTGCTTACAAGTATGATGGGACAATGCAGTGAGGGGAGTGGCCAGAAGCGGATTGTCGTATCGTATTGGGTCGGCGGCTCGTCTGGAGGTCTGGGATGTACCGGTACAAAGAGGACAGCTAGCCTTGCTGGATATTTCGGATGCTGCGCGAAGTCGGATCTGGCGCTGCTAGATGTCGATCTCACCGTGGGGGGAGGGGGGATAATCATACCAGCCGGAGGTTCTCGCAAATGAGAGACATCGACCGAAGCAGCGTCGAAAGCAAAAAAGAAAAGACGACGCCTTCTTTTCCTGGCTTGGTAGCTCGTCCTGCATCCGGCCCAAGGCGAGGTTGCGGCATCGACGTCCCAGTAGCAGTAGCGGTACGAGCCCAAGGTCGCGCTACTTTGCAGTCATCTGCGGCCCTGGTCGATGGCCCCTGGCAGCCTGGCTATCGTACCTAGTCGCAGTGGGTTTAATGCGGTCGCGAGTCGGGCATGATCCAATCAGTCGCGTCTTGGCTGGTGCTTGTTCTGTGCATCGACGCGACCTTGTCCAAAGCAAAAGCGGCCGAGGGCTGCCTACGAGTACTAGCCCAGCAAGGCATGTGTATGTGTACCTACTTTGTCATAAGTGTCAGGGGGAAGGAGAAAATAAAATGATACAATACAGTACGGAGTAACTGCTGCTTCTTTTGTTGTCTTCTTTTTCTCTAGAAGAGCCAGTACATACTTGGCTGGCGACAGCGAGTGAATGACTGACGGCATGGGGGCGATGCAATCAATGCGAGGTGAGGAGGCGACATTGCATTCATGTTGTCAAATTGCAGTGCTTAATCCCATCCATGCCTGCTGCACGTGTACCTGGTACTGCACTTGCATCCAATCCAATGTACCCGACAGTACTCCGTAAATTGCATCCATCCAATGTGGCATCAAACGCGAGCGGAGCACGGTGCGGTGGGCAAGCTCGGAGTCCCAGCTAGGTTGGAGCTGTACCGAACCCAACAAGGCATGTCCAAGTACGGCGCAATGCTTGTCCAAGTTATTAGCAAATTGATCGATGCTACCACAAAGCTGTACGGGTACTCGTCCAGTCATGGCATTGATGGAAAATGAAATCAAATCAATAATACAGTTGAAGCTAGGCGGTCCGGAAGTTGAGACGCCCGTCCGGGGCATTCAAGCCCGGCACGGTCTCTGCGCTACTGTCGTCAACAGCAAAAGTTACAGTACGTGTACCTACAGGCAGCGCACCCAAGATACCTTAGTAAGGTAGTAGGTAGATGGTACCTGAATGTGCGCAAATGACGCCGTCAACCCCGTGAGACCATCTGATTTCATTGATTGATAAATTGATTGATTGATTGATTGATTGATTGATTCATTGAATGCGCCGCTCTGCCCGCATCACTCTAGTCTCTCAACCTCTCCTTTTAGCCTCTTGGTTTCAGAGGGCTGGGTCGAAAGGGTCGAGGTCGAAGGGGGGAAGCGCCGATTTTTCAGTAGTGCTTCGTATCCCCCGAGTCTGACGAAGCGGCGTGCCCAGAGCTGCTGCTGCTGTTGCTGCTGCTGCTGCAGTGGTGGCCCACGCCATTGTTGTTCTGTGCTTGTTTTTGTTCCTGGTGCAGGAACCAGTGCAACCCGTTGTTGCGCCCGCCTGGCCGCGCAAGTACAGGTACCTGTGGCCTTTTGCTGCTTCTGCTTCGGCGCCGGTCTGTTTACATTGAATGCACAAATGCGCTTGGACGAGAAAGAAAGAAGCTCGTTCCAGAGCTGCTGCTACACACAGCCTTGGTTCTCAAGCTCTGCCGCTACTCATAATCCATCCATCTACTGTATTGCTAATCTAGGTACTGTACTGTGCGAGCATCAACGTATTGGATTTGATTTCAAATTGACGTTCAATGTCGTCTTTTCTCGCTGCTTGTCGGTTCTTGCAGGCCGGCCGCGCGTTGGCCCCCAGCCCTGGCTGTCGGTACGAGACCTGTACGGGAACACACCGGCCATCCCCAGCAGCGCTTGTGCGTACCTGTGCAGTACCTGTACTCGTGCCTTGCATGTCCTCAGCCAGCGCTCAATGTGAGGCCCAAGTAAAGCAATGTACCTGTACCCTCCGCTCCCCCAACTGGCTAACACAACACCAGGCCCCGCGAGATAGCACGGTTAGGGGCGTGCTCCACCCCTGGCAGCCCGCTAAACCTGACCCTAGCCAAGCCCAGCCGTTGCCACTGCTAGGTGCCAGGTGCCCTGTGCGCTGCCTGCTTTGGCGTGGTCACTTCTCTCGCTCTCTCTTCCTCGACTTTTCTGCCTCTGTCTCCAAGGGTGGCTGCTCTTCTCCTCAGCCCATCACCATCACCGTCAACCACGAACCATTGCGGCTCGTCCACCTTCACTCTCTTCTTTTCTTTCTTTCTTTCTTCTCCATCCCCAAAGCCTTCCCCTTCTGCTTCTTGGTTCGCCCGCTTTTCTCTCGCGCCCTTGCCTCTGTCCGACTTTACACAGCACGCATTTCCGCTGCGCTACGCCTTTCATCGTGCCCCCTTTCCCAGCCTTCGCCTTCATCTTCGTCTTCGAGCCATCTTGTTTCTTTTCTCTCTTTTCACCACCTTGGGCGTTGCGCTTTATTGCACACACGTCGGAATTTCTGACTCTATTGTCTCTGTCCTGTGCATTTACCTTTCCTTTTTCTTGTTATTTTTTTCTTCTCCGTTCTGGTGACTGGCTCTGCCTAGAAAGCTCTACCCTTTTTTTAACCCGTCATTTTCCCTTCTGAGCCCGTAATACCTCAGAGCCATCCTCCGACCTTCAAAGTCGGCATCTCGATACGAACGATCGATATCTGCACAACTCCCATGTTTCTTTGCAGCTAGTTGTGGTCCAACGTGTCTCATGTGACACTTGATCGTGCTCAACCAGTTAGCAGTTAGCCATCTGCTCTGTAATAGTCGATTGTGGCCTCGTGGTAATAGTGAGCTCTTCATTTCGACGCGAGGAATCTTTTAGCATCCTTGGCCGCTGGCGTCCTTCTATACAATCGTCATACCGGCCATTCTTCTTTTTCGATTAATTGGAAAAAAACATCGAAAGCGAAATAACCGCACTTATTTGCTGTTGGCTCGTTCCCAGCTCTTGAGATCAGAAAAAAAAACGAAAAAAAGAGAAAGGTTAGATCACATTTTGATATGTCCGCCTTCCATTTTTTTTTTCTTTTGCTGTAGTCCTGTTCCTTTTCGAATGGGCAATGCCATCTACAAAGACATGCGAGCAGTAGCTAATATTCGATAATGTTATAGCATTCTCGACTCCGAATTCATCGTGAAAGCGTTGCCGTCTATTATTTTTGATAAACACCAAAATTTCCGAACCTTTGTATCGGCACCCCGTATAATTGAGAGGAGGAATTGCTGCTTCGAGCACGTTGGTTTTTGGTTCCCGGTCTGGGAGGATTATGGCTGCGTTGATCCAAACGTATCAGCAACAGACTGGTACGGTAACAATGCTTCAACGACCAACACCCTCAGGCATGATGCCTGCAAGCCAATCTAACGGCCACCATCAATACACAACTTCGGCACCGAGAGGAGGAGGAGGATACCGAGGAAGCACTGTTCCCGTTCAGTCATATGCCTTTGCAGCCCAACCGAATCTGAATCAGAGCCTGCAATGGCAGCAGTACGGGACCTACCGGACGAACTCAGCACCCTCCGGGATTCCCACGCAGACTTTTGACCCCAGCCTGGTTCAACGCTCTCATCGCACCAACCCGTCCGTCACAAACATGGCCTTGATTCCTACCTACAACGGTAGCCACAGCAGTGGCCACAGCAGCGGTCATAGCAGCGGCCATAGCAGTGGTCATAGCAGCGGTCATAGCAGCAGCCACAGCAGTAGCCACGGTAGCAGCAGTGCACGCGATGACTCTGTCAAGTCTCCGTCTAGAAATGCCGCTTCACGCCCCCAGCTTTCGCACGCTTCTAGCGGATCACAGTCGACACTGCCTTCCAGTGCGATGTCCAAGAATGCACCTGATCGATATCGGAGACCTAGCCACTCAAACACTCGATCCCAAAGCTCGAACCCCCCGCTCAGTCCCGGCAATCAAACCCAGATGTATCATGCGCCCAGCGGCTCTCGATCAGTCCCGAATCTTGCAGCTTCTCCCTCGGTCGGCCCGGGAGGATCTATGGATGACTCGAATCTGCACCGCAGACCGTCCCCAGATGAGGCAAAGAAGATGCGCCGCCGAAGCGTGCATACCATCCAATCCACAGATTCGTTCAGGCCCCTTCTGAAGCCCGAAAATGCCCCTCGTCCAGAGCAAGCTGTCAATGTCAAGAGTGTTGACAGGAGTGAAAAGTCTCCCCAGGTTGCTCAGAAGATGGCTATGCACGTCCGTAAAGGAAGCAATGATAGCGCATCGTCTAGTCGAAGCAGTCATTCGCGATCGGCCTCGGTAAGTTGACCCCTTCATTGCCACTCGTCATCCAATCGCACTGTGGATTTTGGGGGCCCTTTTGTAAGTTGTGTGCATACTAACCAGGGATTGATGTGCAGTCTTCCAACCGCAATCCGACTACCCCCACCGGCAACCCCTCTTCACCTGGCGCTGACGAAACACCGGTCAAGAGCGATCAGCTCAAGGTAGCGAATATACCTGCGAGAGGTTCATCTGCCGATGGAGTTAAGCGGACACTTAGTCCCTCTCCCTTATCCAAACCCGCCACGATGGCAAATGAACCAACTGGTGATGCCGCCGCCGCCGCCGCAGCACCCTCGGGCAAGAGCGCGGTGTCTCCCGCGGCAAAGCAGCTTGCAGCCATCAATGAAAAGGACGTCAAGGGAAAAACTAAAACCTCCAGGCTTCGTCGCGCCTTTTCATTTGGAAGCGCAGCTGAATTCCGAAAGGCTGCTGGTCCTGATGGCGAAGGCATGGAAAGAGTGGAAGCAGCCAAGCTCCGCAAAGACCCAACATCTGAGGAGGCATATGACGCCGAGCAAGCGCGAATTGCTGAAGCACAAGAAGCCGCGGGTATTGGCAATAGCATCTATGGCGGTCGCTTCTTTGGTGGATCGACGGACAACCTCTCCATCTCGTCCACCGCCTCATCTGCTTCTATTATGATCAGGAAGATGGGCCGTGGCATGAAAAAGAGCACCCGTTCGCTAGTAGGCCTCTTCCGGCCAAAATCTGTTGTGGGCGTGCCGGCGGCTGACGGTCCTGTTACCGAGGGACAGGCTGCCGTGTCTATGATTACCGTGGAAGCAGAGACTCGACGCGTCAACGTGACCGCGGATCCCCAGGCCGGCAAAGGTGGTACTGGATTCCCTCGCCTTGAGCGCAACTCCCTTGACGCTACTCAGATCCCAGAAATTGGAGCAGAGCGTCTAGGCAGTGCAGGAACGGATAACTCTGGGCCTCGTAAGAGCATTGTGGGTGGTGAAAAGGAACGTGCAGAGGTTCTTGCGGCGGTTCGCAAGGGCATCTTGAAGCGTACGTATTGCCTCCTATATTTTATCATCTTATTAGCGGTTGATTAACTGACAACAGGTTCAGGCTCTTCAAGCCCTTCCATTCGGCCTTTGGAGTCGCCAGATCTCGTTCTGCCAAACATCCCAGCTGTTACCGACTCACCCAATTCAAGTGCGCCGAGTACGCCAAATGATGACGGTAAAAGAACCGGATCGCCTGCTATTGGTACTGAGGACTACTTCATGAGTGCTCTAGGTCGGCTTGGAAAGAGCCGACCCGGAACCCCCTCAGCTGGTCCCAAGAGAAATGCCACGTTTTCACCACGCATCATCTTTTACGACACATGGCCTAGCCAAGAGTATGATCGCCGCGGCGAAATTGCCACGTGCAACCGTCTCACACCGATGCTGGCTCAGCAAATCAAAGAAGAGCTGAACAGCTTCAAAATGGTTCGTCGAAACTCAATTGTGTACCCGATGTGGGTTCTAGAAGGATCTAAACTAACTCAATTTTTTAGGAAATGGAAGTCCATGAAAACTCCAAGATTTATACGCATTTCTTCTGATGATATTATCCGATGGACGAAAATCTTGTCAGCTGATTATTTTTTCCCCTCTGCTACCACCGGGGGTATAAAGCCCCAACCATGTATTTCTTCACATTTACCATTTGCGGCGTTTAGGGACAGCATAGTAAGGTGTCACGGGCGTTTTGTCACACTACCTCACTACATGTCATGGTATTTAGCCCTTAAAGACTCATACATCTCATTAATATTCAGTTGGAACTCGTTGGCGCGAGGAATGGGCGATGGGGGATGGCGGGAAGAGCCGGCGTCGGATGATGCCGTCTGTTGTCATTGAAAAATCGGAAACTCGTGGCTGCGGCATATGGCTCAGCCGTGAGGACTGAGGATGGAAGAGCAGCTTGTTGAATGACACGATGCCACGTTGGCACAGGATGAGCATTTAGAGTTGACCGTGGAGGCGAAGACGTTTAGTTATGGCAACTCAGCCGATTGGGAGGTGAAATATAGGCCGGCGACTTGTGTTTTTTCCTCTGCTTCATTTTTATCTATGTCTCTATAGCCGGATTTAGTCTATGAGCGTGATGTGTCTGGTGTCTCCTTTTTCAGCAAATAAAAACTCAGTACATTTAACCAATTCTTGCCAGGTAGAGACCCTTTTGCTACTAATATCTGCCAAGAGTGGGACGCATCGTGCTCAGCCCACAATTTTATTTGCATGGGATTGTCGATCTAGATGTCTATAATTAGCTTGAATTGGCGCTTGGCGATATTTCTGCTGTTTCTTGTGTTGAGCAGGTAACTCTAATACCTTGGGGGCTAATCTTGTACTTGATGTCATCGTAGGCTGAAGGTAATTCTGGGGAAATTTAGTGTTGCCCGGGTATTAATCAGCCCCGCCGTTTAGTAAACAGTGATGGCTTTTTTTTTTCAACGCCGCCATAGGGGAAAAAAAAAGTCTTGGTCACATTCGTCTTTCGCTCATTGACCCTCGAAATTACTCTCCCGTCCACCAAGCGCATAGGCAGTGCTTTTTGGGAGCACTTATGTGGCAGGGCTTGCTTGGGAAGACTGTGACACATCGATTGTTGCTTCAGTCTAGATTCTCTGCCGTTCCTTGCACTCTCCGTGGGGTTGCGACCATGACTGCGACAGAGGTGGCCAAGGGAGCCGAACCGTCCAAGAAGCTCCATGGACGGGCGTTTTACGAGAGCATTGGGAGTCCCAAGTTTATCGTGGCTCCCATGGTGGACCAATCCGAGTTTGTTTGTCTTGCATTGGATCCTGGAGGAGGTGCTTTGCTCATGTTTTTTTTTGCTAACTTGTGTGCTGCTCGACAGGCCTGGCGAATGCTCACACGATCTTTCTTGCTGCCCTCGGAGCAGTCCAAGCTGCTAGCTTATACGCCCATGCTTCATGCCCGACTCTTTTCCCAAGACGAAAAATACCGAAAAGCGCATTACCAGGCTGTGAGAGCGGGATCCGACGAGCCTTGGTTGGATGGAAATCCCAAGATTGATCGGCCTCTCTTTGTACAGTTTTGCGCAAACGATCCCGAGGCGCTGCTCTCTGCGGCGCAACATGTTGTTCCATATTGCGATGCTGTCGACTTGAATCTTGGATGCCCGCAGGGTATTGCGCGCAAGGGCCACTACGGAGCGTTCTTACAGGAAGATCAAGATCTCATCTTTAAGCTGATCAATACATTGCACAAGGAGCTTTCGATCCCGGTCACGGCCAAAATCCGCGTGCTGGAGACAAAGGAGAAGACTTTGGAATACGCACAGAATGTGCTTAAGGCTGGAGCTTCCATATTAACCGTTCATGGACGGAGACGAGAGCAGAAGGGTCACCTTACTGGTGTTGCCGACTGGGAAATGATTAGGTTCCTCAGAGATAGTCTGCCGCCGGAAACTGTGCTCTTTGCGAACGGAAACATCCTACAAGACGGGGATCTACAGAAATGTTTGGACGCAACTGGAGCGGATGGCATCATGTCAGCAGAGGGAAACCTCAGCGATCCCGGCCTATTCGGCAATCCTCCGCCGGTAGAAGAGAAGAGCAGGGAGTACTGGAGGGGCAAGGACGGCAAAGGCGGCTGGCGAGTTGATGCCATCACAAGACGATACCTGGACATCCTGCACAAATACGTGTATGACCAGGAGCCTCCACAGAGACGGCCGCTGTTTGTCCCGGGCGATGATACCGCCTGGATCACAGAGACCGAGAGCTCAGACGACGCGGACGAGCCAGCAAAGAAGAAGAGGAAGAAGGAAGAGGATAAGGCGCTCAACTCATCACCCAACATCTCGGCGCTGCAGCCTCACATGTTCCACGTCCTCAGACACTTTGTCACCAAGCACACCGATATCAGAGATCAGCTGGCAAGGGCCCGCAGGGACGGCATCGACGGCTACGAGCGGGTCCTCGCGGCCGTGGAGAAGAGAGTGGCCGAGGGCCTGCTGGAATACGAGCAGACGGACGGCCGGAGCTTCGACGAGGAGCTGGAAAAGGTGATAGGCGAGCGGACCCTGGAGGGCGTGCCCGAGGAGGAGAGCTCCATCGGCACCATCAAGAGATGTAAGCGCCCTTGGTGGGTGGCCCAGCCCATTATTCGGCCGCTGCCGAGCGAGGCCCTGGCCAAGGGGGCGATTTCTCTCAAGAAGGGCAAGGGTAAGGCCAAAGACAAGGCCGACGGCGACGACGCTAATAAGGCGAAGAGCGGAAATGGGGTGGCTGAGGATAAGAAGGAGACGGAAGCACAGCGGCAGACAAAGCAGGAGATTGCGTCCAGAGACGAGCTCGTCTCCGGATGAGACACTTGCAGGACGCAAGGGAGGATGAGGAGAAATACAGGGCCCATGGTCGTTGGGTAGCAAAGATTCGTACATGAATAGACAACTAGCTAATGCAATTATCTTTTTAGCAAGACCTTAGAGATACTCGTACCGTGCTTAGATGATCATCTTTTCGCCTCCCCTTCTCTATCTGAAACTCGCTTTCCAGCGTCACGTTGCGGTGGCATTGCTCAAGCATTGCAGAAGCGTGTGTACGGGCCCTGCAGTCATCGCTCCTCCTCCGGCAGCTAGAATGGCTGTCTTCACTGCGGACATTCCCATCCCTCCAGGTCCCGCACTCTGTAAAATGGCAAACAGACTGTTTCCCGCAATGGAGCCCGTGCTCGCTTGGATGATTGCAGCCAGAGAGCCTTGAGAAGTTCTAGTTAGTAATTAACGAAGCTTTTCACAACTTTGACATGCCATACCATGTACTACACCACCGGCTCCAAAGCCAAGTGCGCCCAAGATGGGAGCGGCAACCGCCGCAGAGGCAGCGGTGACGGTTATTCCGCCAGCTATCAGACTCGCCGCTTGGATGGGATGTTCGGTTACGAATTGCTCAATCTTTTTGGATGTTGGATGCAAGCATTAGTACATGTGTAGTGCATAAGGCTGTTTTTTTTGGAGAGGGTGTGGGCAAAAATATGCATGTGCCAACTTACACAGTCTTGAGGGGTCATGATGTAAAAAAAGGCAGAACCGGCCGCCCTCGCTAAACGAAGATATCTTGTAATGCTGTGCCTCGCTCCTCTCGGTTTCTCGGTATGATTAAGAGACGATTCCTCTTTCGAGCTTCTTCGATTTCGCTAGAGAGCCATCGGGAATCAGGATCAGAGCGGCAAGCCCAGGCATAAATTAATTCTGAGGCGCGTAAACAGACGTTCCAATGACGCTCTGCCAACTGTCACCGCAGGGAGCGGCAGCCAGTGAAGTGAGCATTTCAGTCTACATGCAGGCGATGAATATGCACACGGCAATTAATTCGCCTGATGGCCCGCCTCTAAAGCCGAATTCCATGCTTTGATTCGTGCGACAGTCTGTGGATGCAGCCGTGGTGAGTGACTGGTGTGGTCTGGTGGCTGGGAAGTAATCTCGCGGCATGCTGTCCTCGCGCGTGCTAGTTTGTGTTCATCAAGATTCGTATTCGATTCGTGGTTTGATGCCGATGCTGCATTCTCACTGCTTGAAAGAGAGATTAGCCACGTTAATGAATGCCTTTTCAGCACTATTAATAACCCACGGCAAGCATCAAACCGATCGAGGAAGCTGGTATTTTCCCACAGGGACATACGACTGTAAGCCTGCATTGATAATCCCAGCACACCGAGAACCTCTTGCATAGACGCACGTGCAGTTGAATGCACCCCGTAAACTGCTTTAGTTGCTCTCAAGGATCAGGTTATGCATGCTGGTTGCTTCCTGTTATGCCGTCTCTCTTGGTGGAGGACATGCCACGGACATTGGCTAGAGATGAGAACGGCCCGATGTTAGTGAAGAGAAGGGGCGTGGTTGTTGCTGGGTGTGTGTTCCCTCGAGATAACAAGAAGGTACGTGAATGACGCCTTTGATTGGAGAGAATGGCCAAAGGAGAGCGTGTAATAGAAGATAGAGAAATAGGTACTTTACTAGAAAGACGACAGGTAGATGATGAGATAGGCGGCTCGGTATGGCCTTCAACTTTGAGGTTGAGGCGTCAATCGCACATGGCCATCCGGGTATTGACTGCTCAATTGAACATCTGTTCGTGATAAGAAGCGGCCGCGAAATGCTCAAAACGATGGATCGGTTCCTAGTCTCTCGATATGCAATCCCCCGTATCTTCTTGTAATGGAATCTAGCCTTGCCGTGTCGCCCATGTGATTGTATTGAAGACATTACCAGAAATCCGACATTCCCATATAGATCAAGTTGAGTACCTTAAAGGAAGAAGAAGGTGATTCTGTGACGACATTGATAGGAAGATCGGATTATTGTAGCCCA
The DNA here is from genome assembly GCA_037893235.1 of Trichoderma afroharzianum. Taxonomy (NCBI): domain Eukaryota; kingdom Fungi; phylum Ascomycota; class Sordariomycetes; order Hypocreales; family Hypocreaceae; genus Trichoderma; species Trichoderma afroharzianum. Next base: position 910,850 of record JBBLXW010000002.1, on the reverse strand, counting down.
GTGCCGTTCCTTCCCTCTTATGCTTCCGGCTGCCGATCTTCACTGATCTTCACCTCTAGTAGTGCTTTATCCAACCTTCTTGCCCTCTTTATAACTTCGTCTCGATCCAATCAATCGTCAATGCAAGGAATATCGCAATCGTCACGGGGTAAAACTATCGGTGTCGATACTGAGCATCGATGAAGAGGTAAGGAGGCTCGCTGGAAGAATGTAGGATGATCGACAACTCAACTCGACGGAACGAGTTCTTTCAATATCGAATGGAATACGACGCACTAGCAGATCATGGTAAGATGCTCCGATGCTGCTCGAAGGTCCAATATCCTTGCGAATCTATCGATTTGGCCATATTTCTCATCCTTTGCCCTTTGGGGGAAACAGTGTTGACAATGCTTTCTCACAGATTGAACCCGAATAGTCTTTTATGCCCTGTGGTTGCTTTCGGGCTCGAGTTCACTTTCCCAAAATGCCATTCCATTACTGCCGACTTCTACTATTGTCCGACTCCTCTCCATGTCGGCATCGTGAGAGTTCATCCGAGTTCTCGATCACTCTTGTCGTTTTACGGAGGAGAAGCATCGTATAGAGCACCTTAGACTGCACGGTATTGGTTGTTGGCATTAGCAAGGATCCTAGTTGGTTATCCATCTCAACGGGAGATCAGACGCCTATCATCGCTGATAATCGACATTCAAACTACTTTGCCGGCGTGTTAATCGTTTCTTGGCAACGTGACGATCACTAAGAAGATCTGTTAGTCTCCTGACGCACCCGAGATCTTATGGGAATGACTTACTCATGACTACTTCCTGTAGAATTTAGCCAAGCCACGAAACTTGAAACAAGTCTAGAGGCTTTTTCTGAGTCTGAATCAGTCTGGTAAGTAGATACTCCATGTCATTCAGAGTGGTGCGATGAATGAAGAAAGAAGAGTCATTTTTGGATACAATTTGGTAACCAAGCTGTAACGTGTAAGTCACGACAATATCAGGATGCTAATATGAACAGCGACGACAACCTCCTATCTAGTGATTTTGCGACAACAACACCCGCAGGTTTGATCCAGACGCCATTAAAAGGGGAAAGAGTCTCACGGATATTTTGAGTATGTTCGAGCCAATGGGATCCCGTTCCGGTAGAATTGGCCGTTATTGAATCCTACGATGAACCTGGCCCCAACAAGATGAATGGGAGGGCGGGGACTTTGTGGCATTCCACAACATCCTTTGGCTGAAGGTTGCCTGGACAGGCCGCTTAGTGGGTGCCAAGGCGGCCTGCATCGCAGATTCTTATGCATATAATACGCCGTCGAGGAAGCGATGCTCCATCAGTATGCACGGATTACGAGTTGCATGCTTGAGCGTGGCCCCGTGTCAGGCTGTCGATCGTCCAAGTTGCTAAAAAGATGAAAAAAACAGGGGGTGCCTTTCCGAGGCCTACCGCAACCAAAGTGCATATGCGGCCTTGCAGCTAAGTGGAAGTGAGTTCTCAAATCTTGGATTCAATATTCATATGCAGCCAAAGTTCGCTGCATGGGCCGGAGCAGCTTGATTAAGCGGTGGCTGCGCTTCACATGAAAGTCATGTTGTCGTGTCGTGTCCGCCTGGCCTGCAGCTTCTCGCCCTTCCATTGGACATCGGCTGCTCTATCAGTTCCTCCGCTGCGACATGTCGTGCTGCTATTCGACCAGCGCAATGCTGTGCAAAGCGCCACTTCGGTGGCCAAATCAGAAGTCACAGGGCGAGGCGTGGAGATGAGGAAGGGTATCGCACAGTCGTTCTACCATGCATATAAAATGACGATCTATACTTGTTTCATTCTTCCTCGCTAAATATGCGTCTTCTCTGGGAGTGAGTATTATGTTCAGCATTTCTTGAACCACTCAAAGTATTGGAGATGACGGAAAATCAAGAGCATCTGAAGAGGCTGGAGGAGCAATGGAATTTAGTCATGGCAGAAGATGAGCGTAAACATGCATTGATCTCAGTGAGGCCCCAGAATCCGTTGCTGCGAGAGAGTTCTCAATGATACACAGGCTAAGAAGACCCTTTCTAGGACTTATTTGGGCACATCAGCGATTTGACGGCGCAGCTCGCCGAGGCTCATATGGACCTGCGAGACCGAAAGGATATGCTTGAGCTCAAACGCACCAAGCTTGATCAAGCTGAGAAGCAGATTGAAGATTTGAGACGCAAAACGGTAGGAGGAAAGCGATGGATACCCGAAGATATGTGCGAACTGACCATGGTGACACAGGACGAACATGTTTTTAGTATGGTTATAATCGATGGCGACAATATGCCGGTGAGTATACACGTGCCTTCCGCCGTCGCCCTCCCCCGTGGCTAGAGATGTGCTGACTGTTTATAAACAAAATAGTTTCAAGATGAATTTGTGAGAGATGGCCTGCTGGGGGGCAAGAGGGTAGCTAGCCTCCTGAGGAAGGCGATAACCGAGGATATCAAGACAAGATTTCCAACCATTCCTGCCAACGCGCAGGTGGTGATTCGTGTATATGCGAATTTGAAAGGGCTGTCCAAGAAATATAGAGAACTTCTGCCTGAATCGGCATCGTTTGAAGATTTTGTTCGAGGGTATAACACAGTTCATCCCACCTGCGACTTTATTGACGCTGGGTGCGGTAAAGAATGCGCAGACGAGAAGATCAAAGGTGAGCTGCAGTCGTGAATTGGAGTTTTCCTCTCCCGTTTCAATACTAGTTATAGGTTTACAACTTGGATGCTGATATGACAAAGCGGCCCTCAAGTTTGGTCTCGGCGACAGCCATTGCAAGCAGGTGTTTTTTGGAGGGCCGGGAGACAACGGATACGCCCGCGTGTTCGACTCTTTCCTCGAAGATCAGACCATTCGGGGGCAAATAACCCTCATGGCTGGTCCTCCTTTCGCCTACGAGTTGGCAGCGATCAAAGACAAGTTCCAGAATGTGGCGTTCGACAACATCTTTAGGGGCCAAAAGCTCCCCAATGAGACGAACCGCAGAACCTCGTTCCACATTACACCACCAGGAACACCGATGCCTTCAAACGCTCCATTGAGCTTTGCAGCTGCTGCCAAGGTGCCCACCAGCCCAGCACATAGTGCTCCCGTTCAGCTATATTGTCCGGAGCCGAAGCCGTCGCCCAATGGAGTCATATTGCGGAACAGGCTGGGACAGAGAGTGGACTCGCGCCTTTCGTATTCGCAGTCTGATTTCTCCAGCTTGAAAGATCGTAAGCTCTGCAACAATTTCCACCTCTTGGGCAAGTGTTTCTATCTTGACAAGTATGGGAAATGCCACCACATTCACGGGGAAAAATTGACTGCTCAGCAGCTGGAGGCTTTGCGAGGCATTGCCCGTCAGTCCCCATGTTTGAACGGACTGAGCTGCAGCCAGACAGACTGTGTGGCCGGACATCGCTGTCCTAGGGAGCCTTGCCATTTGGAAAATTGCTGGTTCCCAAAGGAGATGCACGGCGTTGACTCTCAGGTCATTGACTGAGGCTTATGATGAACTTAATATTTTTTTTTATACGTCAGGCATACGGACGGGAATTTGTATCCAGCGTTTTGGGTGGTGGACGGATGAATTGGATAGCTCACTGGCTGTCCGGCGTTATCATGAACGGAATACACGTGGTTCATTGGGATGCCGGCAGCATTGCTTCAACGGCAATGATGGAATTTGGCACTAGTTAATGTTTTTAATGCTCTTTAAGCAAAAAGGAGACGGCGAGAAGTAATAGCCATAGTCTAGGTATCTTGAGTTGAGGGCTCGGAACTTGAAATTGAGTATTGATGAGCTCCATAGCCACGTTGTTCTATATCATCCATGGGGCACTAACAGTACCGTGGGGGGCTATCAGGGCCACCGGAAAGCCCCCAAATGTCGACCCCATCCACTGTGGCACCGCTAAATGGACCCTTTCTAGGGGGGACTTTCAGCTTGTGTTCGCTAAAGACAAGCTTATGTGACCAGTTGACCGACTTCCATCGATTATGATTTCACTTGTCACAACCAACACAGGTAGACGCCTCTCCTGAATCCAAAAAGGATGTATCCGATCCATCGTTACCCTCAAACAGCTACGAGAAGTCACCGTTGCCGCTCTTCTACCGGCTAAGATGTTCTTTTTAGCTCCAACTCCGAGCAGCTTCTGGTCGGGTATTCTGGATTCGGAGCCATCGCGAGGTACTCGACGAACTGAGGCGTCACTGGCGAACGACCAAGTACCCCCTGATAAGCCCTACGCAAAAAAAGGCTAAAGACGGCGTGGATTCGGGCCCCACGACGGCCAACTTTTTGCTCCCCCCAAACAAATGTTCCTGCTACGCCTTTTGCTTCCTTGGAACAGCCGCTTTTCGGCGACTATGAAGCTCTCTCGGCCGGATCCCCGCAAAGTGGGGGAGGGGCTTTTGGTGCTGTCGTGGGGGGAGAAATCAGGTGCAAGTTGATGGCTGAGGCGAGGTTGGAGCGTGTTTGGAACTGCAGCACTTAGGGCTTTTCTATGATATATCAGAGTCCACCGGTCCCGGAGCGAGGTTTGTTTTGTCTACTTTAATGGGTGTTGCCGATGTTGTACATCACGGTAAGGTGGAACAGAGAGAGAAGAGAAGAGCGTATAGCTGATGAGTGTTTGGTGCTGACTTGACAGTCAGGCACATCGTCGACTTTATCACTCTACAACAACATGTCTCGGCATAACACGCAGCTGGTTAGCGGCTGGACCTTTAGACAGCATCAAGGTCCTTCGACAGAATGGCTGCCCGTGGAAAAAGTGCCAACGCAGGTTCATATGGATCTGTTGGCTAACAAAAAGTATGCCCCTATATGGGATCACATATGAATAGCTTCCACCAGAGCAATGTAGAGCTAACAAAACTCTAGGATTCCGGACCCCTTTGTGGACCTGAATGAACGGGCCGTCCAGTGGATTGGCGACAAGGACTGGGAGTACCAAGTGACAATTACCCCTGATGCCGTGGAAGGTGAAAACGTAACAAGAGATTTGGTATTCGGCGGTCTCGACACTTTTGCCACCGTCTATCTCAACGAGGAAAAGCTGCTGGAATCAGAGAATATGTTTGTCTCTTATCGTGTAAATGTCACAGACCGCATCAAAGCCGGATCGGAGAACACCCTCCGCATCGTCTTTCACTCCGCCATCGTCAGAGGTGAAGAGCTTATCAAAGAGTACGGCAATGAGCACAAATTCTACGTCCGGCAGACTGAGAGAAGTCGTGTCCCCGTGCGGAAAGCCCAGTACAACTGGGGCTGGGATTGGGGCCCAATTCTCATGACAGCCGGACCTTGGAAACCCGTCACTCTCGAGACGTACGTTGCGAGGATTGACGATGTTTGGACTCAGAGCGAAGTCAGTCAGGATCTGTCGTCTGTCTCCGGATCCATCCTCGCTCGGGTAACTGGCGCTCCGAGCCAAGATGCCCAAGTTTCGGTGGTCCTGTCATTAGAAGGACAGAGGGTGTTCCAGCAGGCAGTAGACGTTGCTTCGGCTAAAGATGGACTAATCAAAATTCCGTTCAAGCTTGAGAAGCCCAAGCTTTGGTATCCCAGGGGATACGGAAGTCAGCCCCGTTACCAACTAGACGCCAAGCTCCATCACAAGGCGTCTGATGCCAAAGAATTCGACAGCCAGTCCAAACTGGTCGGATTCCGACGAACTGAGCTGATTCAAGAGCCAGATGCCCACGGCAAATCCTTCTACTTCCGCATAAACAATGTCGACGTGTTTGCTGGTGGCTCATGTTGGATTCCCGCCGATAGCTATCTCGCCGGGGTCCCCTCAGAGCGATATTACGAATGGGCCAAGCTCATGGCAGAGGGCAACCAGGTCATGCTGCGAGTCTGGGGAGGTGGTGTCTACGAAGAAGATGCTCTTATCGAAGCTTGCGACCAGTTTGGCATCTTGGTATTCCACGACTTTCAGTTCGCTTGCGCATCTTATCCCGCCTACCCGTCCTATCTGAAGACTCTGGAAGAGGAAGCGAGGCAGCAGATTCAACGCCTGCGGACACACCCCTCCGTGATTGCTTGGGCGGGCAACAACGAGGATTACCAGGTCCAAGAGAGGTATAAGCTCGACTATGACTTTGACAACAAGGATCCAGAGTCGTGGCTCAAGTCTTCGTTCCCCGCGCGGTATATATACGAGCACCTCCTACCAACATGGGTCGAGGAAGAAGACCCAGGCAAGATTTACCACCCAAGCAGCCCGTGGGGAGATGGCAAGCCCACGGCTGACCCAACCGTTGGTGATATTCATCAGTGGAATAGTGAGTCTTTCTTTCTCTCCTTTTTCGATTCTCCTATCTCAGCTTTAAGAGGCAAACATCGCTAACAGTCGTCTACCAGTCTGGCACGGAGCCATGAACAAATACCAAGAGGCCGCCGGTATGGGAGGCCGATTCGTCAGTGAGTTTGGCATGGAGGCATATCCTCATCTTGAGACCACGCGTCGCATGGCCAGCGATCCGGCACAGCTCTACCCCGGCTCCATGGTCCTCGATGCCCACAACAAGGCTATCGGTCACGAACGCCGCATGATCAGCTACGTCGTGGACAACTTCAGACCCCGGCTCGATCTCGGCGGCTACACCCACCTGACGCAGATCGTCCAGTCAGAGACAATGCGTGCCGCGTACAAGGCCTGGCGAAGACAATGGGGCAAGCCTGGAGCCAGGCAATGTGGTGGTGTGCTGGTATGGCAGCTCAACGACTGCTGGCCAACCATGTCGTGGGCCGTGGTGGACTACTATCTCATCAAGAAGCCGGCCTACTACGCCATCTCGCGGGCACTGCGCTCCGTCGACGTTGGTGTGCACAGGACATTCCATGACTGGACCCAGACAGGAGACTGGGTTGACAAGGACTCCGGCCTCGTCACCGGCCAGGTCGATCAGACCCTCCCGGCCCGCAAGGGAACCTTTGACGTATGGGTCGTCAGCAACGACACCAAGCCCGTCGAGCTGAGCCTCGTCGTACGCTTCATCTCCGTCCGCTCAGGAAAGGACGTCGTCGACCCCATCAAGTCCACAATCACCGCCGCCGCAAACTCCACCACCGACGTCCTCCAGGGCAAGCCACTCCCGCCGTCGATCCCCAACCCCGAGGACCTCACTAAGCCCTTCAACCTAGCCAAGTACGACCCTTACGTGGTGCACGCCACCATCACCGATGCGTCCACCGGCGCCCTCGTCGCCCAAGACACCGCCTGGCCCGAGCCCATCAAGTTCCTCGACCTATCTGACCGGGGCATCTCGTTTGAGGTTTCGTCCGCAAAGGACGAGGTCGTTGTTTTGGCTCAGAAGCCCGTCAAGGGATTCGTGTTTGAAGAGGTTGAGGGGTTGAAGCTGAGTGATAATGGCTTCGACATTGTGCCGGGCGAGAAGCACACTGTCAAGGTGGAGGGCGCTCTGAAAGCGGACCAGTTGCTGTGGACGTGTATTGGAGCCCCTGAGGCGTCGTTGACGATTTCTGGAGCATCTTCTTCGCTGCCCCTTCGATAGAGTAGAAAAGGATTGGAATAGTACGTACGTAATCTGGTATATAGGTAATGGAACAATTGGTATCTACAATTGCCTCACTACGTGATACTCAATAAGGATTACTGAGAAATGGCCAATCTACACATTAAATGTTCATTTTCAATTTTTAATCGCTAATGACATCAATAAAGAAGGGGCCCAAAGCTTGATGTAGGTAAACCCAGGATAAATCTCCCCAATCCCACTCAATCCATTACACACATATCCATTCCCAGCCCATTTCACGAACCCGTCCCAATCTGGCGATAAAGAGATGAAAAAAAAAAAGAGTAATAATAATAATTATACCAATTTACAAGGATATGCCGAAGCCTCAAGTCTCCCGCCGACCACGCTTCACAGGAGGCGGCGACCTGGACACGCTCTCGCTGTCATACCGCCGCCTCTTCATCGCCACAGGGCTCCTTTCTCGCGGACGGTCTGCCGAATCATCCCTTGCCCTGCGCGGGGGCGGACTACGGCTACGCGACGGGCTGTAAGAAGCCCTTCTGCCGCGCGAAGGAGCGACCGGCGACCTTGATCTCGACTTGGATCTCGAGTCCTCGCGGGACGGCGATCGGCTGATATCCCGTCTGAGCTTCTTCCGGGGTCCTCCGCTGCTGACAGACGAGCTGTTTCTACGACCAGCAGGTCCGCCGGGGCTCTGGCGCGGTCGGCCCCGTCGAGGCGGCGGGCTGGCCGAGTTTGCGTCCCTCTCTCGTCGTGGCGGAGATGGAGAGCGGCTGTAGGAGCTGTACGAGTTGCTTCGCGCACGACCACGATTCCGTTGTGGCGGCGGAGACTGCGAGGCGCGCGAGCGCGAGGAATAGCTTCGGCTTCTGGAAGCATCACGTCGGCCTCCTCGTCTAGGAGGACTAGCAGAGTACGACCCTCGATCTCGTCCACGAGATGAGACAGAGTCGGACCGAGACCGTGATCGTGACCGCGAGTCAGAGTATGATCGATCTCTTGCACCACGTCGTGGCGGTGTTCGAGAGAGGGATCGACCTCGGCTGTCGTCACGACGAGCCGCAGATCGAGAACGGGAGCGTGATCGAGAAGAGTATGATGACCGAGTATAAGATGAGTAGCTTGAGACAGACTCCGAATCCGAGCGGTCCTGGGCAGGGGGTGCGGGGAGCGCAGGCTTGGGCATGTTCTGTAGGTGCTCTCGCATCTCCTCGGTCAAAACACCCATGCCAATACTGGTAAAGTAGTTGATGGAGAATCTGATGTTGCGGGGGTTTTCGCGGGGGAAGATTCCTTCGAGGCTGGGGCGGAGGGTTTCATCAGTCATTCGTGCCCTCAGCTTGACCATGCCGACTTCCTCCGAGATGTGCTGGAACAGGATCTTGATGAAGATACGGCTGCTGGACGTGGTTTCATCCTCGTTCAGGTGAATGACGGAGAGGCAGTGCCAACCAAGGGAATCGGCGGCAAACATGTGACCGAATAACATGGCAATGTTTCGTAGCTTGTTGTTCTCGTATCGGTGGATAGTCTCGTAGTACTTGGCAAAGGCCTGCTCAAAGAGATCGCACCATAGGCGGTTGATCTTGGCAAACCGCTCACCAATCAGGCCAAAGAATTTGGTGTACGTCTTTTCCTGGGAGCAACACTCGACAATCATGGATGGTAGCTCAGGCTCCTGGCCAGCGGGCAGATTGATCTTCATCAATTTGTGGACTGCTTCTTCGGGATCGGCGCTCGACATGATGGTGAGGTAGATGGTTCTTCGTAGATTGACCAAGTCGGCATTGGACTGGTCTTTAATCTCCATGGCTTTCGATTCCTCCTCCTCTTCATCGCTCTCGTCCTCGTCATCCTCGTCGCCATCTTCATCGTCGCTGCCCTCGCCGAGAATTTCCGCCTTGAGTTTCCGGTAAGCTTCTTCGTGCTCCTCCCACTCGGAGTCAAATTTGAAGATGTTGAGTCCATCCTGAACATCAATCTCGCCATCAAGTTCAACCTTGTGTGTGATTTGGTCCTCCTCCTCAACCAGATCCAGCTCTTCCTTGATAGCCGGGCTATCCTTGAACTTGTCCTTTCGGATCTGGAAAAGCACCTCAATCATATACTGCGTTCGCTTGTCGATGTCGGACTCGTGAAGGATGTTGCGGAACTGGTCGAAGACGGCCATGGAGATGGCAGGCTGCATCTCCTCCAAGTACTGCCCGACCTCCTTGCAGAACCCTACGGCAATCTCCACGCTGTCGTCCGTCGGCTTGTGCAGGAGCAGCAGCAGGATCTGGCCGGCCAGCATCTCGTGCTGGACCTGCTGGTTGATCAGGTGCGCGAGGAACGTCGTCGAGGAGAGGCAGACGGCCTTGTCGTTTCGCTTGAAGCCCTTGCGGAACTGCATGATGAGGCGCTTGATCAGCAGCTCGCCAACCTGCGGCAGCTTGGTGTTGACAATGGCCGCCATGGCCGCGTAGATGGGCGTGAAGGGCAAGCTGGCAGCCTGGGCCTTCATGATGGACCGGCAGAACAGGCCCCGCCCCCGGATCAGGTTCTCGCCAAACAGCTCGGGGACGATGTGCTTGATGTTGGCCGTGTTGACCTTGTTGATCAGGCCGTTGATGCTCTTCTTGAGGGCCTCCCACGCCATCCGCTGGTACTCCTTGCTGGTCTTGTCCGTGATCTGTGCCTGCAGCGCCCTGAGCCTCGCGGGCGGAATGTACGTGCCTCCCGACCGCATGTTGAGCAGCTTCTCGTACTCGGCCTTTGCCGCCGCCTGCTTCTCCTCCTCCGTCCGCACCGGCACCGGCACGGGCGAGCGCGCAGCACGAGCGGGACGATAGGAATCGCCGCCCTCTCGCTGCTTTCCGCGCTCGCGGTGCGGCATGTCGACCACGGCCGACGCCATCGTTTCGCGATCTAGCTAGAGAGGTCGAAGCTCGTAGGGGGGAAGAGTAAAAGAAGAAGAAAAGCAATCGAAGCTGGATGCAAGCGAGCAGGCGAGACAATGCAGTTGCACAAAGCGAGTTGCCTTTTGTCGTCGACCCACGATCGAGACGGCGCGGATGATGTTTTATTCCAAGAGCAAGAAAGTTGGTACGACGCAAGCAAAGCAGCAAAAGGCTAGGCTGAAAGAAAAGAAAAAAATGTGCACGGACCACCTAAGCATGTCCCGGTGGCTGTATGCGCCACACCCAGCTCCAGCAGCCTTGCCACTACCGCTTCCACTCAAAACTCTACCTCTTCATCCCATACTCCCCACCGCATAGAACCGTGTACTTACCGCAGCGCCACAAGTACCCTCCCAACCTGCACCGCAAACAAGCCCCTAAAAAAGGCGCCTCGGAACTTGAATCTCAATCCCTGGCGCGTTCATGCCAGCGTGGGCACATCGCCTGCCAACCTTCTCGTTCGTTCGCGATTCCAGCTACCAACTTTCTCTCCTCCTCCACCCAAAAGAAACCACCCACGCTCCTTTATAATCTTCGCCCGGTTCCTCTCCATACGGGGAGACATAAACTCATATTAAAACTCTCCAATCTTCCGTTCAATTCGATAGCATCTCGAAAGACAAGACCAAAGCTTCCCAACAATGGTTCGTCCCATCGTCCCCCCTTCATCCCAGTGATATCACCACTTCTTCGAAATCGCTCCCCCACGTCAAACACGACACACAGCAAGGATAACAAAGCAGCTAACTCTCCCCCCAGCTCGATAAACTCGTCGGTTTCGCCATGCTTGTGGCCGCATCCGTCATCTTCCTCTACTACACCATCTGGACTCTTCTCATGGTAAAGCCCCCCTCCCCCATTCAAATGTGCTTCAAGCGCTTTGCTTTACAAGACAAAATCAAATCGTACTTTACAAGACAGAATCAAATCGTACTTTACAAGACAGAATCAAATCGTACTGACAAAACCACAGCCCTTCGTCGACGACGACCACCCCCTCCAGAACCTCTTTCTCCCCCGCAAATGGGCAATCCGCATCCCCGTCATCCTCCTCCTCCTGGGCTCCGCCGTCGTCGGCTCCTTCGTCGGCATGGTCATGATCCGGAGCAACCAGAAGAAAGCCGCAAAGGCCAAGGCCGCCGCCAAGAAGAAGGCGTAAAGAAGAAAAAGAAGGAGACAAACATAAATGCCTTCACATGTATATGGTGCCCATTGTGCGAAATTGGGCTTGTCAATGTATGCATGGGGTAATTTGGGGTGTTAGAAGTGGCCGTAGCAATCAACATTAATAGTGGCCTTTGTGCAATCATGTAACGAACTTGGGTGCGCATATAAGCCTTGTATGACAGAGAGAGCTTCATCACAATGACTGGGAACATAATATAGAGGGAAATGAGGCGACAATGGTTTGGGTATCTCGAGTGTGGTGTCTATTCAGTAATGGGGTGCAACAGGAGCTGCTAAACTAAAGAGATGCTACCTATAGAACATAACAGGAACATGCAGCCATACAGGCAACGCATCCAATCTAGATAATTCCCGAGCAGCCTTAGTGAAGGACTCGAAGAGTATAAGCATCCGTCAAACCAATCCTCCAACAGTGTTTGCTCAACTTTGCTTAAGAGAAAAAGAAGAAAGCCAAGCAAAACAGTGAACCCAATGTCAGAAGTTGTCAAATTAGTAGAACCTAGTTTATACCCAAGAAAAAAAAAAGAAAAAAATAGGGGGGGAAGTTCCCTCTCGAGTCCCAAGAAGCCCAAAGTAAAGGCTCGGTCTTGAAATTGCAAGACTGCTCGGTAGCCGCTTACTTAGACTCTCTGGTCAGCAAAATCGAGAACCTCGCAGTCGTCCTCGAAGAATCCGTCACCGTCAGGATCTCCTTGGTGGGCTCCACGTCGTCGCCTCGTCGTGACGACAATCTGCTCCGAATCGCCATACTCCATAACACGCTCCATGGCTGATGGAGGCAGAGGTCGGTGGTCCTCTGGATCGTCGTACTCATCTTCAAAAGCAGAGGGGAGACCCAGGTCCAGCTTGACAACGGAAATGTCCTGCCCAAACGCCCAGGCGGATGCATCTGACCCGCCGCTTGGTGCAATCGCACTCAGATGGTGGGCCTTCTTTGTCTTCTTGGAGGTCGGCGCCGCGTTGGCATCCATCGAAGAGTTTGCAAGAACGTCTGATCCAACGAGTTGACTACCATAGGCTGGAGTGTATTCGCAAAGAACGACGCGTCTGTCAGTGTGGAAAGGTTGATATGGCGCACTGCATTCGATTTCTGCTTGGGGAATAGTCTCGCCCATGGTATGAAGAGTGTTGGAAACCACCCGTGGGCGACCCTTGAGCGTCAATGTCGTTCCCACGTCCATTTCCGCCTCTGACAGCTCCAGATACTCTTCCTGAGCGCCCAGTTCTAGGATCTGGCGAACAGCCGGAGCAATAGTATCATCCGGTAGCAGCGGCAATCGATGGTCTGTATATCGATTGGCACGTGTATTGCGCTTGCCACTGTGACGTCGAGACTTGCTGGGGTACGTTCGGACCAGGCCTCCGCCTAGGTTGAAGAGAGAGGCGCTCCGCCTGCCTCTGATCCAGATGACACACGACGATGTAGGTAGTGAGGCACTTGGGGGCAGGGACACGCGGTTCTCTCCGGTGTGGCGTAACTGGCTGAGGGCGGAGCCAGTCTTTCCAATGGAGCTGGTGATGCTCGCGGCAATCGCACGCCCACCCTGAGCTGCCGAGTCCTTCAGTATGCTGCCAGCACTGTTTGAAGTATTGCCGCTGCCCTGGCGCGAGCGTGTGACAAAGGGCATTGCCACCTGGTATGCAGCACCAAAAGCGCCAGATGCGAGGGAAACGGCGGAGCTCGAAGGCTCGGATGGCTCTGCGGCAGGCTTTTGCGTCACTTTGCGTCTGCGCGGCGGTGGCCACATGAAAGCGCTAAAGGGCATCTCCAAGAGATGAACAGTGCCTCTCTCCGTCACCATGGCTAATCGCTCGCCTTGAGGCTCTGTCCAGACCACCTCAATGATGCGAGCCACAGTCATGCGCGAGAACTGGGCAATTTGGCGAACCTGGGGGCCAGCGCTCTCATGGGAGGCCAACGACGCCTGCAGGGGCGATGAATGGGTGTGTTGAACACGGAGCAGGTCCCACACTGTCTGCACGTCTCCCTTGCTGCTCGCTGTGAATAGAGACAAGGAGGACGGCGAAAACGACAGAAAACTGCAGCCTAGAGGCGTGGCGAAAGTGCAAGAAGGGTGAATAGAAGGAGACGTCACCAGCGAGTCAACATCCACGATGGAGACAAGTCCGGGGTCCTTGGCCGATACCGCTTGCGCAGACGCACCGTGAGTTGGTGGAAATGAAGCACTGTCGTTGCGAGCAGCCCACTGCTGAGGTGGTGATCGGGGCTGCAACTGCTGTTGTTGTTGCTGCTGCTGTTGGGATTGCGGGCTCGTTGATCGATTCCAATACGAGTTCCAAGCCTGTAACCCTTGCTGGCCGACCCATTTCGCGCCTTGAATGAGCTCCTGGGTCGCCTCGCGCATCACCTTGTTGACGACACTGTCAGAAATAGGCAGATCCACGGCAGCGGTAACCGAAGGAAGGTGAGGCGGCGTGTGGGATGAGATTCCGGCCCCTCTTCCTAGAATTGGCACTGGTAGATGCGCTCGGATGGCAATATTCGAAGACGGCGGTGCTGGGCAGTAAGCAATCCTGCGGCCGTTGAGAGCGAATATGGCCGTTGGAGGATTGGGTCGGCGGACCGTGCCGAGGGGGTTCATCTTATCCATCTCCTCAGCTACATCGCCGCCTCGCTGACCCTGCTGCACACAAGTCCAGAGCTTGGCGGTGCAAGCAAAGACATGTCCGTTCTGCGGTTGGAGCAGCTGCGTGTATATCCAACATTCGCCAGTAGCGCCGGAGCATACCGCAACGGATCCAGCATCTGCCTTGATAGCAAATGCTCCGGTGGGAGGAGGAGGTTGGAAAATTGGGCTGGTCAGAGAAACCTCTGCGCTGATGGGGATGGCGGGAGCCTGCAAGAGGACATCGACCAACTTGTTTGTCTTGAGCGAGTAAATTTCGACGGCTGTCTGGTAGGCCTCAATCACATGCCCGTTCTGGCCACCCCGCCCAGTAAAAGCGTCTTGGTGAGCATAGGTAGACCGGGGGCTCGTGGCACCGTCGACTTTCCTCGCGGTGTCGTCATCGTCGTCCGGGCCTGCAGCCGGGGCTGCGCGCTGAGGAAGTACAGGGCCATGCACGACCAGAGCTACCAAGGGGAACACAGAGTCCTTGTCTCCGCCAGCAGTCCAGGGAAGTATCTTGGCGTAATGAACGCCACCCCGCAGGCCCTTGAGGCTGGCGATGTGCTCCAGCCCCCGTTTGCTAACACCGTAAACCTCCAAGCCGCCCTGGTACCCGGCCAAGACGACATTTCCAGAGCCGGCAGAGCTGTAGGGGCTCGGGAGCTTGTCGAAGCCAAAGTAGAGTCCCTGGTCGCCCGGCTTCATACCGGACTGCGGCTTGATGGTGAGGTCTAGGTCTGAGACGCCGTAAAAGTGCGCCTGGGGTTGGTGGGGAAGCGGAGGAGGGTGGGATCCGATTCGGGAGTGAGTGTGAGCATACGGGACCGGAGAGTGAAGGGAGCTCCGGCGATGGTGGGCGGCGGTCGAAGAAGGCCTGGGCATGTTGTCCGGAGACACAAAATGGGGATCCATCTGATAGCTGAGAGGCCGCCTCGGGTGACTGGTGGGCGGAGAGGGCGATGCCGGCGACGGCGTCATGAAGGCTCTCTGGGCCGTCCAGCCATGGTGAAGGCGGCCCGAGTCTTCGTAGGAAGAGGGCTGTGTAGGCGGCGATTCACTCGCCAGAGCGATCAGGTTGCTCGGAGAGGCTGCCATTCCGTTTCTCGCCCAGTCATGTATCACGCTCGGAGCGGTGCTTGCAGAGACCGAAGTGGTGGACAAGGCATCCAAGGAAGGCGACGGCTCAGGATTGTCATTGTCAGGAGCAGCCGTAGGCCTTATCTCGGGCGTGTTGATGGGAGGGGAGGAGGCGTTGGAAGTAGGAATGCTCTTTGGGGTGTCGTTTCCACTTTCGTCGCCGTCGTTGACAGGTCTCCTATTTATTCACAAGCACCAGGTCAGCAAACCCAGCTGTTTATACGGCATCAGATTGTGCCCAAGACCCGGAGCAGCAAGGAAAAGCGCAGCAGAAAGGGTGAGTCACGAGGCCGAGGGCCATGCGCTGCGATGCCTTGCTCATGGGCCATGGGGGGGGTTAGCGGGAGGACTCACGCGAACTTGCCGGCCGTCTGTTTGGTCACCGCTGCGGCAATGCCGCCGCTGTGCTTTGCATTTTTCCTTTCCTTCTTGGCTGTAGGGAATTCATAGGTCAGCGAGAACGCCCTTTTTTATGTATGTCTGTGTGTATGTCTGGCGGCCGATCGGTCTGTATGTCTGCCTCGCCGTGCCTCAAGTCAAGGGATGGCGATGCACGGCTTATCGCGGTGTCGTCACAGCCGTGGTACAAGATAAGACGGGACTGTTACTCACCCGGCATTCAACCTGTGTAAGGGGATTGGAGCAGTGGTCCCGCTCCAGCTGCTTTTGCTTCCGCAGAACGAAACGGGTTCTGGAAAGCCAAAAGCTAAAGCTCGTTTGTCAAGTCGAAAAGAGAAAAAAGGAAAATAATAAAGGGTATAGTAGGTATAATGCCAAAGTATTGACCCCGATCAACTCGATGGGCAAAGATGGAAGCTTCTCGTCGTCGGGTAGGGCCAGGTACTAGGCAGCTCCGGCAGCAGGTCTAGCAGGTATAGACGAGATTTGAGGTACCGCCAGATAAGGGGTTTGCCTGCGGGAGGAACAGAGGGGCTATCGACGGGGACGAGGGGTTCGCGTCGTTGAGGTACTACTAGGCAGATATAGTAGTACGGGGGGGGGGGGGGGGGGGGAGATGGTTGGCAAAAGGATGAATACGAAATGTGCAGTACTGTAATACGCTGATTCGTGCAACAAAAGAAATAGGGCGATCTCTAGGTTGGTATAAGTATAGCAGGTAGGCAGGGAATGGCGCAGCCACCGGGCCTCTTTTTTTGGTGTTCGTGAGAAGATGCGACGTCTATCGTTAATACAGCAAGATGTATGAGGTGGTATCGAAACAAGGACAAGAACAAAGAGAAGAAGAAGTCGTGTAAGTAACAAGATCGATATTATTCAGAGCAGAGCTGAGCTGAGCCGGTTCATCAAAGAAAGAGACTGAAGTGCTGTTTGAGCTGGTATCGTTGACTGGTTGTATGTAGTGTAGCAAAGTTGTGACATATGAAGAGATGAAGCAGAGAAGGGTTCCGTTGTTGCTCAAGACGTTCGGGGGGTGGCAGCTTTGATGAGTGGCCGCCCGCCCAATTACAGCTACAGCTACCAAGTACGAAGTACCAGACCTTACAGCATCGACACGACATGAATGCATGTACCTGCTGGTACAGCGACGGCCCTGGCGCTGGTTGTCAGTGACTCGATAACGCGGGGGGAGGAACAGAAGGTTCCAGGTCCGCTGGCCGGGCCTTGCAGTGGCAGCTGTTGGGGGGCGTGATTCCGCCAAGGGGGGCCGAAGGGGGGGTGCATCCCAGCCTGCGAGGTCAGAGGGGGAGGGGGCGTGCCGCGTACAGTGACGGCGAGGTACTGGGCTGGCAGAGGTGACGGAACAGTGGTCAGCGGCCACAGGGGCAAACAGCGCTCGCGGCAGCGCTAATCTCAGCTGGGCAAACCTGCAGTCTGGTGCTCCTATGTACATTAGTAGGTAGCCTTAGGGGTGTCTGTCTGTCTGTCTCAACTTGTTCGTGTACTGTAGTGACGAGTTCCGGCGCTCGCCATCAAACGACGCATGGGGTACAGAGGACTTGTGCAGGTGCGGTTTTGATTAATGCAAGGTACCTCGAGATTTGGTAGCCACGATTACATCAACGGGACTTTCTCCTTGCCTGCTGCAGCTTGTGTACCTACCTAAGGTACTAGTACCTGTAGGCACGCAGCAGTCAGAGGTACATGGCAGGTACCGGTCATATGAACGCAATCTGCCAATCGAATCAACGGGCTGCCACGCGCTACAGTGCCCATCGCTGAGTGGCCCTGCGGCTTCGGGTTCTGGCGGCGCGTTTAGAATGGATTGATCCCATTGACTGACTGGCTGCCGGTTGCTGCATGCATGTAGTAGTATGTACCTGGAGCAGCAGGGTAAACGGAGCCCTCGAGGTCATGACGCACGTACATGGTACCTGATAGCACTGCAGTCAGTTGTTGCGTAAAGCCAAGGCCATGTACATGTATGGACGATTCCGTCACTCCCGGGCAGCGCCGACAAGTAAGAATACATTACATTGATGTACCTAATCATGGAAATCAAATCAAATGCGACAACGACCACCCGCGGCTAGAAACGCTCAAATCATTCGCTTTGGTCATCCGTGTCCCTTCTCAGCCCTTTGTTTCTGCCAAAAGTACCGAGTACCTTCTCCCCAAGACAAGACAAAGCGGCATTTCATTAGCATGCCTCAGCCACCTCACCAGACCAGAACAGACCAGACCAGTGACCGGCTCCGGCGCGTCATCAACATCATCAGCCTGCTGCCAAAATGACGTTCCCCGCCGAATAGGAATAGGGATGGGACGCCCCGGCAAATGACTAAGATTTGATACGATACGATACCAGCACTCACTCCTTTCTCTCCTTTTCTCTCTTGTACCGTTGAGATACCCAGTTGCAATCATATCCGGTGCGGAGCTGCCCGCAAGAGTAATATCAGTAAAGTACCGGGTTTGCTGGACAAAGGAGCAAAGATACTGATAAGCTCTCCTCAACTTCTGCCGTTCACAGCTAACGAGCCTCTCTTATTGATGCAATGCTCCGGCCGTGTTGCGCCACAACTCTCTCCCACGCACACACCCCAAACTACGAGTATGTCCATGTCCATGTTTTCCCTTCTCGCATCGCCAGGAATGGGCCACCCCGTAGAAGCTGAGGGAAGAAGATCCGCAAGGTGCTATAATTACCGCCCTTGCTACCAAGTAATTAAAACAACCCAAGTGCAGCTATCACTCCGGACGGAGGCGTGACGAGGTGTCAGGTGATGGGTGCCTCCTACGCCATGGACACGCAGCGGGAGCCCTCATTTCCTCTCCCCCCGTGGCAAAACAAAGCTAGGTATACGATGAGCAGTTCGCGTTGTTTTGATCTATTACCATATAGATCGGGTTGTTCATGAGCGCTAAGTTGCCCAAACCAAAAGTTCATACTGTAGAGAGTTAATGCAAGGGACGGTGACGCTGCCGCGGGATCGCCACTGGGATTCCGGGGAAAGGCTCGCTCTAGCAAACACAGCAAAGCAACGCAACACACAACCCCTCACCTCCATCATCGTCGAAATCGTCATCGTCATTCACTCACGTAAAGAAGACAAAAAAGAGTCACTCATGCTACCTATGTACTAGTCTATAGCCGCTCCGGACTCCGTACTGCCCACACGAGTAACAATTTCCCCCATTGCCGGTATCGCAACACACGCCCCCCCTTTGTTCTGATAAGCTCCGATGGAACCAAAACCAGCCTCATTGCTTATCTATCTATCGTATCGCCGCTGCATGTGGCTTGCTTGTGCCTGTATACGTATTTTCCCTGCAAACAAACGCGGTTCGAAACGTCAGCACGTTAAGTAAAAACATTTGGAACGGAGAGCAGTGATTTGTTCCCTCTTTTACGTGCTCGTAACAGTCTGGCGTTTTCATGTGAAACATTCAAAGTCTTTTGCGGCGATGAATCAAAGCACCTCATAGCGGAGTATCAACGCAACACTGCACGCACAGCACACAAAGTATAAGCAGGTACTAATGCAAGAGATGGATGCAGTGCCAGCAGCAAATTGCTACTTATATTCGTCTTGCACAAACATGGAAGTTGATCAATTATAGTGGTGCTTTTGGTCTACTATATTGTAACATGGTGTACCTCTCCAACTCTTTTTCTCCCTCTCTGGAGTCTCTACTTGAGAAGATATACCCGGTACTCTGCCAACTTCCACGCCTCCTCTCCGCCCTCAACCTGCACCTTTTTCAGAATTGCATGTCCTGCCCATGGAACGGTGCTCGAGTTGCCGTCCTTGGTCTTGTACGTCACGTCGCCGTGCAGCATCAGCTCGGCCTCCTTGCTGTCTTCGTTGTCGTTAAACCGCCCCGGGAACACTTTAGTGACTGTGTGCTTTCGCTCTGCCACGACAGACCACATCCCCTCGCGCATTGTGCGGAGCTCTATTGTGCTTCATTAGTATACGAGGTTAAGTAGGTAACGCTGGGTAAATCAATCAAGTTATCATGCAATTCAAGGCAGTAGTGTTCATCCGCTCTTGCTTAATGTAAATATCCGACAACTTATAAGAAGCATCCGAAAGAGTAAGAAGCTCTCATCCTCGGTCTCATTCCATCACCCTCAAAGAAGAAGCACAGAAAAAAAAAACCTCACCTTCTTGTCCATTCGCCTTACCAGGCCCGATAGTTACACGCGCATCTTTGGTGAATTGATCAACCCACTGCTCATTCGCGTCCGGTCTATCGGATATTTTGTAAAAGTTGGTGATAAAAGTCCGGATCCCGGCGTCGGGAAGCCCTTCGGGAACCGGATACAGAGGAGTGTAACCCGCATCAGCCATTTTGCTTATAGGGCGGTAAACCAGACAGAGAAAAGACGAAAGTGATAAGTGTGTACGAGGCAGGAAAGAGAGAAACAATGAGTGCCGGTTTAAAAGCTCTTCAACTATCGCTTCTCTCGCGTACTTCTCCAAGCTAGAGGCTGTCTGTAAAAGGGCGTTGGTAATCAAGCCATGGGTCATCCATCCGGCTTCCAATCAAAACCCCGCCTCCGGTCGGCTGCCGTCCCGTATGGCGGCAAGTTCCTTTAACGTCGGATGCGTTCCGTCGACCGAACCTGCGATTCATGTGTGCGCCTCGTTTCTCGCTCTAGTCATTAAGGTATGTATTCATAGCACCGGCATGACCGCCGCCCGTCAACTTAACTGTGATGTAAATAAACATCAGATAAGCCGTCATCGTATATAGGTATCTCTGGTGAAGCCGGGAGGGGAAAACACCCGTCGTCTTCTTGAAGCCTTATGATAGCAAGGGAAAAAATCACGTAGCCGCCATATCTCCGATATTTCGGAGAGAGTATATCGGCGAAGAGTTGCCTACCTCATATTCCATCCCAGTACCCGTATTCCAAGGCCCCCTAACTCCATGCTTCGCATTATTAACACAAGACATTCAAAACACACAACATGCATGAAATAGGAAAGCCTACTTCTTAACCCCCCGCGCACTAATCTCTCCCTTCTCACCAATATTGAGAAGCTTACGACAGTCGGGGCAATACCACTTTGTCGTTCGCGCAGGAATATCCGAAAGGCCTACACATTCGAGATGGAACCATTCCTGCTTGCAATTCTGCTTGCTTTGTCAGCGAAAGTGGTTTCTCAGACAGCATCTCCGCGGACATGTTTGCCGATCCAGCAAGACGATTGAACTTACATCGACGTTATCACACTGAATCATAGTCCCAAAGCTCACCCTATTGCAGAGGCAATACCGTGGCTCATCAGGATCAATGGGGTTGCCCTCATCGTCCACCTCCACCATCTCCTCCGTCACTTGACCCTTGTCTCTCTTAGTCGCGCGAGCCTTCCTCTTGGGTGCCGCTTTCCGCTTGCCAACGGCGCTGTTACCGCCGCTGCTAGTCGTACTGACAACACCGGGGGCGGGGCGTTTGGTACGTTTCCCCGGCTGCTTAACTTCGGGAACCGGTGTGTTGCGCGCCGTACTGGCACGGCGAGATCGATCCACGGCCAGTGACGGCTGTGGCTCCTGGCTCGCGGCCTTACCTCGCGAGCCGGGTCGGCGAGAAGGGAGCGACTCTGGTGCAGGTGTTAACCTGGGCGTACCGCTGCGTGATGACGGTTCAGGCGCCGCTGATTGGCCTCGCGGCAGTTGAGGTGACGTGGACGCAGATAGCTGCTGCTGCTGCTGCTGTTGCTGTGATCGCTTCGCCGCCTCTCCCCTCGTTTCACGCTTACTAGCCTCTCGCCCGGGCAGCTCTCTAATCGTCGGTGGAGGGATAGGTGTGGTAGACATCCTCGGCTCGGTCTTGGGAAGAGGGACAGGGGTTTCGAATGGAGCCTTGATAGGCGCGGGGGTAGAGACGGTGACAGTGCCATTGCTCGCATTGACTGGAACAGTAGAGCCTGGCACTGGAGATGTTGCTGACCTAGTGGTGACGGAAGACTGTGGAGGAATGGGGATCGGGACGGGAGTCTCCGACTGGGGAACAGCACTAGCTACCCCAGACGTCGTGACAGCTTGTGCAGAGTTGTCGGAGGAGACCGAGCTGCCCTGTGCAATCAGACCGGGCACTGGCGGTGGGACGGGTGTCTCAGTCTTGGTGCGCTTTAGCTGTGGTCGCGATGTTGGCACTGCTTCACCGCCTTCTGCCGGTGCCGCTACTGTTGCTGCGGCGGCGTCGCCATTGGTCTCGTCTTCAGCCTCCCTCTTTCGCTTAGATCTGGAGTTGGTCCGCGGCTTGGGCTGCGGTCCAGGGCTCTTTGCGTTCTCAGGCGTCATGCTGGAAGTCGTGCTGCTACCCAGGAATAGTTTCGCCGCCTGCTGCATCTTACGGGCAGATTCCTCGGCTTCTTCGGCGGCCAGCTTTGCGAGCTGCTCTCTCTTGAGCTTTTTGGCCTCGTTGAGCTTCATGCCTCGGTTGCTGGTCGGTACTTCGGTGGCAGCCAGAGAGTCGACGCTGATGGCGCCAGCAGGCATCTGTCGAGTGCCGGATTCGTTGTCGATGATGGGCGTTGGCACCGTGGCCTCAAACACCCGACCCTCCTCCTCTGCCTTCTTCTTGGCCTCTCTGTAAGCATCTGGCCCACGACACAAGGCCTTCAGTTCCCTAGCTATCATGGTCTCGCTAGGTGTCCATGTTGCATTCTTCTTCATCCGTTTCCTAAGTTTGGCCAGCTCATATTGGGTCAACTGCAGCCACGGCGCATCAGGGCTACCAATGACGGCGTTCTCAGGGGGAGGGTTAAGCAGCGCAGCCGCATTTGCAGCAGCTGCAGCACTCAAGGCAGGCGTAGCATATTGCCCTCGTGAAGAGCGGCCACTAGATTTCTGGCTCTTGTTGCTGACCAGTTTGATCCGAGGCGTGGGAACTTGTATCCTGCGGTTTGTAGCTGGCGGTTCGGACTCTTCATCAGAGCTGATATCGCTGTCGTCGCTAAAAGTGTCGTATTCAATTTCGTAGGGGGCGAGAACCTCGCCGGGAACCGTGATCCGTGGGACACGGGATCGTCGCACTTTCTGCCCGTCTTCTCCCGTAGCTCTAACCGTCAGCTTCGCCCTCGTCATCTGAGGAGACCTGGGCTCAACAAGAGCTTGCTCTTCCGTTGGGTAATTTTCCATCATTGTCTTGAGCTTGGAAAGCAACGCCGTGGCTTTGTTGTAGTGGCGGTTGACATTGTCTGCCATCCTGACTGCCTCTGCGTGGGCAAAGATGCGCGAATCCAGCGCTTGCCTCAAGTGGTCCGAGATGTCAGCGCGCAGCTGCACCGGCGATGGGCGCCCATGGGCCGGTAAGCTTGGAAGCTGGCCCCATACTGTCGTCAAGTCATCGACCTTGTGTGAAGCATCGGCATATCTCTGATCCAGCTGGCCCACGAGCGTAAGGGAGCGCATCATGTCGGCGGGGAGGTATTCCGTGAAGTCGAGGAAGTCGGTTACTGTCGTCTGCGCATCGGGATCGGCGCGTGCCGTGAGGACGCTGCTCATTGGGCCCATGGAAGGGCCCTCGGCGATCTCAAAGGTGGCAGTCTTTGTCTTTGGAGAAACAACCTCCTCATGATCCATGGCGGTTGGGACGTCCGCGGACTCGGTTGAGGTGGCCATGTTTGATGTTTGGCAGCGCAATCGACAGCACCTGCAGACTCGTGGCCGCGCACTAAAGATGTCCGCTGCTCCGTGGATGCTGGTCAAATCAAGGGCTGTCGGATATTGAATATTCGCACTCGACGGCGTCCATTTGGAGATGCTGAATGTCGTCGCGATCCGGTCGATTTGTTGGCGTGACTTCGACAACCGCGTTGCGATGGCTAGCTTCCTTGGGGGAACTAAAACCCGGTCCGTCAGGGAGGGAAAGAGGACCGTGCGCCGCAAAGTGTCTGGTGCAACCGCACCCCAGGCTGAGTCATCACGGCTGCTGTAAATCGGACGAGACTTTGGTTTTTCAGCTCCGGACAACTTGGTTCAGCTGAAGCAACATCACACAAAAGCACAGAAAAATGTCTCGTTGGGATATTTGCGACGTTGTGCTGGTGCTACAATCATGTTACGACCGTTAGATTTGACTGCGCAGTCTCTACTCTTTTTTTCTTCCCACACGCACCAAACTGAAAGCCGTTGCAGTGGTTTGGTGGTTTGGCAATCCTCCCCACAGCCATTAATACGACATGCCTATGCAGCAAAACATGAACCTTGCATAGGCAGCCAAAGGCGGTAATATTATTAGTTGCTGACACGGCAAATCTTGATGAGATCCTGGCTTGTGAGATTACCCTTATTTCATTGATCTCATTTCTTAATCTATATTACTCCATTTCTCAGGGCTACTTAACCCGGCAACGAAATGTTCCCTGCCGACTCCTTATACACAAAAGAAACCACCACGTCTATATCGCAATTCATACCATGCTCTGTACCCCAGTGGGTTCAAAAGCTCTCTATCGTTTTATCATGACAGAATACATGTCTCAAGCACACGCATTCTCTAGGGTATTTCCGTTGGCTCACAAATCCCAATCTGCCTCCGTGTCCCGCATCAGCTTAGCCCCCGCAATTTCTTCCGATTCCTCCACGAGATAGGTGGAATCTGGTCCAATGAGGGTCAATGAACCATATAGAACCAGGCGTCTACATTTTCTATTGTGATGATCAAGTCAGCCATGATGTCTCCATGGCGGCAACAGCCTTGTTGGCGCATGGGGATGCAATCTTACAGGAAACCAATGATGATCAAGTTCCCCCAAACCTCGAGGTCTACCCCCTCAAGGGTACCTTCTACTCTCAGCTTTCCATATCCGATGATCTTGTCGCTATGTTGAACCTGCATTAGCAACAGCGGGGATGTGTGACGGCGTTTTACGGCGACTCACCTCGAGGCTAGATAGCCGTTGATCAAGATGTTGCCGTATGCTTTGATCTGTCCCCTTTTCCCAAAGAGCACGAGTCAGCATTTTCCCGATGTTGACCGCCCCCTTCTCTATCAACCCCTTTTGATGAAATGGTCAACTTACTGGCAACTTATCTCCCCATTTGTGGTAATGTTGCCATAGGCATCGATGGGACCTCTGACGGAGATACAGCCCTGGAAGTTGATGCCACGGCCGGATTGCACGGAGCCAGCTACCTCAAGCGGGCCTTGGATATTGATCTCCTCTTCACTCTTGATACTCTTGGACTTCTTGACATTTCTCGGCGGCGCATATCCTGACGTCGATCCAGAAGCATAGTGCTCTGACATGGCCGAAGGAATGGGAGAGAGCGCTGGCGTTTATCCAATTCGGTAATGGAAAGCCCCAGACGTATTCAACGGGAAGAATACTACCCAAGTCTTTAACGTTAGGGTATCGGCTTATTAGCGCTCACACCCCTTGTCTGGCGATAGCCGAGAGAACCTATCAATGATGAGCGTCTTTGACATTTTCCAAAAAGGCCAGAGCGAGGGGGCATCTTATACACATAAGTCAAATAGCGTGTAACGAGTGAGTCTTGGGGGTGGCCAAGGGCTTCTCCCGTACTCTCCAGGGCAAGGTGCTGCCGTAACAAGAGGAGGAAGGGGAACAAAGAAAAAAAGGAAAACACCCCGGAATCAGCTCCGTGGGAAAAGGGTCAGTCAGAAGATGCAGATGCAAGACGAGTTGGTGATGAGTCTCCGCCGTCGCCTGATTGCACCCCTGCCAGCAACAGTCATGTTCTGTTCAGCTCACCGTTTCCCCGACAAAGAGCTGAACCGGCCGAGTGACGATTCCTGCCTTGTTTGCCCTCGCCGGTGTCTCGTCTCGTCCTATCTCTCCGCCTTACGTCTCCCTTGTCATGAACAAAAAAGGCCAGATGCGGTAGGCTGTGTGACTGGGCGACTGACCGGCTCTGCCCACCCCCCGTTTCGGCTGTCTCGACGACAGGCAGCGTGGTAATATTGATAGTATTGGGCCGGACGGGGCGGTTGACACGGCAGAGCAATTATTGGAAATCCTCACTCCGCACGAGGGGGTGGCCAAGGCAGAAGAGGAGCCGGAACGACGGTGGAGAAGAAACGAAGGAATCAAGGCCTGCTGCTCTGCTTTCTGCTTTTGGTGTAAGTGCTGGGTAGCTGGTAGCTGGTAGCTGGTAGCTGGTAGCTGGTAGCTGCGGAGATGGGAAAAACCGCCCAGCTTCAAAACGTGGCATCCCGGTTGTCCCAATCCTTGGGCCAAGAAGCCTCACCTGGCTTTTTGTGTTTTTTGTTTTTGTTTTTTATGGAGCCGGGGTTTTCTTACGGTATACGGCGTAATGTTTCTCTCCTCTCTTCTCTCGGTACTTTTTTTTTTTTCTGTCGTTGTCTTTTTTCCCCCCATCTTGAACTAACACCGATTTAAAACCCCTCAGTAGGTTCTAGTTGTTGGTGAAATCCCCCCCTCTCTTAGAACCAGTAACCTAAGGTAAAAAGAGAACCACTTGGTGCAGCGGGCCCCCTTTGTCAGATACAGAGGGTAAAAAACAAAACAAGCAAATAATAAACAAGCAAACGGACAAATCAAGCCATAATGCTTAGCAATGACCCGAACAAATCTCGCCAAGCTCCCCCAAAAAGAAGAAAAAGAGGCACAAGACCGGTGTCTCTCATCGAGATGCTAACCCTCGAAAGCTACTAGCGGCTGCTACACAGAGCATGGCAAACTCACATGGGAGTCCCCAGCCAAAAAAGACCCGAAGTTCAGGTTCTTCCCCCCCCTGCCACTCGTTCTCGTTTTAATTGTTGCCAGGCGTTATTATATGTACATGGAAGCCCTTGCTGTGTCCCGGGTTCAGGCAATCCAGCCAGCCCGTTTAATCAAAGAACCTGCTTGTCGGGTTTTTTGCTTTTTTTCGCACGTGTTCCGGCATATGCACGAAGCCATGCCATGGATCCATGGATGGGAAAAAGCACAGGCCCTCCACCTCCACCATCCACTATCCCATCCCATGCAACATCCCCCATGCAAGCCTGCATCCGTCCTAGTTTTTTCAGCTCTGAGCCCAATTTAGAAGCGCCTTGCTTGGGGGCCGTTTTATCGTATTGATTGCATTGCATTTGCATATTGCATCTGCATAGGCGGACTTGATTGTGCGATGGGCATTTCGAATCATTGCCTTGCCTTTGCCTTGAATGACCAGTCAACTCTCACACCCTCTTTGTTCTCTTCTCGGAATCTCTTCCCCCCTCCCCACCTTAGTAGGTAGTCATGAAAGCTGCAAGCCTCAATAATATGTAATCATCATTCACCCTTTTCTGGGCTACCTTCTGCGCTCTGCGTGACCCCCGTACAGTAGTAGCCCGGGCAGATTGAGTTGGTGATAACCGAGAGCTTGAAGGGGCTCCACGCTGCCTCGTGTCGTGTTAGGCATCTCGATTTCCGGGCTGAAAAAGTAACTTGGACATACAACCAACCAGCTGGTCCTCTCGAAACATCATACTCTAAAGGGCGTTAGTTTGGCCATCCCATGCTGCCCACAAGACAAGGCTTCCAGATAAAGTAAACGAGAACAAAGAGTGAGTGTTGCCAAACGCTTCGTATATTCGTATACATGTCAAACTCGTGCTCATGTAAACGCACGTGCCATATAAACTAGCGTCGCTCACCGTAGAGGTTTCAGTCATCCATGTCCATTCATGACAGAGCTGAATGATTCCATCGCACAGCATGATCAAACAAGGGCAAGATTGACTCTCATTGAAATAATATTTTTTTTTTCCTTTTTTTCTCCCGGGGTTTCGTCACTCTCCATCATCCCAGGCTCACTGTCCCCTACCAAAAAAAGAAAGTAGCTGCCTGTAAGGATTTTTTTTTTCTTATGCTAAGCCCAAGCATTCCGTATACACCACCAACTACCCTGAACCATACACAAAAAAAGCAAAATAAAGAAACAAGAAAAGGAAAATACATGTAGCCAAGCCAGTGGCGAGCTTCATCTATTTCCCCCCCTCTAGAGAGAGAAGGGAAAAAGAAAGAAAAAAGCAAGTGGCCAAAAACAGAACCCTCCCGACCCATTCAAAGATCCGAAATGAGGCACTAGAATACACGTTTTAAATAAACAAAGATGAGCAAAAAGCAAAAAGCAAAAGACGTGGGCATTGCTGCCTGTCTCCAGTCACATCCAATATGCCCTTCCGAAACCTCATACATGGCGCCGTCGTCATCACATAGTTCAGTCGCGTCCCACGAGTCCCAGCCCAAGGCCCGTGCATAGAGCTGCAAACACCCACACAGCTGCGTACGCCGCAGCCCCGGTAGGCTCAACACCGGGGATCGTCATGGCGCAGGCGAGATACGTGTTGACGCCCGTGACCAGCAGAGTCACGGCAGTGCGGCCAATGGCCACCTTGGCCTTGGTAGTATAGCCTAAAAAGTTCCACCACATAGTCTCTCCCAGGCTGGCCTCCACGGGGTTGAAGTTGGTGACGCGCTCGTCTTCCTTTGTCTTGCCCGTGGTGGCAAACGGCGGGAAGATGAAGGTGCTGGCGGCAGCGCCAAACAGCAGTGTCACAGGCAGAACAGTGGCGTAAGATGCCGCGTACGCCGGCTCGAGGTTGGGAAGGCCGTTGAAATGGAGGACAAAGATCTGAGGCAGCAAATATCGCAGCGATGTCACCAGAACAACGGTGTATATGCTCGTCGACAAGGCCGCGGTGAGCAGCTGGAGAGGCAAGCCAATGAGCTCGCGGTTGGGCAGCTTCGAAGATGGCTTGTGGACGGCCGAAAAGGGCCGCAGGAGAGAAAAGGGAACCGATGCAGAGACGACGTCAACGGCGAGGGCAGCAATCGCCGTTCTCGGGCTGAGGTTGTAAAAGGCGAACAAGAGATACATCTAAAAGTTGCAAAAGTCAGCTTCATCCGCCACACGTCTCCACAGCGTAGCAGCAGAGGAGAGAAAAGCTTTTTCGTGCACATACCGCCGGTCCGTGGGACAAGAAATCCATCATGGCGACATCCAGCCCATCCAGCCCGCTGAACCAGCTCAACGCCAGCTCAAATCTACGCCGTCTCGTCAGCAAAGATCCCGAAAACCCCAATTCTCGTCGCGAAAAGCCACTCACATCCTCCAACCAGCAAGGATGCCGATGTCCTGTTGCGTCTCCTGGCTCCGGCTCACACTTGCCAGCTCCCCCTTGGTCAGCTCGGCCACCACGCTGTATCCAAGACTCGCCGTAGCGAAGCTGATGGCCGCCACGAGCGGAAACTGCACCAGCGTGGGGATCCTGGCTGAGGGCGCTGCTTCTACCAAAGCCGAAGCCCCTCCATCCTTTGCGGGAGTGCTGGCGCTGGAAACATCACCGCCATCGCGGCGCTTCGGCGTTGTCTTGTCGACAGCCTTGTCCCTTGACCGGTCTGGCGTCGCTACCTTCTCCACGATATCCGTATCCGCCTCCGCAGCCCCCCGCGCAGCCTCGCTTCTCTGCGCTCGCCGCAATGTCGGCATCGTGGCTGTTCTTGTGTGTGTTTTGTTTTGAGCTGGTGCTCAGGCGAACCAAGTCGCAGTGGTAATCGTCGGACGTGCTTGTCCCGAAATGCGCGTCTTCCACGAGGTCGACACGACGTGATGAGTAAGCAGCCGAGTACAATTGGTCGCAGCTGCACCTGAGGCTATCACGAGCTTTTTCGTATCAATGCAAGATTGATTAAATCGATTGTGTTTGTTGAGGGTTTGATTCCCGCTTCGGGGAAGCTTGCCCGCGCCGGATAGCTGTGGAGCAACGTGACGTTTAGGTCGCTGGGGAAACAACGCCTGGCCAGGTCCCCGCTCTTTTCTCGATGGAGCTCAATCTCAGTCAGAATCAGCTAAAGCTCAATTTCTTTTCTCTCTAGGGTCTGCACCAAATTTTTCTTTTTTCCACATCCCAATCTCTTCACCATGAAAATCGAGGATCTCCATTCTTGCCGTGGCCACTGCTGGACTCATTGCGTTACAGTCACCAATTCGCTCGTGTTTGTGGGCTAGATTTGATTCATCAGTTGGCAGTCTTCAAAAATGCATAACCATTATCATTATCACTGTGCACGTGTGCTTCCTGTATCATGGCATGGGCTTCTAGTGATGGTGTGAAATGTTTTGTTTTTATTCTTTCTTTCAAAGATCAATGCTTTATTTATTCAGAATTTATTCGGGCGTACGCTCGACGCCTCGTCGAACCCTCACTTTAACCTCGTGGAGAAGCAATCTCATCTCAGACCATGATCAGTCCAAACGGGCCCTCCACTCTTCGGTGCTGAAGATTCGACAGCGGAGCAGAACCACCACTAATACAGTTGCTTCGAGTATATCGTTGTACAAAAGAGACACCGCGCCGATTTCCCTTCCCAGTTGGTGATATCCATAATTCATTCCAGAGCAATCCGACTCCAGGGGCCGCATTATAAAAAAAAAGACAAGAAGAATAGCGTTACGATTCGAGTTCCCAAGAGAAGTTGCTCCGTCCCATACCCAATAAGTTTACTCCTCCATACGGCCAAAAACTCCGTCGTCATCTTCGTCACTGCGAGCGCGGGGTCGCATATCGAAATCGTCTTCGCTATCCTCCATCTTGACATCCTCACTTCCGCGACGCATCTCGCCGCGGGTGAAGCTCTCGGGTTGCCTGCTGGGGAAACTGTTGATGAAGCCAGCGCTGGCAAAGGATGCGGCTTGGTCTAGGAATTGAGCTGGGACGGGTGGTACAGGCGGTGCGTCCTCAACATGTGTTACAGCGGGTCGTGAGCCACTGTTGCTTCCAAAGCTGCAGCTCAACAGCTCGACAGCCGCAGCCAGGTCGTGATCGTCCTCAGCGTTGGCGTTGATCCCGGAGGATGATGGCCGCACGTCAATACTACCGCTGCGGCCATGGTCGAAACCGTGCGCATTGGGAATGCTACCAAAGAGGAGAGGGTTCGACGGCTGCGGGGATTGAAAGCTTCGAGAAAATACGCTGCCCATGCTGTAACGCTTGTCGCGGTATGCAGAGGTATCAAATGCATGTCCCTCCTCGGTAATCGGGGGCGGGGTAGTGTCAGCGGAACTCTGGCCATCTGCTTGCTCCGAGTAACCAGAGGCGGTGGGCGACGAAGCCGTTTCTGGCTCGCTCGCAAAGTCTCTGGCAGAATCCGGAGGGGTGACAGATCTCTCCTTGGGGTTGCCGTTCATGGCCACCAGGACAGACGCCGCCTCAAGCAGCTGCACTTGCTGGTGCTTGGAGATGAGCAGCTTGGAGGTGTAAGACCACTCAGGAGTGTGCTCCCATCTAGTACCCAACGAGTCAACAAATGAAACTCAAATCACGCATGTTTTGCCAGTGTAAAGAGTGAAAGTGGGAGGAGAGGGAGAGGGAGAGGGTGGGAAGCCGAGGACCGGAGGTAGGATGAGGCATGCAGCCAAACCTAGGCAATTGCAGACATCACAGGTACAAGAGGGGAGGGAGACCAACAGGTGCTTCGTCAGACAGCTGCTGTGCTTGTAGCCCTTGCCGCACGTTTCGCAGCGGACCTCTACTCGGCTGCTCTTCTTGCCATCCTTGGTCAGAGGCTGTCCGTCGCTGGCTCGTCTTATACGGGCCTGGTCGAGGTGGGCCGCCGCTTCGTCGGCCGAAAGCTCGTTCGAGTCATCGTCGATGGCGCTGTCCTGGGCTTCTCGCTTGGCCTCCAGCAGCGACTTGTTGGGCAGGCTGGCGGGTGGTGAGGGCAGGCCGTCCATGAGGCCGGCCCGGACGGCGGACTGCTTGGACATGGTGTTTGTGTTCCGCCTTCCCCCACTTGCAATCGGAATGGCACCGCTCTGCTCGCTCTCTCGAATGGCGGCCGCAAGAGCAGCGACGTTGGCGCCGGGCGTGGTGACGGACTTTCGGCGGGTGATTCGGTGTGAGGGATTGAGGGCACCGGCGAGGAGGGAATGCGAGTGCGAGTTGGTTCGGGCGTGGGATTGACGGCCGGTCAGGGCCGAGGATGCGGAGCTCGACAAGGGAGAACGCTGGTGCGTCAATGGCCTCGTAGAAGGCTGCATCTCCTGCGGGTGGACAAAGATATCAGCAAAAAGAACCGGAGCCTCACGAGCGCAGGAACAAGCTTCATCGGCGACTCCCAGACGACGGCATCAGGTCATACTTTTGAGGAGGCCATTGCCAGGCGGGCTTGAATTGCTCGGGATTGCGAGACGACACACGCTGGACCGTCGCACGCTCGGGGTTGAAGTGGCAACGCTTTCGATCAACAGACGATGTCCACACAAGAAAGTTTGTCCGGCTCGACCAGATGCTATGCTTAGATACGTTCAACTCAGAGCGGGATGGTGTTGTGAGGGAGAAAAAAAAAGTCAGGCCAAAAAAAAAAACCAGCCAGGATCTCTTCGCAAGTAGTGAGAACGAGAAATAATTATTTTGGGAGGAACAATCCGGCGCCAGGACAAGGGAGTGTGTGTGAGTGTGTGTAGATGCGGCACGGCGGGGGCGCGTGTATTAGCATGAGCACCCGGGCGGTCTTTGGGTACGGAGGAGGCGTCTGGTGCCTTGTACGGGGTACATTAGGAGAGAACGATACGGAGTAAGGACTGCTACGGCGTCCCGCATTAGAGCGCTGTGAACACTGCGCAAAGCCGAAGTACCTGCTAACCAGGGATACCCGGGTAACCTGTACCGAATACCGGGACGGGGCCTGGATGGTAGGTAGGAGTATAAGTATAATGTTGTGCTAGACGCAGAGCCGCGACAGAGCACAAAGACGCAAAGACAAAAGGCGCTCCTCTCTTTCTTTCTCTTGTCGAGATTGAGAATGAAAATCGAAATTGCGTCAAAGGCAAGAAACAGGGCACGGAACACCCTCCGTGCGCTGCGCACTCGTACCTGGGCCGCACTTCGGTACCTGGTACCCCGTGCTGGTGCTGGGACTCCGTACTCCGTGCAGGAATCAGGAGACGGCCGCAAGAAGCCAGAAAACCAAACGGCAGGGTTTCCATTTGGTTTGCGCCGTTAGTGAGCACGAACAAACGTTCAGCCCGTGGGGCGCAGCATCGATGGCTGGTGAGAGCCGGCGAGTATACTCGTACTGTACAGTAGAGCAGCGTACTCGTAGAGAAGCCGTGCAGAAGCCAGAGCGAGAGCCAGCAGCAGGCATCAATCAATTGGCCGTCCTTCCAGCGGCTTCCACAGGCGATGGGGCCCATCTCCATCAGGGCTCTCCATTTATTTTCCTGTCGCAGTCGCGCGCGCCCGACGGTGGGGTGTAGCCAAGTCTGACTGGGCCATTGGCCCGCTGACCCGGGTTGATCACCAGGTCGAATGGAGAGGCCGTAAAGGGGGATGCTGGAGGCATGCGAAGGAGCAATTGGAGGGCCACAAAGAGGTGCCGGGGGGCGTGTGGCGAGAAGGCCCCCAGCGCCTTGGTTGCTGGGCACTGTACTAGTACGCTAAAAAGGGTCAACTTTGGTTCTACAGTGCCAATATTTCGTGATCAATATTCCTTGATTTGATGCTCTCCCTTTGGGGCAGTACAGCACTGTACGGTGATTGAATGCAGAAGACGGAGCGGAGGTGCTGTGGTGGAATTATTAGATAAGGTAGATTGATCCAATTCCATTGACCGTTGTCTGACTTCCATGACTTACCACGGTAACGGGTACTTACTCCCTGGCAGCCCATCCAGGTTCTAATCATACTCGTAGCAGTCCAAGGTACCTGTACGGGCAAGGGATGGAGCGCTGGCACTAAAAAAGGGCACGACCTCCCTACCGGCCAGCTCAGCAGCATGGGGACACGACCTGGGTGGGCTGTTTGGGCTTACTGGTTGATGGCACTGATCCATTGATAGGTAGTACATACATGTACGGATACGTCCTACGAAAACAAGGTGCCAGGCAACGTGTTTCCCCGTCCTGTCAAGTCAAGCCCTATCAAGGAACAAGGAAGACGGCCCGTAACGCTCCGGAAAGGGATGAGGGCTGCCTCCTATCGGGGCCGTGGTTGAGCGAGCAAAAGAGTTGGGAGGGGGACATTTTGATTGTAGTAATTGAAGTACTCGTACTACCAAGTAGGACATTATACTGTACAGGATAGAATCAATCAATCACTGAGTCATCACGCAATCAATCAATCAATCAATCCGATACCAAATTCGATGGGCTGCCTGCTCCATACTATACTGCTGCTACCTAGTGCCAACTATCTGATACAAACAATGATACAAACAATGGAATCAGACGAAACGTTCTGTTTTATGCCTTACTCATCCCATCCAGCTCGAGTTCCATTTAGTACGGTCCTCCATGGCTTCACAGTGCTTGGTACTACCCCGTCCGCCTCACATGACGAGCGCCAGGCGTTTCTCGCACGGAGGCACCTGATTCAGTCGTGGAGGGGGAGTGGCTGACGAAGGAACGAACGCTGAAATGAAATCGATGGATTCGACCTAGTAACTCGTAGCAGTATTGCAGAGTACTCGAATGTACCTTTCAATTCCTACCTTAGTTCTTCGGGTATGTGAGAGCAGCATCCCGGCCTAGCGTCGCTGAGGGCCAAGTTACCACTATCAATTTGCTCCGCAGCCCAGCGCAAGAATCCAATATTACGCTTCATGTGCTCCGTTCTGACTGTAGTGTACATGATATTACATGCGAGCGAGTAATACGAGTATTACCTACATGTTGGCTCTGTAGCCCGGCCGATTGGCGAAGGAAACGCATGGCAATGAATTGCATTGGTCCGGGTGAGCTTAGTAGATACACGTAAATATGGAATCAATTGCCCGCAGACACATACATTCCCACGCACGGATGCAAAAAAAGTAAAAAGAAAAAAAAAAAAAAAAAGAAAAGGAGGGGGATTTGCTCAATTGAGACTTGAGCTGAAAAAAGACCAAGACCGAATTGAAATGACCTGGCCGTTCAGCTCTCGCTTCGGCATCAGCAAGGTTCATGGGTCTTTGCCGCTTGGGCTGATAAGAGCCCCAGCCCTACCTCCACGATACCGGAGCTTGGTATGACTACAATCTATACTAACAAACCGTAGCTGCCCGCAAAACTGAATCGCTCATCGTTGATGAAGCTGCATCGGACTCGATTCTCGCCAGGCCGAAGTGGATCAACTCCCCCGAGGCCCCGTTTCCACCCCCGCAACCAAGACTCCGCAGGGTCTCACTTCCGTGTATTCGCAGCAAGCGTCCTAAGAGCACATCGTCGATCTGCTAAGAAAGCATCTCATCTTACTAGCATTTCGCATCAATTCGAAAGAGGGGTGGCCAAGCTACAGCAGACAGAGGCCTGAGCAACGGCCGGGATGCTTGGTTCTTTTCGGGGGCCGAATACGGCTTGGGTGAGGGGCAGCTTGAAGCGGGGGAGATGATTCGGACGCGATAGATAGAGAAGCTCCCATGCCCGCTGGGAACCGACGGGTGCGTCCAACCAGCTATTTCCTGGAGCTCGGCAGAGTTGAGTTTCTTGTGCGGATTGCACCGAGGAAGTGATTGGCATGTAAAAGAGGTGTCAATTGGGCGAGACGGGCGGCCTCTGCCTCTCAAGGCTGGGTTGAGAATTGGCCGACAGCTACAGTAGGGGATACTTTGCGCTTCGTATGCATGTCTGAATCACCACTTTGCTCATCTCCATCAGACCGCACAAACAGCTTTTCCTCTTCCAGGCAAAACCAGAGACAACAACAACCGCACAACAGCAATCGGCTAAATGCGGCAGGTCCGGGGAATCATTAAGCATATGGCCTTAGCAGATAGCGGAGTACGGGTACGAATGCTCGTATGCCGCATCGCATAGTAGTAGCAGAAGAGCAATTGCGGTCACCGCTGGTCTGTGGATGGGGAGAGAATGCGCAAGAGTCACCAGTTGATTAGGTTTGTCGCCATCAGGTATAAAGGCAGCTGTGATGGAGACGTTGTGGATATCATGGAGACATGGAGCTATGAAAGAGAGTAGCACCTTGTACGGAGTCAATTGGGGAACTAACAACAGCAGATAATAGGTCAACAGACGAAGACGCCACCGGAGGAAAAAAAAAAGGTAAAAAAGAGAAAAGAAACCAAGGATAAACATTAAGAACAAAACAGAGAGCAAAGCAAAAACGGCATAAGACACGGAGAATCAAGTCAAGCCCCTGGCGCAAAGAACAACCGAAACAGAATAGAATCGCCGTGGAACAGAATAAAGAATCGTAAAGGCACAAGTCAAAAAGTCAAAAAGTCGAAAAGTCAGGCCCACCACCGTTTCGTTGCGCCTCGTTATCCAGGAACCCGCTACAACTGGACGCCTCTGTCCTCTGGGTGGCGGAAAGTTGATTTCTAGCACGGGCGCGATGACATTTTGATGGATGTCGTTTGCTAGCTGTACAGTGTCAAAGGCTGCGCTAACACGGTATTTCTTACAGGCACCTTTTGCCCACTAGCCACAGCGTTGGTTAGATCCTCCCTCCCAGTGCCAACGGTTTAGGTTCCATCTGTTCCTTGGAATTGATTCGATCCATCGATGTTTATGCCGTCCACCTTAGAGAGAGTGTGTGGACGCACCCCCCGGCCGTGCGCTTACGCAGGTCACGACTTCCGGCAGCGAACTAGTTCTAGGGCATTCGGCCATGGCACCATCGCAGGCGCATCGAGCAAACAATTTCGATGCGGTTGAACCACGTTGGCCGAATCATGGGCCATTGAAGGGCGAAATGGGCCGGGATTGGGATGGCATGTTGGTTCCCCCTATTTTTGAAAATGGCAAGATAAATCACTTATTTTCTCAATTGCCTAACCCCTTCGGCACCAATGCAGATTCCGAAATAACAAGGCCCCGAAACGGTTCCCGAAGCAGGCAACGAATGATATTGATCCCGCAGATAAGGGCAAACCAAAGGCCTTTAACCTCAAACCGCACAACAAGGCAGACACCATGGAAAGAAAATTTTCCTCTATCCATGGGCCCTTGCAGCCACCCAAGGAGATGCCGAATTCGTTTCTTTTCTCCTTTCACAAGCAGCTCTAGCTTTCCAATTTCGGTGCCCAACAAACAAACACCCCCCAAGCTGTCTCTACTTCTGCTGATGGATCCCATCCCTCCCCCGGGCGTCGGCTTCATTCTTTGCATGCTTCGCCCGTCCAATGCCAGCGCAACCTGCTTTGGCCCTGCCCGTAAATGCACTCAATTGGAACCTGATAATTGCAGATGAAGATTGCATGACGTCCTCGTTGGATGAATGAAAAATTTTCTCCTCTTATACATGGTTTGCAGCTCGTACAGGAGTGGCGAATGGGTGCCCAACTCTAGCCTTCGGATGATGGACAGACGAATCATCTTCCAGCTGGGCCTTTTGATAGCCCGTGATCCAATTGATCGCCTTGCGGGGCCCATGGCAGTCGGAGATGGTGTAGATGTGCCTGAACATCAATGGCGAACCCGCTCCGAAAAGGCTGTCGAGTCTACAAGGTATGTAATAGCATGTTGACGATCAGCTCTAGAGACGAGCCGAGCCGGCGTGTCAACGGTCGTCGGATGAGGTTCTTGGAGGGGAGTCTTATCTCACGATTCATGTGTATGCTAGTGACTGTCTGTTTGCACTGGAATTAGCCGAATGGATACCACCTTTGTTGATATCAAATATGGAGGCCCTTGCGTTCGCCGTCCGCGTATACCACAATAGTAGAGCATCTTCAATGATTTACATGCTATGACTCCCGACTCCCGATTGCCTACCACCCAAAGTATTTCGTACAGTATATATAGATGAGCATTAATACAGTGCTACCATCCATTTCTTCAAACTTACAGCCAAATACGCCATTTACTCTCCCCTTTTGCTACACTGCCCAAAATTGGAACAATCCGTCGTCGTGATTGCGTGCGCCGCAACGTCTTTGACACTCATCTCGACTTCCGCTCGGCAGCCACTCGGTATCCAATCGGAGGCCGCAGTTCCCACTCCCAAGCCCAATCATCGTGTCACCATCGACCGAGAGCCTTCATTGGGTCGGTGACGAGCGCAACGGTTTTGGATCCTTCGACAGGATCAATTAAGTAATAAGAAGGTCAGATGAAAGGGAGGGGGGTGTTGGCGAGGCATTTGGTGAATGTATACCACGTCGTACCAGCACAGTACGAGTCTTTTTTCCCAGCTCACTCACTGCTGCTGCACATATCTGGAGAGGATGCCACCATTTTAATCAACACCATCAGCCGACTCGCCAACGATACAGCAATGCCATGTCGCACAAGATGCACGCTCTATAGTTTTAGACGTCTACATGGCATCAACCTTCGACGCCATGATTCAGTTAATATCTGGGCAGAAAAGTTCATGCGCTGGAGGCCTGAAGCACTTTAGCATCAACGCCGTGTCCCCGTTCGCCCGTATTGATATCCTTTTTGACTCATCCGATGTAGATACAGTATCACATACAAAGCATGAATACCAGGAAGTACTTGGTCAAAACCTGGATCCGTTCTTATGTAATGGTGCCCAAGTTTGCAGCTCGCCAGCTGTGCATGGACCTTTTTTTTTTTTTTTTTTTGTTTCGACTTTTGCCGGATTCATTGCTACACTCCCTCGTTGCCCCATCACGCTGCGTCAAAGAGAAAATGAAACGACGCTGGATACGAATCAAGACCACAGTGCGTGCGTTTCAGTGATCGTGCGACATATCCCCACCGTTCGCACTGTCCTCCGAAACGCCGCTTACATGGGGACGCTTTTACATGGAACAATCTGACGCTGCATCGACGTTTTCTTGCATCAGCAAAGAACGCTGCTTGAATAAACGCTCCCGGCTTTGGGACACGGACCTCGTCCCGCCGAAAGCCATGTCGGGATCTCCGGAACCAAACTCGGCGAGAAGCACGCCGCTGAAAAAAGATACGCGGGCAAGAATCCCTGCACAACTTGCGCATCGACGATTCCATGGAAGCCGGGCCAAGCGTCAGGGCCGCTGTACTCGTAGATTTTGAGAGCGGCAGCCGCCCGCCACTTCCGAATGGGCGCAACGGGTAGTGCTGTAAGGCTTGAATTGTTGACTGGAGAAAGGATACCTGTCATATATTCGATGGCTCTTTGAGTTTGC
Source organism: Trichoderma afroharzianum (assembly GCA_037893235.1). Lineage (NCBI taxonomy): Eukaryota > Fungi > Ascomycota > Sordariomycetes > Hypocreales > Hypocreaceae > Trichoderma > Trichoderma afroharzianum. Next base: position 871,997 of record JBBLXW010000002.1, on the reverse strand, counting down.
TTTGTGGGGATCACCAGTGCCTTGGACGGGTCCCTATGCGAACTGCTGCGGAATCATCTGTTGTGCAGGTGTCGTTACAAGTTTGGCACTAGGGCTCAGTGGTTTCTGCTTGAACGTTGAATCGTGCTGTAGAATAAAAGAACCTGTCGATCCACGACCGATGATTTCCGCAATGGAAGTTTGGAAGTTTGACTGCTCTACCTAGTAGGTAGCCAATGCGGCGATACTTTGGCTGATCAGCGAGTACCAGCAAGGTACGCGCACTTACATGGATGCCAAACTGCCAAAACAGCGCCAAAATGAGGGCTTGGCTGACTTGACATGCATCCACGTCCGTTTGGCTCCCGCCTCCGAATCAACCTTTCTGTCGATCCCCTCGCATCTTTTTCCCGCAAGCCAAACTTTCACCCTTATGCCAGGGCCCAGAGCCACGGCCCAAATTCAAATACAAACCTTGTTGTTTCTCGCACATGGCGTCCACCCAAAGAAGATGGAATCCCTGCCTGGCTGCCTCGGGAGCCGTCGTTTTCAATACCGCGTACGTCATGACCGGGTCCACATAGCCTCGTGACGTCAGCGAAGCCTCTTTCTCTTCCTACCATCACGCCCTGGCATCTTTTTTTTCTTTTTCCACCAAAAAACTTGGTCGGCTTCAACAAAAACAAAGTGGGCTTTTGGTACGTAATTCGGAAAACGCCAAAGGTAGGTACGGTTACTTGTTGAGGTTAACCCTCTTTTATTTTTAATCCTTCCTTCCTTTCAAAGTTCCACAACTCACACCCCCCCTTGTACGTGGCCTTGTAGCAATTTGCGATGCCTCAGGACCAAGATGCCCTCTACAAAGTCGGCCGCGGTGGGGCAGGCAACTACGTCTCGTCGAAACAGGCCGACGAGGCATCCAAAGTAAATCCCGATCCTGGCTCTCCCGGAGTATCAATGACTCCCCTTCCAGTTTGTTTGTTTCTAATACAGCGCCCGCCTCTAGGACCTTGAAGCGCAGCAGCTAAAGGCCATTGCCTCTTCCTTCTCTTCGCCGTCAGCGGTCCCGTCGCAGCCGCAGGGCCCCGCAAGAGCCGGCCGTGGAGGAGCCGGAAACTTCATCGACCCGTCGCATTATGCGCAGAACCAGGGCCGGCTGGCAGACGAGACGGGGGCTGCCGTGGCCTCGAGCCTGAAGAAGAACCCGCAGCCTCACCGCGCGCGCTGGTCGGGGCGCGGGGGAGCCGGCAACTACAACTGGGAGCAGGCCGCTGAAGAAGAGAGGCGGCAGCAGGAGGAGGAGAGCAAGGCAGATCTGGATAAGAAGATTAAAGAGGCGGTCGAAGGAGCCTTGAAGATGCCGGAAAAGGCGCATCAGCACGTAACTAAAGAGGAAGAGGAAGAGGAGCAAGGGTGAAGACCAAACTGTGGACAAGACAGGTTTCCTTCAATCATCCTGCAACTGAGGCAGGCCCCTGCGTGATATTGGCTTTAGGGCCTTGATTCTCAGCGGGACAGATGCCTATTATATTCAAGACAAAACCCTCAGAAGCAGGAAAGCGTTTTCGGTTCCAGCAGCTGAGGACACGCATCACCGAGACTTGAAGCATAACTGCAGGCCGAATCATTACGGGCTACTGCCAAGCGCAACTCAGATAGACAAGTCTTCACCTCGTATCAGCCCTTGAGCATCACCACAAGAAAGAAGCACATCAATATATAGTTCATCATATATCCCTTTGTAAATTATATAGAAAATAAACTATTTCAACCAACTGCAGATCGTCCACAGCCAATCAACGCGCCCAATCCCCCTCCAATCCATGCATGCACATCATCCACGAGCCAAATGCACACTTCCCCGGAAAAACTATTGCCCCGCACCCATACTCCGTCCCTAGCAAAACTTCAACTTTCTCAGAAAGCCGATTCTCTCCAAACCCACTCCCAGTATTGCGACAAATCAACCCCCCCCAACGATCCACTGTCAATCTCACTCATCCGAGATACACAGAAACAAAACTTTTCGCATCATGGCTTCAGTAATGGCTTGGGGCGCCGGTGTCGCCGTCGCAGCATTCCTCGTACGTTGCACTTCCCCAAAGTTCATTTTCTTCGGCTTCGTATAAGCGCAACTTTGGCATCCATGTCACACTTGCATCAAAACCACACATGCGCCCAGACACAACATCCAAATACAATAAGAATACGACCAACAGCTAACACTTTTTCCTCCTCCACAGGGCCGCGCAGGCTTCGTTGCTCTCCGTCGCTCCCGCGGCGGCGTCGGCGCCATGGGCAAGGCTTTTTACAAGGGCGGCTTCGAGCCCCGGATGACCAAGAAGGAGGCCTCTCTCATTCTATCACTGAGGTAATAACGGACAAGCACTTTGTGATGAAAAATATACCAAGTGAGGCTAATTCCATTCACCTATAGCGAGCGATCCATTACCAAAGACAAGGTCCGCAAGGCCCACCGAACGCTCATGCTCCTCAACCACCCCGATCGAGGCGGCAGCCCGTACTTGGCGACCAAAGTCAACGAAGCAAAGGAATTACTGGATAAAACCGTCTGACCGAACTTGAACCGGTGAACTTACAAAGAAGCGGAAATGAACGGCCCCATGTACGCATTATACGAACTCTCCGCATGGTGATGGGAGAAAAACAAAAGAGAGAATAAGTTTGGGGGCCGTATGTATATGTCTTGTACGATATTCGATTTCCATAGCGATTGGCGTTGGTGGGTTGGTGGGCTGAATTTGAAAGCCATCTAAGCGACTCATAGCTAAGGTATGGGAAAGATTTTAGAGATGAAGGGGGCTAGCTACATGAAAGATTTCGCGGCTTGCCGCTTCGGGAGGGAAAACAAACCCACAAGAAGAAAGAAAATGAAAATACCAAGTCTCAACTCAAGACGGTTTATACCCACTTCTCCATTCCTTCAACCTCGGGCTCCTTCTGCTCGACGTCCCACAGTGCCGGCTTGTACTCTTCTCCTTTCGCCTTTGCTTCCTTCTCCCGAATCTCTTCGATAGCAACGCCGATCAGGGCACGGAGAGTAAATACGGCGTCATTACCGGCGTTGTGCAGGTGCTTGCTGCGAATTGATAGATCGTTGAGGACGGTTATGAGGCCCTTGCCATTCTCCCGTTCTTTCCAGGCCTGGTGAATATCTTTCGTGTCCAGTTGCTCAACAAGATTTCGAAGGGACAGTATCTCAAATCCTACACTCGAGAGGTACTTGATGTCCTGGTTGGCGTCATGGCCGACAAATACCAGCTGACGCTTCTTTTTTATATACGGAGTCAGTATCTCCAGAATTGCTTCGGGAAGCTCACATTCTTCCGGAAAGGTGCTTTTACTATTAATAGATCAGTAGAAACTCACACAAACAGACGGCGATCTGGACAATTACCCAAAATCGAAGTAGCTAGGACACCCATGAACGAAGCGATGGTTCACTAGGCCTGCATACTCCTTAGTCCGAAGGTGGTATGCCTTGATAAACTGCCACCAATTATGGCCACCAGGGCCCGACGGCACGCCCTTGAGGTCCTTGACATCAAGAATGGCTATTCCGACTTCAGAAACGGGATTCGGCGGCATCTCGATGGCCTCGACGTCCATGCAGAGGAAAACAACATCTGCCCCCTTGCTGCTGTCTGGTATCAAATGAAGAAATTCTTGGGCCTCGTAAAGCATCCGCTCTCTGTCAAGCTTTTTCTGGGCCGCCTTTCTTCCGTTATCCTTCTTCTTGTCGCGGAAAGCTGGCCTCGGCACCATCATATTCCAGGTTTCCTTCCAGTCTTGCTGAATGGCACCATGCGCGGCCCTGAAGCTGTCCCAGTCCTCCTGATGAAAGTCCGGGAAACTTTCAATGTCCAAGGATTTCTGATCCCTTGATCTCTTCAGATATCGCGGTCTTGGCGCATCTCCCTGGCCGAATCTCATATAGAAGCGATCTTGGTTTGCGCCTCCCGGGATAGCGAGAGAAGTTCCGAGTTCTCTGTTGATACTCTTGAGAAAATATTCCAGCTGAACCGTCGGCACCAGAAGACGAGGTTTATCTCCAGGTTTCTCAGGATGGTAGAGGTAGAAACTGCAAAATCAGTTAGAATGCATTCATGATCATTCAAGGGATACTCACAAATCCCAGACTCGATCCTCCAATATTTTGTCAAAGAAAGGCTTGGCCTGTAGACCGTGTCAGCGATATACTCTCTCCATATTCGTATGCCAGAGCAACGGGATTCTGCACATACCCTCGGCCTGTTCGCCTTGCCGATGAAGCTATCGGGATAAGCCAAAACGACCTTCCATGAACAAAAGCTGATGGTCTCATCCGCAGGTTCTCCAACGATGAATTTAGAACAATCCAGAGGCATCACTGGAGGCGAATCATCAATCTTCGCAACCGGCGTTTTCTTCTCTGGCACAGAATGGGCGACGGAATTCCAAGTGTCGCGGCCAGCGTCGTATAGTGAGGCATCTTTCCCTCCTGATCGAGGTGCTACTACGGCGGGAAACTCATCTTCGGAATTGATTGACGCTGTTTCGTTGAGCTCTTCCTCTCGCACATGTTCGCCGTACTCAACATTCACGCCAAGGCTCTTGAGCGTCTCGAGACGAGATGTGAAGTCGAGTCTTGCCATCCTGAGACTAGGCAACAGTGGACGAGATGTTTGCTTGGTAGCACCGGGGATTGACTTCCGAGGCAAATGAATGATTTGTGGCTAAAAATTAGGGAACGAGATGCCTCAAGGAAAGGAGAAGCTGGAAAACTCAGAGACAAAGAAAGAAAAGAAAAAGTGTGCTGGAAAGCGAGGTGAAGGGCAAGTTGAAGCGAAACTGAAGTGCAGCTGATTGGGCAAAATGCAGCTGTAGCGGTTGGGCAGGCACTGGCGGACGGCCGCTTGCACAATCAAATCACACAACTTGAAAACTGCAGGCAATAAATTGATAGCAACAAACCCCAATTCAAAACATCACAAGGAGGCAAATTTTAGATGCTTGCCATAGATGGAGTCGTTTGACAGAATAAATTTGAGGAAGCAGAGTTACGCGGTGTTGGGAAAAGAAACAAGAAGCTGTGTTGTGGCTCTCAATTCTGTCAAAGGGGGCACATGTGTACCACTATCCCTTGCCTCTCTTTCATCTATTCGTTATAATCATATAATTACATGCTCAATCATCGCCTTTTTAACCTTATGGTGCTACATAGCTCATCTACATGCTGCCCGCTTGATCAACAGAAGTGCAACTTCCGCCTATTATCTTCATCTTGACTTGTAAAACTATCACACAAGTTAGCAAACGACAACAACTACGCCACAGACCAACAACGTGCTGCGTTACTCACCTCATCTGCCTCTTCAGGCGTAACTGTCGATACCTCTAACAGCTTCTTGTCAATCAGTCCCTGTTTCGCCCACCTCAGCTTGAACCAAAAGTCTCGCCTATCGCCACCCAGAGCCCCAGAAAGCAAGCTTTTCTTCAGGTCGCGCACAAATTCGTTGTACAGTCCGGGCTCTTCCAGGTTTGTGAGCTCCTCTCTCATTGCCCCGATGCCCTCCATTGCTTGAGCGTATTTGCTGTCTCCAAAGCTGTCTGTGATGAGGGATCGTACAATGGCTCCCATCTGCTTTGTCGCCTCGGCAATCTGCTCAACCTCTTCTGACGAGTTCAAGGCTCGCTTAAAATCGGGAATTGCATTCTCAGGACTAATTGAACCCTTCTTTTCTTCTCCCAAAAGAGCATCCACATCCAGCCCCGAGATGGGCTTGACCGCTTCTCTTTGACGTTTACCTTTAGCCTTGGGTGGTACTAAGGAGACATTAATTAGCACATTAAATTTCCAGTGTCCGGGATGCTTGTATTAATCACCTTTCTTGACATCTGCAGCCTGGACTAGAGAATCAATCTTGGCCTGCACTGTTTCAATCAGTTCCGTTGGAGGAGCTGCAAATCTCAGCAAGACTGGGGGGACTTCTGGTATTGGCCTTTCTGGGTGGACTGCTCGCTGCTTGATGGCATGGGTGATGCGATGTATTGCAGGGTTATATATTTCATCAATGGTGGCGTATTCGGCAGGCTCCCTGACAAAACGAGCAAGATTAGCGATGGAAACTTATCTGAAGGGGCTATCTTCATATACTCACCCATCCTCGTCAATGCCATAATTTGATATATCCATGGCGTCCACGTAATCACTCATTGCCTGGTTGAGCTTATCTGATGGCAATAAGCGATGGCTGGTGATTGTTTGACCACTGACGGTAACGACTCTGTCCAATGGAGGGAACTGGTACGGTCTAATGTCTTCTGCAAACGGTAGGGGTACATCGTATAGGCAAACGTAATTGGGCTCCATGTGAGGCATCAGCAACAGCATTACAGGCTCTTTTTCGTCCTTGGCGACTAGACGGGCCACGGCATACGAGTCAAGCTCTGAGAGCGCCCACACCAGAGAGCTGAATGCCAGCTCCGACTTCTCGTCGTACTTGGCTGCAATGGTAACACAACTTTCGCCAAGGTTAAGCAGCAACTCATACTGGGAGACGGTTAGATAGGATCCCGGTCTGGCGTCGAAAATCAAGACATTACCTTTTCTTTTTGGACAAAGCCAATAATCTTGAAGCTCTTTTGCGTCTCTAGCTTGGTGACGTTGTGATCAGACTCACTGATGTGAACTGCTGTCCTGCCATACTCATACCCCTTGGCCAGAGACTCAAACTCGACATCACGCTTGCCACCGGGAGCATCTGGATCATTGACCTTGTATGTTCTGGCCTGTTTAACAGCCGTAAGCTCCACCCCATCCATCTTCTCGTCTTCTGCTTCTTGTGAAGCCCCAGCCTGCTCCTCTTTGACCACCACAGTACTGGCTGTTGGTGGCCTAGCAAGATGTGTCTTGAAGTATCTCTCAACGTGGATTTCCACCACCGCGGGGGCGTTTTTCGGATCTCCCAAGGTCAGAAAGCCGTCATATGCTTTGTACGGTTTGACAGACTTTGCTCGTGGCTCGTTCATGTCGTCAATAGCTTCGACTATGGAGGCAAACCTTGAGTCTTCACCGCAACCATCCACTAGTTTTCTTAGAGTCTCTTCATTTTGTTTCTAGAAGATAATTAGATGTGGTTACAAATGGTTAGGCAAGATACTGCGATTCATCATAGTTACCTTAATTGAAGGCTTATCTTCTTCCTTAAAGCCGTAATCGGGGGCATCAAAGTCAACGCCCCTTGTACATCAGTCAGCATCGTTACCATTCTAAAACGCCAGTTCCACTCACAAGACTGTCAATTCAATACCCGACTCGCGCATCTTCTTTGAAATATCGTCAATGTCATCCGGGTCTATCTCTCCGCGGCCGTCGGTAACCAGACAAATCTGCCGCTTCCACTTATTCTTCTTGGTGTAGGTGTCAATCATGTCGACTGCAACCACAATGGCTGATATGGCGTCACCGTCCTCGGTCTCGCTGGGCTTCACTTTGGACTGCAGAGTCTTGAGACTGGTCATTGTCATTGGCCCCAGCGGCTGCAGGATAGAGATGTTCTCGTAACCGTCCTCACCCAGCGTGTGGTTGGTCTCGTCGGTTCTGAGTCCCACCACGCCAACGCAGAGCGTCTTGCGGTTCGAGGCGACGACGTTGCTAATCTTGTCCCACACATAGCTCATGCTCCAATCAAGGTCTGATTCTTTTCGGCCCCCATTGGTGGCGCTCATGGACGCGCCGAGGTCGATGATGAAGACAGTCGCTTCCTTGTCCGCCATGACTGCGAAGTCAATTGAGAACAACAGAAGATGGGAAGAGATGAAGGAATGAAAAAGAAACGAAAAGAAAAGAAAAGAGGAAATCGCGAATTGCTCGTCTATTTTATTCAACCCAGCAAAAGCAGCCCCCGGAATCAAATCGTGAAAGCTGATAGGCCCGCCTTTGCTTGCACCCTCGCCCAGATTTAGGCAGACGACGCCGTTTCGCTGATGGGCGAGTCGACAAGCCCCAGTTACAAACGCGCATGTATCGCGACATCACGTGACCGCCCATGACCTCACGTTTCATCAAGGTAAAGGTGTATCGGATGATCGGAAACCACCGTTGATATCAGCCCAACCTGAGTATTTTTGCTCCTCAGCCCCAGATCAGCCCAGCCTTGGTGTTAGCTGGGGAACAGCAACATGGCCACCTCAATTATTACTTCGGTGGTTCCGTACCACATCATCTCGTGGGTTTTCCATCTGAGACAAATGTCTTTGAGTGATCGGTGAGCTAATGCCAGGCTTCATGTTTCGACTGAATTAGATACGGCACCCTGCTGGGAACGACATTCTTCCATGTGCGTCACAAAGGATCCCATCTGCTTCCTCTTACCTCAATCTCTTACGTTTCCACCTGAGACATGTCGATTTCAGCTCTCATGAGAATTGGACCGCTGCTTACATTGCACCACGCTACTGCAGTCCTTCATCAATGGCATCGTCATGTTCCGAACTGTCGACAGGCCGTCCTTCTCCGCCGTCCAGAGCAAATTGTTCCCCATCTACTTCGGCATGCAGACCGCAATCCCCGCGTTCCTCGCTCTGACATTCCCCGGAAACTCCCTCTTGGGCATCAAAGGTGGCATCGGCGGCCTGCTTGAGGCTCCCAACAAGTGGAGCTCCTTGGTGCCCATCGCAGTCATGTTTATCAGCGGCCTCTCCCAGCTTGCCGTGCTGCTTCCCGCCACTATCAAGAACATGAAGGACCGCCGTGGACAAGGTAGCTAGCCCGTCTTGTACCCCTTCAATCTGTTGAGATGAAGCCTTGGAACCTAGAACTAATGAATGAACCCCCCCTCACCAGCCAAGCGAGACGGACAGGAGTGGTATGACAAGGATACAAAGTCGGATGAGATGCGTGCCCTCAACAAGAAGTTTGGTATCCTGCACGGCATCTCTTCGCTCGTCAACATTGTCGAGTTCGTTGCCCTTGTGGCCTATGGCTTCACGCTGGCTGCTCGCATCCAGTAAACACGGGACAATCTCATGACATTGCAGATATGTCATTGTATCATATCCATTATTACGACTCGTTGGTATATACTTGAGCCCCTCCCGCAACCAGTTCCTCTCTAGTACAACAAGTGAAGGATTCTCGCTAGTCATGCAATACGAATCACGGCCCAACTGTGAAGGTTCATCGTAACAAATCCATTTTCCGCCCCCAGAAAACATCTCTAGCCTGCTGATGCTCTACTCCCCAGTAGCCACTCGGACACTCTCTATGGGTATAACTCCACTTAACCGTTGCGCCACGCAAATAGAAAGCAAAACACGTAAAGTCGTCAACGTAATCAATATCATCGTCCTGCACCGGAAGCCTTCTGCAAGGCGCTGTCGTGGAACGCTAGTAGTTCCCGCTTGGCAGCCTCAAAGTCTCTCGCTTTCTGGTCCTTGTCCTCGGGTCGGAGTGCAGCGTGTTGGGCTCTGATTTGATTTGCTTTCATCTGGCCCTGGATGCTCCATCTCCCAGGCTGACGCTCAAGGGCCTCCTTGACGTCGATTTCGTTGGCGGGCTTCGGGTACTCTCGAGAAAGAGGTGGCAGAGGGTTCGTCAAGAGCTTGTGGGCGAAGCCGCCGACGAATTCGTGAGATTCTAGTGTAGGCGTTGAGGTAGCCGAGACAGAAGGGGTAGAAAAGTTGCTGTTGGCAAGACTGAGTGACTCGGTGGTCAGGCGAGGGTTTGGTGTCTGGGTATCCATCGATGATAGGGAGGAAGTTGCAGTCTCGCGGCTGGTAAATGGTAAAGTGTGATACTCAGGCGAGACGCTGGATAATCGTTGTTGTTTAGTTCGTAGAAGTAATGAATGCTTGCGGTAGGTATTCAAGCATGGGTACTTAGGTTGAAGGGTTTGAAGAGTTGAAAGTTGCAGCGTGGGAGCGTGGGAGGTATTTGTAGTTCGACAGCAGTAATTTTTTAAAGTGGGAGGTTCCTATTTTTATTTCACCGAGCATCTGAACTTGTATTTTTTTTTCTCGCCGCCTTATCGGAGTCTAAGAGCTCACGAGTCAAGCTGTCCAGGCTCTGCTAGCAGATTTCTAATGCAAGCAAGCAAGTGACTCCCCATCGGGCTGGATGAGTCTTGCCGGGCCGTGGAACCTTGCTAAACTACCTAAGACGTCAAATCCATGTGTACCTAGCAGAATAAGGTAATAAAATAGCACCAGCACATCAATAATGCCTCCTCGTCTTCGGGGCAAACTTGGCGATTCTCCGGCCCTTGTCCTATCGCCTTTCCATGTGAGTCGTCTATGAGAGTCTACTGACCAGAACGCCGTCTTATCTCCTGTTGAGCAGGGGTTCTTTTTTTTTCTTCTCTCGGTTCGGCCGGGATCCATAATTTCGAGGTTAGCCACATGGACGCTTTGCCTCATTAAAACGTTCCGCCATCAAGGGTCCTCCGAGGCCTTGTATCAGCCACGGCGATCGGGCTATGCACCAAAGCCAGGGAATTGCCGATAAGAGCAACGTCTGTCCAGAATCGAAAGCCGGGCAGTTTGGCCGATGCAAAGTGTGACCGAGGGAGCCACATATCCGTGCTCGTGCTCGGTTTATACGTATCCCTTGTCCCCTTGTTCTCCTTACGACTGTGAAGTGATTCGCGTCCAAACAGTAGCAATCTTGAGACATGAGAACACTGGGAGTTCACGAAGCGACTCCTCTGCCTCAGCTGGTGAACACGTTACGCCAGGGATGCCTTGCACTGTCACGGACCTGTGTTCGGTACAACAAGTGGCTAGAATGGCTTCACTCGCGGAAGCGCAAGTCCGTCCGGTTTGGCGATGATCATACAACGAGGCTTGGTGTAAGAGTAACGATGCGCCTTACGGAGTCCGTCCATGGAGACTTGATCGGAAGCTGCCTTCATCCCGTGACAAAATCCACATGTTTTCGGATTCGGCTGCAGCATGTACGAGTGCCAATAAGGCAGCAATACATCCATGACCCCATTGAGAGAATCGACAGTTTGGCTAAGGAATATTCATTACATAGAAGCAACCCCCACGACGAAGCCTGTTGGCATGATGATGCGTATTGGGGCAGCTCCATCCACACTTGCTCGTGGACTGCCTAAAATCAGTAGGGAAAACATATACGAGTACATGCAGAAGCATCTTTGGGCTTCAAGTCGAACGCCCGCAGCAAAGTAGAAAGCAAATGCTCTTCATGCCTCACGGCCAAGAGGTTGCATTCGAGCCCGAGCTGTTCGGATTCGCGGCTCACTTTAACTCTCGGAAGCGCCATCCACTGTACGGCATTAGGAATTAGGAGAAAATGATGCTAAAAGAAACCCGGTTTATAAATTGGCCCGTCTGTAAAATAAGGTATATCCGGCTTGCCTTTGCTATGACGTAGTCCGGCAGCCACATTTCTGCCTCCGAAATCGCATACATTTGACTTACCCTACACTCTCAACGTCAAAATTGAAAAAAGTTTGCTCTTTCGAGAGACCGCATTCTAAGTTCGCTTGGCACTTGCATCATTGTAGTGGATTATATAGACAAAATATTCTTCTATCTAAAAATAGGATCGTCATAAATGATCCTGATATGCTGCTGTAGCTGAATATAGCAGGTGCAAGGTCTCGGGCGTAATTCGTGACTAAGCACCAAGAAAATGCTACATCTTGACTCATTCATAAGCTTGCCACATTCAGTAAGATTGAATTCAATCACGGCTCAGTCAAAAAGACGGTGATTGAAAATCCAACATTTCTCATTCAAAGTCTCAAGCATTTCTTTTAAAACACATAGAGTCTTAGAAAATGGCTGCAACACCAAAGTATCTCACCGGTGATGGTGCCGGAATCAAAGAGTTCATTGACAAGTTTGACGTGAGTGATTTTATCATTTTCATCTTGAACTTACCCTCATGGCGGTCACTCACATGAAGATGTAGACATTCCTATTCGACTGTGATGGTTAGCTGGAATCACCCTTCTAAGAGAATTGAGCAGTATCTCACATTTGACAGGTGTACTATGGAATGGAGACCACGTGTATGAAGGCGTTCCCGAGACAATCTCTCTCCTCAAGTCAAAAGGTTGGGCAACCCCCCTTGAAACACAAGCCAGCTCAAACTCATCACTCACACTCTTTCTTCTCATCTCCCAGGCAAAAGAGTCGTGTTCGTGACCAACAACTCCACCAAGTCACGGCAGGACTACGTCAAGAAGCTCGAGAAGCTGGGCATCCCCTGCGACGCCGAAGACGTCTTTGGCTCCTCCTACTCCGCAGCCATCTACATCAACCGCATCCTCAAGCTCCCTCCCGGCAAGAACAAGGTCTTTGCAATCGGTGAGTCCGGAATCGAGACGGAGCTAGCCTCAGAGGGCATCCCCTTCATCGGCGGAACGGACCCCAACTTCAGGAGGGACATCACGCCCACTGATTTCGAGGGCATGGCCAACGGCTCGATACTGGATCCTGAGGTCGGCGTCGTCCTATGCGGCCTGGACTTTCACATCAACTACCTGAAACTCGCGCTGGGCTTCCACTACATCCAGCGCGGAGCCATTTTCCTGGCGACGAATGCGGATTCCACCTTGCCCATGCACCATGCGTTCTTCCTCGGCGCCGGATCAATCATGATACCCGTTGCCAACGCCGTTGGAGAGCAGCCTACGATTCTCGGAAAGCCAAGCCAGGCTATGATGGACGCTGTCGAGGGCAAATTTCAGCTTGACCGCGCTAAGACGTGCATGATTGGCGACAGGTTAAACACTGACATCAAGTTTGGCATTGAAGGAAAACTGGGCGGAACGCTCCATGTGTTGACCGGTGTGAACCAAAAGGCAGACTGGGATCGCGAGGATGCGATCGCGGTGCCGGCCTACTATGCTGACAAGCTGAGTGATCTTCTTCAAGGTGCATAGACGCATAGCATTTAGACTCTAGATTAGACGTGTTTTTCTTTCTTTTTTAGATACGGTATGATATCATAGACAAAAAAGCATTTCCAACATTTTCCCTATATCCTAAATCCCCCCTCTTGGTTTATCCGTATATAGCGACTATTGTTTTCGTAAAAGTTCTATAATTACACCATTGAAGCAGCTCATTAGCATTGAAAGTTGTGCAGGTATTTATAGAGTTCTTCTTTTCAGCCTTGCTTCTTCTTGTGCTTCTGCTTCTGCTCAGCACGCTTAACCAGCTCGCTCGACCTGATGACTTTCGGCCCAGGGGTCGCATACGGAATCAGTGTCTTGGGGATGAACATGCCAACGTGGTTCTGATAGGCTTTGTACTCTGGATATTTACCAGACGTGATGTTCTCTGTAAGGTTAGTGGAGCCCTGAAAGAGCAACACCAAGAGGACGGCGCCGATACCAGCCCAGCTGTATGGCGTGTTAGTGGCGAAGCAGCTCCATTGGTAGAGCATGAACCAAATGGTTTGTTCAGCACAGAAGTTGGGGTGTCGGCTATAAGCCCAGAGGCCCGTTGTGATGAAGCCCCTATCCAGCTCAGCCGATGTATATCCACTGGTGAGTTTCCCAGTGTCCTTGTATTTGTATTTGGCGGTTTGAAAAGCTGGCATGGTGTTAGTCTGGATAAGGAACCGGCCTTGGTAAACCAACGGTGAGTTCAACATACCCCATTGCTGGCCATCGCTAATCCATTCGCTCAGGACAAGAAGAATCTCAACGCCGGCAAAGACCAGATCAACTGCCTGAACTTCAGGCTCAAACTGAGATGATAGCAAGATGACGTATGCCGGCACACACGAGAAGAGGTACAGGAGGATGCTCTGGATAAACGAAATGAAGGTGACGTTGAAGATGAACCAGACAACTGAGTTGAGTTGCGCTTTGACAATCATCCTGTTGAGAATTAGCCTGCTTCGTACTCTACTGTAAAGTGACATGGTGATGTGTCCTTACCATCTGTAGTCTTCTGAGCCAATGTTGTAGCCGCCACGTCTCCAGTAGTTGTACGTCAATCTAATCTGTCATGAGCCCGATGTCAGCAGTGCCTTGAGAATCCTAATCACATTGCACTAGCACATGAGATCCACGTACACTCCATAATGTTGTACAGACAGCAATCAAATCTACTCGACCATGCGGCAAACCAGCTACACGTGCCCAGAGCGCAATGTGGACAACGTATAGATTGGGCAGGATGCTCCACAGGCGGTCGATCTGAGAATAGTTGCGATTGATCTCGGACACGATCAAGGCGAGAAGCCCAACAACCAGAGAGGCCGCAAAGCCTGAAATCAGGGGATTCGTCGTGACATAGAGCTCTCTCAGGGCATCGAGACTGTCGATGCTCTCCCAGATGTGGTGGGGAAGCTGGTAGAGCTGGGGCAAGAAAGGCTCAACGACCTTTGAGTAGTCGACGCAGTCCTGCAGGGATTTGACCTGGGGCAGAGCCATTGCGGGCGAACGCCAGATGTTGAATGAATTGAGGGTTGAGACCAGCTTGTCCAGCATGGGCAGCTCAACCCCCGTCATGGACTTTATATATGCGGCCATGGCGGTCCAAGTGCTCGCACAGGTATGTAAGGGATTGATGGAATCAGTGCCTCGAGTGCCTATGACGGAGGTAGAAATCGGTGGCGGACCAATAAATGGGCCGTAGTTGTTGGCTGTGGCCGATTGCCTCCAGCGCCTGCGGCCGTGCTGATCGAGGCGCGGGTTAGCGTCTACAGGCAGTTTCAGTGCCGTCCCTAGCCTGGAGTTTCAGTGCTTTGGCGATGTGCTGCTTGGCCTCGATCTGGTACCATCCAATGTACAGTAGCTGGAGCTCTGGTGGGGCGATTTGGTGCAGCTTTGCCGTGCTCCAATAAAATCTCGGCTCAAGCTCAACCTCTCTCGTTCTATCCAATCTGATACTATCACGAGTACACTGTTCCACACGTGCAGCTGTCAAGAAGCAGCCCCATCGTCTTCGGCAGCTCAGGCATACCGTGAAGCTTCGCAGAATGGCAGTTGAAGGATTCTCCGCTGATTGGTGACCCAAAAACGCCTGGTGGAGGTCCATGTATGAAAGGAGAGACGTGAATCTCGATTGGAGAGCTCCATGCACTTCACCCGTCGGTGTTTGTCCGCCCTCAAGCCCCGAGCTATGAAAGTCCTCTGCGTGGCTGAGAAGCCTTCCATTTCCAAGGCTGTGGCTGGCCATCTCTCTGGAGGCTCGTTCTCAACAGTGCGTACAACCACATCCAAGTAGTCCAGCGTGATGTTGGCGAGGGAACTGACATGAATCCAACACAAGCACAACACACGCAACAAGTTCATCAAGAACTACTCGTTTGACTTTGACTTTGGCCAGCAATGGGGATCCTCAAACGTTACCATGACCTGCGTTACAGGCCATCTGACCAATGTTGAGTTCACCAGCGAGTACAAGAACTGGAGCCATCCGCCACCAGAATCACTCTTCACCGCGCCGATAGTGACAAATGTCCACGACGTGGGTGATTCCAAACTGAACCATATAGAATTCTGCTGATCAATGAACAGGATAAAAAGGACATTGCCAAGAATATAGCCGATCAAGCCAAATATGCTCGTCTATTGGTGATATGGACTGATTGCGATCGTGAAGGGGAGCACATTGGCCAGGAGATTGTCGACGCGGCCAAAAAGGGCAACGCTGGTATCCAGGTGAAGCGTGCCAAATTCAGCAATGTGGAACGAGCGTATGGACCATCTTTCTTTTTGTGGCATTTCCTTGTGCTGACACCTCCTTTCCCCAGCCATGTGCTGTCGGCAGCCAGACGTCTCGTTGAATTGGACGAGAAAC
The DNA here is from genome assembly GCA_037893235.1 of Trichoderma afroharzianum. NCBI lineage: Eukaryota > Fungi > Ascomycota > Sordariomycetes > Hypocreales > Hypocreaceae > Trichoderma > Trichoderma afroharzianum. The sequence continues at coordinate 856,223 of JBBLXW010000002.1, read as the reverse complement.
AAGTTAATGCTGTTGCGGCAAGAATTGAACTGGATCTTCGTATCGGATACGCGTTTACGCGCTTCATAACGAATAACCTCAAGCATCTGGGTGGACCTCTGGCAGACCTGGTTCTTAGCTATGGTACGTAAAGAACAATTGCCCCTTTATCTTTTACTGAATGAAATGATGTAGGTTCTTGCCAGTTCCCAACTCTGGGCTTCGTGGTGGATAGATATTTTCGAGTCAAGAATTTTGTTCCCGAGCCATTCTGGGGTATTTCATTAATGCACAAGAAAGAGGGCAAACAAGTTCGGTTTTCTTGGGCGCGTAACCGTCTCTTTGACCGGATGACAGCCGTGCTCTTGTACGAGCGATGCCTTGCTGCCAAAAAGGCCAAGGTCATCAAGGTGCAAGAAAAACCGACCCGCAAGTTCAAGCCGCTGCCTCTCACTACCGTCGAGCTTCAAAAGGCGGCGACACGCTTGCTTCGTATGTCTGGTCAGCAAGCCATGACGATAGCTGAAGGTCTGTACAACAAGGGCTTCATCAGTTATCCGAGGACAGAAACCGATCGTTTTGACAAGGGCATGAATCTGAGGGCCCTGGTTCAGAAACAGACAACAGACCAGCGCTGGGGCCCCTTTGCTCAAGGACTCGTCAACGGTGGCTTTCAACAACCAAGAGAAGGAAAACATGACGACAAGGCCCATCCGCCTATTCATCCCATCGCGCACGTAGCACCAACCGCATTGACCTATGACGAGGGACGGCTCTACGAGTATGTTACGCGCCGATTTCTTGCATGCTGCTCAGAAGATGCCAAAGGAATGGCCACGGATATCGAGCTTCTGTTTGGAGATGAGCATTTTAGCACGCGAGGAGTCATTGTGCTTGAGAGGAACTACTTGGACGTCTATATATACGAAAACTGGACTGATAGCACAGAGCTTCCGAGATTCACTGTTGGTGAGCAGTTCGAGCCTACCGAGGCAATGATGACCGAAGGTAAAACATCGCCGCCAAACTATCTTACTGAAGCCGATTTGATTGCGCTCATGGACGCCAATGGCATTGGGACTGATGCCACGATGGCGGAGCACATCCAGAAGATTCAAGACCGAGAGTACGTGGCAACTACAACGCGGGGAGGCACGGCGGCTACCGAGGGGGACGAGGATGGGCAAGACGAAGCTCCAGCTACTCGAGGCGGCCGGGGACGTGGCAGAGGAGGCCGTGGCCGAGGAGGAGGTGCCGGCGGCTCAGCAAGGGGGGGTCGGGGAAGTGGACTGAAAGTGTTCGTGCCAACTCAACTTGGTGTAGCCCTTATCTTGGGCTTCGACCGGATGAGCTTCGAAACGAGCCTCGGAAAGCCCTTTTTGCGTAAAGAAATGGAGCTTCAGATGAAGGCCATCTGCCAAGGCAGCACAACACGCCGGGCGGTTCTTGAACAAAGCATTGCGCAGTACAGACAGGTATTCCTCCAATCTCAGGAACAAGTGGGAGTCCTTAAGCAGGTGAGTGGAGTCCTCCATACTCGAACATTGCATCCCTTGATAACGTTTGTATATCATGTAGGCCTGCCGCGAGTTCATCTTTGGTCAGGGGCCAAGAACATAACCCGATTGAAGCGTGTCATCTTCGTGCCCCTCTCTGTTTGTACAACAAGCTTTGTCTCTTATTGACTGCCAGCTGTATCATGCTGGTGTTAGCTCGTGTCATCTCACATGCTCAAGTCGGCCTAGATCTGATAAATCGCCGATACACACTTCAATCTCGATCTTGCTTTTCTTCGGGGTAACCAAACCCTACTCTCTGTCGCCATCACCACACAAAAATGAATATTCCATTTCCTGGGTTCGACACGAGCGCGTCATTCAGCTCCTTAATACTAGCCTATAAATAACAACCCCATTACGGAGCACAGCTACCTCCTTTAAACCTACCAAGGTTCTCGCGGGACCCATCCAAGGGGGCGTGCAAGAAATAAGCGTCGCCGCCGATCGCCTGAAGTCGTTGTACCTGTTCATCAATACGTCACTAAAGAAAACCAACACGGGTAAAACTCCACAAATCTCATTGTCTGGGCATCGGGGCTCCAGCCCTCAAACCACCAATGAAGCCACTCGCTATGCGGAAATTCGAAAACAATATTGCCTCGAGCGCACAAAGGAAAAAGTGGGATGAGATGAGATGAGCAGAAATGACTCTTATCGCTAAATAGAACCGTTTTCGAGAATGTCGGGTCCATGTTCGGCGTGGCTGACACACACACACACGCCTCAGCAACTATTAACACACTTGGCTTGTCACTAACAACCACTTACACGCTCACACACACACCCAAATCGAGAAATGGGGGGTCACATGGAGGCGCGGTAAATGAATCATTACCAATCAGCTTATCTATCGAGCAACGTGACGGTTGCACAGCATTCAACGGTTCTGGTTCAAGAGAATCGCTGAGAGCTGTTGGAGGAACTGCACAGTACCAATTATTCGTACTCTACAGATAGAAGCGCGGACCGTTGTCCAAGTACCTATACAGTAAGTAGCGGCTTACCTGTTTGCAGACATTCGGCGGCGGGTGTAGTATCTTGTCCGTGGCGTTCGCCGTATTGTTTCCCTACTAACAGTTCTGTCACTGCAAGTGCGTGCATATTGTCCCTTGGGATCCGCGTACACCCAGATGTCGGAGGTACGGGCAGATACATGCACAGAGCATGCTTGCGCAGGTTCCGATGAAGTTGAAGAAATGGCTCCCGCTGGGGCCGGTCACTCGGGCAGAACCAATGCAGGGAAGGATCATTCAGTGTCAAAACGTTGCTTCTTTGCGGATAGTGTCAAGATCGGGATCGCCTGATTGCCTTCGCAGGGCATTGGCAGACATCCATCAATCCGACCAGCTGCGTTGTCGGACTACCCCGATTGGCTGCCGGCCGAACGCTTGATTCTTCAGTGCGCGCCATCACATACATTGGCGCCAGCCAGTAATGTGGCCGTTCAAACCACACTGCGGATGCGCGTTTTGACGTCGGATGTCTGTCTCTGCCTCCCATAGCCGTGTTTGCATATTACAAGACGAAGGCCCGCGCCGCGGCAAGAAACCTGTTTGCGCCAAAGGGCTGAGACAGACCCAGAGGGCGGTTCTGCCCACAAGCTACTGTAAAGCCGGCGGGGAAACTAGATGGTTCGGCTTTGTGTTTGCCCAGTCGGGCAATCGGGTCTGCCCACGGCTCTCCATGGTTTCGAGCTTCGTGACAGATGGGAGGTGGACTCGGACTCCATGTGCTCCGTACTAGACGGTTCATTATCGCAGCCGAACAGACCGTCTCATTGTCTAGTCCGATAACTAACGGCACACCCCGCTTTAGCAAGGAAGCCGTTGGCCGCGATGCCGCAAAGGCATGGCGCGCACAAACGTCGATTTCCCGCCATGGCCATGGGGGGGGGGGTTTGATGCTTATCGCGATGGAAATTGGCGCAAGGCCTCGCCTACGCCCGCGTCAAAGCCCTAGAATCAGGGCTTGGTTTCTTTGTTCTGTGCACGAGATGAGTGTCAGATGAATGGCATGGTAAAGCCCGGCTACAATGACGTTGGTTGCTGACGCATAAGGTGGCATTGCCATAAGACTTCGTATACCACCATGTAAAGCGCAGGTTTGGTTGAAGCAGGCAATATCCATACAATACGGCGGGGTCTTCTGCTATCTCCTGGGAAGAGTAGGAAGTAATAACGAGAGCAAGGGCACAGGCAAAACTACCACCTACCTGTCTGTATATGGCTCGTACTTGGCGATATGTACTTGTCTATGACATGACATGACAATACGTCTTTGTTACGTCTCATGGATTTTGTCTGTGGCCCTCGTTTGTGCCCCCTAAACAAACTAAACAAAACCCAACGACAAATGCCGAGCCAGAAGCAGCTCGAATCACCCCTTTTCGAGGTATGAAGGCCTCGCATCGTCGGACGGGTCAAGCCAGGTGTTTGTACGAGGACCACAACTCCCGTCGAATAAGAGCCAGCCCGCGATGAATGTGCGCGCTAGCTGGTTCCCCAGACTCGGGCCAAGATGGGGCCATGGGAGCCGTTGACGACAGCCTGGAGAGACGCCTGCTTGCACGTTGTCCAGCCCGTGGCCGAAATGCTCCGACCATCCCCGCTCCCGAGTCTCAGTGATAGGCTCATGTTAGAGACTCGCGGTTGTGCGCGCGGGTTTGCTTTGCTGCGACTTACTCGTTGCCCACGTTAGTCGGGTTGACGACTCGAGCTCATGGCGTGTGAATCGCATGTACGAAATACATGAACCGAGGAGCCCTGCCAGGTGCTTTAGCGATGCAGGAGGAGATGAGGAGGGACAGTCAGCTCGAGTCAACTGGCATACTGTAGTCAGTCGGCGGGTGGGAGGTATCACCAAAGTACAGTACTGGGGTCCGTCTCCGGTGTCGCTGCGCCAACACGATATGGAATTGGGAACGCGACAGTGATTGAAGTTTAATCAGCCATTTTATCAGTGCAAAGGGTCTTTTCTAATTTCATTCGGGAAATACTTTAATGCCCGGAAGAGCGTCTTTGGCGTGATACATGCGCCTCTTTGAGAATCAAGCCCCGGGTGAGTATACAGTAAGGTACGAAGCATCTACACCGGTTGGGCTCGACTTGCTGATACGAAATGCCCCGACCCAAACACTCAGGTCGTCAAAGCCCCCGTTTCTGCCCTCTCGCTTGACCACGCACTGCTCCTCCTCAAATCGACGCCAAATCATTACCTTGCCTTGGCTGGTGGTCGCATTGGGCTCCGGGACGCCGTGCCGCGGAGCGTATCAGCATTTAGAAGCTGGGGCTGGCTCATGCACCATGTATAACCAACGAACCAAATCGCTGTTCGCCATATATCGTGTTTGAGTGGTGGCCGACAATTTTTCACCTCATCACCGACTGCGTCAAACGAGCGTCTCTCAATCACTTCACTTTAATCTCATCCTATCTTGGGCTGCAAGTTGGTGCTTCCAAAAACGTCCATGCAATTACAAGGCATGGATATGGATGGCCAAATCCCAAGTCATGGGACGGGCTGAGGTACAAAGGAGTACTGCCAGGTACCTGGAGCCCGCCCGGAGACGCGCTGCAGCCACGCCCCTCCCCTCTAAAGCCTCTAAACCTCTAAACGGTTCCAGCGCACAGTGGGCCCGTTTTTCTTCCCTGGGGGCGCCCGGCTTGGGTTTTAGAAGGCTGCAAGCATCTGGGGCGTGCGGCTAGCAGTCGCGCCTTGTATCTCGTGCCTGCGCATGTACTCAGACTCGTACACACGGCCTTCATAATCGCTTCAGTCGCACCCTTCCAATCTTTTCCCTTCTCCCTTTCTTCCTCAAAGCAATCACAACAACGCAAAACCGTGCAAACGATTCACATCGGGAATCATCTGTCACAGTCTCGATCGTCGCGCCAGCCCTGCCACCGGAGCCCTTTTCTCTTCTTTCCAACATCGCCTTTGTTTTGCCAGGCTGTCTGTCACTGGTTTGCTCCTTTTGGTACGTACTCCGCAGGCACCCCTGGCCAGTGACTCAACCCCCTTTGCCAGCAAAACTTGCATTACCGCTGCTCGAGCATCACCGCCTCTTGCTTGCTTGCATGCATGCGTTTTTCTTTTGTTTTCTTTTTGCCTTCTTCTCCCTTCTTTTGCGTGCGCCGGGCGAAAAACAAAAAAGCAAAAAGTACATATACTGACCGAGTCGCCTCCCTTGCCGCAGACTTAGCTCCCAAGCATTTGCAAATCCCGGTAAAAGAGAAAGAAAACAATGGCTTCTTTGGCGACTGCTGCCCGTGATATCCCCCAGGCCTCCTTGAGCCGAGACAACTTAACTGCTGTAGCGGCTCGGAGTGATCCTGCGATGACTGTGACACGATCTCGGGACCTCCCGACCCCTCCAAACTCCATCTCTCCCTCCTTGCCGGCCCACGGCCTCAAGGCCCAGCTTCAGAAGGCCAGGCTCGACCCTATCGACTCTGACTTGGATCTTCACGACAACGCCAGCGGAAGGTCGCTGTCCCCGGCGCTCGAGGCTGCAGGCGCCATCACCAGCTCCATGCTGGCTAAATACCACCTGCCCGAGATTCTGCTAAACCACGGACCGCTGGCCATCCGCCACATCATGGGATACCTTACCACGTCAGTTCCTGGATTTTCCGGCATCCCGCCGACCAAGGCGCGCAGGGTGGTTGTTGGTGCGTTGGAAGGACGTGGTGGCGAAGGTCGCGGTGTCGATGGGGACGTCGTCTTCGAGAAAGTGGGTTGGGGAAGATGGGATGCGCGCCGACGGGGACAGGCTGCCCGACACCGTCAAGCAACTCCGCCCAGCGGCCCATCCTCGTACACCGCTGGAATCCCAATCTCTAGGGTCAGCGGCCGGGGCTTGAGCCTGAGCAGGGCGAGGCTGAACATGGCCGGGTCCAACGGCGGGGATTCGGTGCACTTCTCCCACGACGACCACTATGACATCTCCATGATGGAGCACGAGGCCGATAAGATGTCCATGGATGATGACTCTGCGTCGGCTTCCTGCTCCGAGGCCCCTGACGATGATGTCGCTATGAATGATGACCCGGAGGATGTGACGGACGACGAAGACTGGGCCGCCGTCGGAGCCGCCGCTCTGCGGGCCGACTCATACCCAAACATGGCCGCAGCCTTTGAGTCCGGCCTGTCCTCCAACACTTACGCTGGCGGGATGCGCACGCTGCCTTCTACCTTTGGAGGTGTGGCGCATCCACCACAAGTCAAGATTGACTATTCTGCGTTCCCTGGTCCCTCGGACGCTCAGGAGCGCGAAGCTGTCGAAGCCCTTCTTCGACTAGGTTCTGTATAATACCAACTGCATGCACGGCGTTTGCTTTTTTCTATTTTTCCTTTTTTTTAATCGGGTGGGCGCGGCTTGCTTCTTTTTGGGTTCCCACGGTGGGAGGGCTTTCACTCGGGTTCTGGGTGGGCTGGTTGGCTGGACCATGGAATACGTGTCACGCAATGCCCGTGGCGGCGTCCCGGATCAAACCCTTTTCATGCTCATGACGACACGGTTGTTCTGCACGCATTGATGTTATTGTTTTGGACCCTTTTACTTTCGATACTCCGCACGCGGCATGTTTCTGTTTTTGCGTTTTGGCCCCTCGTCTTCCCCTCTAAACTGAGGGGAGGATCACCACTCCTTTCCATCTGCCTAGATGGAGACGAGCCTTGGTCGGCTCGCATACCTCACTGCGACCCTAGCCTATATCGGCTTTCGATGGGACTCTTCAAAAGAGGAGAGAGAAAACGGACACACTGATCCGAGTCACCACCAGCACTCGCTATTGGGATATTTTCTGCCTGGTTTTGGGCAACTAATACCCGTCATGCATGTCGAAAAGCAGTGTCATACTGCTTTGTGGCACAACCCGCATACCGGAGAATTCTTATACCCTCGTCTCACGACGAAATTTTTTTGGATCTTCCCTTGATGGGGTGACTTACCCCCTTTTTCCATTTCATCTTTTCCTATAACGGGCAGGGCATTTTTCTTGCACATACACATTTTTTTGAAATGAAAAAAACTTAATAATACGGTGCTTCCCGAAAGCGCTTGGCTCTTCAACACCACTCGGGGAAGAAATTTCCAATCTGCCATGGCTGCCCAATGGCGGCACTTCAGGCTCGAGATGCAACAATTCTCCACTTCAGTTGCTTTTTATTTTTATCTTATTTTTGACACTCCCTTGCTTGATATTGCACAAGAGGAGAGGGGATTGGTTGGCTTTATAGAAATGGGAATGGCATCATGACGGTGAAGGACTGGGTGTTGGATTTACGTGGAGAAAGAGGTCACAAATGTGCAAAGCTGAAAAAAAGAGGATGTGAGGGGGAACAACAAAGGTGACGTGGCTTTTGATGCTTGTCTCTTTACAGAGCCCCTCAAAGAGAAGGGTATATCTCAGTGAGGGAAACACAAAGGGAAAAAAATCAGTATTAACCGAGGACTGGCATAGCCAGATTGGTTCCTAGCTTCCGGTCTCATTGAGGGGCTCGATTCTATAGAATGGAAGTATTGACCATTTCCTCAAGTTTTGGCATTTCTATGGCATCCAGTGACGTGCTTGTGATTGATAATTGATTCGATGTTGGTTGTGCGTGTCAAGGTGGTGTTTCACTGGCTTGCCGTTGGAGGTGGAGGGAGCTGACTATTGCTGCATACGAGCATCACACAATGCCGGCTAGCAGAGGCACAAAGGCAATAGCGCGGCGCTTCTGCAGGGAGCTGAGGCTGAATAGGCAAAAAGGTTTGCTGGCAAGATGCTAGGAGGGACGCTCGCTGAGTTGTCAGCGCAGATGGGGCTACGATTTACGTACGAGCAGGGAATGCAGATGAAGATCAACGAAGGGGGAGGGAAGAAAGGTTGTCGATCGGGATGCGAGAGCCGAGGAGGGGTCCCAAAACGGGGACTTTGGAACAGGACATTGTGAGTGTATGTGTGTGTATAGGGAGAGATTATAAGATGTGATGGTATGATATGGCATGATATGGCGTTGGGAGATGTTTTTTTTTTTGAGGAGAGAGAAAGTGGACTATGATGGATGATGAGTAGGTGTTGATCGACTTTATGTGGGTGTTGTTGGTTGATGTTTTGCGTGGGGGCATGATGGGGTTAAAACACAGCCGTGGACTTATGCTGGAGACAACGAAGATGACAGATTGTCACATTTAGGAAACAGAGAAGGAGAAAAGGAACAGGAACAGGAATAGGAAGCCAAGATTATCTTCAAGGGAAGCACATGTAAGCTTAAAAGACTCCATGCAAGTAAGAAATGAGCAAGATGGATGGGGAGGAAGATTAGATAACGGCTGGAGAGTCTTGGCGAGCAATTGCGTTACGCCCAGAAGGGCTGGTGCCAAGACATTGTCTGTTATAGTCTCTTCTTTTTGGTGACGAGATAGTTGGCCTTTCTGATGTGATGGGACGGAAGAAACGCTCCTAGTTGATTTGACGCGGGATAATAAAAGGTGCGGATTTGAGGCTGGTGGTTGAGAGGGCTCGGGTTTATCGCGAGATAATACGCGGGTTACGAAAGGTCTACTAATACTGCTGCCGTTGGGTGATGGTAGTACAGATACAGGAGTAGTAATAGTAATACGGAATCCTTCCGAATTGCTTGGCTTTTTTCTTTCATTTTATTCGAAATCCTTAATCCTGTGAGAGAAAGGAATTGGTGAAATACAGCCTTAGTATCAGAATGTGCGCATCCTGATATCAGGCTCTCACTCGAACCTCCACCATGACTAAGTGGATGAGTAATGAACAACCTCGGAATTCTTCAAAAAAAAAAAAAAAACTAAAGGGATCTTTCTTTTCTCCCTTTCTCTACCAAGGATTTTAGGTTCGATGCACTGCCACCATCCTCGGAGAAAGGTGTGTGTAGTGGACAATGTATGTGTGTCATTGAAGAAAGTAGGAGTAGGTGGCGGCTCCTTGGCAAAGTGGCAATGTTGCTTGGTATTATGGATCGGTGGGTTATGCCCAGCTAGAATAGCTTGTCTTGGCGATAGGGGGAATATGGAGTCGTTTTGATAGGAACAGCCTTTTTGGTTTACCGAGGAGGGGTCAACATGTGCAAGCATGTATGTTCAAAGATGGGAGAGGGAGAGAAGAAGAGAGAAAAATCAAGAATCAGTTGTGCGTAAAGCCCAGGGTGTATGTGTGTTCCAAGTACGAGTGTAAATGGCACAGACAGGTTAGATGAGCTGGTTGTTTGATTGTCGAATGTTGGTTAACAGAGTGGCCACAACGGAACCGGAAACAGTGGTAAGGTGATGCAAAAGCAGCAACATTTGGCGATGTCTACGGACTTCTGCCAGGATAAAGCGATCCTGGCCGGCATCGAATTGACATACTCGCAGACCTCCTTCCTACCTAGTAGTCCATGGCATTGGGCCAGTCTGATGGTATCCAGCATTCATGTGTCAGATACAATCCATCCTGTATTAGGTAGTAGATATCCGGACAGACATCAAGCAGCATCAGCATCAGGTACGAGTAGGTATGGGGTACTGCGTACACTTAGCCAGGCACAGGCGCCGGGCCAGGGTCCTGTACCAGTGACCGGCTGCGCGGATTGCTCAATCAGGAAAGGGGGGTCAACAGGACACAAAGAATGGCACTAAAATGCGATCAATTAGCAATTGGTTGCGCCGAGGAGGATCCATTCAGGTATCAACAACAGCTGGTGTAACTCTCCGGATGTGAGAAATGATGGTAATAACAGCAAAAGCTGGTAATACTCGTACTGGTAGTGAGCGTACTGTACAGCCACGGAATCCAGAGAGCGTATATGTACATAGGCGAATATTAGCTGGCTATCGGGATTGGTCGGAGTTCTCTGGGTCCGTCAGGCCGCCAATAAAGGAGCTGGGCCACGTTTGCACTCTGCCGTAGTCAATCGATTGCGAGCGAGTTTAAGTCAGATCGCAATTTGGCACCGGTTTCCGTCCCCCATTGCAAATGACCCCTGGTCCACCGAGCCACCCCAACTCAGGCCATGCCTCAATCGTCCAGCAATGCTACTCAAGGTGACTTGGAGCGATGCAAGCGATGATACCGGAGGCAAGTTCAGCACTCCGTCCAGATACGAGCACATGTCCCGAACGAGCTGAACCGAGACCCAAGGAACAAGCCGTTGTCGATCGAGGCTTTCGGTATTCGGTACGCGCGAGCTGGCTGTGCGTGCAGCAGGCTTGATCAGGCTGGCGGCTTTATCAATCTTCAACCTTCTCGCTGCTGGTCCCTTGCACGCGACCTGGCTGAAGGGAGAGGCGCTGACGCGGTGCTCCGACGCCAAACGGGGCGCTAGAGTTTGATTTGGGGAACATGACAGGCTAGTGTCGTCTCGGCGAGCTTGGCTTTGTCTCTAATGCGGCGGAAAGCTTGATTCAGGCGTCTTGAGATATGCATAATGTTGTTCCGACTTGGCGAGCATACTCATACTCGTACATACATGGACAGGTATACAGCCCATCCCTCCATCAGCTGTCATGTCCACAGGCGTGTCATGACATCCGCACATGGCCTGTTGTTTGGAAACGACAAGCTCAACCGTTGAGATAAATCAACGAGCTAGGAGATATGGATTTTGCCACGGCCAAAGCAAAATGAAGCGTGGTGAGACCTGTGTCGGGTATAGGTCCTGCGCAGGTATTGCCGTAAAGGAGCACATCTGATAAGACGGAGGGCCAGACTCCGCATACGATTTCGTACCTGTTTCCAGCTATTCGTACTTGGTGCAAATTTACTCCGTACGGGAAAAAGAGCACCGCTTGTTTGCTTTGTTAGGGCCGCGTAACCGCTAGATATCGAGGCAGTTGGCGGGTTGTTGCTGCTGCTATCCGTTGGTTTGGATGTTGTCATTTCCATCATGTCTGACAAAACGAGGTTCGTCCCGTCTTGTCTATGCCGTCTGAACCGGCGGTGCCTATTTTTCATTGATGCTTTCCATCTTCATACATACGAGGTACCTGCAGCATAGGTGCCACGATATACTCGTACCTGTATGGATATGGATACATGCACCCATCCATCGTTTACTGTACGGTACCTGGACGGGTATTAGTAGGAGGAGCAGTTCTGTATTACGCATGACAGCATGACAGCATGACGGTAAAAAGTAAAGTACAGTAGCACTGCCTCGCCGTAAATGCACGAGAGTAAGATTAAACCGACGGGAACCAGGAGACAGCAGAGAGAGGGAGAAGAAAAAGAATTGGACAGTGACAAGACATGTGCCATGGCTCGAATCGAATTACACAAAAGGTCGGAGTGAGCGGCCACAGCGACAGCAACTGCGACCAGAGCGACGCTGGCGAGGGCCACGAGGCCAATCGAGAGCGCTGGGGTGGGCACCACGCCAAGGATGCCAAGTCTTGGCGTTTCTTGGCATCGTATGCGCCGCTGCTCTCCGGTGGGCTGGACTGCTAGGGGATACCTAGGGGGGACTTACAGAGACCAGTAAATCTTGCATAGCAATCAAGTCGTTTTGAGTCCCCCTCCATCGGAACCCGCTAGCCCAGCAACGCCAAGAAATGCCAAGAACGCCAAGAATTTCCGCTTGGCCCTCTCGCGCCTGCCCAGGCCTTTGTGTCGATGTAAAGGGAGCCTCTGCCCCCAGAAAGCCTCGACCAGAGGCGCGAGTCTTTTCCCCCGGAACTTGCGTCCATCATAATTCCATATTTCATATCCCGGCATCCCGTATCTCCCCAGGAATTCCAGCGTTCGCCTTTCGAGATAAAAACGCCCTGCAACCGCCCGCCCGCCGTTGTTGCGCATCCCGAATCTTGCATCTGCAATCCCCCTCTGAAATTTTACTGCTACTGCGCCCAAAGCGCCTCTTGGCCCCTCCCCGAAGATCGCGGCACCTCTGGTTGACTTTTCTGCTGCCCCACCACCAGCAAGCCCCCCGACAATGTCGGCCCAAGTCCCCGACCAGGCGTCGGCTCTGTCGCCCAGCCATGATCACAAATCCGCCTCACCAACTGATGCCTCGTCCACCACGAGCCCCAATGGCAGCACCAGCACCGGCAACAACGCCAGCAGTGCCTCGTCCAGCGCGCAGGTGTCGCCGTCGCTTGGTGACGCCGTGGATGCGCCCCGGCAGCTCGTCTGCCGCTGGAACCAGTGCGGCCTGAAGTTTACCAACGCCGAGACGCTCTATGTAAGTGATTGATAACTTGAGAAATGGTAGCTCGGTAGCAGACATGGAGATGGTCTAGCCCAGCCCTGAGCTTACTTTACAACACTTCCTTATGTTTGAGTGATGATGCTAACCAGATCTCGTGTAGGAACACATTTGTGAGCGTCATGTTGGTCGCAAGAGCACAAACAACCTGAGCCTCACCTGCCAATGGAACTCTTGTCGCACCACCACTGTAAAGCGTGATCACATCACTTCTCACATCCGCGTTCACGTCCCTCTCAAGCCTCACAAATGCGAGTTCTGTGGCAAGTCTTTCAAGAGACCTCAGGACTTGAAGAAGCACGTCAAGGTACTTATTCACCATGTTGGCCACAGTCGAGTTCTAGTTGACTTACTCACTCTCCTAGACCCATGCCGATGACTCGGTTCTCTCCCGACCTGGCCAAGATAACCAGCCAGGCATGAACTACAGACCACAAGCTCCCAAGCGTGAGTACTCTACAGCTTTACTTCCCTGTCTCGACCTTTCATCGCCACTAACTCAGACCCTCTTAGCCCCTAGCTATTATGACCACAACGGACAGATGCGAAGCCCCGTCACCGGCTTCCCTCAACCACATGCTGGCGGCTATTATGCTCCTCAGCCGTCAACCAACTACGGCCTCTACTTCAACCAGCAGCATGTCAACACAGCACCCCGCTCTGAGCCCATTGGCTACGCTGCGAGCTATGACCGCAAGCGCACTCATACTCATGAGATGGTGGACGATTTCTTTGGCAACGTCAAGCGTCGCCAGATCGACCCGACTTCCTATGCTCAGATTGGACGTTCCCTGCTCCCTCTTCACAATGCCCTGTCTATCCCCAGCGGACCTATGGCCGCCACCGAATCTTACTTTCCCCAGCCGGCTGGTCATGCTGTAGGTCACGGCGTGGTCCATGCTGCTCCTACACCCGCGCCTACTCAGAATCCCTTGGCCCAGCAGTATTATCTGCCCATGCCCAATGCGAGGTCGCAGAAAGACCTTATTCAGCTCGACCAGATGCTAGGTCAGATGCAAAATACTGTGTACGAGACTGCTCCTCAAATGACCACAGGAATGCACCCCCATGAAGGCCAATTCGCCGGATATCGCAGCACACCGTCACCAACTACGCTTCACCGCGGCCCAGATGCCATGCACGTTGGTGCTGATGGCTACCACCAGCCTGTCTCAGCAGCAAGCATGGCATCGCCTCTGACGGCCATCTCATCTACTGGCACCCCTGCAGTAACACCGCCGTCCAGCGCCATGTCATATACTTCTGGCCATTCTCCAAGCCCATCAGCTTCTTCAGGATTCTCACCACAATCCCGCCACAGCTCGACTGCCTCATCCATCATGTATCCTAGCCTACCCACTAGCCTACCGGCCGTTAGCCAGGGATTCGGACAGTCCACCACGGCAACGCTGGGCCCTAGCTTTGACGCCGGCGAGCGTCGCCGGTACTCGGGTGGCTTGCTCCAGAGAGCTCGCGGCGCACCGCCACGATCTGTCGAGGAGCCCACCGGTGCAGTCACCCCCAAGGCAAGCGAGTCTACCCAATCGATTGGATCTCCCTCCTCGGAATCATCAGACGTCAGTGATGGCACCCGCGAAAAAGAGGAGCAGTACGAGCGATGGGTAGACAACATGCGGGTGATTGAGGCCCTTCGTGAGTACGTCCAAGGGCGTCTCAAGCGCGGTGACTACGAAGATGAGTATCCTAGCGTTAGCAAGATCCGCAAGGATGTTGATGCCATGGACCTCGAAGGTAAATCCAGGAGCCCGCTTGCCAACGAGCGCCCCATGTCCAAGGAGAGCAACCCTCTGTACCCTGTCCTTCCAGTTCCTGGTACCTAAATCATGTGCCCAGCCATGAGATTGGTTGTATGAGGTGGCTTACTTTTCTTGTCTTTCGCATATTTTTTTTTTCATATGGTACCATGTTGGTAAAATTTGACGGATCAAAATGACGCACTGCGACGTTCATGGCATTTGGCGTATGTGATACTAGGTTTATTCTCTATTTATTCCCAATGTGTACGATTCAGGCTGGTGGAAGGGTTTTATATATTGGTGTGGGGAACAAATTCAAAGGGAATAGTATGAAGTGAATATTATAAGCTTGACTGTCCACTGATGGCTGTACCTCGTAGTCAAGTGCAAGATGAGCTATGTGCACGTAAAAGAAATGTATTTACCATGCTGTAATCTTACTAAGTACGTTTCACGTTCTATCGAATAGATTAGGAAGTATCTAGTGCCAACAAATGGTAATGCAAATCTTTGACTAGCAGAATACCGTGTCTATTTGCAGCGAGTACTTTTCGTTAGAGTCTAAATCTAGAGCCAGGGTGTCTCAAGCAGCTCACGGGAACAAGCATCGTCATTTCCTACTCACTGTGCAACACCCGCAGAGTACACTGACGCAAAGGGCAATTCCCGAGATGATGATGGTGACGGCATGACAAGATGAGGAAAGACCGAGAGAAAGGAAAGACTCGGAATCCTCTCTTGTCTTGGGGGATCGAATGATAACGTTGCTGATGTTGGTTGTGGCTGTTCAGGTCTGGAACATACCTATTAGTAAGTATTGGTATGTAAGAGCATGCAGCCTCACGCCAAGAGCTGCCCGTGCGGTGGTGATTGACGGAGCGTGAGATTCTAATTTTGGGGCTGAAATGCGGCTGCAGAGTCGAGTTACACAGATGATGCCCAGATGGTGAGAGTGTGTGTGTACTTGCATGTACTCGTACATTATGTAAAAAGAAGAAGAGGGAGAGGCAAGAAGGCCAAGAGAAGGAAGAGGCAAAGAGGAGAATGACAGAAGGGCCGAGAACAATCAAGGAATGAGGAGCTGGAATTGGGTGTTGGCAAGTAAACGAAGGAAGGAGCACGAGGCAACGGGAAGCTCGTGAGGTGAGCAGGGAAAGAGCCGGGTTGTGCTTCGTCTGATGTTTCCTCTCATAGCCCTAAGCTAAGTACACGGACCATATCTCTATTCATTCTTCTTCCTATTCAAAAGCCTCAGCAAATCTGCTGGAAAGCCCCTTCTCGATTCTCATTCAACTCCCCTAACTGGATCTCTTCATTTTCTGCTTTTCTCCTGGGATTTTCGAGTGCAAACATCTGCCCTTGTTTGCGTCTTTCCGCCTGCGCAAACCAGAACACCGCACTTCCTCCCGAGACGGAAACGAGTGTTGGTTACCCCAGACTGTCTTTGATTCTGAGACATTTGGCCTCCCTTGCAGGTAACTGACGGTGAGAATAAAAGCCGACGGGCCGCCGCCTGCAGCAAACGAAACCAGCGACATACAAAAAGAAACACAAACAAGCAAATCAATTCCCGAGCAAGAAAAAAAGAAGAAGCCCATCACGAAGATGCTTTCGTTTGCCGCCCTCTCGGTGCTCGTGTTGGGCGCTTCGGCCCTGGCTGCGCCGCCGGCCCACCCCCCGGCCGACAATGGGTGCTGCTGCTGCGACATCAACAAGAAGAGAATCGACTGCGACAGGTCGATCCCGGCGTCGGAGTGCATCTGCCCCCAGGTCATCTGCCCCGCCGGCGCGCCCACGTTCACGCACGGCACGCCGCCGAAAGCCACCCCACCGCCCACGCCGCTGCCGACTTACAAGCAGTGCTGCTGCTGCAATCCCAACATTAACAAGATTGTGTGCTCGCTGAGGCTCGTGGAGGACTGTATCTGCTTGGCCGTGATGTGTCCGACGGATGCAAAGACCATCTTTGTCAGGCCAACTGGCGTTCCGACTGTCGCTTAAGAGTATTCGTTGGCGAGCCGACTTGCCTGATACCTGGACCAGGGACATGACATGGGGGGAGGGAATATACAGGGCAAGGCATTGTTGATGGTGAATGCACAACACGCGTGGCAGACTGGCCGAAAATTGATGATTTACTGATGGGCGACTTTGGACTTGAAATGGGGCATGCCGGATGGGTTACTTGACAGTATTTACACCATTTCTATTCAACAATGAATGGAATTCTCTAGATAATTGTTGGTGAATTTTACCCGCACACCACGGCCATGGTTGCATCTGGCGACTGCGAATGTTGTAGAACTGAGTCAGAATGCTTTTCATTGATCGAAAAGTTACACTGCAGCATTGTGAAATCATTTAGGGGTGCTACTCAGGTGCTGCCTCTAGTTCCTTGGGACACAAATATGTGCTCAAGTTGGCACGGGTATGGCCTACCGCTCTTTTCCTTCTTTTACCCATTCGTTATTCTCCTCCCAAATTAAGTTCCAACTCCCAACACCAACACCAACAGCTAACAGCATCAGCATCTCATTACATTATCAATACATTCCGGAACCGCGGCTTGCCAGCTTCCAGGCTGTCGATGGCCTTCTTGACGTCGCTGAATTGGTACCGCTCAATCATGCACTTGACCCCGTGCGTTATGGCGAACTGAATGGCCTCTTCGCTATCCAGCGCATGGCCACTCGCCCAGCCCTGCACACTGGCGCCCTTCATAATCAGCGTCACAGTGTTGATATCGACAGAGCCCACGGGAGCCAAGCTTAGGATCTTGCCATTAGGAGCGAGACCATCAGCCAAGGCGCCGACAACCTTTGGATTGGGCGCCGTCTGGACGATGATGGAGGCACCGCCCATCTTGGCCAGCTCGGCAGGGCCGTCGGCCTTGCCCGTGTCGATGTAGTGGTGCGCGCCCAGCTGCTTGGCAAACGGCTCCTTGTCGCTGCCGTGGGACAGCACTGCCACCTCGTAGCCCATCTTGCTGGCGAACTGGACGGCCAAGTGGCCCAGCCCGCCGAGGCCCTGGATGGCGACCAGACGGCCCTGCTCGACCTTTTGCTTGCGGATGCCGTTGAAGACGGTGACGCCGGCGCATAGCAGCGGCGCGGCCTCGGCGGGATCGATTTCCTTGGGGATGCGGACTACGGCCTCGGCTCGCAGCAGGACGTACTCAGCGTAGCCGCCGTCGCGCGACACGCCGTTGATGAGCTCGTTCTTGCAGTACTGGAACTCGCCGCGCTGACACTCGCGGCACACGCCGTCGTGCCCTCCGTGCCACGGCCCGCCCACGCGCTGGCCTACTTCGAGGTTCTTCACGTCGGAGCCGAGCTCGACAATGTCGCCGACGATTTCGTGGCCTGGGATACGGGGGAAGACGTCGCCCATGTGGCCATGTGCGACTTCCATGTCAGACCAGCACACGCCGCAAGCGATGACCTTGACGAGGACCTGGTTGGCCTCGGGGTGTTTTAGGGGAACATCTTGGATCTCGATGGGTGAGTTTGGCCCAGTGAGGACAAGGGCTTTGTAGGTTTGGGGGAGGGAGGGCGCCATTTCGACTGTCTTGCGTATGGTCCACTACTATTTACTAAGTATTGTATATGTGCCTGTCTTTAAGCTTCAAAAACAAAGTGCTGACAGACTTGGGTTGAGAAACAGGAAGCTTCAATCTTGAGGAGTCTGAATGTGCCTGAATGACAGCTCTCATGGCACAAACTTAAAAAGGAAAATGGAAGCTTCCTAGGTATTTATAGCCTTTTCCATTTCCTCTTTTGCCAGAATTGCTTTACTACAAGGGCATTTGACAATGCCTATTGACCCAAAGGGTCAAGCTGCTCCTCTCCTCCCACTTGTACCTCAGCACCGGCATCTAATCAGCCGAAACAGCGCTCCAGCTCTGCAATATGCATGGAAACTATCAAAAAGTTAAAAAGCCCATCTCATCCGGGCGAGCTTGCTAGACGGAATGGGAAAAGAAGGACCTGAACTAGTGCGATGGGCTGAAGTCAGTATGACTTCACCAGCGGGGTTGGCTGGATGCTTTGCAAGGAAACTGAGCTGATCGGAAAGGGGGGGCAAGGCGATATAGGATCTTCGCTTCCTTATCTTCTACATCTGCGTTGTCAAGTTGTGCCGTAGAGGTGGGAAGCATTTGGTTGGTGGCTTCAGTGTCTTGCATTGGGTGTATTAGTGATTGCTGGGATCGGGATTACGATATTGGGGACTGATTGTATGGAGGCATGGAGGCAGCTTGTTCTATTTCCCCAGATGTGCGATGTTGTATCTGCTAGGTGCCAAAATGATTTCTAATCAACTTCTTGACTTCAATGATGTGAGTGTATTTGATTTTCTTCTTCAAGCTCCCATTTCTTGTATACATGTACAGCCAGACAGCTCTCTCACCTGAAGTTGTAGTCATCGTGGTATGTTCTTGTGAGAAGCAATTGCTAAAAACATGATTGATTCTGAAGGATTCATACCACACCTTCTTGCTCTTGCAACTACCCATATGCGAGTCAAGATGTCAACACCATGATGATCCTTCTCTTATCTTCACTTTCGCCCAAAATCAGGGAAAAAAAAAAAAAAGCAAGCTTCAGGGTAGCCCTTCCATCATAGAAAGCCCACGGCTAATCCTCGCTCCCTCCATACCCAACTAGCCAATCAGCGCCCTCGTAATTCCGGCATCACGGGGCGAAAGAGGCGAATCAATCAATCAATCAACCAACCTATCTTGGTTCCTCCCCCAACCCGTCAACCTCAAACCTCGAGCTTCCGTTCCAACAGCCGCGGCTTCTTTCACTCGCCCGACAGGTTCACCTTCTGAGGCCCTATTCGAAGCTTCCTGTTCACATCCCTTCACAGCAGCAATGTTGCCGGCAACGCGATCCGCGGCCTCAATGGCCCTCCGAGGTGCGTCAAATTTTCCAAAAGCAGCCAAAGCAACACAAGACACACGCTCTCTCTCTCTCTCTCTCGTGAAGCAAGCATAGCAAATATAAAACCAATGGGATAAATGTTGCTAATGCAAAATCTTCGTCACAATTTTTTAGTCAAGCCTGCCTCTGCGCTGATTCCCTTCCGAGCTGCCGCCGCCTTCACAACAACGTCTCGACAAGATGCCACCTCGCTGACCCCCCACTCCGCGAGCTTCGGCAAGGTTCGCAAGGAAGTTCCCCTCCCCAGCGAGGAGGGCACCAAGGGCGTCATGCAATATGCGCTGTACGTTCCAAATCTACCAGAAAAAAAAAGAAGAAGCAAAAATGCATAAAGACAATTTCTAACAATGTTAATCTTGAAAAAAAATACAGTACCACGCTCGACATCGTCGCCAATTGGGCCCGCCAATCCTCCCTCTGGCCCATGACCTTTGGCCTCGCCTGCTGCGCCGTCGAAATGATGCACCTCTCGACCCCACGATACGACCAAGATCGCCTGGGAATCATCTTCCGTGCCTCCCCCCGTCAATCCGACGTCATGATCGTCGCCGGCACCCTCACCAACAAGATGGCTCCCGCCCTGCGCCAGGTCTACGACCAGATGCCCGAGCCCCGATGGGTCATCTCCATGGGCAGCTGCGCAAACGGCGGCGGATACTACCACTACAGCTACAGCGTCGTCCGCGGCTGCGACCGCATCGTCCCCGTCGACATTTACGTGCCTGGGTGCCCGCCTACCAGCGAGGCCCTCATGTACGGCATCTTCCAGCTGCAGAGGAAGATGCGCAACACCAAGATTACGCGAATGTGGTACAGACGGTAAAGGAAGAGCAAAGGGAAAGAAGGAAGCACAGGGGAAGAGAACGAAGCGGTAAGATGGTGTGGGCATGTCCAGGTGGTTTCAAACGACACAGAAGATGCTACAAAGGAGATTGGAGAGGAAGGGAAAGGGGCCCCCCTGTTTCAATTTTCCTGGAGAGAAAAGAAATCACTTGGCAGAGTTGGGATTTGAAATGAGATTCAATGGAATCCAAAGAAAGAAAGGAGGCAACGTCAAAACATCTGACTCGACGTCCCATAATTCTTTTTTTTTTTAATTAAACCTGTTTTTTTTTTGTCCTCAAAAGTGTACATACACTCGCTGGGTTGTGGGAAGCTAGAGGTGTAAAGTATCTACGAAAAATACTGTACCAATTCTAAAGACTATAAGCGATCCTAGAATGAATTATCATGATTGTAGGCATGAGCTAG
This sequence comes from Trichoderma afroharzianum, assembly GCA_037893235.1. NCBI lineage: Eukaryota > Fungi > Ascomycota > Sordariomycetes > Hypocreales > Hypocreaceae > Trichoderma > Trichoderma afroharzianum. The sequence goes on along the minus strand of JBBLXW010000002.1, from coordinate 835,535 downwards.
TAATAACAGCCTCGCTCGCCAGAATGAACAATCTCTTATAAGCGTTCAATCTCAGCCCTCAAATCATTGAATTTCGTCAACATGGTCTACATCAAAACAAAAAAAGGGGATTGGTGAAATAAAAAAAGTCAAATTCCATTCAATGCTTGCCTTTACTATATATATATCGTAATACCTCCAGCTATTAATAAATATTGGCGCTCCAATCATTCACAACATCAAAAAATGCCCATGCAACAAGGCACATTGGTCATCGACACTCGAGTCCAAACACCTTGGTGCACAAACGCTAGCCCATCTCTTCTTCATCCGACCTCATGGGCTGTCTTTTGATCTCGCATCTTCTTTTTCGCTCTCATGTCAATTGACAGCGCTGCATTTCGTTCCATCCCGTCTCGTCTGATAACAAATAGATCCCACCAGCGCCAAACCAAGCATACCAAGTCTGTCTGCTGACTCTTCAACCAAAGCATATGTACCCAAAGAAAAACCCAAATACTGCCAATGAGGGGATGTGAAGGGATCTGAGTTAAAAAAGCAATACTGCTACGCAGCACTGTACATGGCTGTGGCTTCAGGGGGCCCCTTGATTTGGGCACTCCATACACCAAACCTCTTGTCTATTCTTGGCCAAAGCCCATGGTCTCCTCAACGGCAATAGTAAGCTTCTGTTGCAGCGTTTCCAATGTCTTATATGCAGGCAGATCAATTCGGTTGAAGCTGTGTCAAGATTGTTAGCATTTTGCGCCTTCTCTCTTATGGAGATAAACAGTTTAAAAAAAACTTACCAAGTATGCGCCTTGGGTAGGTTGGTCAGGTCACCAGCCTTTTCAATAGTGAATCTTCTGGGGCCATCACTGCCCTGAAGGTCCTTGAATCCGTTGACTGGGATTCTGGAGGTACCTGTGGTGAATTGCAGCAGACGCGATTTCTGCTCGCCATCCCAGGACCGTACGGTTGCCCAGAAGTTCTGGATAACCTCATCGGACTCCGTATATCCGCGGTAATCTGTGTGCTTCTTCCAGTCGTCGACGTCAATCTCAGCAATGCCACCAATGAGCAGTTCGAGCTCACGCTCGTCAAATACGTTGATGAGATCCTGAGGGATCAGCTCCTGGAAGCCCTCCTTGAAGGCTTGGAATTGCTCGGCAATGCGCTTCTCGATGCGCCACTTGACCATGAGCTCCACATACTCCTTCTTGTTCTCGTTGGTCACCTCAATGTCACGACCGCCAGGGATCAGATCCTCCGTCGTCAAAACTCCGAAGCGCTCGTCTTCCGTGGAGAAAGTTTGCTCAAGGATACCTCCCGAGATATCGTTATCCAGCATCCACTGCAGTGAACGATGGAAATCTGCATCTACACCCTCCATATCTGCCAGCGTGACACCCTTGCCAAGCACCATCTTGTAAAGAGCACCAATGAAGAAGGCGTCCAAGAATCGTCGGTGGAAGATGGCCATACCAACCACGCGCCCGATAAACTTGAAGTAGTTGAGATGTTCGGGGTTGATGCCTGAGTGAGGGTTGATTTGGAGGGTATAATTATCGTGCGCTGAGTATTCGAATAAGCAGTAGAAGGGATTGAACATTTCATGAGAAAGGAGGAAGAAGAACTCTCGGGACAGACCACCGTAATCCAGACCATCTTCGCCGTCAAACTTGATCATGAGTCGTTTCTTCAAATCAGTAGCAGACTGGCGGGTGATCTCGGCGAATGAGTCTTCAAAAATGTGTGATCGTCGGACCTTGATGTGGCACTGCCCGCTAAGAATGCGCATGGCAGGCTGAGATCGGAAGTAAATGAGCTTTCGTCTAAAATCTCGCTTGTACTGGGGCACATTTTGATCCAGCGATGAAGGAAGGCGTGGATCATCCCAGGTAGTCGTCTTGGTATTGTGATCAACAAAGTAGACTCTAGCCGTATTTGTGAGACGCATCTCCCATCCACTAGGCAGAGGGCCGAGCTGAGATACGGGCTGCTGCTGAATCTGGCCATTGGTGTTGTTCTGGCCGTACATGCGGATGAACTGCTGGCGGCGTGGGTCGACCCACGTGGTGGTTCGCGTGTTGTGGTCGACAAAGTAGGGGCGTCCTTCGGGGGTCCAGCGCTGTTCCCATCCTGGAGGAAGCTCACCGGAGCCGGGTTGGGTAGCACCCGTATGCATCATGGCCGTGTGGCTGTTAGGGGCGGCATTGCTAGCAGCGGCGCTGTTAGGGCTGCCCGCGCCAGAGCCTTGCTGTTGTTGCTGGAGAGTGGGCGAGCTTGTACCGGTCCTATCCTCGGGCAGGGTCCTGTTTTGGTGTCTCTGGCGTTCAACCTGAGTAACGGCCTCTCGCTCGTTTCGGGTTTCCGCGGCGCCGCCGGCGGCCGTGGGGCGATTCCAGCTGGTGGTGCGAGTGTTATGGTCAACATAGTATGTACGGCCGAGGTTATCCTCCCTGCGTTCCCAACCAGCAGGCAAACGGCCTTGGGAATCTTCAAACGGGCTCAGCTGACTAGTGGGGCGGGATTGAGAGCCATTGACACTCGAAGACGCGGGTACGGCACTGACACTGGCGGGATGGTGGGAGGAGAGGTTGGGTTGAGAAACAAGCGCGTTGCCGTTGGGGCCAGACATGGCAGAACTCGGCCGGTCACCGGCCGGAGCGGACAGGGTCGACAGGTTAGAGGCACTGGGCGCACCAAGGGTAGGTCGGTTGGATGATGCTTGGCCTGCGCGAATGGGGGTGCTAAGGTTGCAAGATAGGTTGAGAATGAGTTTGCCGTGCACGACGAGGTTATCAGTCGACTTCTTCAGGTCTCTCGTAATCATTTGATCTGGAAATAACTGAGCGTTAGCGAGCTACTAGCAGGCTTTGAGAAAATAAAAGGGGGAAGGGAGGCCTGAGACATACCGTCGGCTTCGGGTCCGACTTCTGGAATCAGGTCACCGATTCGGATATTGATAACGCCAAGGAAACCCTGGTCCTTCTTTTTAAACTTCTTTTGATCGAAGACCTGGACGGCCAGGATGCTTCCCTCGTCGACTCGACTATACAGATATCAATATTCAGCTCATCAATGGGGCATATGGTGGATGCGAGGGGAGGATATTGGTCGTACAAATCAAAGCTCTCGTTCCAGTACGGGTTGAGCGTCTTCTTGCTCACAGTCGTCGTCTTGGTCTGCTCTCCATTGATGGTCGCTACAGCAAAGGGATCCGGGAAGCCTGAGGTTGTTAGCGAGATGCAAACTGGCGAATGGAAGCGGAAAGCGCTTGTTAGCAAGCAGGAGGGGGAAGACACATACGAAAGACATCTCGCTTGTACAAACCATCGGCGGCGATGACTATGAGAACGCATCCATGTTAATAACGAACGTAAGGGTCTCTTGGGGCGGGAGTGGGCTTTGTATCAAGGACGCACTTGTAATCCGCAGATTGGGTCTACTGTAAGACATGCGTGTTAGCTGGACGAGGACTGCATAAAGAAGGGCTTCCGCGGTCTGATATAAAACCAAAGCCAAAGCCAAAACCAAAACAAAAACAAAACAGTGAATGTGATGTGATGCTTACCCAGAATCGTTTCGGCTCGCCATGGTGACGGGATCTCGGTCGTGTTCGCAGCGCTCCAGGCACGGCAGCACCAGCCTTCCGACAAGGCACAGCAGGCAAGACAAGCGGACGGCAGCGGTTGTCGATGGCGCAGTTTAAGGAGAAGGACGGACGAGACGCTGCAAGTGACGACGATGCGAACTGGACTGGACTGGACTGGACTGGACTGAGCAAAAGTTGGGGCTGTGCAGCAACAGCAGCGCCAGACACTCCCCGCTCTATGGCTGGGTGGCGGGCGATAAGGAGCACGTGACGCGATCTCGTGCTCAGCAGCGAGGGCAGCGACGAGAGGCAGACGCAAGGGGCTGGAATCTCAGTGCAGCAGCGATAGTGATGGCAGGGCAATGGGCGGGATGGCAGAGCTGATGATGGAGGAGATGGAATCTAGTCGAGACGAGTCGGGATTGCAAAGGCGGGCTGACAAGTGGAATCCCCTCTCAGCGTTACTGTACACTACTAGTACTCGTACGGGTACGGGTACGGGGCTGTTCTGTTGCGCTGCGGCCAGGGTGGGGGAGCCAAGAGGCGGCCTCCTTTGGTCTCCTTTGGTCTCCTTTGGTCTCCTTTAGGCTTGCCGTTGCCGCTGTGATTCTCTCTTCTTTACAGTGTATTTGGCCACTCTACGGAGTACGGGACCGGCATCTAATCGTCTACTTATAATGCTTTTGGGAAATCGACCTTTTCCATGTTGTGTAAGTATTTATAATACTTGTGGATGAACCGACACGATCAGCACGCTATTTTGCTTGTTCCGAAAGCAGCTGCTGTACCTGTATAGAGGGCCATCTGGTGACGTTTTGGGTACATTACCCTTAACCTCACACTTCTTCTTTTCTCTACAGCCTCTCTCCAACTAACACCACTACTTCTACTCGACGGCCACTCGGCACAGAACAGCCACAGAAAGCTTGCTGCTAGTCGTGCTCCCCTGCCATCTGATTGGATGTCGATGTCGCCCTGATGTACTCGTACATACTACGGCCAACACGCAGCGCGCTGATACTCTACCTACTTTGGACACTCTCCAAGCCTGGTAGAGGTACCTCGCAGTAACCAGCGACGGGCAATGCAACAAGCACGGGAGCATGACCCTGGCGCGACAAACACCTTTGACGCCCTGACACATTCCCTAAGGCGCCCGACTGATTTGCATGTTTGCCTGTGGGAGCACGACATGCCCAGCTCTTCCGCTGGCACTGCCTCTATCCGGGGGTGGGTGCCGTGCTGTATCTTCCTTGCTAACCCACCAGGCGCTAAGGCACCCGACTTGTAGCACGAGCACTGCACGAATCGCCCACCTAGCTACAACCTGTTAATGGAATCTCTCAAGGTGCTCATATTAGTGTATAACTGCTCTCGTTTCTCTTGTGGAACATGAGGAGCCATGCCGGCACAGCCAGCCTTTACTAATGCTGTCAAATCAATTTTTATCGGGGCAGCGTGGGTGAAAGAAGCCGAGCTCTCTCTTCCGTGATGACCAATGTTTACAGTGCAAAAGGTACAGCCGCTCTAGGGCGCAGTTTTTGCCATCGAGAAGCCAAGCGGGTACAGAACAAGCACCGCTTTACGGAGCAAATCGAATCCATCCCCCTCTATATTACTCAGACTCTCTGTACGTGTATTACTCTGTACTTTGTACCACCAACTGCCTTCTTCTGCTGGTACTATTATTGGCATCAAACGCTCAATCTGGAGACAGGGTGCCGGGTTGGTGACCCCGAACTCATCCAATCCAGAGCCAGATCGCTCCCCCAGTTCCCGAGTAGCACGGAAGATGGATAGGTAAACTAACATGGGTTGGCTGACACAAGCTCCCAACTAGATCATGATGGCATGAAAAGGACTCGGAAGTTGTGCCAAAAGGGATTAAGCAAGATGAACAAAGGACCAAAGAGAAAAAGAGCGGGATTCGACTGCCGTAGGCTGAACGGGAAAAGTCACAAGCCACCTGGCCTCAAAATGAGACCATCTTGTGTGTTGGTGTGGCCGGCCGGCTTCTGCGCGGAGCTGTATCATCAAAAGATAAAAAACGCCACCTTGCAAAGCCCATGCTGCTTTGGTTTGTCATCCTTTGGGGCAATCTTATAGGGCGTGCCATGAGTCTGTCGTTGTCGAGATGACCACTGCCGGTATGGACCTGCCCTATACGCTCTGTCTATGATGTGAGAATCGGACGAAGGAGCGTCGAATGTCGTCAATAGTAGGGCGGAAGTCGGTGGAGGAGGGGTCACCGTCCCCTGCATTCACGCTTTGTAAGAGACGCCCTACAGAACATGTTGATTGACCAAATTTGAATCATTCCATATCACCATGTATGGCAATGGACTGTGCATGATAATCTTGCAACAGGCATATTAAGATTAGACATGATACGCCTTAACTGTACGCCCTAGCTATACGCCTTAGCAGTGCGCCTTGGTAGTGTGCGAATCCTTGGAAAGCTAACAAGCAGAGAAAAATCAATTTTACTTCTCGTCTAGCCTCCGATTAGCATCTGGTGTCAATACCAAGGCCTAAAAACTCCAGATCCTTTCCCTTGTCGAATTCTGATACTATACACGCAATCTCGTCGCCCATATCTGATCCTGTCTTTCTCAACTTGGACCCAGCTACTGGATGACACGGAGCTCTTCCATCAAAGTAAAGCAATACCGGCGTCCTCATCCCCGTCCATTTTCTTCTTGTAGCTCCCTCCCAGCCCTTCTCCTCAATTATGCCAACCTAGATGCTGGATATCTTTCGTCATCTGCGTAGAGAAAAGAAGGAAAAAAAGAATCCGCCATAACTCTCCAAAACAAAAAGAACAGTCAAAGAAAAAGCAAGCAACCGTTTTAGTCGCGAGAAATGATAAACCTCCCCTCAGAGCCGGTACCTAAAAGACCATCACTCGATCCATCGCTCTGGGCAGGTCGTGTAATTGGAGAAACACTTCCTTGCTCCTAGTAAGGGGCGTAGCCTCGTCCACGGCCCCGGTAACCGCCACGGTAGCCGCCGCCGCGGGGGAATCCGCCTCCGCCGCCGCGTCCAAAACCTCCCCGACCACCGCCGCGGAAGCCTCCTCTTCCACGACCGCGGCTCATGCCAGGGATATTGGTGCGCTTGGGGGTGACCTTGATGTTGCGTCCCTTGAAGACACTCTCGTTCAGGACGAGGGCTTGGGCCACCAAGCTAGGCTCGGTAAACTCGACATAGGCGTAGCTATAGAAGGAGAAAAGGACGCCATGGTTAGCTTGTAAAAAGCACAACAATAAGAGAGAGAGAAGGGAGCCAGAAGCTAGTTAAGGCGGGATTCGTAGAGAAGTTGTGCTTACCCCTTGGGCTGTCCGGTGAACTTGTCTAGAAGGATAGTGACTCGGTTGATGGAACCGCAGCTCTGGAAGTGCGCCTGGACCTCCTCAGGAGAGGCCGAGTAATCGACGTTGCCCACAAAGATGCTGCGCGCATCCACAGACTCCTTGTCGTCGGCGAGGTCAGCAGACTGCTGCTCCAGCGTCGCCTGCATCTCGCGGAGCTTCTTGGCTTCTTCCTCCATCTCAGCAACTCGGCGCTTCATCGCCAGAATCTCCTCCTAGCAGGCGGGCGTGTCAGATCCATCACGTAACAGCTTTCTCGTCTCGAAGTGCGCGTCAAACTAAACCCACCTCTTCACTGGCCGCAGTCTCGTGCTCCGGCTCACGCTCCCCCTCGGGGATGCCCTCAGGCTTGTCTGCGTCCGACATTGTGCTTGACCGAATGAATCGACAGAGTCTCTTGCTGGGATAACTGAAAAGGGCGACAATGGTATCAGCGATGGTTGTTTGAATGCGACCAATGGAACGACTTGTCTTTGTTACATCAACAAAGAGCTGGTTGATAAGACGGGAAGAAAAAAAAAAGCTAGGATGCGACCACCCCTGTGCAGATTGGGAATAACCTTTAGACGGAGCCTGAAGCGCGACCGCTTTAGGTTTTCTGCGTCGAAATAGGATTCATCGAAGCGCCAAATGCTACTGACCTGGATTAACTGGCTGCAGCGATATCGGACGCGACAGCTCGGTTGTCTGCGACGTAAAGGACAGTAACGGATCTGAAAGAGCAAAGAGAGGAAGAATTTCGAGATGGGAACAATCGTCACTTGAGCCTCGTGTTGCCGCGACGCAGAGCCGAAGTTTGCCCGCCCATAAGGCTGCTTGTCCCGTGCGCGGCCCACTGGAGTTACTGCTGGTGCAAGGCGGTGGTAGCTGGGGCCTGGTGTGTGGGGGAGCAGATTCACTGGGCTAGGTACTGTATTATCCACTGGCTAAATGGCTTCACATGGATTGCTGCCCGCATATCAGCATGGATGGATCGCTGGTGACGAGCATCTTCAGCTCAACCACTCAAATCACTACATACCAGCAGCTGACACTCGATACTACCTTGCTAGACTAATGCGTTCCAGCTTCTCTTGACTTGTAGCGTCCTTTTTCTGCAGTGCAAAACCCGAAGCTTGCTCCTAGACCTGCACTTATAGCTTGAGGCGCCGTAGTTTTGTTTATCTCCGACTCATATCAAAACACTGACAATATAACTCACTCACTCACTCACCAGCCTCTCACAACGATCCCATCATGGCGGATCGCTCATCCGCCCCTTTGCTCCAGTCCTACCATGGCGACGACAGCGATGATTCTCCCGCCTGGGACAGGTCCTCCCAGCAAGCTTCATCTACATCTCGCTACTGGCAGCGATGGCGCAGGACAAGCCAGCGCCTCCTCGAGTCCCGCACCAAGCACTTCGTCGTCATGGGCATCGTCGCGCTGGATGTCGCTGCTCTTCTTGCAAACGTCTTTATCCAGCTGATTGCTTGCGAGATGCATCAAAACGATGAGCCCTGGGTGGAGCAGCTGACCGAGGGTCTGGAAATTGCCGGTCTGGTATTCAGCAGCCTCTTTCTCATTGAACTCGGGGCATGTTTATTTGCTTTTGGCTTGCGGTAGGTTGAATTTTTTTTCATTTACTTGTTTGTTTGTTTTTTAACATTGCTTTTATTCATGTCTATCTAACTCTATTGGCAACCTGAAGCTTCCTTGCCTCTTGGTTTCATCTCTTTGATGCTGCCGTCATTATTGCCAGCTTCGTCATAGATGTAACGTCCAGAGGCTTGACCGAATCCATTGGATCTCTGATTGTCGTGCTTCGTCTATGGAGACTGGCCAAGATATCTGAAGAAGTGGTGCTGGGCGCTACTGAGAGGATGGAGGTGCTGGAGAAGCAGTTGGAAGACCTCGAGGCCGAGAATAGCAGATTGCGATCCCAGCTCGGCATCGAGTTCTCTGACCATTCAGGCACTGAGTAGGATTCGAATCAAATATTGGTATCATTGACATATATTACAGTTACAATTAATCTGTTGCACAATCAATGGCCCCCAAATCAAATTCGCGTGTCCAGACAATACAGAGCTGACATGTTAGCTCTGATTCATGGTATATGTATGTTCCTAGATTACTCCCATTCATTCCTTCTATTCGAGACAAACTCCAGGTATGTATGACAGAATCCTTCATCCATTTACACCATCGATGCAGTTTCGTTCCTCCAAAATGAAAAATAAAAAACGCCCCTGATATCTATGCTACCTCCCGCCCATGTCCCGCAGTTGCCCTATGTTCCCATCCTATGTATACGAAATATGTGGCGGTGCTATGTCTGCCATCTCTGAACGACATGGTGATCGCTGGTAGAACAAAAAAACAAAAGAAAGAAAGAAGCGTCGCTGAGAGTGGAAAGCGATCATGTATGTCGACTGCGTTTGCTTCCGTTGTTCACAGGATCTTTGCCGCCTAAGCAACCTCCGAAAAAGTCGTCAAAGTCCATCCTCCGTTTCGTTCCGGCCCCGCGACCAAGGTGTGGTGAGGACCGCGGGCCCGTCCGGGAAGAGCTTCCTCCAAATTTGGAACTGAAGGATGTTGGGAAAGCAGGTACCTCCTGCTGTCTTTGGTCTGATAAATCCAAGGTGGCGATATTAGGATACGACGAGTGGAAAGTAAAGGCGTCTTGCGTGGGTACGACGAAGTGAGTTGGTTCTTCATTCATAGGAGCGACATGGACGGCAGCAGGAGGGGAGACGGTGCGTGTTTCGATCGGAATTGATGTCGAGGTGGATGGTTCGGCGCTGGCTCTAGCGGTCTCGGGAGATGTGTTCCGTTCGCCCTTGTCGACCTCGTCCTCGCTCTCGGCGCTCTGGTGTCCCGCATCTCGGCCATCAAGCCTTTCCGTGGCCCACCTCCTAATCCGCCAGCCCTCGCCATCGTCCAAGCCAATGTTTTCCCTGTCGAGAAACATGAGCAGTTCGTCTAAGCACTCCTGGTACCCATCTGCACGAGCGCGAGCTTCTGCTTTGGCGGAGGTCTTGTAGAGCTTAGTAACGGAGAGGGCAGCGGCCTTGAAAACGTCGAGAAGCTGTTCAGGTGAGTCATACTGCGCCGCCTGCTTCCCAACGGCGCTTCGGGTTTTCGACGAGTCCATCTTCGAAAAGGGTATTTGTTGTTATCGCAAGCGCGCGTGTGTGGTATGTATGGCCTAGCTTCTGGTTAGGGTGGCGTAACGACAAACTGGGAGCTTTGTGTTCCTACCTGAGGACTCGTATGGATTCCAGCAAGCAGGCTTAGGGAGAGAGATTCCGCGGCCTGGTTTTAGGGGGTCGCACGGCAGAGACAATGCCAAGTTGTGGGCTAGGCAGCCTCAAAATCGAACATCAAGCTCTCAAAAAAGGAAGAGAATGAGCGAAAGGTCTGGAGATGGTCCCCAAATCGGATCAAACGATGGAGGGGAAAGTCCTGGCAATTTAGTCTGGAGCGGCAAACTTCGAGGTCAGCAGGTTCGAAAGGTGGGCGAAGGCGGTAGAACGGCACGTGGGGTTGATGGGTCGATACCCTGGCATTTACCACGTGACTTTGGAGCTGGCCGCAAGCTACGGCTGCTATTAGACGAGAGCAGCGAGAGGATGCTTTGGAAATATGGAGCGATAAAGGACAGTTTATCGTTATAGTTTTGGTTATGAGGTGTATGGCGAGCTGCCGAGTGCTGGGAGCTGGACGAGACACGTGCACGCACCGCGCGGTGATTTCAAATGCTACGAGTACGAGTTGCATGCACTGCGCACTCCTTGCAGGCCTTGAATGACGGGAGGCAAATCCCCTGCTAAATTGAACCGCATCTGCATTTGCAGCGCTGAAAAGCCCCTGACGCTGTTGACGTCGTTGGCTAGTCCCTCTTGGGCTCCGGACTTTTCTTGTTCCTTTGAGCAATAAGTGGGGGCCCGAATCGGCTTTCTTTGGCAGAGAGACAAGGGGTGGGACCTGCACAAAGCGCTAGGCCCAAAGGCGACAACCTCTGGATGAGCACGTCGAGCCTCTTGCCAGGCGCAATTCTAGAAAAAACATCTTCTCCTTTCCACCAGCAACAGGGAGGTCGATTCACGGCTTCCGACACCGCCCAAAACATCCCGAGAAGCCAGAGGCTACTGCTAGATTTACGGAATCATCACCGGCCCCTCGCACTTTCGCCCAGCGGCGCATTTGAAGCGCGTTTCGTGCACGCAAGTCGCGTAAAGAGGCTCCCCTCTGAGATTTTAGTCGCAATGGCTCCGCGACCTCGAGCCAACGGCGTGGATACGGACGCGTCCATGTCTGATGCTCCGGAGCATCCTCATGCTGAGGAAATGGTATGTTCATCTATTTAATTACTGCTTTTCGCCATTCGATCGATGTTTTAACAGCTATGACCCCAGGATGTTGATGAGACTCCCGACTATACCGATTCTGACACCAACCCCAACACCACAGCCAGCAGCGTAGCTGGTGAGCCCCTCACAGATGGCAGGAAGCGACGTAGCGAGGCGAACCAATTGCGTCGGAGCATCTTTGGAAAGAAACATGACCGTCTTGGAGAATCAAAGGTATGTTTTCCCATATTACCCAGTTATAAGACGGTGTCTGCTGAGGATTGTATTCAATATTAACCCTTTGACCCTTTTCTTTTTCTTTCACGCAGGAAGATGATACTATTCGAAGATTTCGATACTTGCTCGGCCTTACCGATCTCTTCCGGCACTTTATCGAGACGAATCCCGACCCTAAAATCCGTGACATTATGGCCGAGATCGACCATCAGAATGCCGAAGCTGCTCGAGGCAAGAAGGGCGCTGGCAGAAAAGGAGGCGCCACGAGTGATCGACGGCGACGAACGGAGGCCGAGGAAGACGCGGAACTCTTGAGCGACGAGAAGCATGGTGGATCCGCAGATACAGTCTTCAGAGAGTCACCCTCGTTTATCCAGGGTACCATGAGGGATTACCAGGTTGCAGGCCTCAACTGGCTCATTTCGCTGCATGAAAACGGCATTTCAGGCATTTTGGCTGATGAAATGGGCTTGGGTAAAACTCTGCAAACCATCTCCTTTCTGGGCTATCTCCGCCACATCATGGGTATTACTGGTCCCCACCTTGTTACGGTGCCCAAGTCGACGCTCGACAACTGGAAGCGAGAGTTTGCAAAGTGGACCCCCGAAGTCAATGTGCTGGTGCTTCAAGGTGCAAAGGATGAGCGTCACGAACTCATCAACGAGCGTCTTGTTGACGAAAAGTTCGACGTTTGCATTACGAGTTACGAAATGGTCCTGAGGGAAAAGGCACATCTCAAGAAATTTGCTTGGGAGTATATCATTATTGACGAGGCACATCGCATCAAGAACGAAGAGTCCTCTCTCTCGCAGGTCATCCGACTCTTCAACTCCCGTAACCGACTGCTCATTACCGGTACCCCGCTGCAAAACAACTTGCACGAGCTCTGGGCTCTCCTTAACTTCCTCCTGCCCGATGTCTTTGGCGATGCTGATGCGTTCGACCAATGGTTTTCAGGGCAAGACCAGGACCAGGACAAGGTGGTGCAACAGCTGCATCGAGTTTTGCGCCCGTTCTTGCTCCGACGTGTCAAGAGTGATGTTGAAAAGAGTCTTTTGCCGAAGAAGGAGGTCAACGTGTACCTGGGCATGTCCGAGATGCAGGTGAAATGGTACCAGAAGATTCTGGAAAAAGATATCGACGCCGTCAACGGTGCTGGAGGGAAGCGAGAGTCCAAAACTAGGCTTTTGAACATTGTTATGCAGCTGCGAAAGTGCTGCAACCATCCCTATCTCTTCGAAGGTGCTGAGCCGGGTCCTCCCTACACAACTGACGAGCACCTGATCTACAATGCTGGCAAGATGAAGGTCCTGGACAAGTTGCTAGGCCGGCTTCAGAAGCAGGGGAGCAGAGTCTTGATCTTTTCACAAATGAGTCGATTGCTCGATATTTTGGAAGATTATTGCGTCTTCAGGCAGTACAAGTATTGCCGCATTGACGGTAGTACTGCTCACGAGGACCGAATTGCAGCCATCGACGATTACAACAAGCCTGGATCAGAAAAGTTTGTCTTTTTGCTTACGACGAGAGCTGGTGGCCTGGGCATCAACTTGACAACGGCCGACATTGTCATTCTCTACGATAGTGATTGGAACCCGCAGGCCGATCTGCAGGCCATGGACCGCGCACATCGTATCGGACAGACTAAGCAAGTTGTAGTGTACAGATTCGTCACTGATAATGCGATTGAAGAAAAAGTCCTCGAGCGAGCGGCCCAGAAACTACGACTCGACCAGGTCGTCATTCAGCAGGGCCGTGCTCAGGTTGCGGCCAAGGCCGCTGCAAACAAGGATGAACTCTTGTCCATGATTCAACACGGTGCCGAGAAAGTATTCCAATCAAAAAGCTCTACGGACGAAGCAGCAAACAAAGATCAGGAACTGGACGATGAGGATATCGATGAAATCTTGACTCGAGGCGAGTCCCGTACCAAGGAGCTGAATGCCCGGTACGAAAAGCTTGGTATCGAGGATCTTCAGAAATTCACTTCCGAATCTGCTTACGAGTGGAATGGAGAAAACTTTGCAGCTACAAAGAAGAATATTGGCATGAACTGGATCAATCCGTCGAAGCGAGAACGCAGGGAACAGAGCTACTCGATGGACAAATACTTTAGACAGGCCATGTATCCCAACCCCAAGACTGATGCCAAGCCAAAGGCTCCCCGTGCGCCGAAGCAGGTACCAGTTCACGATTACCAATTCTATCCTCCCCGACTGCAGGATCTGCAGGATAGAGAGACTGCCTTTTATCGGAAGGAGATTGGATACAAAGTTCCATTGCCCGATGGAGACGATGATAACTTGTCCGAGCGCGAGGCTGAGAGAGCACTCGAGCAGCAGGAGATTGACACTGCAACACCCCTCACAGAGGAAGAGCGAGCTGAAAAAGAGGAGCTCTCCAACCAAGGGTTTGGCCATTGGAACCGCCGTGATTTCCAGCAGTTTATCAACGGATCGGGAAAATATGGCCGCAACGATTACCAGGGCATTTCCAACGAGATTGACAGCAAGACGACGGCGGAAATCCGAGCTTATGCCAAGGTGTTCTGGCAGCGCTACACTGAAATTTCCGACTATCCCAAGTACATCAAAGTTATCGAAGATGGTGAAGAGCGCACCAGGCGCATCGACCATCAAGGCAAGCTTCTTCGGAAGAAGATGCAGCAGTATCGCGTTCCTCTCCAGCAACTGAAGATCAATTACTCGGTCTCGACCACCAACAAGAAGGTCTACACCGAAGAAGAGGATCGGTTCCTGTTGGTTCTTCTTGACCGTTATGGCATCGACTCCGAAGGCCTCTATGAAAAGATGCGAGACGAGATCCGCGACTCTCCTCTTTTCCGCTTCGATTGGTTTTTCCTGAGCCGCACGCCTATTGAGCTGTCGCGACGATGCAACACACTGCTCACAACTATCGTGAAGGAGTTTGAGGACGGCCCTGGAACCGGAAAGAATGGGGTCAATGGCAAGTCCAAGCGCGATCTAGACGAGGAGAATGATGAAGACAGCATCCTGAGTATGGCACCGGCAAAGAAGAAGTCTAAGAATGGCGTCAAGGTATGTAACTTCCGGGAGTAAATCAAAGGGGCTGATGCTAACACATGTCTCTAGAATAAGGCTCTTGACAACGTCAAATCAAAGTCCAGCAAAGCCAGCTCAGCTTCCCCTTCAAGAGCCTCCAGCGTCGCTTCCAACGCTAACTCCGTTGCCGGTGGCTCTTCTAAGGGCAAGAAGACCAAGACCGCGGGTAGAAAGAAGAAATGAGTAAGATGAAAAGCGGGAAAACCAAGGATTAAGGGCAAAACAACTCGGGCTCAAGGAAAGGATGCGGATACGAGACTTAGAGAGGGGAATAACGTTGCTTTATTATGTCGAAAAAAATTATGGCGTTTTCATGCTTGGGGGACTAATGAGGATTGAATCGAGCTTGGTGGTGGATAATTCTGTCGGCAGGACAGTTATCATGATCCCGAGCAATGATGAATGGTGTAGGAGAAGCATCGACGATGCTCAGCATTCTTGTGTCGGACGAAAAAAAGATATAGTTTGTGTAGTTTGTACAGTAGTAATGCAATGAAGGAACTGAACTTGAGAGCAGCCGTTCACATTTTCTCTAATTAGGTATTTTTACCACCTTGTCAAAGCCTCTGAAACAACAAAATCTGTCCGTGGACATCACAATACACCGTCTCGTACTCGTATCTCCGCCGAGGCACGACTCCATCCCCAGCGCCCGGAACAAAGGGGGCCCCGATCTCCGATCATCCCATCGAGTACCCGGAGAGCTCCAGAGGTGGCACCATCATGATTTCTATTTCTCCTCGCATTGCTCGGCCAGAGCTCGACAATGATCAATTGAGCTGTCAACATGAGCCTTCAGCGCGCGGATGGCGCTGCAACGGCCCTCCTCAGGCTGTCAACCGCCTGGAGGAGAAGCGCCGCCTCAGCGACAACCCGATCCGGAGCCTGGCGCATCCGCATCCTGAGCCGCGGCTTGAGCTCAGCTCGTGACGATGGCGGTGCGGCTGCGAAACGAAGTAAAGCTGGGAAGCTGCCTGATAACGCAAATGTGGCCGTTCTGGGAGGCGGTTTGACGGGCTTGACGACGGCGTATTACCTGGCTAAGTGGCTGCCGGCGACGACCAAGATTACGCTGCTCGAGGGCGGTGATCGGCTGGGTGGATGGATTAGGACGGACAAGGTCCCTGTCAAGGTTGGCGGTGTTGAGGGAGTGGTGAATTTCGAGCGTGGCCCGCGGTCGTTTTCGTCGTTGAATAAGAGCACCTGGCGGTTTGACGACTTGGTGCTCTGGGATCTGGTGCGTCTACCTACGAGGAAGAGGATGTTCAAGTGAAGAAGGAGAAAGCTAACAAGGTTGTGCTGCTTTCATAGGCTCTCGATCTAGGTCTCAAAGTCGTCTCGCCTCCCGATCAACCACGATACATCTACTATCCCGACCATCTTGTGCCGCTCCCTCCACACACCAGCCTGGCTGCATTCGCACGCGAGCCCGTCGTTCTCGAATCTCTATGGGCCGGGTTCGGATACGTGATGCGACGGCTCTTCAGCAGAAAGGACGGCGTGCCCGTCCAGGACCTCTCCATTGCCGACTGGATCTACCACATCACGGGCAGCAAAGCCGTGGCCGAGAACCTGGCCTCGGCCATGGTCCACGGCATCTACGGCGGCGACATCTACACCCTCAGCGCGCGGAGCGTCCTCGACCGTTTCTACTGGGTGCATTACCTGCCGGCTTTGGGGCCCAATATCCGGCACATGGCCATCTCGGAACAGACGTTTATGGAGGCCATGGGCCAGGATCCGCAGATTCGGAAGCTTGCGCAGCAGCCGAGGGGTGCGCTATTGAACTTTGGCGAGTCGGGTATGGAGACGTTGCCGATTGCGCTGGGAGATGCTCTTAAAGGCCAGGCGAACGTTGAGGTTAAGCTCAATGCCAAGGTTACTGATATTGATTACGACTCGGAGACTGAACTCATCAAGGTATGACCTAAACAACTGACATATATACCCTCGTTCTCACTAATGCTTCGAAACTAGATCACAACCGACCAAAACTCCTCTGAGAAATATACCAAAGTCATCTCTACCCTGCCCTCCCAGCACCTCGCCCGCATTACCGACGACATCCCCAGCCTCGGCTCCTCACACGCAGTCTCCATCATGACCGTCAACATCTGGTATCCCCAGACAAACCTCAAGCCCCCAGGCTTCGGCTACCTCATCCCCCTCTCCGTCCCCCCCGAGCAGAACCCCGAGCGCGCCTTGGGCGTCTTCTTCGACTCCGACGTGGGAGTCAAGGGCCCCGACGAGCCCGCCGGCACGAAGTTCTTCGTCCTCATGGGCGGACACTACTACGACAGCAAGAAAGAGCACGGCCCGACCGTTCGAGTGCCCTCCGAGGAAGAGGCCATCCAGCAGGCAAAGGCCGTCCTCGAGCGCCACCTCGGCATCCCCCAGTCCACTCCTTGCTTCGCCATGGCCCGCCTCGCCAGCGAGTGCATCCCGCAGTATAATCGTGGTCACCAGGACACCATGGCCGCCGCCGACCAGGAGCTGCACGACAGCTTCAAGGGCAGGCTCGCCGTCGCGGGAGGATCGTACACGAAGATTGGCGCCATGGGTGCCTTGCGCAACGGCTACGACATTGCCAACACCGTTGCCAGGGAAAATTGGCTCACTACGGGCTTGGAGCAGTTGGAGTTCCCGACGCAGTTCTGCGGCGTGCCGACGGAGAGGATTCCCGTCAGGAGGTTTTCTAGAAGGTAAACAAAAATAGGGGGGCATCTGTACGAATCTCTTCGTCTGTTATTATCATATAGATGAAGGAAACGCAAGGGGAAAAGGTACATATCAAAGCTGGGTTGGTTAACCAGCAAATCACCACTTTGCATCACCATAGCATAGACTTCGCATTGGGCACATCAATATAAGAAAAAAATCAGGGCATTAGAACCAAAGCAGGATCCCGCCGTACGTTATGCACATAGCATTAATTACCAGGCATCTATCTCATAATACAAACCGCCGCCCAGTCTTCCATCCACATGATATTTTTTTTTGTCGGTCAAAAGGGGGAGAGAAAAGAATAACAGGGTAAAAAAAAAAGACGAATGATTATAGAAGCCCCCCCGTCCACCCCCCTTCCCCTGTAGATTACCCTGGCTGATGATTGATGCTCCCATTATCCAAATTCTCTCGCTGCGTAGTGAGCTTTTTTGCACGTTTCACTCGAGGTATCATTAGGCGAAAGAAAACAAAAAAAAATAGACAAGAAAAGGAGCAAAAAAAAAAAAAGGCAGAAATGCCGCAAGTTGCCCCCTTATACCGAACCGACCAAACCCCCTTCCAAGCTTCGTAATAGCCCCCCTTGGTTCTTTTGCAACCCGCCCCCTTTTTGAAATAACAAGTCTTGACGGAAACTCTCCGCAAGATAGCCGTTTGTGGAGATAGATAAATATATACCTCTGACTTATACCGTTGTAGGACCCCCATGCGACCTTGTAGTTAGTCTAATGTAATCACCTCTGCTTTCACGCCGCCGGGTGGTAATGACGGCGATGCATGTACAACTCCTCGAATCGCAGCATCAATCGCAAGCAGCATGTCCATGACAGCCTCATTAGACTGTGCTGCTGCGCCGCTGGTAAGACCAAGCCAGTTGTTCCCTTTGCCCTCCCACACAGCCTTCAAGGCCTGGTCAAAATCGTCGGGTGCTGCGTTGGTAGTAGACCGCCAAGCGTGCCACCACCCTTCACCACGGCGGGCCTTCATTTTGACATCTATAGAAATGCTCCTCTTGGTCTTGCCTCCGGGTTGACCTGTCGCAAGGTCCTTATACTTGAGATTGATCCACGTCATGGATTTCATGCTAAAGTCCAGCCGGCCCTGTCCCTTTCTAAACAGCTCAGTCCACTGGGCGTCCAGCTGGACAAGAGCCTTCATGGCGTGTAATGACATGGGAAGCCAGGCCATCAGTAAGCCGATACCGCCTTCTGTGCTGGCCAAGTTCCTTGCGAGATCGATAACCCGGACATGGGGGTTATCCTTCTCCATGTGAATATCGATGTCTTCGCTGGAGAGATCCATCTTCACTCTCCACAATTCGCGAGCTGGAGGAGGAGCGGCAGTTTCCCCATCCGGCGGCGCGGGTAGCGGCGAGCTATAGCAAAACACAACTCCTTTCAACGTGATCGACTCGCTAATAATTGACCCCTTGGCGTTCTCCATAGCTTCGAGAAAGTTGACAAATCTGTCAATTGCCTTGATTCGCGACTTGAGGATGTCAAAAACTGGCTCAGTGACGCGACGCTGGACTTGTAAGATGAATTCGCCCCTCTGAGGGTTGTAGGAAACATTCCGATCCACCACGCCCTTCAGGTCCAAGAATCTCGTTGGTCGTCGCACTCTTATCACCACGTCCGAGGTGCAGACCAGCTCATGGGTTGTTGTGTAGCCTCCTTCGCTTGTCTCTTCACGTCTAGACTCTGAGTGAACACCCTTGAAGTTGATTGCCACCATATTTTCCGCCCACGGTTCCCTAGCCTCGGGAGAGATTCCTGCCTTCAACCGTAATAACGCAAGTACTTGCGGATCTTCGTTCAATCCAAAAGCGCTGTGGTGCTGTGATTTTACTTCGTCCGCGTCTTCTTGCGTCACTGTTGGGAATATGGCCGATAGTGCCACTTCGATGGATGGCATTCTAACTTGTTGAGGTAGAGCTAAATCGATGCTTCCGTTCGATTGGCACTTAACCCTACGTCGATGCAGCTCTCTCATGTCGACTGACTGAGTGATCATGCCACCTGCAAAGAGATTTAGGTTATCCCAAAAACTGCCTGACATGTGAGGTGTTCCCTTGTTAAGTGGAAGCTTGGTGTGGAATTTGGAGACACCATTCGTTTGAGTGGAATCCCTAAAATTTCTGGTTAGCCGCGAGAGAGAAAAAAGGGGGAGGAACAAGAAAATATCAAGCTAGAGCGGCATATACTCACGTCTCGAGCAACCACCATTCGTCGCCCTCCAGGCTGAGAATCACTCCAACAAACCAGGTTGAACCCCATCCTCCGTGTTGTAGCCATATTGTACGGCTCCATCTTCGCATCTTGGTTATTGACCTCAACTCATCGACGTTTACGGGCGCTTTCCGGACAGACCAGCCCCTAGCAGTTCCCATTCTGCCCAGTTCGTCTTCTATAATTGCGCATCGCAGGTGTTCCAAGAAGTTGACTCCGTCTTCCGTTGGGTTTTTGCCATTGTTTAGTTGAAGCTCCGGCTGAATGGAAAACTTTGAATGTGGCTTCATGGCAAAGGCACCGCTTGATGGTTCGATTAGGAGTGACACTGTGCCACCGTAACCTACTTGCAGATTTAAGCAGGATGCCACCGGATCGGTTTTTGATATGTTTAGAACCACGCCGGTTTCGCGATTCTTGAACCTTGGCGCTGCCAGAAGCCCAGAGTGAATATTTGACAGGATGTGTTCGATGTGTCGTCCAACGACATCTTTCAACAATGACTCCGCCGACAGATTCTCGGTATTCACCTCAATCTCAACGTCTTTGACCTCTTTACCATCGCGATACCACTTTGCCGCCAGGAAACTTGATGCCTTTGGATCTGTTCTGCCTCCCTGCTTGCGTCCGCTGTTTACCGCTACAATGATCCAGTTTTTCAGACCAGTAGCGGGTGAACGAGACGTCCAGTACTGGATGGACAAGGCTCTGTTTAGAGGTTCCACTGCCAACGTGCCAGTCCATGATGTCCGGCTCAGCTGCAATGCTTGGCGTTTCAGCTCATTAATCTTGGTGGTTAAGACGTATTCGTGCAAAAATTGATAGCAACCGGCTAATCCATCCTTTGCCAGTGCCTCGTTTACGCAGTTTTCGAGTGGTGTTCGTAACGATTCGGGGAGTGATAGTGCCGCCGGTCGAAAGGCAAATCTGAAGTCGATGAACCAAAACTGCTTTTCGAAATCTTCGTCCGCAATCGTCAAATCCACTTCAAATTCTCCAGCAACTTTGAAAGTGACCCGACCTGATCCAATCGTGTAGTTTCGGAACTGATGCGGAATTTTGTCAAAATCATCAAGGTTTAGCCGCAGAGATAGCAACGTATCGAGATCACCAATGCCCCTCAGCTGCTCCTCTGTTGTCAAAGGGGGCGGCTCAATGTATTGAAGCTAGAGACACGAACTTGTAAGAAAAAGTATCAATCTTTTTTGGAGTTTCAAGGGATTTCTACTTACGTCTGGCATCCATGGCGCTGTTCCAGTGGAAAGAACTTGTAGCGCCGTTTTCAGATCAGGGCTAGGCATTCGGGCATATATCAAGTCCCGCTTCACATTGATAATGCTATCCAGGGCCGTATCGTAGAGGATCCGCTGTTGATCGAGATGAAATTTGAGGTCGATAAGTTTGCTGACCATGGAAGCCTTCCTGCTCCATTCCACAATAACTAGTGCTTTAACCCATTTTGCATGCATGTCCTGGATGAAATGTAATAACATCGCCTTCTTTCTGAGGTTTTCGCCTGAAGTGTCATCCGGAGCGCTCTGAGTGTAGTTTGTGGTCCCGTTCGTGGCAGCAGCAGGAAGTGGCAGTTTGGCCAGCTCGGCGATCTTGTCTTGTAACATGTTGTGTGTAGACTGAGCGAGTCGTGTTAGAAGGAGGGAGAGCGGAACGAAGCCCTGAGTAATGTGAACGATTTCATCAGGGAGATTGTTCATCCGCGAAACTTGCTCGGTCGGAGAATTTGATCGAGCCTCGCCCTCGACCCCCCCTCCATTGACAGCATTGCTCCCATTGTTGGCTGTAGTTGTAGCTGGCGCCTTTCCCTTATCTGGCGCGACTCGAGGCCCGTCAATGCTCTTGACACCGTTGATGCCGTTTACGGCCGAGTCCTTGTGGTGGTCGGAAAGTGCGCCATTCTGGCCTCCACTGTCCATATTGACGACGCCAGGCATTTATCGAGCTGTGAAAACGAAGTCGCCGCAGCCCCCACGCAGAAACTGATACTGCCAGCACCACGCCCCCTGACAACACAATCGGCCTGGCTCGCGAGAGAGATGACGAACTATATCGCGCGTATCATGGAAGGGTTGTGTTCTGCCTCTTTATGAGCGGCGGCAGTGGAGCATGACCGTCAAGGTCGTCTGCACCGATGCGGACGGTCGGAGGCGCGTTGGAAACGAGTTCGCATATAAATTCAAAGGCCGCGCTGGGGACTCGAGCAGCTATTCCGAAGAGGCTGCTAGGAATCAGAGTTCTCGATAGATGTCGCAACAGGATCAGCAACGGCTGAGGGCGTCTGCACGTGTTGGATGGCTCGGTTTGACTATGGTCCTTTCGCGAGAGAAAGTGGCACGGAAGCAGCCGAGAGAGTGAGAACGCGGCTTGAATTCGGGCACGGAATGATTCGAGACTCGGCGATACTGGCGGTGCTCGGATCAGTGCACCTTGAGGTGGGAGGAGGATGAAATACAGGCGCGGATTGGGTCGTGGTCGGGGGTTGAGGATGATGCGCCAACAAAGCCGCCCTTCTCCGTTTTCAAAGATTCGAGGTAACACGGGCAAGGCGGACGCCGAAAGCTACGGCAGATCACGTGAGTTTGCGCACGGACCAGATGGACTTGAGAAGCGCCCATAACCACTGCCCGGGACGAAGTACCTGAACGACCGCATCTTAGCCAGCAATTCGGATGGTGGTTCCGATCAGTGCATGGCAGCTCTATATAGGCTAAAGGTTGGTTGGGTAGAATGGGGGTCATGTTGGCAAAGGAATATGGAAATTTGACTTTGAAGAGCACTTCTAAAAGCAATCAACCAGTCAAGTCATTGATTACATGGTACGGTACACGGGTAATGATTGCTATTGTGTGATTGTTTGGAGTACACCACACGAACCTCTCCTTAAGACACTGCGGCATCATCACTCGGCAAAGACTGCAGCAAGGAAGTTGAACACTAGAACGCGTTTTGGAAAAAAAAAAAAAAAAGTCGTCTAAATTTTTTTTTAAATTTCTTCATATTGCGAAATAGAAGCTTAAGCTCTTGATAATCCAGTACGTGCCACTGCAGCTTAGACGACGCTCAACTTTTTATGAAATCCATACTACCTCACAGCCATATCCCGCCTGAGACCCATGATACGTCCAATGCATTATATTTGGGACGATGTATATAACAAAGATTTTTTTTAGTTTGTTCAACTGCAACAATTGTTACTATGCTTGCTCCATCTAGGATCCAAGGCAATACATGTCAAACATTGTGCATTGCAATTGCACCAGCTACTTACAACTTGGTAGGAGGGGCAGCCGAGGTTGTCGGCCACTGGTAGCCGGCAGCATCGCTGAACTTGTAACCATACGATGCTGTGAAATCATCCAAAACAGCGGGGCCTCGAGAACCTACACCGACGGATTAGTTTGAAGCTCAATTCAGCTAGGCCGTGGAAATGCCCCAAGGGTTGGCAAAGATGAGATAGAAACTTACCGTAGGGGTACTCCATGGGGATAATCTCCTTATTGTCTTCCAGGTAGTGCAGCAGGGGAGTGAACATGCGCCAGCTAGCATCCAGCTCGTCATCACGAACAAAGTTGGAGTGGTCGCCCTTCAAGCAGTCAAGGACAAGTGACTCGTATGCCTCGGGGATCTTAAGGTCGGAGAATCGGCGTCTGTAGGTAAGGTCAAGCTCGGTAACGACGGTCTGGGTGCTGAGTCCAGGAAGCTTGGAGTTCATCTTAATGTAGACACTCTCGTTGGGCTGAATGCGCATAACAAGCTCGTTCCGGGGAATGTCCTTGAAGATGCCCGAAGTAACGTCCTTGAACTGGATACGGATCTCCGTCTTTTGCTCGTTGAGAGCCTTGCCAGCCTTCATGATGAAGGGAACGCCATCCCATCGCTCGTTCTTAATGTAGGCGACAAGGGCGCAGAATGTTGGGCATCGAGAATCCTTGGGCACAGTGTCGTCCTCCTTGTACGACGGCTTGCTGCCATCCAATGACCTACCATACTGTCCAATGATGACGTTCTTGGGCTCAATAGCAGGCATGGCTCGGAGGACACGGACCTTCTCGTCTCGGATATCCTCGGAGTCGAAGGAGATGGGGCGCTCCATGGCCAGGAGAGTCAGGACCTGGAGAAGATGGTTTTGCATGACATCTCGGATAATGCCAAACTCGTCAAAGTAACCTCCACGGCCCTCGGTGCCAAAGGGCTCCTTAAAGGTGATTTGCACGTTGTCGATGTGGTGTCTGTTCCAGGTAGCACCAAGGAAGGAGTTGCCGAAGCGCATGATGAGAATGTTCTTGACCATCTCCTTACCGAGGTAGTGGTCAATACGGTAGAGCTCCTCCTCCTTCCAGTCGGGCTCAAGAGACTTTTGCAGCTCTCGCGAGCTGGCAAGATCCTTGCCGAAGGGCTTCTCAATCTACAGCGAGTGATTAGGAGGGGAACAGCAACAGAATGAATGAGATATCAAGGCAGAAAAGAAGCATGCCGTCAACTTACAATGACACGAGCGATACCCCTGGTTGGGTAGCAGCATCTCTTCAGGTGCTGGGAGACAATGGTAAAGACACTGGGGGGCAGCGCCATGTAGAACAGGCGGTGCGCCTCTGGCCATCCCTTCTCCAAGTCTTTGAGGTGGTTATCCAAAACAGCAAAGGACTCATCCTTGTCGTACTGGCCAGAAATGTAGGTGCACAGGCTGGTGAACTCCTCAAGCTGCTTCTCAATTTCCGGGGTAGGCGTCTTGATGTATGACTTCACCCGTCGCAGGTACTCCTCGTGGTCCATCTTTGTCCGGGCATATCCGACGATCTTGACGCCCTTGGGCAGAAATTGGTTTCGGTACTAGCAATGGTCAGGTAAGCTGGTGCACATCTCGATGGCAGCGTCTCCCTGCAAAAAAAACGCATAGCCTATCCTGTGGTTATGGTTGGGCTGCTTACTAGGCCAAAGAGCGCGGGGTACTGCGAAGTGCTTGTGTCAGCGCAAAGAGTTGCAAAACAACGATGAATTAAGGGCAGCTTCTCACAGTCTTCTTCTTAGCAAGATCTCCGGAGGCACCGAGAACGATAATCGTCGTGTTCTCCTTGAGCTCGAGCGCATGGCTGCATCGCAATTGTTAGCAAACCGTACTCCTGCTGATGCTTCTTTTTTTTTCTTCTCGATGCCAAAGGTTTGGCTCAACCCCGCCGTGCACTGAAGCTTGTAGACGCAGTGACGATAGCTGGTGTCATGGTGGGGTTGCCGGTACTTACGGCTGGTTGGGGTCCATTGCTGCGGTTTGCTCTGGATTCGGACTGGATACGGTAACACGGGAAAGTGAAATCTGGCTTCTTGTTGAGCGTACAAGAGAGTAGCAAACAACCGGTCGGGCTTGGGACGAAGATTGAAGGTGCAGGCGCCGGTCCAAGATCAAGGTTCAGCGTTGGGTTGGGGAGAGAAGAGCGAAGAGAGGGAGCTTGAGGATCGGAGGGGGAGACGCGGTGGGCTTGCTTGGTTTTTTAGGCGACGGGGTTAGAATGCGCTGACGGAGTTTGGAGCTCTGGCCTCTGGCAGTACAGCGTCAAGTGCTCCAGTGTTAGCGCAAGTCCTGCTAGAGCGCCCCTCAGTACTGTTCTCCGTCGGTGCCGTCAGGTACCTTTTCTGCTGGGCTGCAAAGTCATCAGCAGGATGGAAGCTCGGAGTCCTGCTAGCCGCACTGCAATAGTCACGTAGCCTCCGGGGCTCCTTTCGAGGGTCGTTCTCCACCATCCAGCACGGTTAGTAGTTTGCCCGGCTTGAGTCTACCGGGAGAAAGGTGGGGGTTTGACTGCGAGCCAGCGTGGGCGATACCGGGCGGAGGCAAACAGCCAAGAGACGAAGCTTGAAGTTTACGGCATTGAAATCGGCCTATATCATGAAGGGACTGGATAGAGTTGGATACAGCCTACAGGGTTCTTGTCCAGGGAATTGTAAACCACTATTCTCAAGTATAGCGCATCGGGGCATTCATTCAACTTGCACCTACCTATCACGGCTGTAGTATCCGCATAATTGCACATCGGCATCTTACTTTGCCTTCATGGGTACATGTAACTGACAAATGTAAGCACCGTATGCCTAGGTATTTCGTACTGGGGTCAACCGCAGATTGAGTTGCAGATAACGCCTCAACTAAACACCAGTTGCCAAAAAGGGCCATATTTGCATCCCCTAGCACACTCGCCAAGGGAACAAGATTCGGGACGGAAACATTATTATTGATTGTTAAAAATCTTTTGTCGTTTTCTAGTCATGGATCACCCCTTGTGAAGCCGTGGTGCTTACAAACTTGGAAGTCTGGAATAATCCACCTAGGTACCGTATGCGTGGAAGGAGAGGAACACAGTGGAAGAAAAAAAAGCGCAGCATAGAACCTGACGGATATTCCCGATGCTTGACTGGGCCGAGCAACTACTAACCTAGTAGCCAGCCCGTCTACTGTCCACGTTATAGGACCTATTGTCCCGGGTTCCAGAGACATCAGGTGGTGCTTCTGTTCGGTTCTCAGGGCCTCGTTGCCCGCTACGGGAATTCGATAATTCCGCTGGAAGCGCAGCAAACCCCCTAACACCGCACCAATGTACCGAAAGAGCGAGTATACGGCAGAGCCTGTACAAGATTCTGCGAGTAATACCACATGGGAGGGATTGGTAATCTTACTTCTGCCTGTTTCGAGGTCTGGTCGCCCCGGCTTGCCCCCTCATGGAGCCGGGAACTTTTAGACGGCCTGTGGTTGATCAGTCGCCGCATCTTCCGAGAACAACCCGGGCCGGACTAGGAGTGGCCTCGGCGGTTTTGGCACGCTGAATGGAACACTGGAAACTTTGTCCGAGCATCCATCCATGTTGGTGATTTACCACTAGGACTCGTAATAGACATTCAACCCATATAACTTGCCTAATGCCTCCTCATGCCTTTCTATCTCATGTCCCTTTTCCCGTTTGCTGGTTACTTCTTTCTTTTTCAATTTCCTGTTTTTGTGCCAGTGCCTTGAGTTAAGCCAGCTTGTTCAAATACATAGTCTCCATAGTTGGGTTTCATCTTGATGTGTGATAGCCTAACTACCATGGATTACCTAGTGTCTTTTGCATTTACCCAGGTAGGTAGG
The DNA here is from genome assembly GCA_037893235.1 of Trichoderma afroharzianum. Lineage (NCBI taxonomy): Eukaryota > Fungi > Ascomycota > Sordariomycetes > Hypocreales > Hypocreaceae > Trichoderma > Trichoderma afroharzianum. Next base: position 808,852 of record JBBLXW010000002.1, on the reverse strand, counting down.
CGGCCTACCGAAAGTGACGTATGATCCCGTGGGCATAGAGATGGACAATTAATGGATCAAGATCCAAGAGAACTAAGAGAGCAGCGCTGAATGATTCGATCAATGTTATGCAAGCGAGGGGCTGAGCACTCAGCCGGCGATTTGATTGAAGAGGACAACGGTGACCAATGGTTAATCCCCACGGCCCCCAACATTTCTCCCGTCTTCCAGAGCTCAGGAAGAATGATACGTTAGTATCCAGCTTGGCAGTAGATTCAACAAGGGAAAAAATATTCCCCGAAGAGCGTGATATCTAAGAGAGATCTAAGCAGGTAGGCCGTCTTCCGTACAGAGATAGGGCGAATTATTGTGATCAAAATCTATGCTTTTCCCAAACAGGCTAGCGGATGGAAGACTCTAGCGAGAAAACGAAGTGTGGCTACTCATCGATCCCAAATCGCAGGAAATGAGGCGGTGCAGCACTCACCAGCACTCTCCAGCCACAGTCGCTTGTGAACTAAAATGCCCTAAGCCACCACGTGATGCCGAGGGCTCAAATTTTCGTGCTAGAGCCACCACACACGATATCGCATCCACCCCGTTGCCATCAGTTCGACATCACGACAAACGACGAGCACCAGACCTCCTTGTATATCGGTTACTTGAGAGGGCGGAAGCTACACAACAGACACGATGCCTTCCGAAAGTGGTCACAGATGTAAGTTGCCTTGCCGATGGACTTAGCGAAATTGAAATCTCATCGTACTAACTTTCTGGCAGTATACGTCAAGTAAGTAATTGCGATCGCGAATTTCGAATGGCAGCGGAGAAGAGGAGGGAAATCACAGGGATGGAATGGGAGAGATTGGTGCCTTCTTGGCTTCGACGAGAATCGCCTCATCACGTCGCGAAACACGTTCCTCCTCGAAATCTCCCGACTGCTTTGCACACCAGATCCGAAAGAAACCGAACGTTGGCTAACAGACAACCATAGGGGACGTCACCTGAGCTACCAGCGCTCTCGTAACATCACCCACCCTGGCACCAGCCTGATCAAGATCGAGGGTGTTGACAGCACAAACGCTGCCAAGTACGTTTCACAATCTCGAGCGCTGAATGATGGGGAGGGTAGCAGTACTAACGTCAATGCGAAAACAGCTTCTACCTCGGCAAGAAGGTCGCCTTCGTCTACCGTGGCCAGAAGGAGATCCGCGGCACCAAGATCCGCGTGATCTGGGGCAAGGTTACCCGACCTCACGGTAATAATTTGTCCTCGTCACTAATGTCATTTTCGATCCAACTAACGCTCTCAACCAGGTAACTCTGGCGTTGTCCGCGCCAAGTTCGCCAAGCCTCTTCCCTCAAAGTCTTTCGGTGCTTCCGTTCGCGTCATGCTGTACCCCTCGTCGATATAAATAGGATTTCGGATTGGAGTTGGTAGTGAGGGCGGTTCTCATTTGGTTGCATTGGTCGAGGCAAGGATAAAGCATATTGCCTTGCTTTGAGGCTTATAACTAAAAAGACGTCAAATTCCCAACTTCGAAAGGTTCTTGGGCATCTGTGACTCGACGTATGTGGCAGAAAATTTTGCGAACCGCAAAAATGGAGACTCGAATCGAAACGAACTGAGGCTGTGGCAGACCAATTCTTCTTCCTTCTTCTTTTTTCCCCCTCCAAAAATTGGCGCCTGTCTTGTTACTCGGTTTCTGGGCTTCTTTTTCTCGTGTATCCATTCAGCAGGAACTGCCTATCACACGATGGCTTGCAATTCAAAGGAATTGCGCATAAAAAAACAAAACAAAGAAAAATGATACACGACAGATGGCAGAGTATTCGTGATGCGATACCTGCTTGGTGTTTAATATTGGCTTTAATGGATTTTGCACTGCAGAGCGACACTCCAGTCGCCTGCCCACGGCAATTCTCATATAGAGAAGATAGTCGTCGGTTTATTCTCATGATTTCACTGCTACTCTGTCTCCTCCAATTCTTTCCTCCGCAATTCCTTTGGAGTCTTTGCAAGTCCACCCATGTGAAAGTAAATGCAATGACAACCCCTGGAAGGAAACACGACGAACCAAGTCTGAGCCGTAGTCGCCCTAATCCCAAAGAGACCAATTCTTCACAGATCAGATCTAATCAGATCTATCGGATGTATACATGGCAGGATAGTAAGAGGCAGAAACAATACAAGTCCTTAGGGCAGGGTAGTTGATGTATTGTTTTTAACATAGAACAGCCGTTGTTGCTATACTGAACTATCAGCTACCCAACAGTTCAAATTCATCAGTTCTACTCTATTATTAGGCATTTTCACATGATAGCTACTTGGATATTCAGGCTGTACCTCTAGGCAGCTTACCGATCAGTTTATACATATTTAGGCATTAATCACACTCGTAAACAATCGGTCACCCACTTAGCTCTTTATCTTCTGTGCTACAAAGGTTTCCAGAGAAGAATGCCGCCGTTCTGGAAAAGATTGGAAGAAAAGCAGCCGAGTGCAGATCCGAAGAAAGAGACCGGAATACATCTGTCCGCCAAACCTGATTTCCCGACTGTGCCCAATGAATCTGTACCCGATCTTGGGCTTGCGCCAAACTGCAAGCTAGATATCAAACCCAAGCCTTTTCAGGGGAGGCTATGGGATGAAGCATACGAACAGCTGAAGTCGAACAATGCTCAATCAGCTCATATAAGGAAACATTGCTACGCAATACAGAGTAGAACAAAGATAATATTGATTCAGCAATAAAACGAGACTGAGATTCTCATATCGACTGAAGAAGTTATGGCAATGACTATATCGAATTAATGTTCAAGTCTATATCGTAGAGCAAGATATCCAACGCCTTCACATAGCATATGCCTCAAGTAATGGCACCAAACTGCCCATATGTACTAGAATTAAGACAGCATACGGTTATTCAAGACAGTGGTCTAATCTAGCGGATGCAAGACTTGACAATCGTGACGAGTCGGCATGTAGATGAGGGGGGGGGAAGCTTTCCATGGTGTAGAACAATAAGTTTGTATCACGTTTTACATTCCACACACGGATGAATACTTATCCATCTCTTATCCATCTCTAGACTTACTCAATTACAATATTCAGTAGCAGCAGCAGCAGCAGCAGGTTCTTGGATCCCCGCCAACCGCAAAGTACAAATCGATATTTCATAGACAAAAGATTGCCAGTGCGACATTGAGCCATTCATTCCACGATCATCATTCTACAAGACACCAACACCAAAAAAAGGAAACAATGACCGACGCCCCCGCGTCATTATAGCACTTTGACTTTAAAGGGACCCATAAGTTCATGTGCGCGCGCGCAAAAAAAAAAAATATTAAACAGACAAGTCACGTCGAATTCCATAGAAAATCCGTGGTGAGACATAAGAATTCCAGTGAAGCCCAAATGGATGATTCTCAGCCCGCGTGCGACATCAAATGTCTTGGATAAGCACGCTTAAGCTATAACCACACTCCGTTATCTGAGTCAAAAAAAGAATCTTACACGAGGTCTATGAAACCTTGTAAAAAAAAAAAAAGAAAGAAAAAAAAAAGAGAAAATAAGAGAGAAATGTGGCGAGGGAAAGCTCTCGGTCTCTTCCCCGCGTGGCTAACAATCAGCTCACATGCCGTATGGAGGACGCCGAAACGTCCAACTCTAAATTCAATTCCTGGAGTTTATGTACATATTTCGGTCCATGCTTTTGCCGGTGTCGAAAAAGGGGCAGATTCAGTACAAAGGGCCAATCTCTTCACACACTTCTCAGGCTTCACAGAACTTGGACACACAGCCTCGGGCTCAGTTGCAGTTTACAGCACTAGGCTGGCCGCAGAAGCCACACGCCGCCAACTCACGCACTTGCGCAACCCCGAGCCACGTCTCTGAATGGATTGGGCGGGTTGGCCAGGCAAGGTAACCTAGTCCCTGCAACTTCTGTTCCCCCTCAAATCCCGTGTGTGCAATTGATTGTGCGCTCGCATGTATGTGCCGAGAAGAGAAACATCGAAACAGGCTCATTGTCCGGGAGGCTCGGGAGAGACGCCAACGTGTGGCTTGGGCATTGATGCATATCCCTTCATGCTGTTGTGCTCCGTGAGGTACTTGTAGCCCTGAATTATAGTTTGCGCTCTTCGCTTCGTATTAGTTGCTTTCTCAGCCTTCGTGTTGGCAGTGTCAGTCAGAAAAACGCCCAAGATGTCTTACAATCATAACTTAACCACTGTGGCTAGGACGCGCCACAGAAAAGAATGCTTCTGGGAGAGGCGTCTGGAGAAAGAACCGCGTCTGCATTCCATCCAACAGGAATAGAAACATAACGCCCGTCCTCCTGGGTTATGATCGGCCCGTCCTAGTGTCACGGTTTCTGGACTAACATCCAGCCATTGCCCCTCAGTTACTGGGATTCACCGAGTCTTCTAGAGTAAACAAAAAACAAAACAACAGATGAGGTCACTAGCTCTGGCTGAAGCACCTTTTAGCAGAGTACTAGGTAATAAAGGAGCTCAAGTTTGGTACGCGGAACCACTACGGGTACGAGCACGTCCCAGAATAGTACCCTTACGGAGTCTTCTGTGGAATGATCGTCGATGGTCATTGTCTCGGGCATAAGAAAAGGATTGAGGCAAGCCTGCCTAGTGGCAGCCCCCCATCTCCCCCCCCCGGGGCGTGGATCGACGATTTGAGATGGCAATGCTGTTTGGCTCCGGCAGAATGCAATGCAGCATGTCGCAAAAATGACAATTGCATTATGCCGGGGAGGGCATTCATGACAGCTAAGCTGATCCCATCGGGACATGCCATGAATACTCGTAGAGAATCAGAAAAGAAAGGCATTAGTGTCCCTGAACAAAACAGCGCACCCTTGTAACTTGGAGGCACGATGAGGTGTAAGATACGTCAACGACATAGAATAGACAAGGGAGAAAGGAGATTGGTAGTGGCTTTTTGCGCGCCGTCTCTTCCAGGCTGGCGCGATAATCAAATCAGCTTGTGCATGCTTGGCATTAGTGCGGCGATTTCAAGAGCCTAGTAATTTTTTCTTTTTTTTTTCTCTCTCCATTGGAGGATTCATCTGGATGTGCCAGTTGCCAAGAATCCGCTATTGAGAAACTATTCTCAATCAGCTCTGCAGAATGGAATTGAGAAGCATGATAGTCCTGCAGCTGCGACTGAGACAGAACAATTCGAAAGCTGCATGATGCCGTGATGAGCTCACGGTATTACTCCGTATTCCAGAGGGGAAATGAATTATCGAGACTTACCACATATAGCCTGGAGGACGAGGCTCATGGTAAACGAGGAGCTAAAGAAGGTCGCTTGCAAGGTTGTTGGGGGAAAGGAGGGTGTGAGCAACGCCAGAACACGAAGCTCGGTGCCGACGCTTGTCCAGGAACATGAGGGCACACCTACTCGTACTTGGCCGCGGCGCTATTGCCATACAGGTTGCACTGCCTGCGGGAGAATGCAGACTGATAACGGGATTTGATTAGTATCGCTCGTATGCCCGTTGATGCATCATTATCTACTTGGTAACGGCTCTTCGCAACCCATTGTGCTGTCGTGGAATCAAGGGCAACCTGTGCAACACCTGACTCAAATTGCCATGTGTCTGGCCGAGCGCACGCTTGTAGTACTATCCGGGCCTCTCATGTGACACGGCATCCGAAATGGAACGAGAAAACAAGATATCAATCAGGTTGGTTCACTACTGGGAGGTAGCCGGTGAGAGTGAGAGCGAGGGCAACCGGGGACCCTATGGCATATCGTTAAGCTCAATAGCTCCTCTCACAAGCATTAAGGTTTGGTTCGAGGCCAATCTGGTCTCCGCCTCGAATTGCCTATCCCGGCCTTTTCCTGCCAAAATTAAAATTCGTTGACGATTGCGGGTTGGACGACAGCGCGGGAACGGGGCGGACGGTGGAAAAGCAAAAAGAGCGTGAGGCCGAAACCATTGTCAAGGGCATGGCGAATTGGCCGAGCTCGAGGCAGCTGGTGATACTAGGTGCTCCATAAATGCTCCGTACAAGCAGCCCTAGCAGACGTAACGTGAAGGTAGCACTCCGTGGGCTTGCTGGGGCACCGGACTGGGCAAGTCGAAGTAATCGAGGCCAGGGCTGGGGGGGGTTGCGGATATCACCGTCGAGACATATACAAACCAGACACCTCTTTCTGCTATTCTGCCGTTGATGTGCTCATCAAACCAACGATAATGAAAAGTAGCAATTACAAGTACACCGTACAGTACAAGAGGTACTCGTATGGTGTCATTGCCATCGGTGGGCAAAGAGGATTGACGCGCAGCTCGCCGCCACAGCTGTCGCACCTGTTGATCCCGGGTTTCGCAGACGGCACATCACATCAACTCCCGCTTATCAAAGCACTGGGGAAATCGTCAACCATCGAACGCCATGCGGGCATATGGCGCTTTAGGCGGCGCTCGCTTGCTGTTTTGTCTCGCAGCGAGGCGCATCCGGTGTCTTGATTGCCTGAGTCGCCCTGAGCTGCGGCGTCTAACTGCTGATCAGATCCTCGTACATATAGCGGGCTTGGATCCCGGGAGCGTATTCTTTTGCCGCCGACCTCGTATTCAGCCAGCATTACGCACATGCTTTTGCTGTCGCCTGAGCCGCCCCATCCCACCTCGCAGCAACTCGTTGTGCTATCGTAACCTGATCGATATTAGTCGCCCGTTTTCTTTTTCTTTTTTCGTCTATTTGCCCTCTTCTTCTCTCGCCCCTACACCTCCCATCTAGTTCTTCGTATTTGGCGCAATACCATTCGTCAGGTGTTGGGCTAGTCCGAATCTTGGACCATCGTCATCGTCCGTGCTAATCAATTTTTTTCTTTTCTTTTTTTTTTCACAGCCGCCGCATCTCGATTTGTCGCCTTTGGGTGGCGCCAAGACACACACGCGCTCCACTTGTTTATATTAACCAAGACAACTGCATGCGGTCTGAGACGGGCGGTTGTGTCATCGTCGCTCAAGAAGCCGTCAGTGGAGCAGGGGAAACCGGCAGACCAGTTCCAGGAACTCCGTATCGTCAGCTAGCAGCTCCATAGTATTTCGCACCAAGCCCTGTAGTGGTGTGCAAGCTCTTGGCCTCTAGCCACTCGCGTCCGCAGACGAAGAAAAAAAAAAGATAGACAGACGCCAGAAGCCTGCCCAGCTGGACCAAGCTCCTGTTTCTAGCTTCCGGCTCCAGCAATCCAGTCCCCCCTGGGCTAGGCCGCTCTGTACACGTACACGTACTGGACTTGGGTTGTGTTTGAAGCTGGACTGGACGCGGAACAAGAGCCAAATCCGAGGAACAAAGCGCAATCAATTGACGTCAGCTCACTGATGTGGTGACAGAGCGTCAGAGTACGAGTACACGTTTGATGTGACTGGGACGGCACCAGCCACATTTGATGTCGGTCGATTCACTAGCCGCACCCCGTTGTTTTCCACAGCTCAAGTACCAGTACCAGCACCAGTGGCTGTAGCAGTACCTGTGCCTGTGCCGGTGCCTTGTGCCTGGAACTTTGCTTGCATTGATAACTGCGCAGTAAGCGGCAGGCCAGGCCAGGGCCGAGCAGAGAGGCACGGACAAGAACATCCGCGACCGATTCATTCGCCAAACGTCGAGCTGTGGAAAATACATGTATAGTCGAAACGAGAAAAGAAGAAAAGACGGGCTAAAAGAAAAAAAAACATCGACTTCGGAACAAAGAGACTCCAAAGGTGGCACAAGCTGCGCGCATTCAGCTGCTTACTTTACCTACGGGTACGAGCACGACTAGTTGGTGCTGTAGCTCAGCCACAAGGTTGTTTGCAGGCATCGGATCGAGCATCAAACCATCGTCGTCGTTTTCATCTGCAGCATCGCAGTGACGACAAGCTCTCCCCATTTCCCCTTGCCCTTCCATATCCATCCCGGCTGCGTTTTTCTACCCAAGGTTGTGCTTTTTGTCTTTTTGTCCTGTCCGAGCTCCATCTCACCTCCTTCGTCTGTTCAGTTCTTCTCTTCTGCTGTCTTCTTTCCTTCTTTCCTCTCCCCCCTTTCCGTTCCCCCCTGCCCACCGTCGTTCTGCATCGCTAAAGGGCTCTTCTCCCTTCGCCTTGCTTGGTTCTTCAAAAGCAAACGTCACGCCGCTTCTTGTGCCCTGTCGCCGCCCTGGTACCGCTACCAGACTATTTCATTCCCTCCTGTGCAACTTCCAGCAATTGTACAAGCGGTTGACCTCCCGTTCTCGGCATTCCCCAGCGCCGCTACCAGGTACCAAACGCGTACAGACGCAGCTCCCTGGCCTGCAGCGCTTCCGCACACCCCTCCCCCCTGGCACGTCGTTCTGCTAGCACTAGATTCCCTCTATCGTTACCCGCTGCCACGCAGTTCTGGCACCACAAGCTGCTGGGCTACAGCTTCTTACAGGCTGCCCAGTTTCCACTTCTGATAGCCAAAAGGCTCCGGAAGCATCGTTCGCCTCGCCCCCAACCTCTCTTCCGCCAACCTCTTTTCTCCTCCCCCCAGCCCATTCCCTCCCGGCGACTCGTCAACACCATCGCGAGAATTCCAACGCCAGGAATTGTCTCTGTTGGCCGTCTCATTATTTGGGCTCCACGCAAAACCGCTTCTTCTGGCCAGTTTGCTCGTCATCCTAGCATTGTTTCGACTCGACTCAGGCTGCCGTCGACCCGTGCCCGCCCCATTTGTGCTTTGGACAGGGGCCCCCGTAACATTAATTACTAGCACTGCTGTGCGACGACGACAAGAGTCAACCTTGGACATTATCGTCCGTCCTCTCTGCGACCCGCATTGATCGCTCGATCCCCACGACCGTGCCGAGTGCCCTAGGCACCGTCGTCGCAAGAGCCCCAGCTATCTCGTCTAGCTCAAGATAAAGAAGCTCCAGTCCCAGAATCAGGCACCATGGCGACTCCGGCAAACAAGGAACGCCCTCTCCCGTCGCCTACTCAGCAGGCCTTCTCGTCGCAGTCGGCGCAGCAGCAGCAGCAGAGGCCCAATTCGCGACGATTTAGCTTCTTGTCCGACAAGTCTCGCAAGAACAGCGTCACCAACAAGATCGACCTGCACGAAACGCACGCTGAAAAGGATTCTAGACGCCTCCACAGCAAGGCCGATCCCACGTTGGCCATGAATGAAGCGGAGCCTTGTATGTTATGTTCCTATCCTCAGCACCACGTCTGAGCGTCCTGCTGCTTGGCCGTTCTTTTGCTGACACTTTGTAAAATAGCTGTCGAGGCTGTGATGACAGCGTCGTCACTGTCTTCTCTGCGTGCCATGCAACACAAGGATTCCTATGGGAACGTGATAGGTACGTGATTCTCCTTTGTCTGATACCAATGGCAGTCGTTACTTACACTCTCTTCTACTTTAGCCGACCCTGATTTGTCCAATCCGACGCGCAACCGATGGGAGCGACCTCTCGACACCATCCGAAGCTTTGAGGCGGCCATTGAAGGCGACTATGCGCGCAGGTCCATGCATCGTTCAGGTATGTTTGCTTTCAAGGGGGAGCTTTCATGAGAAGCGCCTCGAGCTAACCCTACTCTTTTAGAAACCGACCCTGCTGCGAACTTTAGCCGTCGAAACAGCTACTATAAAGGTACGTTGGTGTGATACTCGCTGTTGGGGCTTATGCATTAGTTATTCTAACACTATTTGTTCTGTCAAATTAGCAAATCAGCCACCACGATTTCCTCAAGATAGCTACTATGGTAGCCGCGCGGCTTCTTTTCGAGGAGAGGAAGGCCCATACGGAGGCCCACCACCTGTCTCGACGAGGAACAGCTACTACGACAACCAGCATTATAGCAACAATGGCGGCTACTATACTACGAATGCAGGCCCTAGCGGCTATGGGCGCCGCCCGTCGCGAGAGCCAAGGATGGCTTCCGAACCACACCTCCGAAACTACGGCCGAGAGCAAAACGTCTATCCTATGCCTCACAAGGATCGCTCTTATGAGACAGTGACGTCTGCGGCCGCCAGTGGAAATTCCGACCCCGCAGGCTACCAAACCGACCCTACTAGCAGTGATAACAGCTCGATTCATCGAACTTCTCCGGCTAAGCAAGTAAACGACTACGGCATCGCTTTCAGCCAGTCCCAGTCCTACAAGGCTCCGACCTTGACGGTGAACCTAAACCCTCCTGGAAACGGTAAAATGCCAAGCCCACCGACTGCGAGCTACCAAAATCCTCTCCCGACGATCCCTAGAAAGGAGGCTTCGTTGCTTAAGAGACAGGTCTCTACTACGCCGTCTGGAGGAGAGAAGCGAAAGAGCTGGTTTTCTCGCCGGTTTAGCAAGAATTCCTAAGTCTTCTGGAAAGTCAAATACCCGATTAGATCATCATCATCATTCCTTTACATTTTCCTTTGAACGCTCTACTGGACTTGGCTCCCTTTTGTTTGTCTTCTGTCTGTTTGTTTGTTGGGGTAGAAAAGGCTCCATTAAGTTGCTTCACGATTGGTTTTTTTGGGCATTCATTGCTTGTTGCCTATAATTACGCCATTATTGCAGGTCTAGGAGAGACGAATACGGCTGGGCGGGGATACCATCATTTTTGCTTTTCATTTTTCTTTTTCTTGGCACCATTGGGAAACTCGTTTGTTTGAAAGAGCTCTATTAGGAGCGCTTAGCACATGACATTCTGGACGAGGATGGGTATATACGCGGATAAACTCCGTATGTGGCGTTGAGGTGTTGATAAATCCTTGCCGTTGGCTCTGACGGAGAGTAATAGTCTGCTTCAGATGTATGGCAAGAAGAGCATGAATCTGTTCATGGCAATGATGCTAAATCATCCCCCGTCGACTAAGCTGATTGTGGCATATAGACGTGGTCTCCTGAGAGTAAGATATCGGGAATCCGCATGTTGATGATGACAGGCTCTACAAACATAATGAATAGGAGATGTCTATTTTTTTTCTCTCGTGTTTTTTCTATTTTGAATTCTTTTTTCTCTGTATTGGACAAGATTACTTCCTGTTCTGTCTTGTGAAATGTGATATTAACAACTATGATGCGATGCGCCCCGCACACCTGGCTATTTACTGTGTCTTTTTGCTCTCCGGTTTTGTGCCCTCTCTTAGATCTGTTTGATCTTCCTTCATGGCTACCACTATGTATGAAATAAGCACAACGTTGGCCAGCACAGCAGCCATGCCACCGGCGAGCGACGAGTTCCCTGCATTGTAAAGGTAAATCAGTTACTAAATCTGCGCTGGTCTACATCAAACGAAGAATGGGCGCTACCGTTAAAGACTGTATGGACGGTCGCAAAATATGATCCAATGGGGATAATGATCATGGCGGCGGAGAAGCCGAGGAGCTTGTAGATGACGTCTCTGGTGATGGTGAGGAGAGGGAAGTTAGTTGGAATGCGCATATGTGTTTTCTTTGAGCTGAGAGTGCTCTCACTTGGGAACAGCGGGGCTGATGTTGGACTTTTCCTCCGTGTCATCTTTTTCGAGGATTGTCCTTTCGGAGTTGACGATGCGGCGGGTGGCCATTGTTGATGGCGTCGGTGATCGGTCGTTGGAATGAAGGTGAGAGAGAGAGTTGGATGAGATTGAGATTGAGATTTAGATGAGATGAGATTGAGATGAGGCCCCCGTACTAACGAAACAAAGATTGATGGAGCTCTCGCCAGAAGAGGGTCCCAGCTATTCTTATCGACGCTACCCGTTAAAGTGGCTGGGGCAAATGCCAATCTGTACCTGCCCGTGCTTGCTCTCACTCTTCGAGGTCTTTGTTGTGTTTTCTCTCTTTGTTGAAACTCGATCTTCTCTGAATCTCGTCCTTGTTAAGAGCCCTTAAGCAAGCAGTCATGTTGTCCTTCTAAACTTCCTCCAGCCACCGCATCGAGAGTAAAGTGGTCATGTGACTTCGCGACTTGGTGTTCTAGGCACGGCGCGTCTCGGGTTGTCACGAAAATTGTTGCAAAAAAGTGCCACTTTGTTGCGCTTTCAACCAACACCCGCCACCAGTCTCTTCTTCGGCTTTCCCCGTTTGTACGATCTCTACGCCACTTTAGATCTGGGCATCTGGCGGGCGGGTGCTTCAGATCTCTTTTTGACCCTGGTTGATTTTTCTCATCGTTTCTTCACTTTCGTCTCACTTCTCTCTCAGCTCTGCGTCAGGCTGCGGGCGGGAAGTTTTAGCTTCTTTGTCTTAGAGAACGAAAATCGCTTTTCCTCACTAATTGGCTCCTCCACTCTCCCCCCCTGAGGAAGAATTCTTCTCTTCCTCATCATGGCACGAAGCTCATCACCGCTGCCACCAATTGCGCATCTCGGCATCGTACCGCGAACACCTTCTCTCGGACGAGGACGATTGCAACCGCAGACGGAAGACATGGATGAACTGGCTGGAGACACGATCCCTTGCTCACCGTCAGTCTTCATGAAAGATCACGACACAACCACCCAGGCGACACAGGTCCTTAGCCGCCCTGGGCTCACAATGGCCGGGTCTTCCTCTCCCGCCCCGAGCGTAATTGAGGTTCCTGCATCGTCGCCATTCCAGCCAAAGCTGCAGCAGACGCGGTTGGGCTCTCGTCTGGCACCGGCCGGTACCGTCTTCCGCCCCCCTCGACCACAGCCAGTCTCTGAGAGGAGACCAACGCCAGAGCCCATTGACCTCATCTCAGACGACGACGATGACCTTACGCCACCGAGAGGAAACATCCGCCCTACCAATTTTAAAGCACAGATTGCAGCCTTTGCTTACAAACAACCCGCATCTTCCATCGACGAAAAGGAGACAGCAAGGAAGCTACGGCAGATATTTGACGTTTTTGGCGATCGATACCCGTCGGATAAGGTTAGGGAAGCTCTTAGGACGTGTAAGAACGACTTGGACGATTCAATAGAATGGCTGGAGCGCAATGTGCCGCGCCAGACTCAGACTCAGAGCCGGATTGCGAAACCTCCACCTCCTTCGAAGCCTACTGTCAACCGACGCTTGGTATCCAAGGGCCAAATGCTTTCACTTTCAAAGCCCGCGTCTCGTACTACTTCTCCTTCCGTCACTTCTGTCACTTCAAGTCCTCCCAAACCACAACCCCCGCCGCCCAGGCGCCGACTCATGCAAGGGCTACGCAAGAGACGTGCCTCTACACTCGAACCTGACGTGGAAGAACTGCCTAAACCGGCCTCGAGCGACGATCCGCTAGTCATAGACCTGGTAGACGACGGCAGAGAAGAATCATACGAGGCAGAGGAATCCCCGCCAGCCTCCCAGGAAGATGACGACAAGGTGCTTGACTGCATCAATGAAAGTAGTGTTCAGGAGCTGGCAGCCATGACCGGCATGAAGGAGGACCTCCTGAAACCCATCATCGACAAGCGCCCATTTCACGATCTGATGCAGGCCAGGAGAGTCAGCGTCAACAAGAAGCCTGGCGCCCGTAAATCTGCCAGGGTCAGCATCGGAGAGACCGTGGTGGATGCCGTCGAAGTGTTCATGGACGCCGTTACCGCCATTGACAAGGTCGTGGCCAAGTGTGAAATCAAAGGCCAGGCAGTCAAAGGAGTCGTCGATTCCTGGGACCTCAACATGTTTGGTCAGAACAAGCGCAGCACGAGGTCGACTCCCTCCGATGACGATGCTCCCCTAACGCCGACGAGCTTGAGCAGTACCAAGTATTCAAAGCCATTAGTCCCTCGCCAGCCGAAAATGATGGACGGTCACTGCGTAATGAAGCCGTTCCAGCTCTATGGCTTGAACTGGATGTCGGTACTCTACAACTACGATATCGGCTGTATCCTTGCCGACGAGATGGGTCTCGGCAAGACCTGCCAAGTTATCTCATTCATGTGTCACCTCGTAGAGGAGGATGAGAGAGAACCCAAAGACAGACGGCCATGGCCAAACTTGATTGTGGTACCACCCAGTACATACAACAATTGGCTCGGCGAATTCAAGAAATTTGCGCCTGGACTATCCGTGATAGGATATCGAGGGTCTCAAGCAGAACGTGCCGAGATTGGCTACATGGTGGAGCAAGATCCTGACTCCTACCATGTCGTCCTGGCTACATATTCGCAGATTAATTCTGAAGAGGACATTGCCGCCATGCGGTCGTTTGACCTCAACGCAGCTATTTTTGATGAGGGGCACAAGATGAAGAACCCAGAAACCAAAATCTACAAGGACCTTCGAAGGATTCCATCCGCTTGGAAGATGCTGCTTACAGGTAGGTGACCTCAAACTCGGTTATAGAGGATACTCAATATGCTTAGTGAGGAGGCAGTTGTAAAGGGACTAGAGGGCTGACTATGGTATAATGACGCAGGCACTCCCGTTCAGAATAACTTACTGGAGATGACTTCACTCCTAAATTTCATCAACCCTAGACTTTTTGACGGCTACATGAACCAGATCCAATACATCTTCAGCCAAAAGGTCACAATCCGCGACGTCACCAATGGCGCTTTCCTATACAGCGAGCGAGTCAAGCGCGCGAGGACAATCCTCGAGCCGTTCATTCTGCAACGTCGGAAGGATCAGGTTTTGTCTGATATGCCTCGCAAGATTTGCACCGTTGTTCACTGCGACATGCCCAAGGAGCAAAAGGGGGTATACGATGAATATGAAGAACTGTTCAAGATGGAGCCATCACAGCGTACCGCACGAGGGTCCCGCGGCCGTCAAAATGATCAGAATAACGTGTGGATACAGCTACGAAAGGCGGCGCTACACCCTCTCCTCTTCCGCCGCCAGTTTACAGACGAGAAGATTACGGAAATGGCCAAGATATTGATGGATAGGCTCCCACAATCAGAGCTTCATCAGCCGGATATCAAGCATCTCATCCAAGAGCTCAAGAACTCATCCGATTTTGAGCTTCACCTTTGGTGTCGCGATTATCCCCGCTTGCTAAAGGAATTTGACATCCCCCCTACAACAGAGCTTGATAGCGGCAAAATCAGAAAACTCTTGGATCTTATCAAACAGTACCAGGAGAATGGTGATCGAGTCCTGGTCTTTAGCAAGTTTTCACGAATCATTGAGCTTTTGCAAGAAGTGCTTGCGCGAAAGGACATTGATCATCGCGTGCTCATGGGCAACACCAATGTGTCAGAACGACAAACGCTGATTGACGAATTCAATCAAGATACCAGCATTCCCGTCTTTTTACTAACCACAGGTGCGGGTGGTACTGGCATCAACTTGACATCAGCCAACAAAGTCATCATCTTTGACCAGTCGGACAATCCACAAGACGACATCCAGGCGGAGAATCGAGCCCATCGCCTGGGACAGAAGCGAGACGTGGAGGTTATCCGGCTCATCTCAGCGCACACTATCGAGGAATTGATTTACAAGGCCTGCCAAAAGAAGATTGAATTGGCAAACAAGGTTACCGGTGCCATTGAGGAAGACGCCGCAGACGCGAGCAAGAACCTCGAGCAGGAAGTTCGCAAGATGATGGAAGAGCAAATGACGCCCCCGTAGGTCGGTGAGGCCAGTCCGTTCTAATCATTGCCGAGACCTTGATTTTCTTCTTTCTTCTATTTTCTTTTTGAAAAAGCATCATCTTAATGAATGGCATTTGGAAGAGCAGCATGATTAAAAGGAGCGTTGACAGATTCGAGAGAAAGAGGATAAAGAAGAGGCATAAATGCATGCGTTAGCTTTAACATCATGAGCCTGATTTGCTACGTTCTTGTTCTGTGTATATTTTTTTTATTTTGACTTTGTATGGATTATATGTCAACCAGTTATGCGATAGGCCTGGTTGGTGGGCGCGGATACCAACGTACACGCCTGATACAGTGCTGGTATAACGTTGCTTTGCAATCCAGAATGAGGTGGCATGATAACTTTGTCATCTACTTACGAGCTTTATTATTTTTGGAGGGGTGAATAGAGAAGGGGGGGGGACGAATGGCTGGGGAGATATCAAGTAGTAATTACACATAGAAAGCAGAAAGAGATGACGTTGATGCCAATGTTAAAAAGGGAAAAGGCACATGCAGCGAGGTGACTGTATCTTCAGCAAAGCTGTTAATCTGGGTCGATAGGTCAAGTGACCATCGAGTCTACTAGCTGGGAGCAGATCCCTTGAAAGAGTATACGAGTACTGAGCTTACAAACTGAAGGGAGTAAGAGAGACAGGCCCGATTGCATATTGAAGGGCTCCCTTGTATACTAACTCACGGCGTTTGGATGGCTGGAGTTGGGATTGAGAGGTTTACACTCCGTAGATGGTGTTCCCTTTATGGATTTGTGCTTTGACTCGTTTTTAGTGATGTTTTGTTTCCCTTTGGCTCTTTTGTAAAGTTTGTGCCCTTGTTATGTTTGTTATACTCCTGCTGTTTTGACTTTTGTATCAATCAGTCCATGTTGAAGGAGAAAGAAGGTTTTGCTTGATGTTAGTTATACATGTTCACAAGGTTGACATAAGACATAACAACCCATTAGATCAACGACGGGTTGCTCTTCTCAAAGCCTATAGACTTGCGTGTCAAGTCGAATCTGTTGAACGATGATCCTGCAAAAACGTAAACTGTAAAAGGAGTAAAGTGCATTTGTCCTCCCTTGGCTGAAAGGGGCGAGGAGGCTGGATAGCGTGGATCACCTGGGGCTGGGGTTCAACAGATCGCCTTCTTTCGGCGGATTTAGTAACTTGTGTGAAACAAAACGTGGCTATTTTTTTCTTTCTTCAAGGGATTCATTAAAATGGTTGCATCGATGGATCGTGACGATCTCTGGGCGGTCCCTTGATGACGTTTCGAGGGCGCCCATCTACACATACTACGATAAAGTAAGTGGCTGTACCAAAGGTCACGAACAGGCAGAAACTCATAACAGTTATTTTGAAATCTTTTTTTCATTGTGCTGATCCAGCTAGTAATAGTAATAAGTAATAAGTAGCGGTAGTAGTAGTACCGTAGTAATAGTTGTTGTAATAGTCCAAAAGGTAATAATATCCACGGCACCCAATATCCAGGTGTGCCTCAATAAAAAAAAAAAGAAAAAGCGTACAAGTAATAGTAGGTAATAGGACCTAGTAGTAGTGAGTTCTCCCCATTTCCTTTGTTGTTTTTCCCCTCGACGCCAGTGCCCGAAAGATATGCGCTGTTTACAGGTAGATGATGAATTGACAAAGTAGGATGTTGTTGTTGGTACAATGCTTGACAGGATTAGAAAAGGAGGTAATAAAGCCAACGACAAAGGAGAACAAAATAGTTGTCGAAAAGACAGACATATTAGTAGGTAGGTAGTAAATAATACACCGCTAGCTTGATCAGATTCGACGCCTCCCCCACAAAAGTACACAAGGAAAAATAAAGTGTAGTAATAAAAAGGATTGTAAGTGAATGATAGGATGGCTCATCGCCAAGTCGAGTGGATTCTCGCTCGACGATTCCTCGTCTTGACGCCAATGTCGCCGTTCATGATGAGGCTTTTCCAGCGCCTGTTGACGCTGTGCCGGTCTTTGCCCAGACTTCGCGCGCAGTCTTTCCACTCCATCTTGGACAGCTTCAGCTTCTCGAGCACCAACTCAACGAGGACGCGGTCATCTTCGACGCTCCACTCAGTGCCGTCCGCCTCGACTTGGACGTCCGTACCGGGCTTTTCTGTCTGCTGGTCAAGGGCGCTGCCTTCCTGGAGGTGGATGTTGTGAAAGTCGGAGCGCTCGAGACCCAGGGGAAGCTGTTCGGGCGAGATGCGCGCGCGCTTGGGCGTCGACGGCGCCTGCGGCGATGACGATGCCAGGGGCGGGATTTGTAGTGCTTCAGCCTCCAGCTCGGCCTCCGTGTCCATGTCGGATTCGTCGTTGCGCCCCATGTCGTCGCTGTCTGCGCGCCGGCGTTTGTTGACGCCTCTCGGGGGCGCGCGCTTCGCAATCCTCTTCCTTGCCACGGGCGTCTCGTCGCCTTTGCCGTCTGTCTTGGGGGCGCGCGACCGCAGGCGCAACTTCATGGGCGTCGGGGCGTGTGCGAGAGGAGGCGTAGGGAGTTGCGTGAGGGTGGGCGCGGGCGCAAGCGCGCCGTGGTCGGTGTTGGAGGTGGTCATGGAGATGAGAGACTGGAGGGAGCGGCAGGTGTTCATGATGTTGTCGATGGAGTATTGAGCAGATAGAGTCGTAGGGCTAGAGGGCGGCGATACGAAGCGGCCGGCCTGTGATCTGGCTTGAGGCGCGGCGTGCGATCCGCCATCGCAGGAGAACGCTGATGGGAGAAGCATGTTGATTGATGGTGTTGTTTTCTTTTCCTTCGCAGGTGATTGAAGTATTCTATAGTTTGGGGTCTCTTGAGAGAAACGTCTTTTGAGTATTTGCGCCCAGCTGCGCTTGGATATTTGGTTGTTGTTGTCGCGACTTGGATGTTCAAGGATTCGCGCTCTCACAAGCCAGCAGGCAGACTTGATTGACTGAGGCGACAGAAGGGAAGTGAATGGACGCTGACTGCACAGTTGTAACTTGGTAAGATAAAACGGCGTATTGGATAATAGCGGATGCCAGCAGCCGAGGGTGGGCGAATTCGTATGGAGTTGTTCAAAGGAATGAAGCTGTTGTTATTGCTGTTGCAGAAACTTGGAGATGCGGGAGCGGGAGGGCGAAGCGCAGGTAATATGAGCGCTGGGCGGTGCCTGGGGGGGGATCATGGATGCGACATGGCAGGGGGCCATCCGTAGAATTGGGCGTTAGTGTTAGCGTTCCCAGAGGACCCTTCAGGCACTAGAGACAGTTGGCAGCGGGAGGGTCGAAAAGGGCCAAACAAGGTGCAAAAACTGGGCAACGGCGGGCACCGTGCGAGCGACGCCTGGAAAATTTCAGCACCAGGCGCCAATATTCAGCGACAGGGGGTCGTCCTTTAGGGGGCCTTGACGGCCTGGAGGGTCCGGCTGCTGCCCTGGGACAGGGGTTGGTGGTAGCCGGATGCGGATTGACGTCTGGCGCGGGTCTGAGGTAGCGGATGGGTAGCCGCTGCGTACTTGCTGCGTACCGGTTGCGCGTAAAGTGTCTTGAGACGAGACTGCTTTCGCACGGGCAGCAGTACGGCACGGGTACCTACAAAGGAGAATGATGCACGGTGCTTTTCTGACAGTTTGCACACGGCTTCCGCCAATACTAGTACTCTCTCCAGTAAGAGGGCCCACCAGTCCAAATGCGGCGATGGTGCTCGGTGCACTCTCAGTTTTTAGTGTCGTTTGCATCTCTCTCACCTCTCCTGAGATCCAACCTGATGTTCACTGACAATCGAACTCTTGTTTCTGTTTTCCCTCTCTCTCCACAAATCTATTAACAAACAAGGACGAATCCGTGCCCGTACAAGCATACAACAAACCAAACGAATTCTCAATCCATTCACCAAACGTGCCGCTGCACCGCCTCCCCCGCAATCTCTCGCTCTTGGGCCTCGTGTTTCTGCTATTTTTTGTGTGGCCTCGTGTCTCTTCACCCGCCCAAGTCAGCCCAAGCTCCATCATGCAAGCACTTTAGGCGCGCCTTGCAGGGCCATGAGGGAAAAACCGCTGGTGCAACATTCGGCGGAGCTTACAGTACGAGCTTCTTACAGGGCAAGCTCACGGCGGGCTTCAACACTGTGCCGCATGCCAACTCGGACGTTGGGCACCTCTTTTTTGCGAATCTCTGTCTCGCCTTGTCCCTCGTCGAAGCCCTTTTGCTCTCCCTCGCCAAGCCCTCTAGACCTGCCTGGATCAACCCATTGCGATTGCTATCTGCCGAGAGTCAAGTCGTCATCTGCAAAGCATTGCGGGGGGGGGCTGTCTTGGATCTGGTCTCACGGGAACGCCCTGACAACAGGAGCCATGCGAGAAAGAGAAAAAGAGGAGGCAGAAAGGCAATTTGACCAAGCTGCTAGTTTTGGTCCATCGAGGGAGTCTCTGTCTCTCTCGCCTCTTTTTTTTT
Organism: Trichoderma afroharzianum; assembly: GCA_037893235.1. NCBI lineage: Eukaryota > Fungi > Ascomycota > Sordariomycetes > Hypocreales > Hypocreaceae > Trichoderma > Trichoderma afroharzianum. The sequence continues at coordinate 788,966 of JBBLXW010000002.1, read as the reverse complement.
TCTTCAGCAGCTGTTTCTGCCCCATCGATCCCCATGCGTCTTGTCTCGGTCACACACACCTGCACACTTGCTCACATATTCTCCTTTCGCCCTCTCTCCGACTCTCTCTCCACTCACACTAGCTACATGCAAGTAGCACCAAGTTTAACAGCTTCAAGCCCATCTTTAGTGGCACGGGACCAAGAGGAACGGCTCGCCCTTGTTAGTCCAACTCCTCTTTTCATCCAGTTGCAGCAAAAGGAACGGATGGTGCTGTTGAAGACCCAACGTTGCCAAGAGATGGCAGACCAGATGAAATCGGAAACGCTTCGTCAAGTGACGATTCGATAGCTCCTCCATTGATTCCAGCACATCCTGATCCAGGGACACTGCGATATTGCTCGTACAGTATAATGGTCTTGTTACAGCTCTACGCCATGCAAACCAGCATCCCCCATGTCCACCGTGAATGGGATCTGCTCTTTGTGCCCGAAAACGTGCGGAGCCCGGGCCAGATTCCGGCATAATGCGCCGCTGACAAGTTCTTGTTTACCCTCTGCCTCTTTCGCTTCGTCTTCCCCGTGTTGCCCGTGTATTCCGGCCGGCTTCTCGTACTGTATGATGATAACGACTTCGATGATTCCCCAAGACAGAGATGTGCACGATGCCAGTAGCGTCATCAATGAAGTCGGTGCCTCCCTCTCGAATGGAGTTGCCTGCCCTCCCCCCTGGTATACAATAGTTGTTCCGAGTAGACCGTGAGCCCTTGGAAGGAGTCAAGGTGAAAGCCATTGCGATCTCGATCCCTCTTCTCCTTTCCATCATGACGCATCCCTTCCAGCTGATCAATGGTTTGGCTTTTTGTCTGGGTTGCCCGTCGGAGAGGTCATGGTTGCGCAAGACGATCCCTAAGAGACATTAACTTGTTTGCCCGTTCGTACGTGCAAGTGGCTTGGGATGACAAGCACACTCCGAGCTGACAAAAGCCGAAGGGAGGGAGGGCAGGTGTTTCTTTCAGTGCCAATAGTTGCCAGCTATTGGCACCGGCGATACCCATATCCGACGAGCTCGTGTTTAGGTGTTCACGGTCAGCTTGGCCGTATTCTACTCTACTGACACCCATCCTAACCAGCTAAGTACTGAGTCATTGGCATCAGCCTGCCATTACCTCTCTCCAAGAGCCGTCCATCCGAACAAGAACAGCTTGCCATTCGATGTCCCATAAATCGGGCTTCATAGCCGCCGCGAGCCAATTCAGGGCCCTATCTGATCAAAACTCATCGAAACTCGGCCTCATCTCCACACTGAAGCCTCAATTGGTACATGTGAGCGTGAATTGCCTCACATCGTGATCCATCGTGAGGGGCTCGACCAGAGCCATTATCGATACCCGCCTCAGCCATGGCCTGGTGACGATTGAAACGCGCCTCCACGCGTGTCTGACGCGCTTTGACACGCCCCATTAATGACGCAGCCTTGGAAACATCGGCCAATAATGCATCACGGTTCGGTGGGCCGAGTGACCAGCCCCCCCTGCGAAGCATATTCCGCTTAAGAGCTTGCAGCCACAGTCGCCACAGGGTTGCATGTCAAGGGGTTTGAATGGGTCCCTGGGCATAACATTGGCCGTGAGAATGGAAGCCTCTCCATGGAACGAAGACGTGAAGCTGCTCACTACATCACGGGTACTTGGACGGCCGGCAGACGGACGAGTGATGTCGAGATCCCACAGTTATGCCCAATGGCCCATTCACTGACCTATCCTGAGCATCTCAAGTATTCTCCGACTTTTGATAAGAATTACATGCAAAGTTCCCTCTACTGTACACAGACATTCACTGGGACTTTGCAATTTGAACATTCAACTGCCATGAGATCGACCCATGATGGTCTCAGCTCTGTGGAGCTCACAGGGGTAACGAGCTGCATAGCCCGCACGTGTCATTGTGAAAAGCGCCGGGCCAACCTTAGTCTTACTTCCAGGCAACGCATGACATTATCGCAACGGGTTTTAATATAGTGACATGTGTCTGCCAGGCACTCCCGTTTCACCATCTGTCCAATCCAGACGCTCCAGTGACGACACATGTGTTGATCGGTTCCGTTGACCAGATATCCGGGCTAGTCGAGCTTCGTTATATTCATCTCTAGCCTTGTCGCAGATTGAGTGCCAGGCAAATTGGGGCTTTTGGGCCAGAGAGTGACGAACTTGTTTGCATGCTTTGTGTCACAGAGAAAGGCCTCCCCCGCATGCGCCTTGATGGTAACACAGACAGATATGCATCAACTGACGAGCCCATAAACTTTTGGTGTGACCTCGGGGGAAGCTCGATCCGTACCGAGGCCGTCGTTGCGGACATGTTACGTGATACTTGGCGGGACGATGAACCAACCAGCTGTTTGGTATGCCAAAAGCAACCAGCCTCGCAAAATGGTCACTCACCATGGAATCTCATTCTCATCCCGCCAACCAAACATTACGCAGCGTGGCTAGTTTATCGTCCCCCCGTCTCCTTCTTTCTTGCCCCCTCCTTACTCTCTGTGTACTGCTGGATCCCAGGTTTCATGATGCCCTCTGAAATGCAATTCAGCCTGGGAGAGCATTGATAGTATAGCTATTCCTCTGGCATTAACTATTACAGCTACCCATCTATATATATATTTAGCTAACGGGTATTCATTTCCATAATTGTATTAATTGTATTCGTCCGGAACTCAGTTTTATTTGCGTCACGGGATGATGCTGAATAGCAAGATTGGGTTGCTGAAAAGGCATTCCCAAAACTTATCATCCAGTAGCCGGATCATCAGTGAATCTTTTACAAGAAGATTTACCGCGTAACTTCTTTCATTAGACTTTTCTTCGTAATTTGATAGTATCCAGAGTACAATCAATACATGCCACAGCTCTCTTCAATAATAGGTAGCTATCTCCAATTGCCCATCACTCTAGTACATCAAACCTCAATCTCCAAAAAGCAACCAAAGGCCACGATATATACCACAACTACAAGCTCTCAACGCCATCAAAAGATCACCAAGCAAAAGACAAAATATTGCTATTCAGTTTTTCATTCTCTAAATAAAGACGCAGCATGTAATGCCCATATTATCTGCTCCCAAGCAGGATGCATTTTTTTTTGCTACTTAACTTGCCAACTCCCTCTACACAGCAACGCGCGCGCGCAAGGAAAAGTGAAAAATAGAGCCAATATCCAACAATACACACTGATTGATGCAACTCCAATAACGCCACTGTGAGCAGTTAGAACAAAAAAGCTAAACAGACAAAAAAGGGAGACGGAAAGGGTTTCAGAAATAAAGGGGGGGGCAGAGGAAAATAACACAGCGGCAGCGCAGCTCTGTCCAATTTCCATCCCTCTGCAACTTCTTCTCAAATATGCAAAGAAAAAAACCAAAAGGCATCCGAAAGAAGAACAAGAAGAAAAGTGCAGTGGTAGACTCTCATTCCCCTTCGAAAACAAGACATTAATCTCAAAGGCGACGGGGAGAGTCTCCCTCCCTCCCTATCTCCCCGACCTCGCCTTTGTCGTATGTATATATAAAATGAAAAATGAAAATGAAAAAGCATTCAGCCAACTTAACAATGCCTGCTGTATCAACCATTTTGAAGATTTTTTTTTTGTTTTGCTGTTTCCCCTTCGCCAGGAAATGATGTGTTTTTTTGCGAGGGAATACAGTCCTCTAAGTCAAATCCCACCTTGTTCCCACCCCCTATCCCTCTCTCCATGTGGTGCTCTAAAAGGCCCTGCATCGATGAACCAGAAATTTGCAGCATATGCTCTCAATATTAGATATAGATCAAAACTTGGTATAAACGTCGTGAGGCAACGCCCGTGAATATCAAAGCTTCCAGGACAAAAATCGACGCGATTATGCAGAGAATAAAAAAAAAGGCGGAAAAAAAATATTATCGAGGAGGGTTTTCGACGGGTATCCATCTTTCAAAACATCCGAGGAGACAAGTCGTCAGAAAGTTTCCAAAGCTCGCTTGTTCGTATTAATCATGCCGCGGCCACCTTATCGTTGCTCTTTTTTGTTCGTGTTATGTCGTTCTTCCGCCTGAGTTTGGTTTGAGTGCAAGGTAGTCATTTTCCCTCCTTTCTTTTTGTTCTTCTTTCTTTCCCTGCGTTCACTTCTTCTTCCCAGCTTCTCACATGACAACGCAATCCTTGTCGTCTTTGCCTCCTTTTGCCAATTTGCTGTTTCTCGGAGCGCCAACTTCCATAGGAGTTCCCTGGCCGCTCACAGCCGCTTGGATGATGGACAACCGCTGCTTGGCTCTCTCATCGCCTGCGTCTGCAGCCTTGACGTACCAAACATTAGCTTCGAGAATGTCTCGTCTGCAGCCAATGCCCATCTCCGTAAAGTATCCAATGGCGTACTGAGCCTTGACGTAACCTGAACGATTAAAACAAGATAATTAGTGATCATAGTTGACGAAAAAGTGAGGATGGCTGAAGAACAAAGCTTTCAACTTACCCATATCGGCAGACCGGCGAGCCCACTCATAAGCCTCTTCCTCGTCCTTTTCTAGCATCGGCGGAGCACCAACCATGTACCAGGCACACAGGCCCATCATGGCGGGAGCGTGTCCACGTTCAGCAGCACCAGTATAAAAGTGAACGCTAAGCGCCGGGTCTCGCGGACAGTTGAGATGACCATGCTCATAAGCGTCACCCATGCGGAAGTTGGCCTCTGGGTGGCCCAGCTCTGCAGCCTGTGTGTACAGTTCGGCCGCATAGTTGAGGTCGAGAAATATATCGTCGCCATAGCCCGTCTCGTACAAGCATCCCAGCTGATAAGGGGCGGCGTTGTACTGTGCATCAGCAGACTCTGCAGCCAGCTTCAGCCACTTGATCCCTTCACGATACCTCTTCTCGCCCAAATCTCCGGAAAGGCATGCCTTGCCGAGGCGGGTCATGGCTCCCGGGTGCCTCTTAGAGGCAGCCGTGCGTAGAAACTGAACCGCCTTAGCAGGGTCCTTTCGGCAACCCCAGCCAAACTCATAAGAAAGAGCAGTTCGGTATGCGGACTCGGCGTGGCCATGCTTGGCAGCAAGGACGAAGAGGGGGAACGCTTGGTTGTAATCTTCTTTGCCTTTGTTAAACAGCCCAGAGGCATAGCCATCGGCCAGGTAGTACTGCGCAAACGGATAACCTCCACTGGCCAGGCGCTGCAAGATCTGCTTGGCCTCCCGGACCAGTTCAGTAGGGCTAGCCACGGTGGCCTCAACAATGGGGCTGTCCAGGTCGCGGAACGGCTGCGGGCTGTTCTTGCGCCCCTTGGGATCAGAAAAATCCAGCCCCTGCTCCTGAGCCACAGAAATCAAGAAGACGGCGAAAGAATACTGAACCGTAAAATCGTTGGTTTTCTTGACATTCTGACGGTACATCTCAAGTGTCTTCTGTACACTGAGCAGCGAGGCATTGTTGCCCACGACACCACGAAGCCCCGAGTTGTCCATAGTGATGGGCGGTGGAGCCTGCTGGGGATAAGGAACATTGAGAAGCTCGGCGTATGTAGAATTGCGGACATCAGGCGACTTTCGCGATTGGACTGACGGAGCGCGCATATGTGAGCCACCAGGCATCAAAGCAGGCGACCGCCCTCGCTGCCCCTCAGAGAGCACAGAGTAGGCAGATTGGGGACGCGGCAGGGAGCTTCTGCTCATGTTGTTGAACGTAGGAGTCAGGTGGCGCTTGATATTGCCTGCGCTGTCCACCAATTCCGGGTTAGAGGGAGTGCGAATGCCATCGTTCGGAACACTTGATACGCGGGGTGGATATTCCTGCTTGCGATACTGAAGCTGCTGCATCGACGCGCCTCGAGGCAAGTTGCCCTCGATGATGGAGCTGCCGGGAGAGTCTTCGTCGGGGAGGTATTCCGGTCCCTCGTTTATACCCGATAATGAGCTTGCGCTCGTTGTTGCCGAAGATTTGAAAGAAACGGGTTCTTGGGAGGGGTTGGTTGTCTCATCGGATTCACGGCTATTTCTGTCCACATCTTCCTTTCGCACAAGATCCTGAGGGCTCGTGGCAGTCGAATCTGTTCCATTGACTGTAGCGGCAGGTGGAATAGGCGGAGGGGCGCGGTCAGGTGTGGGCAGGCTGCTCTCAGCAGCAGTCGAGTTAGAAACGTCATCCTGGGACGACTGTGGCTTCGAGGTTTCAAGGAACGGAAGCTGTAAGTCGAGAGAACCCGAGATGGGGCTGCTTAGCAGTCCCGTAAACGGTTCCGACTCTTTTGGGGGAGCTGCTGCCTCTGGTTGTTGAGGCGCATCGTTGAGATTCAAGTTGAAGCTCAGGTCAAGCGGCTGAGTCCAGCTATCGTGCGCCGAGTTCGTCTGGCCGGGAGACACCGGAGCTTCCTGCGGCGATACTACCTCTGCAGAAACGACCGCTGGAGCTGCCTGCGGTACGGGCTTTCGCACGGTCCCTGCGACTGGCTTCCTCGGTGGTGATAGGGCCTGTGGTATGGAAACTGAGTCTCGTTGACTTGGCGAGCTGGGAGAAGTTGCAGTTGGGGGCGGCGAAGCGGTGGCGGCGGCCATGGTGGCGGCGGACAGACCGGCACGTCGATGAGGTCGTTGTCTCCTTGGCCTCCGCGGATAGTCAAGGGTAAAAATAAAGGAGAGAGTTCCGTGGGAGAGGCAGCCGCTAAATGATGCCGTTTAACTAGCGAATGGCGAAACGAATGCAAAGGCGCTGCGGGCGTTGCCGCTGCGATCTCCTCTCTTTCTCTGATTTTTAACTTGGCCGTATAACGCTGCTGATATAATCGATATATTCCCTTCTTGCGGCGACAAGCGATTTGGCGATGTCGAACGCAGCTGTATTGCGCGCCGAGGTCTGCAACTCTGGTCGTTGGTGCGGCGTCTGGAGCACAGCGGAGAAAGCGAGCGACTGGATGGGCGTGCGACGGCGAGACTGCGCTGGGATGTGAGCAAAAGAAGCGCACAAAACTGCGAGGCAAAAGGATTCAGCGAGAGGACAGCGGTGATAATAATAATTGGCCCGGCAGCAGCAGCTCGGAGGAAGCTGGAAATTCGCTGGCTGGGGGGGGGTGGAGGAGGAGAGGCGACTGGAAGTTGGGGGAGAGGGCCGACGATATTCAGCGAGGAGGGAAAATTCCACAGCCCGAGACAGGCAAAGACAAGGTACTCGTACGCTCTTGGTACCTACCAAATGAGTAAAGTGGAGGGAGCGCTACGGCTCAGCGAGGGTACAAGCACTAGCAGGTGCGGGAGACGCGCAGGCAGGTTACAGGTCACAGGCAGCCCGGCCAAGAACATGTACCGCCAGGTATTGAGTGCAGCGGGCAGCTCAGGTCCAGTATTTACGAGTTTGAGCCCAGGTTGCCTGCCTGAACTGTAGCTGCGGTGGATGCACCTGCTGAGGTCCAGTCCAGCCGGTGCTCCGTCAATCAAATCAATGCCAATTTGATGTCAATGGGTACAGTGAGTGGCAGGCTACTCCTTGCAGTACTATTGAGACCAAGTAGTACCAATATCCGGACCTTGATATTGAATCAATAGATCGGCACAAAGGGATAGGTGGTCGTGCCAAGCGGTGCAGTCACTGCCGTTCATCAGACACTCGTCGAATGGATCAAATCAAATGCCTTCAATGCTGTTGGTATTAGCATCCTTCTGTCAGCACCCATGGCATGTGGTGGCGTGAAATACAGTAGCGCCAGAAAGGGGGTAAGGGTAGGTTGATGGGCAATACGGAGTGGGCAAGGTTCAATTAGCACCAAGGCTGGGTACGAGTCCATCCATAGGTACTTACATAGAAGGGTTGACAGAGCTCTTCCAGGTCCATGCCTCAGCCCAGGGACCGGCCAAACCTTAGTTCCTGTTGGCCGAAAATAGGTGATAAAGCAATCTGGATTGAATTTGCCAGCGGGCTATTCGGTGGGCGGGCGCTGCTAGCGGGCTCGTGGGCGCCTCCAGCAACGGTCCAGTCGGGGTTATGGCGGTTGAGTCGTCACTTTGCACCTGTTTTGGGGGGACGGGATTTAATCTTGTTTTTAAGCCAGGCACAAAACCTCCCAAAACAGCGTCCACCGGCTCCAAGATGGAAAGGACAAGGCAACAAAAGTCTCGTCAATGCACGCCATTGACTCAAGTTCAGCTCCAAGGCTTCCACGGCGATTCTGGTTGGTGTAACCGCTCCTATCCAGCAGAGCTGAAGGCTAGAGCAGTGGGGTTTCCTGAGCAGAGAGCCTCATCATCCCGCTAAGGGGAGGGGAGGGGAAACAGAAGCGCCGAGCTAGGAAGGACGAGCAAGACAAAGAGCCTCATTCAAGACCAAGGAGAAACAAAGCGTGAAGCAGGAGGAGATCCAGCTGAGTGCGATTGAGCCTTGGCTGGGTTCCGTCTCCGTGCCCTTGATACGTGGCCCCTCTCACAAAAGGGATCGAAATATCGGTTTTGCATACTAGTATGTGCTCGAAACACCAAAGATCCTGCCGATGGCGTCGAGTGTCTAGCCTTGCTGTTTAGGCTTCGACTAACACTAGCGATTCTCCATGCTTTAGCAACTGCCCTCTAGCTTCAACTTGCACATCAGCTCCGGGCCATAGCCCCAGCGCCAAACAAAACTGTTGCGTCAATGCCAAGCCAAAGCTCCATATCTCGAGCCCACATCGGCCTTAGCACGATGAAGCAATCGGCGCGGCGAAGAGGGAAGAAGCTCACAGATATCGAGGTCGTGAGTGATTCCGTCAACCAAGTCGCGGCTGTAGCGGATACGAGCGTATCGAAAGCGCAGTTGTGGGCATCCCAAGCACCAGAACCTTTCGAGATCCATACAGGCACAGGCCCTGCGTCGAATCCCCGTACTTCCTACACAGCCTTTTCCTAACGCATGCACGTCTGACGAGACCAGACCCCGGACTCGTAACCTTCTCTTGCCGGCTGTCATGCAACGTCCCAAGGCCAGCACTTTGGGCTTGCATTACCCTCCATTTTGTGCTCGTACAAGTACAGAGCGCTCCGTAGCCGTGATACATATCGACAGCACCTAGGTAGGTACGGATGCAAATGCAGTCAACCACCAGCGAATTCCTCCTTAGTTCGGGAAGCCGGCTTTGCGCTGGATCTGACCAGCCACAAGGGCTGGGGCAACATGACAGCGTCCATCCAGAACACACAACGGCGAGTTGCCTGCACCCGAAAATGGAGCGCGGACTCCAACCATCTCCAGACGCCGTATCCCGCCCTGTCCTGACACCGGACCTCTGGATGGTGCCAGCGGAGTCACTTGAAGTGCATGGTAGTCCACCGTTTGCGTGTACTTCGAGATGCTGCCAAGAGCCGATTCCCAGTTATTGCATCAGATATATGCCCCCCCTTTCCATGACATGGCATCGCATGGCATAGTGGTATCATGCCGCGTCGTATCCAGAGTTCGCTGGTCATCCGACACTACCAAACCTCGTACAGAAAATGCACTCGCCCACAGATCCGTATTACCTCCCTTTTACGGCCGAGATCTGCCGGTATACGGCGGCTGGCGCTCTGGAAGCCAATGCTGGCCTTGCCGCTTTGCTTTGTCTTTATCTGTATCCCCCAAGAACAAGCTGTTTTTGCCCCCCATATTCCCACTTTTCCCCAATGGATCCCCTTTGAGTCCCTGCATCTTGGTGTTCCTTTCCTCTCTTGACCTCTGTCATTCTTTTTTAAGTTCTCGTTTCTGCTTCCACTCGTGTCAACTCGTGGCAGTGTGGAGATGAGACGAAATAGGTAGTATCGGAGACTGCTTCATCTGGAAAACCCTTGACGCCAAGTCCCTGCAGCGAGTCATTGGCTACAGTTGCCCGAAGGGACCTCCAAGAACAGCCCTCAGAAAAGAGAGGCAGGCTAGAAGTTGAAGAACCACAACGGCAAAACGGATCGCCGCCGAAAACGAGGCGAGGCTGCCACCCGCAGTCTTGATTTGCCATTCGTGATTCCGTCAAGCCATAGTGAAAACGTTACGTCTGGCTTCTTCCCTGCTAGCACTACTTGTTTGTTCAGATTTGGACGGAATGGCAACATGGCGGCCCTAAACGACAACAATTCCCCTGGATAGATGGACTCCGGTCACAAGCGCCATCTCAATAGTGCGCCTGTCAGTACGGCTTAATCATTTGGCGCCAGCACTCAACGGCGCTACAGCATGTCAAATCCTGTCGAGATGTTTCTTTGGGGGGCGTGCGCATCCGACCCGGCTTGGCCAGCACATCCTACCGGCATCCTCAAATCCCGAGCCAGCGCTTCACTCGATACAGCAGCCTCTCAGCCATTCCATGTGTCATTGCCTGCTCCTGCGGCCTGTCAGTGAGCGGCAAAGGCTCACGGCTGGCCTTGGGTTTTTTTCATGTAGCATCCATGTCAAGTCTCCGATCGCATCATGAATCTGTCCTGGACTGCATCAATTCTCCCAATATAAATCCCTGCGTCCTGTCGAATATAGCTATTGCCGCTGTTGCAATAGGGTTTTTATAGTTGGCCGGGGCATATCGTAGTGGCAATCTCCTCGTGATTGGTAAAGAGTATTTAAGTGTCCCATGTCCGTAACGAATACGTCCAGCTGCCCCCTTCATGTGCATCTCTCATGCAGTCAACCAACGGGCAATTAGGCGCTCGCTGGATAGTAGCCTCCTTTTCTTCAAAGGCTTTATTGAGATACAAAGCACTGCAGACATGTACAAGCATGGAGCAATAGCAACCCGACTCCGTTGATACTATTGCCCAGTAGCACTTGTACTACTATGTAGTGTGGCCAATGTTAAATATCAGCTGGAATGGGGACCCATCTTGGATCCATAGTTGTCCAAGCTCCCTGCGTCTCGACCCCGTGAGTAAAAGGTGCCTCCTCTTGGAGATGGCGATGTGAGTGAGAATTGACTTTGAGACGATGCACTTACAATAGTACAAGCAATCTCACCGTGGCAGCAGACTTGCCGAAGCCGACTTGCCCTGGGCTCAAGATACGGCGGAGTCCCCTTTTGCCAGACCACCAAGTGGCCTCGTATTGACAGGGCAAAAGTCTTGGCGTTCCCCATCCCAGCACATCGGAATAAGAGCGTCCATCAATGGGTCGGTTTGTGGTCCCCACTGCTGCACATCACTCCGCTGTATGTCAGTACAGACTTGTACTCGTCCGCAACCCGCGCATCAACGTCATATCTCGGGTTTGAGAGAGCGGCCGGCGGGAGAGCTCTGGCTGTTTGCGCTATCTATGCAGATGCCGGCTTATATTGCGCCACTTTATACGACGGGTCCTTGGTCTGCTAGTTGTGCCGGCGACAACTGGACGAGTAGAATGTGTGCCTGGAAGAAAGAAGAGAAAAAAAAGATAGACCAGGTTTGTCGCAAGTGAGTGCATTAGGACGCTGCTCGCCTTTTTGTCGGTTTCGATGCTAGTAATATGACTCTAGACCAGGTCCGGATTAGCGCCGGGCAGTGCGCCAACTGTAACGCCGGTCAGGGTCCAGGTGTCGATGCAACGTCCAGCCGTACCACTGCTTCTAGGTAGGGACAAGTACACGTGCAAGTAAGGAGCACGACATCAGTGATGAATGGTGATGGTAAGTGTCCTCAGGAAAGTCGAGTTCCAAGCCCCGGGTCACCGACGTTGTACTCAGTCGTTCCAACACTATGTCAAAGTCGAAAGGCAGTAGTGGCGGTCCAGTTGCGAGAAATACGAAGTACGAGGCACGCTGTCGAGTCGTGGTGACGCCGCTGCCGTGGACTGAAGCTTGGCTTTCGACCCGCCCGCCCAAAATGTATAAACGACAAATTCATCGAGTGTTAAGGTTTCGAAACGTCACATGGTAATATCGGGGGCCATGGGATGCTATGTTAACACTTTCTCCGATTATGGCGCGGTGAGACGGCCTAACTAAGGTAGCGCTTTTAGTCGTGAGATCTGGTGACTCGGCAATTTTCTCATCGGGCTTTCGGCTGTCTTACCCTGATGAACTAAGGCACAAAGTACGTATCTGATGGTGAGTTGTGTTTCGTATTGGACAGGTCTGTGACGAGTTTTGTAGTGTTGATTTGTCAATTGGAGGTTGATCCTGGACAGGCAATGGTCTTGAAATGCCAAATCTCGCTGGTTTTGCCTTTTTTTTTGCAGCTCAGAGAAACGACCTGTCTGGGGCTGGGTATCGGAACGCTAACGGCCAGCTCATGTACCTACCTATGCAACGTTAGAATTGGTTCGTTGGTCAGCTCTCCAGCAGCGGTAGGCTAACAGTTAAGATTGGTGCTCGCTGGGTGCTGGGCCCATGTCGAATAAATAGTAGTGAGGCGAGGACATCGACGAAATTGGGAGAGAGATGGTGAGAAGGACAAAATCCAAGCGAGATACGACGTTATGTATCTTTCAGAGTAGGGTGTGGAAGCTGCGATGGGTTGATGAATGCACTTTCCATGTACCTGCCATTGCACGAAGCATATTAAGCTTGGCAGGAACAAACTGATGGCAGCTCATGTAGTGGCGGTCGTGGCGTAAGTCGCTTGATTTTAAGGTGAAAGGATTCTCAAGCCACTCAATCTGTCACCATACACAAAAATTTGACGAGAATGATCATCTTCCATTTATGTACCTAGTATATCCACACAGATGGTAATCACCAAACAGTAGAAAGCATTGATGTCAATGTCGCTTTTTTTCTTGGTCTGCAGCTTCCGGGTAGCACTCAATGGATGGAACATTTTACCTCTCCACCGCTGACCAGATACGAGTGCTTAACTCTAGTCTGACCCTATTAAAAACTGTTTTTTCGGACGGGGAAAAAAAGGATACCTGTGGAGAGCGGGTATCTAGATCATATGTTCCATTTATCATAGCACAGCCGGTATTGCTTGTGGACGTACGAGTATTAATTAATCCACAGATTAGGATGATCTTTAATTACACTTGTGGAGTCCTGCGCCCGTGCATGCGGTTGGGAACAGGAAAACCGAGAAGCAGATCAGAAACAAGGAGCAAAAATCAAGAAAAAGAACCAGAAAACATACCAGGAGCCAATGAGAAAAGCGGGAAAAAAAGCACGAGAGCGCAAGAGCGTTGACATCCAGGAACCAAGCAAGCGAGACTGGTTCGACTAGGTAGGAAGGTACCCAGCGCCACGCCTGTACATGGCGTCTGGGGCAAAGCATGGGCTCCAAGCCCGTACCCCTTGGCTATGCAGGACCTTCCGCAGCAGGTCGCAGATGTCCACTGGTGCTAGCACGACAACGAATTAGCAGCTGCGAGCAAGTCAACCGCACATCGTATCCATCAATCCAGTCACTAACGCAACAGGCCATGCCATCTGGCTCGGCGCCTCTAGGGGCTAGTACCGCCTAAAATGCTCCCCGAGTCGCCCCCCCCGGGACAAGAATAGCCACGGAGGGCGCCGTACAGCTCCAGGTCGCTTTTTCCTCCTCGCCTGGACAAACTTCCCCCCTAACCCAACCAGAATCCCTCTGCGAGCGCTGGGGACGAGGCCGCGCTCATCGTCTCTCGTTCAGTTCCTGGGACTTCCATTCGTTCTCGCGGCGTGTCTTGCGCGTCGCCTCTCGCAATCGGCACGACTTTGCCCATCGCACCTGTTTCCCATCGCGAGCTGCGTCTCCTGTTCCAATTTTCGCTCTATCCGAAACGGTTTCGCTGGGCTCGTGTCGCTCGCTGCCACCGCCTCTACTTTCGCTTACCATCTCTGCTGAGCGCCTTATTCCTGCCCTTGGGAACCATCGATCGTTTGCGTCTGCCTGTGCTGCCTCGATCGATTTTCCCCTCTTGGCCCCGAGTTCGACTTTCGCTTAGAATCGCATCTGATCACATCAATTACTCGTGCTTCAACGGCCGGTACAAGCTCGTCTCGTTGCGAGTGGGCCATCGTGGAAGCTGCGCTGGATTTGATCCATTTGATTAGCACCTGCTTAGGCACTACGGAGCACTGCTGCGTCCGCTAAGACAGCGCGCTCACTCGCTGCAAGTGGCCTCGTGTGGTTACAGCCTCCATATTTTCGCTTCCCCACCTGCGACGCCTTAGCGCAGTTTCTGTTTCGGGCAGGCTGAACAGACCACCGCCCGTCTCCCAAACAACCCGCCTCTCGCCAATTGGCTGCGCATTGTTTGTTTGCTGCGCTGACTTCGCATCGGGGTGAGCAACTGTGTTTATTTCCTTCCGCTGTCGCTTCACATCTTCATCACCCATTCTCTGCCCTCAGAAAGTGAAATAGAAGAGTGACTGTTGATCTTCTCCCTCTTCTTTTGTTCCCTTTTTGTTCCCCTGGGCTTCGGCCACTGAATCATCGCCTCCAGCGCAAGGGCGGACCTCTGCTTGTCTGTCCCTTTGGAATGCTGTCCCTAACGGCCACCACCCTGCCGCAGCAACAAGACGTTTGGTCACTGACATTCTTCATATAAGAGCCATGTCTCTGCCTGAGAGGCCTGGGGCTAGCCCCAGTTACGATCGCCGAACGAGCTATCGAAGTCCGCCGGCATCGCGACGAGCACGACCCATGGATGTCGAAACCGGCGCATACGAACCTTCAGTTGCCGGTCATCATCGTGGGAAATCCGTCTCCTCATATGCCGAAACTATTTCGAACTCTAATGTGAATACAGAGAGCACGCCTCTGTCCCCTACGGAGATGTCGGGCAGAACTCCTGACCCTGCCTTCACCCGCAAGAGAAGCCTGATTAGGCCGGAGAGGAACCGCATCGACAGGGACCACAGGAACTACCACTATCACCGCCATGCCGCTAATATGACCGTCCTGCCCTCGTCCACTGGAAATGACCCCCTGTTAGAGAATTTGGCTGGGTCGACAGAACGATCTGCCAATACCGAAAGTGTCACCGACGAGACTCCACGCCCGTCTCGTAGCCGAACCGCCAGCGGAGACCATGAAAAGAATGCCACCACAACCCAACAGCGCCGCGTGTCGGGGAAGATCACAAAGGAAAAAAGCAAGCGATCTTCGAAACGCAAGACCAAGCAGGCGGAGGAGCTGCGGCCGCCTAGCTTTTGGAATGTTTACTGCGCCATTGTGACATTCTGGTGCCCTGATTTTATCCTCGGATGCTGCAAACCGACGAGAGCCCAACGTCGAGCATGGAGAGAAAAGATGGGATTGATCAGCATCATCTTGGCTATCATGGCCATTGTCGGTTTCTTGACGTTCGGCTTCACCGCTGCCGTTTGCAGCGCTCCTCCTGTGAGACTACGTGTGAACGAGGTCTCTGGCGGTTACATGATTTTCCACGGCGTAGCCTATAACCTGGCCAACTCTCACCACCCCCCGGCCGAGGGTATTCCTTTGAGGCAGGATGGCCTCGGCGCCAACGTCCTATTCGACCTTCCCCAGAAGCACTCCGGAGAAGACGGCAGCTTTCTTTTCCAAAATGTCAACGGCAATTGCAAGAACCTAATCACCCTTGCCGAAGGTTCTGATGTCCCAACTGATCCCTCCGGCGACCTGGCTTGGTATTTCCCGTGTACAACCTTCAGGCAAGATGGGGGCTCGGAACCCAACTTGACTATTCCGTATTACCTTGGCTATGCCTGCCACACCTCAGTTAATGCCCGAAATGCTTTCTATGTCGATCTTCACGGCACGGCTGATGTCTACTTTACTTGGGATGACATTAAAAACAGCTCCCGCAACCTGATTGCTTATTCCGGCAGCGTCCTGGACCTCAACCTTCTCAATTGGTTCAACGAAAGCCAGGTCCAGATCCCTGATCGTTTCAAGGAGCTGCGGGACACGAGTTCCGACGTCAACAAGGCAATCCGTGGTCGCGATGTGACGCGAATGTTTCAATCTTCGGCCGACAAGAAGTATATGCAGTGCTTCCAGGACATCATCAAGGTTGGCTCCATTGATACCGAGACTGTTGGCTGCATTGCCTCCAAGGTTGTGCTCTATTGCGCTCTGGTCTTGATTCTCTCCGTTGTCGGTGCCAGATTCGCCCTGGCTCTTGTTTTCCAATGGTTCATCAGCCGCAATTATGCCGCCGCCAAGACGTCTCAAAGCTCTGACCGGAGAAAGCGCAACCGCCAGATTGAAGACTGGTCTGAGGATATTTACCGTGCTCCTGTTAGGCTCCCAGGCGACGGCAGTACTGTTGTGACCTCGGATAGGAGCAAGCGAGCATCCTCTTTCCTCCCCACTACGTCCCGATTCTCTGGTGTGTACGGGCCAGACCGAAGCTCCTCATCCCGTCGTGTTCCTACAACCATGGCCAGCCAAGGCGGCTCCAGCTCTCTATACCCACCTTCTCCGATGTACAAGCAGAGCAATGACAGTCGCGCGAGTTTCCTTCGTTCAGACCCGTTTGGCTCTGCACCCATTTCCGAAGGCCCCGGCCCCGCTGGCTTTATTCACGAGGCCGTCGTGCCCCAGCCTCCTTCCGACTGGATGCCCTTTGGATTCCCCCTTGCACATACCATGTGCCTGGTCACGGCCTACTCCGAGGGAGCTGAAGGTGTCCGAACTACCCTTGATTCAATTGCTACCACGGATTACCCCAACAGTCACAAGGTTATTGTCGTAATCTGTGATGGTATCATCAAGGGTGCAGGCGAGACTGTGTCTACCCCAGATGTCTGCTTGAGTATGATGAAGGATTTCTCTATTCCTCGCGAGATGGTGAAGCCGTTCTCGTACGTTGCTGTAGCGAGTGGATCAAAACGACACAATATGGCTAAGGTATACTGTGGGTTCTACGACTATGGGTCCTCGTCTCGCATTCCAGCCGACAAACAACAGCGTGTGCCCATGATCACCATTGTCAAATGCGGAACCCCCGCCGAGGAAAAGGCATCCAAACCCGGTAACCGAGGCAAGCGTGACAGTCAAATCATCCTCATGTCGTTCCTCCAAAAGGTCATGTTTGACGAGCGAATGACGGAGCTCGAATATGAAATGTTTAATGGATTATGGAAGGTCACTGGCATCTCGCCTGATTACTATGAAATCATTCTCATGGTCGACGCCGATACAAAGGTTTTCCCAGACAGTCTCACCCACATGGTGTCTGCCATGGTCAAAGATCCGGATATCATGGGTCTCTGTGGCGAGACCAAGATTGCCAACAAACGAGCCAGTTGGGTGTCGGCTATTCAGGTGTTTGAGTACTTCATTTCTCACCATCTCGCTAAATCGTTTGAGTCTGTCTTTGGTGGTGTCACCTGCTTGCCCGGATGTTTCTGCATGTACCGCATCAAAGCACCAAAGGGAGGACAAAACTACTGGGTGCCGATTCTGGCCAATCCTGACATTGTGGAGCACTATTCTGAAAACGTGGTTGAGACTCTTCACGAGAAGAACCTCTACCTTCTCGGCGAGGATCGGTACCTGACCACGCTCATGTTGCGAACTTTCCCCAAGAGAAAACAGGTCTTTGTTCCCCAGGCTGTCTGCAAAACCACGGTCCCAGATGAGTTTATGGTTCTGCTGTCCCAACGGCGTCGCTGGATTAACTCGACCATCCACAATCTTATGGAACTGGTTCTTGTCCGCGATCTCTGTGGCACCTTTTGCTTTAGTATGCAGTTTGTCGTTTTCGTCGAGCTTATTGGTACTCTTGTGCTTCCAGCAGCCATCGCCTTCACCTTCTATGTCGGTAAGTTATTGAACCCCAAGAAAAAATCCATCCCACATTTAGATGTTTCAGCCGCTGACTTGTCGCTCTTATAGTCATCACGTCTATCATTCACCAGCCACCCCAGATCATCCCGTTGGTGCTTCTGGGCCTCATTCTCGGTCTTCCTGGTGTTCTCATCATTGTCACCGCGCACTCATGGTCCTATGTCGTCTGGATGTTCATCTATCTCTTGTCTCTCCCCGTCTGGAACTTTGTGCTCCCAGCCTATGCTTTCTGGAAGTTTGATGACTTCTCGTGGGGTGAAACCCGCAAGACAGATGGCGACAAGGGCAAGGGCGGCCATGACGAGAGCAAGGGAGAGTTTGACAGCAGCAAGATTACGATGAAGCGATGGGCCGAATTCGAGCGCGACAAGCGTGCGAAGAGCGCTTATTGGGGATCGAGAGAAAACGTCGTTGGCGGCAACACCAATAGCTGGGCCATGCCTCCTCCTGGCCACCGCAGCGAAGAGTATCTCTCTGACGTATGATTGAGCCGTTATGGCATATGATGACCCGAAAACTAATAATATCGGACCCCCCTTTTATATTTTATTTTTATTTTTTCAAATAATGGAATACATATGGTCACATACGCATATTTTCACACACAAGCTCGCCTGCGCATATGGCTCGGAGAGAGAGAGCTCGCTCGCCTTTTGTACCACCATCCTTTGTTTCCACCCCCTGTCCTTCACTCGGCGAAGGAGATGACTGATGGCACCTTTAACGAATCGCGATTTGCTACATAGAGGAGGACATCTACGTGATGAACAGAAGAGGGGGAAGAGTGTTTTTTTTGGGCGTCGGATTTGTTTGTAATGAGGCAGGCGATTGATTGATTGATTGATTGATTGAGTCTGATTGACTGAACTGATTGATGGATTGAATGGTCGATGAAGTTTTTGTTGTACATATCTTTTCTTGTTGATTTGAGCCCTGGTTCCGGGGGGAAAGATCTTTTATGACGACGCCGGTTTATTTGTACCATGTCCCCTTAGCTCGCCAGAGCGATAATAATAAGCACGTTTTGTTGATGACTTTGTTGCGTCAGTGATTCAGTAACTTTCAGCCAATTCTTTTCCTTGAAAAGTATTATCTATTAGGAGAATATTCAACATGATTTCTTCTCTTTTCCATCTTTTCGCCCAGTGTCCAACCAGAAAACTCGAGTTCATTCGTTCAATCATTCAACGCACAAACCAATATCAACACGTATCAAACATGTGTAAACAGGGTATTATATCCCATTTCAAACAAAAAAGGAGAGAGCAAAACAAAAAGCAGAAGCCATCTTCCACCAGCCCTTCCTCTTTCCCCGCCAACGCCAGAATTCCCAGAAAGTCCTTCCATAGCCCAAAGTCCGTTGACGCCGTTCAACGCCGGCTTACCATCATAGCTGTTTGATGCATATGAATTGGAGAGAGAGAGAGATAAGAAAAAGGATCAAGGCGAACAAGGCCTTCTGAATACTAGACATTTATTATTCATAGTGGCCTTGTCCTCTCTTGATGAATTAAACCAAAAACACAATGCCTTGTTTGTATAGCCCAGCTTATAGACCCCAATCGTCGCGGTAGATTCATTTCTTTGAATTTTCCACCTCTTCGCCCAGCTCCCAGGGTTTGCATGGGTCGACGAATGTCGATATGCGCTGGTCGCCCCATCGAGCGCCGATGGTGACCCAGACGTGTTTTTGAGGAGCGGTTGCATGGACCGTCTCTCGGTATCCGGTCCATCTCAGACGTGACTCCCTCTCCATGGAGCTGTTGCCGAGACCACCATTGGTAGCCCACTCCTTAACAACGTCCTTGATGAACTCGACCTTTCGGCGGAAGTCATTCGCCGCAGGGATGCCTTGAATCTCTGGTTCGATCTCAGGCCGCCTCCTCGATGCCGTAGTCGCAGTTCGCGTTGATGATCTCGCCTGGAAGTTGAGCAAAGTCTGTAGGGGATACGACAGTGTGGCGCGGTCGTCTAGCGCGGTGGCCCCAATTGAGCCTGTACTGGCGAGCCTCTCTGCTGCCTCCTGAGGCAGATGCCAGAAGTGACACCAAGTTCCTGTTGCGTCTAGGACAATCTTGGTATGATCAGGGAAGTTGAACTGCACAAAGGAGCCATTAGTATCTCATTCCACGCCACAAGGGTTACAGATCTTATCAGAAGTCTTCTTACCTGAAGGTGTCCGTCGCCAAAGACCCAACAGCCAACATCTCCGAATCGCTGATAGAAAGTTACTAGCTCTGCAGGCGTTCCCTTTTGCCCTGGAGACAGGGTGCTATCTGCCTCATCCTCTTCAGCCAACACGTCATCCCGGCCATAAGCAATCATATAATTGGCAAATTTCTTCCATAGGATGATCCTTTCTCGCTTTCGATGTTGAAAGACGTCCTTGCCAGGGGCCATCTTGCCGGCGGTACCATCCTCGTTTATCGTCACTCGAAACTGGTCAGGGGCGATTGTAACCTGGGAAAGGCCAGCCTCGCCATTGTTCTCGAAGAACTTGATGGGCTCTGTCATTGGTACTGGCTGATGGCGGTCTATGTAGGAGTCATCCTGTCGCCGAATGATATGCTTCTCTGCGCTACGAATGAAGACACCGGCTGGAGGGAGTAGAGCGGTTTTGCTACCTTCAGTGGTAGGGATATCGCGTAGAATGCATCCCACGCTACCGTCGTTCAAAATGTAACCGAGACCAAATTTATTCGTGTAATCAACCCACTTGACGACAATATGAGGATGTGGCGGCGCCGAGGTCTTTGAAGAGATGATGGCCATGGTACGGGCGTTGAGAGCTCGCTCAAGCTCCGTCTGGAGTTCGCGTAGTCGGTCGAGGATATCATCAGGCTTTGACCCTGGCATTTCCGTGGGCGACTCGGCGGGGCTAAACAAAGTGGCAGATCGAATGGATTCCGAGTTTCGTCTTTTGTGCAATGGTACATTCGCGGACGAGCCCTGTGCTGCCCTCTCGTGTAAATTCGGTGCAGACCGAGCTGCTGATAGCTGAGCCCTTGCTGATATACGCATAGTTCTGGCAGTAGTAGCAGGCTCAGGGGCCTCTTTCGACGGAGGTGACGGCCTACGAGTAGCGGAATCTGGTCGGTCTGAACGGGGTCGAATTCTGGTACTTTGTGAGGTAGAAGTAGAGAGGACGGCCTCGGGAGCGGTTCGACTCCTTGTAGAGGTAGAAGGGGCGAGAGGTCGGCCTTGAGATCGTTGTTGAGCCGCGAAACTCTGAGGTGGCTGCCGTAGCAGGCCTGTAGGAGGAGGCATCCTTTCTGAGCCAACCATGGCATTTTCCTGCCCCTCCATGGCCATTGACCGTGCAGAGACGGATGCTGCATGCTTTGCGCGGATTTGCTGTTGTTCCCTGAGCCAGTCGTCAAATGGTCGATAGACTACGCCATCTGCGAGAGGGATGATCGGTGTCAGGCCTGCCTTTTCCTCGGCAGCCATCTCTTTCCAGATCTGAGTGTGTGAAGGCTTTTCTGAGCTCCAGGGTCCAACATTACAGTCCCGGCACTGCTCCTTGAGGTTACGGTGAGACTGAGCTAGCGTAGAGCTGCTCAGGCGCGAGGCATAGTACTCATCCGCCTCAGGAGGGATTTCTCGCAGCTTGGAAGTGATTTCCACGGATGATGGCATATAGCCCGTAGTAAAAAATGGATGCTGGACGATGGCGTCGGGCTCGGGCCGCTGGTCTGCATCCTCAAGCATCGTGGCCACCAGGTCTTTAGCCTCCTGGCTAATGTATTTCTGGGATACCTCTGCGCTTGGCCATTCATAGTCTCGTTCCCTGGCACGGCGATAGATTTCGTCTGTAGTCGAAGATTGGAAAGGCGGTTTCGAGGTGAACATGGCAAACCTATCCGTTGTCATTAGCTGTTTAAATCCGGAGTACAGACTTCGAATTGTTAGTTGACTCTTACATGATAATGCCCAAGCTCCAAATATCAACCATGTGGTCATGGCCTTTCTTTCCCTTCTCAAGGATCTCTGGAGCAATGTAGTTTGGCGTGCCGCATAGAGTGGTTCGTCGGATGGTCTGCATATCCCTGCCAGTGACTACCAATGCAGCGAGGCCGAAGTCGCCAATCTTGGCATTCATTTGGTGATCCAAAAAGATGTTGCCCATTTTCAAATCTCGATGGATAATGCCCTTGCCGTGCATGTACTTGATAGCACCGGATATCTGAACGGCATAGAATCGGACCTCGGGCTCGGTGAGGCCCTTTCGACGCTTCACCATGTCCATAAGAGAGCCATTGGGGCAAAGCTCGAGCGCTAAGAAAGTGCAGTTGACGTATGAAAAGGCCCTGAAGAATTGAACAATGTTCCTGTGGCGCATCTTGGAGTGGATTTGCAACTCGGTTTGAAACTGCCGTGTGGTGAGCGGATTTGAACAGCCAAGGCGAAAACCGCAACGGTACTAACCTTTTGCTCCATTTTGGAGGGCATTTGGCTCTTGACAATCTTGAGAGCGAACTTTTGCTTGCTTGGTAGCAGCTGGCCGCTGTAGCATATTGCAAACCCTCCCTTCCCTAGTAATTTTCCAATATGGTAGACGGCGCCATCCGGACGATCTGTACTGCTCGGCTCGACAACCTCTGGCGGAGGAGGGGGCGGGTGTTCTTTATCTTTGGCAGCCTTGAGCTGGGCGGCCGCTTTCGCTTTGGCTTCTGTGGTTTTGGGCAAACGCTGGGCGTTGACATCCCTAGGGGACAACGCCTCCACGTCGATGCCTCCCCTGGGGACTAGCCTGTGTGCCATGGTGACGGAGACACTGCTGGTGCGAACGAGAGGACCGGCCGATTTGTGTAGCGATTAGGAATGGGCACGCTGACGGATTCAGCAGTTGCCCGAGAACGTGTCGTGAGGAGGCTGAGCAGAAAAATTCAACGCGATTAGAAGAGATATCCCTTTTGCAAGAGAGCTACGATGCAGAGGCAAATGTGCGCGCGCAAAGCTCGGCCAGGTGGGAGGCAAATGGACAGAAAAAAACAGAATAGGGCGAGGCTCTCAGCTTGTGACATAAGCTGCATGAGAGCAGACAGGCGATGCTAAAAAAGGTCAACTCACAGGATGCTTGGACACACACAACATGCAAAGGAGCAACGATGCAGCGAAGGCTTTGGTTGTGACCAGCTTCAAAGCATCCAGCCCGCAGCTGTGTCAACAAAAGGCATCAAGCAATGCTGGACGGCTGTCAGGCGGCTGCTCGGCCGGAGGATGGAGGTTATGATGCAAGAAAAGGTGAGCGCAAGCGTGACCAGTCGCAGCCACAGAAGCCCTGGCAAGTTGACGTTGACCCCATATTGTGATTTGTGTACTTTGTGGGAGCTGGTTGCTGCTGGCAACAGCATGGCATCTTGCGGGTCTCACCGCCATTGCTGTATTGATAAGTGGCTGTAGCGAGGTATTTGGGCCAATTGGGGGGCCCACAGCGGCCAGATTGGCTGCCGTTGGGAGGCGCTGCGAGGGAGGGCTTAGCGGACGTTAGTGGCTAGCTTTACTGAAGCTCTGCCCACTAAGCACCAGATAGCGGGATGAAGTGTGTACATGCACATGCCTAGACAGCTCCAGCTGTCATGTCAACAACATTGAAGTCAGCTCTGGCGAATCAAGGCTGGCATTGAGGTGGATTGGTGTGGTGCCTCGATACCTTCAGAGCATAGCTGTAGGCACCTAGTTTAGCGTTTTGCTCCAGTATGAGCTGGCAGCAAATCAGCTCAAGTAAGGCTCAAGTTACAGTAGTTGGGCTGTGCTGTGCTGCGCTGTACATATGCTCTCCCGCCAGCGCCGGTGGGCACCGGAATAATCGCGGGCACTGGCGCGGACAAGAGGCAAAACCATGGCGATGGCCGGCTAGCTCTTCCCGCAAGGCCTCCATGAGAGAGGCACATGCTCAGCCCAAACCTCGCGCTTCGAACAAATTAAACCTGTGATGGAGTAATTGACAGAGACGAAGCCGCCCGAACACATTGAACCGGACAGGGAACCCCGCAGACGGCATCGGCATCGGCCCCAGACCTCACAATGGTGCCCCTCCCGCTCTTCAAGCTCGCCTCTCTTCTTGTGCGGCACGTCTCCAAGTATGGCGCGGTACGTATTGCATCTTGTTGAGCTTCGCTGCTGTCATTCTGATGCTGATGCCATGCCGCTTCTAGAACCGTATCAAGCTCCAGGCCCATGACCACCCGCGATTCCGGGCGTTCGCAGCCAAATACGGCCAAATGATCCACCAGCTCAACATGAAGATGTCCGTCGCCCTCCTCAGAGACCCCGAAGCAGAGCGACGAGCAAAGGAGATTGCCGAAGCGCCCACAGTCAAGACGGAGGAGCAGACGAAAAAGGACGAAGTAGCCAAGCAGAAGGCGAAGAAGAAGAACGAGCCCGAACCGGCAAGCTATCCCAGATTTACACTCCAGAACGTGTGGAGGCGTAAATTCCGGCCATTGCCAGAAGCCAAGGCCGTGGATCTGTTTGCCGATGTTGCTGGCGACACATTTATACTCACTGTGGCGGGAGCATTGATCATATACGAGTACTGGAGATCGTCACAAAAGCCTGATGCCAACAAGGAACGGTTTGAGGAGCTGAATAGAAGGTTCGAAGAGCTCCAGAAGAGGGAGGAGGAGCTCGCAGATGCCGAGGAGAAGCAGAGACAACGATTCGATTCTCTTGAGGATGCTCTCAGGACATTGAAGGATCCAAAGACGAAGCAGCCGCTATTCCCGTCACTGCAAGTCAGCTCCTAAGCAGCATATGGGATTTGAGGCTTCTTCGTGCAACCAAACTCGGTCTTTTTTGGGCCACTCAACACTCCACTCAACTTCGCAAGCAATGTGTTGTTTTCTTCAATTTTTACTTATACTGGATATAAAGCGTGTGGAATAAAGGTCGATGGACATTAAAAAGGATCAATGGGAAAGGAATTGGACATGAATGACGTGGGGAAGGAGCGAAGAGGCTCATTCCTAGGTACATTGAACATGCGGGCTGTCATGGGGAGCGTGGTTTAGGTATATCTACATCTTTCATACATACAACTTGAATAGAAGAACCCTGAAAAGAGAGGGAAATTAGCAACTACTTGAAGAGCAAGACAGCCGAATTGTCAACTTTTCTTGTCACCCAAGAACCAATGGCTACAATGTTTTGCTCGTCTCTACGGCAGCGAAAGGATTGGACACCAGTAGTTCCAGCTCTTTCACGAACCACTGGCTCAGGCTGGAAAGGTGAGTCAAAAGCTAAATAAGGTCCCAATATTCAAGGCCGAAGCTGATGCCAATTGCTCGCTAGAGACAACTCTCGATGGCTACGACGTTTCCTTCGCACTGGCACCGCAAAGCCAACACCGCCAGAGATTCTTCAGGATCTTGCTGCTCTCATCCGAAGAGGCCAAAACGGCAGCAGCCAGAGCAAGAATCGAACGGCTTTCCATGCTCGACGGCGGAAAGAATGTAGCTGTGATGCTGCTCCTAGACCAGAGTGGACGTATGGACTCACTGGTTGACTTACAGATGAGGTGAGAGCTCACATACCTGACCTGCACCTACATGTATGTATGCAGGGCATCTGCGCAAGCGCCCGTCCCTGACAGAAAAGAGCCCCCAGCATCGTGACGCACGGCATGGCCTCCGTCCCCATAATCCCCATGTCGTCTGCAGCGGAACTAGTCGGACGCTTGGATGCCCTGCGCCGTCAATGTGCCCAAGCTCATACCGCCAGCGTTTCTCGTCGCAGCCGTGTTGACGAAGTGGCAGAGATACGCGGGCTCGCATCGCATTGCGTGCACGGCCAGGCTCTCCCTCCGGAACATGTGGACATCCTGACTGACGTTTCGGCGGGATTGGGGAGCTTGGCACAGCTCGTGTTTAGTGCGGACGGACAGAGGAAGATTTGCGACTTGCTCGGCGATGCGCAGGGCAGCAGGGTGATTTCATTTTTTACGCATGGGCACGAGGCCAATCGTCGTTTGAGCATCTGGGGATAGGCTCAGTCATCCAAGGGCGGGAGAGACGGACAGGGCCAGTAGAGATTCGACTTTGCGGTGAATGGCTTTCTTCTAGTTAGAATTCGTCTTTTTTTAGAAGATCAATAAGCATGATGAAAGATAGCTACTACAGTACTTGAACAAGCGGGTGCTTGAGCGGGGATGAAAGTACGCAGAACCAGCTGCCCATCATTTGTGTCTGGCTGGCCAAATCATCCGATCCGTCTGCTCATTCACACCGTTAGTCCCGGGCTACATATCTCGTCACCGAGCTGTGATTGCTTGTCAGATTCCCATTGCCAATATCACGGTCATGATCCATGATCCATGCGCTACGAGCCCACGTGAAGAAGAAGAAATCTGATGAAAATGGGCCGGCATGGCGGTCAATGCAGAACAGAGCTTTCGTAATGGGGCAAATATCTAGTGCTGGTCAATAGATGGTGATGGCCGCGGTGGTTGGCTGGGGAAATCAAGAGGGGAGCCAATCAGCGAGGGTGTAGAGCCGCCCTGAGGCTGAAGAGGGCAATTCCAAGGTAATCCGCTGAGGGCGCTGGGGCCACTGTTTTCGACGGTCTGTCTGGCTACGACTCGAACGAAATAGTGAGCAGTACGAGATAATCTCTCTCTCTCTCTCTCTCTCTCTCTCTCTCTCTCTCTTGTCAGGCGAAAAAGGCCATTTAAGCGGTCTGTCATTCATCCGACGGAGGGCTCTCGGCCTCCTCTGGGCATGCTAATGTAGAGTGCTTTGATGTGATGAGAAAAGGTGACGAATAGTAATAGGTAATTGATAGCCAGCGATTTGCTAATGATAGTGTAGAAGCTGAGTTTGGCCAAGTACCGCCGTATAAACAACCAAGCATGAAGTCGATGGCAGAGATCGTTTCTACGAGGAAAAAAAGCTTATATCTATCTTGATTCATGCGAAACAAGATATAAAAACATTAAATAGGCCAACAAACACAATGTAGCATCGCCTGTTCCCGCCAACGTGGCAAGCGGGAACGATGGAACACGGAAATGCAAGCACAAAATAAGGGGACGCTCAACCAACAGCAAGATCTTGAAGGACTAGGAAGCCAATGATGGGTGACGCCACAGAGAAACAAAAAGAGACTGGCATCGCGACCCGCAGGTTTCTATTTCTAGGACCCCCCCGGACGAAAGTATCATGCACAGAACATGGGTGCACTTGGTAGCTTGTAATTTTCTCTCGCTCTTTTTTTTTTGGGCGTGAAGACGACCAGGGGAGGGGAGTCCCGCAGAGGAGGAGGCTTTGCTGCCCTAGACGAAACAGGTCAAACGCGGCGTGCTTCACAATTGGGCCATGTGAGACTGCCATGGTCGCGCCTCTGTTCGAGGAGGCGAAAAGCAGGAGTTACCAGGTCTTTCATCTTATTCTTTTCTTTTTCTTTTTCTATTGAAGAAATGGCGAAAAAAAAAGAGAGACAAGCTGTGTTGTTTAGTAGTTCATGTAATGATATTGACTGCATCCCGAATGCAAGGCATGCGGAGCAACAAGATGCCCGGATCAGACCTCCGAACTGCAAGGGAAAAAAAGAGCACCCGACATACAGAACATCCAAGGCGCCAGTCCTAAACGGGCCTCTGAGATTTTGAATCATGCCGACGTGCCTGTTCGCTCTCTCTCGCCAATGTGCGGCTGCAGCGGAGGTGGCATCGCGTCTTTGGTCGACAAGCTCTACAGCATGAATACTTGGCAGACACGCGCTGGAAACGGCAATCATCCCGCCCGGCCAGTGGTATCTCTCAAGTACTGCCCGTCCGTCCATCAAGCTCCAAATGTCCAAATTACAGCAGAGGCAAATTGGCCGTATCGCAGGGGTCCCGTATAAGCCAGTGGATCATCCATCATCCCCCCCTGTTCCCCCGACGCACAGGAGCAGCGGCATGTGCGCTGATTGGCCGTGGGCCTCTCTGTAACCGCCGACGATGCACCAATCGCCGCTGCTTGACAGAAGCACAACACCAAAAGAAGCAGCACGACAAGACAGACAAGAGGCCTTTTCGCACACGCCATTTGTGTGACGATGCATGGCTAGCAGTAGCTCACCTGCAGTCTGCAGTCTGCAGTCCGCGGTCCCACTGCGCCCGCCGGCTTGGCTCGTCCGATCACTGCGCTGAGACCTTGCTGGATTACACGTATACGTGTAGTACCTAGTAGTAAAGACCCGGTGCAGTATTTCGTCCAGCGCTTACACTGCTACAGTACATGTACTCGAGCATTCCCTCCTCTCCCCCCCCTCGCCCGCATTTCTCTTGCTCCCACTGCTTCAGAAAACCAAATCTCGTCCTTTTGATACCCCCTCAGCGTTAATCCAGTTGCACGGCCTCTTTTGCAGGCCCTTTTCCTGTTTTCTCTCTCCCCTGTACGAGACCACGACTGCCGACGACTTTCGTTACTTTGCTACTACGCCTACCTAGTAGTCCAGCAACTTGAAACTCTTGTCTAAATAACCTCCCCCCCGGATCTGAGATTATTTGAGCTGCTGGCCAGCCCGTACAATCTTTTTTGCTTGCGCTGCCCCCCAGTCGCCAAACAAACTTCAAACAAGCTCCTCGTTAGAGATCTGCCTCAGGTCTCTCCACCCTTGGCTCGAAACGGATATCGATCTATCCGGCCTTGTCGCCATCACCTAAAATTCATGATCCAAGCTCAACAGGCCCAAACCAGCATCGCCAGCACGGCCACTATTACCAAGACGGGCTACCAGCACGCTGAGAACCCTCCCCCAAACAAGCTGAGGCAGACCAGTCGATCCTCCGGCTGCCCATCTCGCTAGCTTCCGGGCACCTGACACAAGGCCTCAAACCATCCATTTGCTCATCGGCGCCAAATAGCCAAACGCACAGGCCCAAAGAGAAACCAAACCAGGGACACGCCGGAGGACAGCCCGGCCGCCGGGTTCCAATATAGACTCGAACCGCCCTGCCTCCTTCTGCTGTCTCGACTTGGTTCTTCCTTGGCCACTCTTTTTCGTTTCCTTTGTGTCACCAGCTGCGAGTCTGCTCGGTGTCCTTTTTTCCTTCTTTTCACTTCACTTCTTTTCTCTGATACACAGGTCCGGTACCTGTTTTCATTTTAATCAAACTTTATTTTAACCTTTTTTTCTTTTTCTTTTTTTCGTCTTCGAGAAGTGTTCGGTAGATCCGATTTGGCTGTGGTTTATTGTTCAAGGGTCCAAGGGAAAAAAACACAAAGGAAGAGATATCTGGGAATTCTCATAAACGCCTGAGACGAAAAAGACAATACGGGGAAAAAAGAGAAACCGGATCACGACGACAATTTTTCTTCATTTTTATAAACCGCAACCATGGGAAAGCTTATCAAGAACCACTGGGCTCGGCTCATCATGTTGACGGCCGCCAGCTGTATGTGCCTCCTCTTACTTATATATATATATATATAAACATGCGCAATTACTAACACCTCTCCGCCAGACCAAATCGGCGCCGCCATCGAGGGTTACTTCTGGCCCAAGATCTTCTGGGACTTCCTCACACACTCGCTCGACGCCGCCGTCAGGCCCGCCCCCATCCTGCAGACCATCAACCTGGTCTTTGGCATCGCCATGCTCGCCCTGGAGTGGCCCCTTCCCCTCCTCGCGGGGACCAGCATCCACCGATCCATCGAATTCCGCCTCGCCATGCTCCCCCTCACTGCCCTCGCCTGTCTGCTCATGTATCAGTCAACAAACCCCGGCATCTACTATCTGATCGGAATGGGTGCTTATTTCT
Organism: Trichoderma afroharzianum; assembly: GCA_037893235.1. Lineage (NCBI taxonomy): Eukaryota > Fungi > Ascomycota > Sordariomycetes > Hypocreales > Hypocreaceae > Trichoderma > Trichoderma afroharzianum. Next base: position 759,576 of record JBBLXW010000002.1, on the reverse strand, counting down.
GGGCTTACAGTGAAGGCGAAGTACGTTCTTGGAACCCCCCTTTGTTGAACTAGTACTATTTCACAGAGACTAACATATCCCCCCTTGTAGATTATCTGTGCAAAACCCTGGACTCTACCTCCAAGGAAAGGCAGCTCAGGAAAAGTCTGAGAGCAAAGACAAGAAAGGAGCAGTGAACAATTCGCATGTTCTCAGAGAGAGGGAGAAATACCAAGGGAAACACATTGGAACAACAAAGAAAGCAAAGGCAGAGGAAAGGGAAAGGAAAGGGACGAGCCAAGGATCAGCGTTGCATGTACAGTAATTTTTTTTTTTCGAGAATCCCGCGACCAAAAACCGCCAACTCGAACTTCTCTACAAGAGGCCTCACGAGAGCTATCTCATTTTCCGTTCTCCGTCTACATTTCCTCCGTTTCCATTTCTTTGCATTTTTCTTGCATCGGTTGGCATTTGGTAGCATATGCTGCAGTGTATTATTATTGTGGTTGATGTTAACAAGTTGTGTTTCTTTTATTTCTTTGTGTTTTTTTTAATAGTCCTCATTGTTCATTTAAACTGATTTGGCATGCACGAGAGAGATGAACATGTAGTAGAGGATTTATCAGGGTATTCAAAGCACACACAAGATGTTGACCAATAGCATAAACTATGTTGGGACACCATGATACACGATGCAATGAAAATATTACAGATGCCTCACTGAGAATCTCATATCAAATGGAGACATTGAAAATGCAATGCTTGATTATTCCCTTGTAAAGAGATTCCTACTTTAGTTACGTAAGAAGAGCGACGTTGTGCAGGCATGGCTCATAGCATGACCTCTGTCACGGAGCGCTGTAGCTGAAACTCTTTCGTCGCTCAATCAGCTCATATTCCATATTCCTCGAACCACCATCTCGCTGCCATAGTACCGCTGGAGAAAAAAAAAATATGAGAAGGCGGTAGGCATCGAGTGAGACGCACTCAACACGGCTCATGAAGCGCTTATTTCACCTATTTCACCCTCATTGAGCTCATGGAGTCATTTGTAACTCCTTGCCGACCAGGCATCTATTCAAGAACCACCATGATTAGTCTTATGTCAAAGAGGAGGATTGGATCTGGTGAATAAAGTGACCTACCTCCATAGTTTGCATGGTGCCTTCCTTCAGGATCCGCTCAATCGCCTCATCGGCATCCTCAGTGTCAAACTCGGCCGCTAGTGACATCTTTGACGCAGAGTCATAGGTTCCCTGGGCACCTTGTCTGTAAAGTATTGTGTTAGCCGTCTGAACATTCCATTATTATTATTTTCGGAGAGATGTAGCAAACATACCTATGTGTCTGGAACACCTGGAAAGTCGAGATGAAGTGAGCTAGAGGAATGCTCTTGTCGCTCTGCCACTTCTTGTAGGTATCGACATCGTCCACGAAGACAAGGAAGTCCTCCTGCTTTCCCTTGTAGTGAATCTTGGACTGGGTGGATTCTCCTCGAGTCATCTTGGCGGTTGGTCGTGAGACAGGGGTGTGTTTGCTTGTTAATTTAAAGTGGTTGGAGGGGTCGCGTGATGTTGCGCTAGAGAGGTAGCTTGATTGGTGTTGTAGGAGTCTTGTCTGGAGTGTGTAGATGGTAAGAAGAGTAAAAAAAAAACAAAGACTGTTTTTATTCTTTGTCTAAGGTAGAGTTTAAATGTTCAATGAGGGGAGAGAAGGAAGAATTGGAAATTGGGAAGAAGCAGCAGTCTTAAAGAAGTGCTGCGAAGAGGGGAGCTGTCACTGCCCACTACGTCATCGTGGCGTGCAGACTGTGTACATCTGCGCACACCTGCAGTTGGTACCAAGGCTGCAGCTTCCCCGGCTCACCGTAGCTGATTCACTGCACCTCCACAGCAGGCATCGCAACTGGGTACATGATGACCTCATCATTGTCTGTATCCGGCACTGACGACACGCGCAATACGTAAGAGTTGCACTTTGCTTTGGCCAGCTGTGGATCGTCTTAGCTGGCGATCCAGGAACAATTCAATTCCATGGCAGCTCTTGCAAGGCATTCACCGTCTTCAATCAAAGCTCGTCAATTGGCTTGCTTCTCCAACCTTCTACTGCCATCCTCGGTCCCACCTCCCACCTCTCACCTCCCACCTCCCACTCCTCTGGTCTGGAGCTGTGATGCTGTGGTATGGCCAAGGTATGGATGCACGGGCACAGTCTCACAGTCTCGCCTACATACTTCGCCCTGCTAATGTGGCTCGCGGCAGATGACATGCCAACTGCTCTAGCTCCAGATCGTCTCAAGATACTGTTGCAACTGTAGCACCTTGTGAAATAGCGTCATCACCATCCATTGGTACTCGATAACTGATCTGCTCATTCTCACGTGAATAATCTATCTATGCCCTGCCCTGTCTAGAGAATCTGTAGAACCAAAGGAGCTAATCATACACACACAAAGCCCGTAGATATGCTTATTCTGTTAGTAGCCAGACAAAAACAGCTATCCACCCACAGTCCCACGCTCCCCATTTCCAAGTAATTTGCATCCAACAACTTGCTTGGCCATCCCCACGCATGACAACATCCTCTCAGTTACAAACCTCTGCTAATTGAAAGAAACTTTCTGAAACTGCCAGCTCCATCGTTCTTCCCCACTCCAAGCTTAGCCCATCGATCAAGATATCGGACCTTTTCTCTTGCTGGTTTTCTCGTCCTACCCTTACTCTCGGGGGGCATCGCAGCCTGGGAATTCGTAGGCCTTATCGATCGTGGAACGTTCGTGGTTGCTAGGCGAGCAGGAAACATGTACGTATCGCTGGTGGGATCCGACTTTGAGGGCGCATTCTCCTGTGCCCGACCTCGTCGAAAGCTTCCCGTAACCTCTTTCATGCTACGAGCGGGCGTCCCTAATATTGCCTGCCCCCTGGCGGTGCGCTGTCTCTTCACTTTTCTGCCTGCTTCGTCACCTATATACGCATCGTCGCTCGTAATCGAATCCATTGGACGTAGAATACCCCGGCGCTTGATAGTTTCCATGGCAATATGTTCACAAGATTGATTCTTGTGGGCAGAAGAGACCGATCTCTTTGCAAAGGTACTGGCGAAGCTAGCCACGCTGAGTTTTCTCATGACTGTAGATGCCGAATTTCGAACCAGGTTTTCACTTCGAGACTTCATCGTCATTCCGGGAAACGGGAGTACTTCTCTGCTCCATACGTCTGACAGGAGAGCCTCTAGTCGAGCTCGCTCGCCTCTTGGCGGCGCAAGCACGGGTATTCTAGTTGTGGTTGTTAGCAGAGACTGAGAGCGGTTGATGGTCGAAGCCGTAGAAGCACTCCCGCCGTGATCTTTCAATACATTGGTGTTCTTCAAGATGACTTGGCATAGAGGCGATTTGGCCCCTCCCACAGTGGTGGCCCGCTGTATAGATATCCGCCGAACGAGCGTGCCTTTGGTCTCAGTCAGCACATGACAAGACTCATTCATGTTGATGTGGTAATTGCGTACCCTGCTTTCCAAAGACAGACCCCAAACTCTTTATATTCATATGTATTGTGCTGAACACATCCGGCCCCTTTACTCCCTGGTCATCGCTCGGCGGCCGAGATAATCTTGCTCTCCATTCCGCTTCCTCCTTGGATGTACAAGCTGTCATGATGATTTCGTATAATTGATGATCGCATTCAAACACTAGCTTCCAAGAAAAAGGCGCGGTGTGGCACTGTAATCCTGATAACTGTCAGTTTTGCCGTCTACAGAGCTGACTGTTATTTCGATTGCCAGCTGGGTGCCTAAAAGGCTTACCTCGTCCATTATCCACTTTTTCGATCCTGATGCTGTCAATATTGATACAAGCCATGATGGTGTAAATCGGGTCAACTTTGCCCGCAGAGGCAAGACAGAGCATATCGCGATAGAGTAGACAAATGAAATATTGACCATCGACTCCTTCATCTGTCTGCCAGCATACGTGAAGTGTTCCGCAAAGCCGAATGTGGCCAAAAGACCGTATTTGTCTTTTAGAAATGGCATCGAATTTCTAGACTAAGAGTCAGCTTCGTTAGACCATATTATGGATTGTCAATTCGAATGTACTCTGTCTGGGAACACTAATCGATCTTGTAGAATCCACGTTTTTTCAAGCGTAGACTTGATGTTCCCGTCATTCGAGGCCCTGTTGATCTCCGTGGTTGCTTCGCGAAGCCTGGTTAGGGTATTGTCGACTTCCATGTGAGAATTTGGACAGTCTGATATTGGAGTGCACTTGAGAAGCTCGGAAAAGATGAGGGGGTATTTACAGATCCTCTGGATGGGCTGTACAGTGTGTTAGCTATTTTCACATGGAGAGTGGCATTGTCTGATTGAGAACACCTTGACAAGCAGGTCATTTATAGTCAGAGCTTTTTTGGCTCCATCTTCGCTGCCTTTGACGGACCCCAGCGCCATCGCCAAGGCTTCAAGGCCTTTTTGATACGTCTCCCAATCTGGTATGGTTTGCTGGGCTGAAGCAATGTCTTTGATCATCATCTCATATGTTGCTCCGTATTCCTCGTATATGAAGAACCGGCTTATCTAGGAGCAGAGCAAGTTAGTCGAACTACAGTTCCGGAATATGGGAAGTTGATACGATGTGACAAGCAACTACCTTCTTCCCAAAGGCTTTTGAGACCTCTGCCGCCACCTGCGGATCTGAAAGCATGCCCGGGGCTTTCAACAACCACCTTGCTTTCGTATTTTGCTCTGGCACGGCACCGAGACTAGACCATCGCCTGTGAGAATAAGGGTAATCGAAACTTGGTAAATGAGTCAATGGGGGAGTCATGTCGGCCTGCGTGTATTCCGAATGTGGAACTGCTCGGTGCAACTCGCCAAGGAGTTCTTCGTGTAGCTTGACTATTTGTGTCAAATTTTGGTTGATGGATGACCGCAGGCCGACGCATATGGAGGGTAACGCAGCCAAGATTGTGACGTATACCTAGATACCAATTAACAAAAGATGCACCCAAATGCCATGAATTGGCCTCAAATTACATTCATGAGGAATCGTATGTCGCCAATGTACCCTTCTTCCGTGCTGATGAGCTCTTCTAGCACTCTTCGTCGCTGCAGTGATCTCTCCATGGCAGCCAAGTTGGCTAGGGATTGATTTTCTCGGAGCCCACTATCTTCAGAGGCACGAGGACCCGAGATGGATGCTCTGCTGCTGCGTTCTGTCGTGGAGAAGCCTTGTGAGCGCGGTACGTTTCTTCGTGATCGTGCCACAACACTGACGCTGGCACTGGCAAGACTGGCACTAGCACTTCGGACCGCCGAAACAAAGGCAAAGGAAGATCCAGAGGACGATTGTCGGTGGTGTGTTCTTCTCCAATGAGCTGTACGGCTGTGGACATCAGGATCGAATGGCGGCCGTAGAGAACCAAAGCTTTCGTCCGACCGTGTGTGTCGATGCTGTGCTCTACGATGTATCGTCCGCATCCATTTATGAAATGGCCCCTGTGATTTGAGTTGTTCAAGATTCTCTGATTCTATCTCGGGGGTAGGGCTCTGATCAATGATGATTTGGGGCACCTCGGCGGTCATGTCCATTGTGGGGGTTTCGACAATTGTCTGAAGCTCTGCATCAATATCTTGGGGGTCGAATGAAATAGTCTCAGTCGCTTCGATATCAAGATTGGCCATTTTGGTAACCACTTGGGCGTCGTCAGCGTCATAAACGGCGTCATATACAGCATCATCACTTGGATACTCGACTGCATCTTCATAGTTTCGCATGAGAGCAGCCCAGCTGGAGCGTCGAGAGCTGGAGTTGGAATCGCTGGGACTCGAAGATGAGTCGACGGGAGCCATTTCCAAAGCAGATGAAGAATGATGTAGAAAGACAGGACCCAAAAAGGAGATGCAAAATAGACTCCAATACGTCAAGAATGAAAGCGAAGTAGGAGAAGAAGACCCAAACATGACGTGGTGCAGAAACCGGGAAAAGAATAATATGGACACAGAAACCATTTGAGCATGTCAAGAGGACAAGAAAGTCAGAAACAGAATTGAGTGCTTGATGGGTGCAATAGCGGTGATGGAAGCTCCAGGAACGATCAATTGTGGTTGGCAGGGCATTGGCTCTTTCCAATAACTGGGCGTGAACCTGCACCACCATGGTCACATGCTACCTAGTAGGTGCCTAAGTAATTGTACACAGAAGACACTGTAAAATCAGTAAATAATGAGGCATGGATATTTGATGCTATCATGACATTGGAGAATACACAGCTAATGCAACTGATAATGACATCACAAGTGATGTTTTGGTAGACATATAAATCTCGTGACCTGTGTTTTATAGGTAGGCTCTTTGAGTCTTTGGCAACATTGCACATCTAAAAGAATGACATCACCTGGATCTGAAGCACGATATTGTCAAAATCTCAAACTTGTTGATCTGAATTCTTCGCTTTGCCACCTCGAATCGGAGCCATGATATGCGGACCGACACGGAGCAAAATTGTGGAGTTGGACGGCTTCAGCTGGGCCCCTACGGAGAAAGGCAACCTGGACTGTGGAGATGCGATTGACGGCCGGTTAGCCCAGGATTGGTGGACAATCGTCCAGTGTTTTGCAAGTGAGGGTGGCGGCTGATCTTAGTAATGGAACAAAACTCGCACGCTGCATGCCAGGCATCTGCCGCGTTTTGCCATCCAAGGGAGAAGAGCCAAAAATGAACACGGCATGGCATCTACTGTACGACAGGTATGAATAGTATTGACGAGTTAATTAACTAATTTATCGGTTTAATCAATCATGCTTAATATTGCAAGGGCCTTTGCCGAGTCGTAGTGTTGCATAGCCCTCCAGCTTTCTCCGTATCATCAATCTACTGTAACAACCTGGAATCATCCATGCCCTCCAAAACACGAAGATGCAGAGCCTGCCGCCCGAGATCGCACTGTGGCACTGCTGCATTTCAGTGGACCGACACCCGCCAAAAGGGCGCCGCCGATGGCCCGCGACCTGCCGCAGCCACTGTGCGATTAACCATCCTTGATCCCATGCAACCAATGCCAGGGCCGACTCGCCTAGCCGGGCGCTGCAAAACGGCCCTGAAGCTAACCGCACAGGGGCAAGCCCAAAGCCTTTGCGCGAGGCAATGCAAAGTTCCGCCCCTTCGGTCCAAACGAACACGTTGAACTTTTCTGGTGACGGCGATGAGACCCCCCAACTTTTTTTTCTGCTAGTAACTGGAGACCTATAATATAGAGGGTAGCCTTCTTTCGCCCGCCACGTGGAGCCTTGCGGAAGCCTTGACAAATCGGCCATGTTGGCATATCGCTGAAGTGGCCCTGCTGATTCTCTCTCTTTACCCTGACATCCTCTTCTTTTCTTGTCTCGTTTGCCCTCTTTTGAGTTGACTGTCTGTTGTTGTCTCGAGACTTGCGTATAGCCTCATCTCGAGCAGAACAGACGATAGCACGATAAGGATCCAGAGCCCGTCGCCCCGCCGCTCTCGGCGCAACCCGCCATCATGGACAACGCCTATGCTCTCCCCATCGACGCGGTCCTCGCCAACTTCAAAGTCGAGGAGCACAACGGCTTGACTGATAATCAAGTCACGGAGCTTCGAAACAAGCACGGCCGCAATGGTGCGCAGTCCCCGAGTCCCGGAGCCTCAAAATCACCCCGCCATATCAGGGCAGATGGGCAGGGCCACGACTTGATATGTATGATGCTAACATGGGCGTAGCGATCCCCGAAGAGCCTCCTACTCCCCTCTGGGAGCTGATTCTCGAACAGTTCAAAGATCAACTAGTCATCATCCTCCTCGGTTCCGCCGCTGTTTCCTTTGTCCTCGCTCTGTTCGAAGATGAGGGCGGCTGGAGTGCATTCGTCGATCCCGCTGTCGTAAGTGAACATGCTTGGCTTCAACCCGTTCGGCTATGGTCGCTAACTGTGTCTCCTTGCACATGTAGATTCTCACAATCCTCATCCTCAACGCTGTCGTCGGTGTATCCCAAGAAAGCAGTGCCGAGAAGGCCATTGCCGCTCTGCAAGAATACTCTGCCAACGAAGCCAACGTCGTCCGCAACGGTGGTCACGTATCCCGAGTCAAGGCCGACGATCTTGTTCCTGGCGACATTGTTTCCGTTTCTGTTGGAGACCGAATCCCCGCCGACTGCCGTATTGTTTCCATTGAGAGCAACAGCTTTTCGGTTGATCAGGCTATCTTGACCGGAGAGAGCGAGAGCGTTGGGAAAGACTCCACCGCGGTCGTCAACGATGATAAGGCTGTCAAGCAGGATCAGGTCAACATGCTCTTCTCGGGAACCACTGTTGTTACTGGGCGTGCAAAGGCCATTGTCGTCCTGACTGGCTCCAACACCGCTATTGGAGATATCCACGAGAGCATCACCGCTCAAATCTCTGAGCCTACCCCCTTGAAGCAGAAACTCAACGACTTTGGTGACAACCTGGCCAAGGTCATTACCGTTATCTGCATCCTCGTCTGGCTGATCAACATTCCCAACTTCAACGACCCCAGCCACGGCAGCTGGACCAAGGGTGCTATCTACTACCTCAAGATTGCCGTCTCCCTGGGTGTGGCTGCCATTCCCGAGGGTCTTGCGGTTGTCATCACCACTTGTCTTGCTCTGGGTACCCGTAAGATGGCGGCTAAGAACGCTGTTGTGCGTAGCTTGCCGTCCGTCGAAACCCTGGGAAGCTGCAGCGTCATCTGCTCCGATAAGACTGGTACGCTCACCACCAACCAGATGAGCGTCAACAAGGTCGTCTATCTCAACGAAGCCGGAACCGACTTGACCGAACTTACCGTTGAGGGCACAACATACGCCCCCAAGGGTAACATCACCCTCAACGGCCAGATTGTCGAGAACCTTACTGCCTCCTCTTCTACAATCCTCCAGATGGCCGAGGTTGCCGCTCTCTGTAACGACGCTCACTTGGCCTATGATTCACGTACTGCTGCCTTTTCCAGTGTTGGCGAGTCGACTGAAGGTGCCCTCCGAGTTCTTGTTGAGAAGATCGGCCCTTGTGCCCCTACCGGAACCGCTCTTGAGGACTGTGGACACTTTGCCAGCGCTGCTCACGAGAAGAGGCTTCCCCGACTCGCCACTTATGAGTTCTCCCGTGACAGGAAGAGCATGTCGGTTGCTGTTCAGAATGGTTCTGCCAAGAAGCTGCTTGTCAAGGGAGCTCCCGAGTCTGTCATTGAACGCTGCACAAGCACCATCATCGGTGCTAACGGTAACAGAGTCCCCCTGAACGAAAAGCTCCGTAGCACTCTGCTCAAGGAAGTTGTTGAATATGGTAACCGAGGTCTTCGTGTCATTGCCCTGGCTAGCATCGATGATGTTTCCCAGAACCCGCTGTTTGGCCACGCCAAGACTACCGAACAGTATGCGCAACTGGAACAGAACATGACCTTTCTTGGATTGACTGCCATGTTGGACCCTCCTCGCCCCGAAGTCCCCGCCTCTATCAAGAAGTGCAAGGATGCTGGTATCCGTATCATTGTCATCACTGGCGACAACCGCAACACCGCTGAGAGCATCTGCAGACAGATTGGCGTCTTTGGCCAACATGAAGATCTCCAAGGAAAGAGCTACACCGGACGTGAATTCGACAACCTCAACCCCAGCGAGCAGCTGGAGGCAGCTAAGAAGGCCTCACTGTTTTCTCGCGTTGAGCCCGGCCACAAGTCCAAGCTGGTTGACCTCCTCCAGTCTCTCGGTGAAGTTGTTGCCATGACTGGTGACGGTGTCAACGATGCCCCCGCTCTGAAGAAGGCTGATATCGGTGTGGCCATGGGTTCTGGAACGGATGTCTCCAAGCTGGCTGCCGACATGGTTCTGGCTGACAGCAACTTTGCGACCATTGAGGTGGCCATCGAAGAGGGCCGCTCCATCTACAACAACACCCAACAGTTTATCCGCTACTTGATCTCCTCCAACATTGGCGAAGTTGTTTCCATCTTCTTGACTGCCGCCCTGGGCATGCCCGAGGCGCTGATCCCCGTTCAGCTGCTCTGGGTCAACCTCGTCACTGACGGTCTTCCCGCCACGGCTCTGTCTTTTAACCCGCCCGACCACGGCATCATGAAGCGCCACCCTCGTAGGAGAGACGAGCCCCTCATTGGCGGATGGCTGTTCCTGCGTTACCTGATTATTGGTACCTACGTCGGTCTTGCAACCGTTGCTGGCTACGCCTGGTGGTTCATGTACAACCCCGAGGGCCCCCAGATCACCTTCCGACAGCTCTCCAGCTTCCACCGTTGCTCGGCCGAGTTCCCCGAGATTGGATGCGAAATGTTCAGCAATGAAATGTCCAAGTCTGCCTCGACCGTGTCTCTGTCGATTCTGGTTGTGATTGAGATGTTCAACGCCATGAATGCCCTGTCATCCAGCGAGTCGCTCCTCACCCTGCCGCTGTGGAACAACATGATGCTTGTGTACGCCATCGCCTTGTCCATGGCTCTGCACTTTGCGCTCCTTTACACCCCTGTTCTGCAGAACCTGTTTGCCATCCTGCCGCTGAATGCGCTGGAATGGCAGGCTGTCACAATTATCAGCGCGCCTGTAATGTAAGTTTTTAACGAGTCCAGTTCTCTTTCTCATAGTTCAATAGAAACTAACCAGCTATTAGTCTTCTTGACGAGATTCTCAAAGTTGTTGAGAGACAGTTCTTCATGCAGCAGAAACCGGCTGACAAGGCTATCAAGGCGAAGAAGGAGGAATAGACGAGAGCTTAGAAGAAAACATGTACACATTTATACACATACAATGCATACAGGTATATAGACGGAAAGAAAGGCGTCACAAACTCAGCTTCTTATTATTGGTTGATTCAGAGTGCTGTACATTGTGTCTTGTTGCCCCATCTGCCTGTGATAAGTCTTACAGCAGTGAACAAAAATTGGGAAAAGCAAGATATGGCGGGAAAAAGACTGTGGCGCAAAAACTTGGATGGAATTTCTTCAAGGTTTTTTTTTTTGTTATTCTCTTGTTTCATTTGCTTCTTTTTGCATGCATTAGTAATTTGACTCGTTGGGTGTTTCGAGTCAAACACTCTATTTCATACAACATACAAACGTTCAGTCAACTTGCAGACCGCAGGCGTATGTCATATTCCCCCCATCTCTATACGTGGCATGTAATCAACCTTAGTCCTGTCTACCCTTTAGTAACCTCTTGGTGACCTTGTCCTTCTCGATGATGTACACGTGGGCTCCCCAGCCGGATAGGGCATCACGGTCGACGGCGTTTAGGAGGGCTTGTGAGATGGTCTCGAACAACGCATCAGGCTCCTAGAGAGGCAAACAGATGTTAGTAATGGATTTCGTCGAGTTTCTCTGTAAACAAAGGAGGGTGAAGAGCAAAGTAATAAGAAGAGCGTACCAAATCAGGCTCCCACAAGCCTTCGCACATGCCAAACAGCTGCTCCGACGCCGTGCCAGACACAATAAAGTCCTTTGCAAAGTCAATGCAGCCAATACTGTCAAACCCGCAGATAAACGGCTTCCCCGTCTTGGGGTCCAGGCCAGCCACAACAGGGGAGACAAAGTAAGGCCCGAAGCGGCGCTCGTAGAGGGAGGAGGAGACGAGGTTGGCAAAGGTGCGCGGGGCGATGGCGCGCTCCTCGCGCAGGCGGTACATGTTGACCTTGTAGCGGAAGAGGTCGCTGACGGTGCTAACGTCGGTGGCCAGGCCCGTCAGGCCGAGGAAGACGTCGCCGTACTGGAAGATTTTGGGGAAGTTGTTGGAGATGGTGAGGGCTTGGAGGCCTAGGCGGAGGTCGCAGGCGATGGCGACGCAGTCCTTGCCGACCATGGCGACACAGGCGCCGCCGTCTGTGGTTTGTTAGTTGGGGGACGGTGGTGGGATTGGGGATTAGATTAGAGATGAAGATGGGGACTGACTGATCGAAAAGGGAGAAGACTATATTGAGCCTATGTTAGCATGTGCCATCATCGGATCTGATGCTGGTGGTGATGCTGGGTTGGGTATAGGATACGACATACCATGATGCTTCTGTTTGCTTGTCTGTAGCTGGCCGAGTAAACCGATCAGATTCCGAGCTCCAACCAGAGATGTTCACAATCTGTTCTCTCCGTCTCTCTCTAGAGCCTCGTTCGAATCAATTCCCGTTTGTGAGATCGTATGTTAACTCGAATTGTTTGGTGTATGCAGGTATGAAGCAGTCAGTTGAGCTTCCCTCCAAGCTTGCACCAGCCCCAGCCCCAGCTCCCCCCCATCGCTGGCACGCAAAAGCGGCAGGCAAACATGGTCTGGCGTGGCCGCTTGGCTGCCAGAGCGCTGTGGCGTAGATTGGCCGGGATTCTGCCGCTGTGGCTGGTGCTTGTTACGTACTTTTTGCGTCGCCTTGGAGGCTGCCTGCGGATTGTTCGAGAAAGAGGGTGGGGCCGGGATTTGATATCTAATCTGGCTTCTGAGCTCTAGATAGTTTGGGGGTTTGATGGTAAGAAATAGTGGAAGAAAGAGATTATAGATCTTTTCTATTTCAATCTAATTGTGATCTTCGCATCTCTTCGATTCATCTTCTGGTGTCACTTGTTACTTTCTACCTCGCAGCCTGTTTTTGTGCTACTGGAGCTTGTCGCTTTGATGCTTCAGTTCTAAACTACTCCGCCAAGCAGCTACCTGTAACCCCACCATAGACGACATCCAGCAGAGTTCCGAGTGCTTCTAAGACTTTCGTGCTTCAATCTAAACCACTTCTACCCCCGTTCTCTTCCTTCGGGGAGCTTGCTCAACTCCCTAACAAAACGACTCTCTCATCCAACCTTCATCATGGCGTCGCACGTCGTCGTCATCGCCACGGATCTGAGGCGCACAACCGTCAAAGTCAACCCCGGCACATACCTATCAGACGTTCTCCAGGAAGCTTGCAAGAAGCTCAGCCTTGACAGCGACAAGTTCCTGCTAAAGTAGGTGTCAAGCCCAAGACATTATGAACCTCTCATCACATTTTCTTCATGTCTAACACCACCGTCTAGACACAAACAGAAACAAGTCGACCTTTCTGTACCGTTCCGCACCTCTGGCCTCATCGCCGGCGCCAAGCTGGAGCTCGTGTTAAAGTCAAAGACTCCCTCCGCTGTGCAAATCGCCCTACAAATCCCCCAACCCGAAGCCAAAGAAATCCCCGGAGGCCGATTAATCAAAAAGTTCCCCTCCGACTTGTCAATATGGCAGGTGATGCGACAGTTTGAGAGCGGCGAGGCGAGCGCGGGCAAGAACATCAACATCACCGCCAGGGGCGTGGCCCAGACGGTCGACACCAACAACTCCGGCGCCGGCCAGCTGTACTACGAGACACCGGTTTTGAACATCATGGGGAGGGAGCTTGGGTCGTTTGCCGACTTCCAGAAGACGCTGTCGCAGCTGGGCCACAACTCTGGCAATGTCCTGATACGGCTGACGTTTAGGAGGACTGAACAGACGCTGTACGAGGCGATGGAGCAGATTGGCGTCTTTTTCAAGGAGGAGGCGAAGAAGAAGGAAGAGGAAAAGGATAGTGCGGCCTCAGGCGCTCAAGAGGAGACACCAAAGAACCCACCGGCGGATGGAGATGTTCCCATGGCTCAGGCTCCAGCAGAGCCTGTGAGCAATACGGCTGAAGCCCGAGAAGCAGATCATGCAGCTCCTCAAGCCACACAGGACTCATCACTACAACTCGATGCACATCAGACATTGCCCGAAGGAAATAATTCGGATCCCCAGTCACGCCTCCAACCAGTCAATGTATTTCTCGCCCCTACGAATTCGACTCCTGCCGCTGCTCTCCTCCCAGCTGAAGAAAGTGATTTCACACCGACCGTCGCTCATGCCCAGCTGCATCAACAGCGCCTGCTAGAAAGCTCTCGCAATAAGCGGCTCCTCTCCGACAGAGAAATCGAGGAAAAGGAGGCAGCTGAGCAAGCCAAGATTGATGCCGTTAAGTCTGTGCTCATCAAGGTGCGGTTCCCAGACAATACCAGCAGCGACTGGGAAATTGGTCCGTCAGACACGGGTGCCTTCTTGTATCAAGCCGTGCGGCACGTCATGGCCAGCAATGAGCACTCCTTCCACCTCGTCATTCCTGGTAGCAAGACGGTGATTAAGGACGACGATACCCCCAAGCACAATCTAATACGGGCGTATAAGCTCTCGGGCAGGGTGCTCGTCAGTCTGGTGTGGAATGATGATGTGCCGGCTGATATTCGAAAACGGCCCTTTCTCAAGTCCAACTTTGCTCAGCAGGGCCAAGAAATCAAGGTGCCTGAGATACCGACAGCTGAGGATGATAAAGACGGACCATCGGTGGCACCCAAGGTTCAGCAGACACCGACGAATAGAGACGGGGGAGAGGGCTCTGGGAAGAAGATGCCAAAGTGGTTCAAGCTTGGAAAGAAATGATTAATCAATAGCGAGCAGTGAAGTTGTTTTTGTTTTTTGTTGGGTTTTCCGCATCCAAAGAAGATGTACAGCGGAATAGCATAATGTATATATATATCACGGGCAGTTTTACAGCAGAGACGCAAGAACAGAAGTTGCATACTCAAGACAGGCAGCACATGTTTCTTAAAGCATTAATCAAGGCATTTTGTACCCATCATGCTGGGCGGTTGAAGGTTCAGGGAAGAAGAAGAAAATTTTCTAGGTTGGGTCATAAAGACGGCATGTCTTGAAGAGTTTAAGAAATTCGATGAACGAAATCGCAGCTATATAAACGCTGCTGCGCCCGCATCAAAGAGCCCCATTTGAATTCAATCAAAATTCATGACCACGCCAAATCCATGCGAAACCCGTAGGTGTTTTTTTAATTCATTTCCCTTGTTGAAATAATTTTTGTTTTTCCCCATTACCAAGATGAATCTCTCCCGCTCGCTTAAAGAAGAAATCGTTTAGTGAGCACGACGAGACTCGGCGATGACGCGCTGGAGCTCATCGACCTTTCTCTTGGCACGGCCAAAGGTACCGAGCCTCTTCTTGGCCAGCTTACGGGCACGCTTGTCCTTGCTGTTTCGGAGCAGTTCGATGACACGACGCTCGTAGGGGGCGAGGCTATATAGTAAAACAAACACTCAACGTCAGTATACATCCTTTTAATTATACATCTTTTTTCTTCTTCCTTGATCCCAAGATAGAAGATTGCAAAACAGTAATAAAAAAGATGTGAAAACTCACCCAGCAACCTCCTTGACGACCTCACGCACGAAAGCGGTTCGCTTGCTCAGGTGGCCCTTGGTGCGAGAAACACGGGGCTTGACGACACGAGCAGTGGTCTTCTATATTCAGGCAAACACAAACCATAAAACGTCAGCGTCCATCGTCTGCCGAGATCAAGGTTGGGGGCAGAGATCCTCCACGAGGTGAGATCGCGAGTTGTATTGACGTACGTGGCCCTTGTTCAGGCCAACGGCCAGACCGGTCTTTGCAGGCGTTTCCTTAGCCATCTTGAATGAATTGTCGACTGATCGAGAAATTTCGTTGTCGAAAGAGAGGAGGAGTAAAAAAAAGAACGTCTCTTTTTTTCTTCCACAACTTGGGAAATTCGACAGCGCTAGTGGACAATTTTTGGCGAGTTGTGTGGATAGGGTCGGTGTGTCTAATTTTCCGGGCGGAGGTTGTGGGTCACGTGCACGAGGGTAAGCGATAAGATAGACATAGAGCTGGGGGGGGGGGGTTTTTTGGCTCTGGCAGAGAGTGAACGTTGAAGCGGTGTGATTGGTGAAAATGAGGGCAGTTCTTTTCTGAATTGGGATAGTGCATAATCTAGGAGCTGTGTTATGTAATGGCAAAACCGCGACTCACTGAAGCCATGATTGATATCCTCGGTATCAAAGACAGAGACGTACGATGGGAAACTCTTAGGTGAGGGTTTGCACTTCTTGCTCAACTGAGCAGCAAATTGCAACACGCAAGCAAATCATTCAATTGGTCACATTGAGTTTGACCCGTCTTATCTAAAGCCTCTGCTCGTGCCCATTAGCCAAAGCACAGTGTCATAGCCATACTCGTAGCTGAGTCTTGCCAACTCGCACGTGTGTACTAGAGGAATTCTAGAACAAGGCTTATCTCACAGCACGTCTTCTTTCACGAGTCATGCGGCGGTTGTGTTGAGAAGCTAAGCTGTAGCCTCACGAACCAGTTGCTAATGCAATAGATATTTCCGTCGGTTAGCCGGCTGGCAGTAGCTAGGATTGGTCCAGGGGGAGGAGAGAAGATACAGAGCGCGGATTGCTCGACTCTTGTGTGATAACGGGCAGGGTCCGAAGCCATGTCCGGATCGCCAATCGAACTCGATCATACTTGAGCTTGATAATGGCCTGTCTTTTCCCGAGGCACAAGTAAGGGGTCACGAGCCACGGACAGGGCCATACGTAGCATCAGCGAGCAAAAGAGAACGTTGAACACCCTTGCTCCGCCGTTTGGCGATGCAGCTGCTCGTACTTGTGCAGTAGGTATCATGTACACTACAGATTACAGCAATTAATCCGACAGAGCTTCCCCTCATGGTCCCTTTTCTCCCCCGCTTCATTCCTTGAGCTAGTTGTTGGCCGTTCGAGGTGAGAAACAACAGACCAACCGGCAGTCGTCAGAAGGGACGCTAAGGCGGAACTGTGTCGTCTTGCATCCCAAGCGGCGTTTTTGGTCGCCATCGTTGCCCATTGGCGCTCTGCTCATCGTCATCAAGGCGGCGACAAGGGCGCTTAATTCCATGATAATGTCCCGTACGGCTGCCCCAGACTCCATAGCAAAGGAGGAAAACGAGGTGATTTCCCCAATAGCGAACCCCCCCTTTATCGCTGCCCCGGGCCACTGACTGCTCGGCTCCGTCGCGCCCGTTATAAGATGGGCTCACATCCTAGACCGTCGTCTTGGAGTCGTCAGATCACGCCCGCTTGCATTACAAGGACACCTTCTGTGTTTGGAAGTGCCTGACAGCTGCCAATGCTTTGTCCATGCCATTGGACGGGTGATTTAAGGTATGAGGCGGTGGTCAGGTCGGCACACGGTGACGTAGTTTTTGGAGAGACGGGCCAGGACCGGCTCAGGCGATGGATCGTGGATGATGGCTTTGGGGGCGAGTTGAGTTGAGACAGAGGCACTTGACTCGGACAGCTCACGATTCCATGTTGTTAGCGCGCCGCTGCTGGCACTGCAATGTCAATGACGACCTGCTGTACTACACTGTGAAAATCAATTGATTGATCAATCGCCAATTCTCGCAGAATGCCATCATTCAATGCAGGTGTGCATCTGCATCCGGCTCTCGTTATCAGGGGGTTGATCAATTTCCCCCTGGTGACTTGCGGTCTGTCTGCTTCGTCTGTCCTGTCCTGTGCTCCCTTTGCTCCGTGCTGTACCCGTGCTACCCGTAGCTGTACTGTCCCTGTCTGTACCTGTGCCTTACTCCGCACGTCTGCACTGCCTACTAGGTAGGTACCTTCTAGTAATAATTGTCCGGCTTGATCAATGTCCATGACGCTTCAACGTTTTCACCTCGTGTAGTACTGCTAGGCAAGGTAGTAGTACCTAGTAATGCGTACCACATATCGTCAGGCAATTCTCTCCCCTCTTTTCCCTTCCTCGTCCTTCTCTCCTCTCCTTTCCTCGTCCCAATTCCCCGCCCCCAAAAGATGCAATCAGCAACAGAAGCAACACCACTCCTCCCCTCCCCAATGCTACTGTACCTACTGTACTATGCCTCCTCTCCTTGTGTTAGTGCCTAGTGTACATAGAGCTCAACTCGCAAAAGGCCAAGTGCTAACGCAAGCACCAAAGCGCGGGGTGACCCAGCCTAGCGGGGGCCCAAAGAGGGGGGGCTGGACCTCTTTTTCCTCTAGGCCCTGTCTCTTGTCTCTTTAGCGCCTTTACCTACTAAGATAGGGCCCGCTGCGACAGCTTCCCCGACGCTGCTGCTTCTGCTGCTGCTGCTGCTGCTGCTGCGCATGTATGTACGAGTACATGATAGCAGCGAATGGACCCTCTTAATACCTCAGTGTGTCTTATTGCACCGAGTGCGTGACTCGCTTCTTTCTGCTCTCATCTCTCATCCTTTTCCCCCTTGTGCTCGCTCTTCTGTCGTCTTCATCATCTTTTTCCAAACTTGTCTCCCTTTTCTTCTGCCCAGCTGCGACAACGACGCGCTCACAATGAGACGACGATAAAACGCCTTGCTACACCGACGTCATCAGCACCCACTCTGTCGAGATAAGGCGAGGCAGCGACTTCACCTCCATTCTTGCCCATCACCACCATCGCCAACCAATCCCGAGCGTCTTCACCGTCCCATGTCGCTGCGGAAGCAGAAACTGCAATAACAGAGGGGGGAAACAAGAAAGAAAAAAAAAACACTACATATACAACCCAAACAGGAGGGATAGCGCAGCAAAAATCTCCCTATATACAGACACGGAGACCACATCATCCTTGGACAAGCAGAGCAAAAAAAGACTCCCTCACCATGTCCAGTCTCCCGTCACAGCATCCTACCCTCTCCCTCCACCTCACCGACCTCACCCTCACCCCGCTCATCACCTCCTCCTCGTCGCCCACACACCTCGAATCCCTCACTTCGCTCACCTCGAGCGCCATCACCTCCCAGACCACCGCCCAGCGCGCCAACCTCGGCCGCCCCCAGCGCATCATGGTCGAGTACCCCGACTCCGGCGCCGTCGTCCTGCAGTCCTACCTCGACCCCCGCGAGTCAGGCGGTGGCCACTCCGAGTCCGAGCCCGGCTCCAAATACAAGCACGGCCACAGCCACGACCATGACCATGACGCCGACGCCGATGCCGATGCCGACCCGGACGACGCAACGGCCATGACCGGCGACGACGCCGCTGCCCCCGTCCTCATCGGCGTGGTCGTCGCCGCCTCGTCGGACGATGCGAGGGAGGCCCGCCGCGCTGCTGCCAGGCTGGAGCGCATCGGCCGCGAGTTTCAAAAGGAGTGGGCGGCTCAGGGACTGGAGCAGGACACTGACGGGAGGAGCACTCCTGAGTGAGGCCAGCACGCCTTCATACCTCCAGCAGCAATAACAGCAACAATTTACGAGAACCATGGATGGTATATATAGCCCATCCCCCCATCTCTGCCAGCGACAAAGCTCGACACCGAACCAGGCGGAGTCGGCTTTTATTACAGCTCAAAGAGAATGGGATCCGAAAGAAAGTCAGCCGAGGCGCGTGCTAGATGAGAGAAGCCGCACTCGAGCGAAAATAATACATGGGGTGCGGAAGATGACAGCATTTTTTGGGAAGCGCGGCGCAGAGAAGAGAAAAAAGGACGAGTATACAACGCGCGTTAATGAGAAAGATGGCTAGGTCGCTCTTTTTTACCTGTTGTTTTTTTCTTCTTGTCTATTCTATATTTTATATTTTCTTACTTGTTTCTCCAAATCTTCACGCACACAGAGTCAAGAGTCGGGTTATAGCATACAGGAGATTTAGCTACCACGTTGGCTCCACTGGCGTTTTAAAACAGGGCTATCATAGGCAATTGACTTTTCATCTTGAGGTTTATTTTGTTCAATTTTTTTTTCTCATTTCATCTATTTGCGATATATATAAAAAGGAAATCGAACGTTTCCTTTCATCTCAGAGTACAGTCGTCACTGCGTGAAATCATATTCCCCTCCTTTTTTTTAGGGCAACCTGCGTTTTCTTTCCACATGTTTTTTGGTATAATTTAAATTTTCATAGAAGAGTGTTTTATTCCGTCTGCTGTAAAATTTAAATGAGCTGCTGGAAAGCGCGGTTGATGGGAGAGCGAACGTTGGGGACGTCCTTCCAGAAGTCGATGGTGAGGAGAGCACGCTTGGTGATACCCTCGGGGGTGAACTCGAATTTCTGTAGCATGAATTAGCAGGCTGTTTCTTTCGTAGTGGTTTACTTTGTTTCTTCTTTCTGCTCCAACGTACCTTGTAGACATCCTTGTAGGCACCAGAGGCACCGAATCGGTTGAGGCCAAACTGCTCGTGAGTGTAGCGCTCCCAGCCCATGGTGCTCATCACCTCAATGGACAGAGAGGGGATGCCGTCGGGCAGGACGGAGAGTCTGTACTCCTTGGACTGGGCATCGAACACCTCGAAGCAAGGAATAGAGACGATGCGGGCCTTGACGTTGTGCTTCTCCAAGAGGACCTTGGCGGCATCCACGGCAATGCAAACCTCGGAACCGGTTGAGACCAGGGTGATCTGGGCACCCTCGACCTCCTGCAGGACGTATCCACCCTTGATGGCCTTCTCGATGATGGAGCCCTCGAGCTGGGGCAGGTTCTGGCGAGACAGGGCAATGATGCTGGGGGTGTGCTTGGAGGTCAGGGCAATGTAGTAGGCAGCGCTGGTCTCGTTGCCGTCAGCAGGGCGCCACACCATGCAGTTGGGGAGGGCACGGAAGTGAGCCAGAGTCTCGATAGGCTGGTGAGTAGGACCGTCCTCGCCCAGACCGATGGAGTCGTGGGTAGCGACCCAGATGACTCGGACGCGGGACAGGGCGGACAGACGGACGGCACCGGCAGCGTAGGAGACAAAGTTGAGGAAAGTACCACCGTAGGGAATGATGGTTCCGTAGGCGGCCAGACCGTTCATGATGGCACCCATACCATGCTCACGGACACCATATCGGATGTATCGTCCGGAGTAGTCGCCGAGGCCGGTGGCAGGGGGCTGGAAGTCGACGGCCTCCTTCCACCGAGTGAGGTTGGAGCCAGTCAGATCGGCAGAACCACCCTGAAGCTCGGGGAGGATGGTCTGGACCTTGCTGAGGACGGTCTCGGACAGCTTTCGGCTGGCAATGGCAGCGTCGCTGGTGCTGTACACAGGCAGGCTCTTCTCCCAGCCCTCGGGCAACTCGCCCTTCAGGCGGCGAGTGAGGTCAGCGTGCTCGGCGGGGTACTTCTCAGCGTACTGAGCGAACAGCTTGTTCCACTCCTCCTCCTTGGCGGCACCCTCAGAGGAGTGTCTGCCGTAGAGCTCGGCAACCTCCTTGGGGACGACGAAGCTCTCCTCGGGGTTGAAGCCGAACTTGGTCTTGAGCTGCTTGATGTCGTCGGCCTTGAGGGGAGAGCCGTGGACACCGTGGGTGCCCTCCTGGAGGGAGCCGAAACCAATGGTGGTTCGCAGCTTGATGATTGAAGGCTTGTCCTTGACGGCCTGGCACTTCTTGATGGCGGCCTCCATGGCCTCGAGGTCGTGGTCGCCGTTCTCGACGACCTCGACGTGCCAGCCGTAGGCCTCGTAGCGCTTGGCAACATCCTCGGTGAAGGCAACGTTGGTGTCACCGTCAATGGAAATGTGGTTGTCATCGTAGATGCAGATGAGGTTGCCGAGCTGGAGGTGGCCAGCCAGGGAAGAGGCCTCGCCGGAGACACCCTCCATCAAGCAGCCATCACCGAGGAAGCAGTAGGTGTAGTTGTCAACCAGGTTGAAGCCGGGCTTGTTGAAGGTAGCGGCAGTGTGAGCCTGGGCCATGGCCAGACCAACAGCATTGCAGATACCCTGACCCAGAGGGCCGGTGGTGACCTCGATACCGGGAGTATCGTGAGCCTCGGGGTGGCCAGGGGTGATGCTGTCAACAGTCTGTAGGTAGAAGACACGAGTTAGTGCTGCTCGACATATCCTAGCCTCTTTTGCATAGGCCAGGCTAATTGAGCTTTTTTTCTTCTTCTTCTCTTGTTCAGTTCGGAGCTTGGCGCAAACTTACTCGGAAGGCCTTGAGGTCATCGATGGTCAGGGCGTAGCCGAACAGGTGAAGCAGAGCATACTGGAGCATGCAGCCGTGGCCGTTGCTAGATTGGGGCAAAAAAAAGCACCTGTTAGTCTCACGATTCGCAGAGCGGGGATATCTCTCTCTCCTCTATTTCCTTCAGAGGGAGGGGCGGGACGGCGAGAGCACTCACGAGAGAACAAATCGGTCACGGTTCAGCCAATCGGGGTTCTTGGGGTTGAACCTCAGGAACTTGTCCCAGAGAACGTGGGCAATGGGAGCCATGCCCCTGCGATATCATCGTTAGCAGCCAGCAACGGGCGGAAGTGGCGGGAGCGGAGCTTCGCGTCACGAAGCGTGGCCAGACTCACATGGGGGCACCGGGATGTCCCGAATTGCTCTTGAAGGTGGCATCAACCTGGAATCGCACAGCAAGTCAGTCAATGCTCTCCGTCCTTGTTCTGCATCTCTCGTCTGTCTGTCTTGCACTTCTTTTTCTCGTCTTTCTCGCGTTGGTGCCTCGCAGCCTCCACCACTGTCGTCGGGCGTAACCAAAACTTTCCAGCCCAAAGCTCTCACACAATGGAGGGGCAATGGCGGGGTAAAAAAGCAAGGGGGGAAAACCATAAACATAAACATACCGCGAGCAGGCGGATGGTGTTGATGGCCTTCTGGTCAACCTCTGTGTAGCCCATGATTGCGAATGGTCGGATCTGCGCTATAGAAGAAATCGGGTATCAAAGTAATTGGGAATATGGAGAGAGAGAAACGGACGGGGCCTGATGGGGGGAGGGCCGCATATAAAGCTGCACAGGTGTTGAGGGAACGTGGAACCTTTTTTGTTGAGGGGTTAATGTAGGTTATGTCACGGATTAGGGGATGCTTAGCTCAGGCCATCCATCAATGCTCTCCAGCTGCTAGGGAACCTTGGAACCTTGGAACCCTCTATCGGCCCCTCTACATCAGCCCTGGAAAGCTCCCCAAGTTCCGTAGCCCCTCCAATGAGCCACTCTGATGCCGCCCTACTGGAGCCCCGGGGCAGCGCAGCCAGGCAACGGCAAATGGCAATCGGAGCGCAAGTTCCAGCGGGGCCCGTTTCCGCTACTGGGAGCCCGCCCGTGGATGTACAGTAGCTTGTTGCGGCTTGCTGCAGCGCCGATTCGCCCTCTTACTGTGTGTGCGTGTTGTTTCGTAGGTACTGAAAGGATTTTTAACGTGGATTCCACGCTTTCCAGGTTTTTTTTTTTTTTAAACTCCGTGCTCACCTTGTGACTTATGGTCCCCTGTAAGTTTAGTAGTAGTATGCAATTTCTGCGAGGAACCTTTACGAGGAACCTTTACGAGGAACCTTTACGAGGAACCTTTACGAGGAACCTTTACTACAGGTACCTACACATGGGTCAATGGAATCAATCAATGGTATTACCTCTCACCTGGCTGGCACATACATAGTGCCATTAGATGGCATGCACTGCTGCTTACCTCTATAGTAGTAGACACAAAAACGTCTTCAGAGGCAACAGAGGCAACAAGATCTGCCGCCCACTTGACGCAATCCTACCCACCGGGCAAAACGCCCCATTCCCGCAACAAAGAGCGGAGACTCTAACCGCCCTGACAGCAAAAGACATTTGAAGCCATCAATTCCATTGTTCCTTGCCTTGTGCAACGGCAACCTGCAACGGCATCCCGCATCCGGATACTCCGTTTCGGCCCGGCCTCTGACGTAGGGGCTGCTGATGGACCTTATCATCGCCTCACTCAAATCTCACAGACAACGGGAGTCACAAACGGATGTGATGGATGGATGGTTACAGGCTCCCAGGCCAGGCAAATCACTCTCTCTCTGACCCTCGTGAAACAACTGCAGCAACGTCTCCAAACCCGGGCAAGCCGCCAATGCAACTTTCAGACGCGAACTGCACCAAGTCCATCTATCCATCCACACACACGATAGGCTATCCTTGACACTCAATGCCTATCCGCGTCACCTGCAGCAGAATCCTTGGCCTTGGCCTTTATAAGCGGCCCTCGAGCGTTATTCCTAAGCAATCGTTCATCGCCTTGCCAAGCGAGTCCACCAATCAGACAGACCAAATCAGACACCTGAGCGGCTGGCGCTATTCCAATAGCCGATCTAGCATCCCAGAAGCTGCGCGTAAAGCGGCGCTGGCCGGATCGTTTCTTTAAGACGGGGCTGAAAGTCAAAAAGGATTTCAGGCTATTTGTTGCCCTCGAATTTAGGGAGGACTAGCAATAAGCATTGATGAATAAGTTCGTATGTAAGCATGTGTCGGCACCACCACGAGGATGCAATCGAATGAAGCACAGTGAAGATGAGTTTTGCCATCTGCCGTGTTAAGGAAATCTGCTGAGAGCTGCTATTCTTATCATTTGTGTGTATTGGCGTAAGATGGAAGAAAGAGAAATGAACTGAATTACAATACACTCATTCTCAAGTGAGGCTATCAGCGCTATGTGCCTATATCAATTTTACCCACTTTCCGTGAGAAACTCAATTTTTCACCACATCAAATCCCCCATCTCATTCAACCAAATAATCCATCACAACAACAACAACAACAACAACAACATATAAACAATGGTTAAAAAACAAGCTCCCAAAAAGAATCCGTCCAAAAAAGATAAACAAACATCGTCGGCTGACCCCATCCCACCCGTCGACCCCCAAATCCTCATCCATCAGCATCGCATCCTCAAGCTCTTTTCAGATGCCTTCAATCCCGTCCTCTCATCCGAGGACTTCACAGCCCGCCTCCAATCCATAAAACAGGCCCTCTTCAACCGGGAATTTGACACCGCTTTTGGGACAGAGGAGAATCTTCAGGCGTACGCTGCAAGATGGAGTCCTACCAGAGCCCTGTGCTACTCGTCCATCTTCCAAACCATCGCCCACCACTTTGATGAGATGGCTCTCACATCGCCTCCTCCTACCAATAACGACGACTATGATGAAAACAGCCCAGACGCAGCCAGCATCGAAACTTCAGATTCAAAACCCCGCAAATCAATCAAAATGCTCTGCATTGGCGGCTGCGCAGCCGAACAAATCGCCTTCGCCTCCCTCCTCCACCAAACAAACTCCTCCGGCCACCTCACTCTCCTAGACGCCGCCCCCTGGACACAAGTCGTCGCTCTTCTCCAAAACCACATCGCTTCGCCGCCTCTTCTATCCAAATACGCTTCCGCAGCCATAAAGGCCGCAAACACGCCTCTCCTTGAGCAGGCCCAGCTCGAGACAACTTTCTCCCAGGGCGACATCCTAGCTTTGGACAAGGAGGCGCTGTCTTCGCTGCTTGGCCGCGAACCGCTCACTGTGACGCTAATGTTTACGTTGAATGAACTCTACACCAACGGAGGCATTGGTAAAACGACAAAGTTCTTGAAATTGCTAGGCGAGGTCATGCCGGACGGGAGCATGCTCCTCGTCGTGGACAGCCCGGGCAGTTACTCAGAAGCCGCCGTGGGAAAAGAGCAAAAGAAATATCCTATGCAGTGGCTGCTGGATCATACTCTTATTGATCCTCGTGCCCCATCTCCGGGCTACGAGTGGGAAAAGATTGAGTCTCACGACTCGATATGGTTCCGCCTTCCAGATGGTCTCTCTTACCCTATTCAACTGGAGAACATGCGTTACCAGATGCATCTATATCAGCGGAAGAGTACGTCCCCAACTCAATGAAATTCTATTAGGAGAGGATGGTTCAAAAAAGAAAAAGAAAGAAAGAAAGAAAGCTATAGTTGATAAAAGCTACTCTTGAGTTGCCATGTATAAAAAAAGAGCCATATCAGGTCTTTTCGTCAGAGATATCTATCTATGCCCACACCAGCTTCTTCAGCGAGTGGCCTAGTTGCTCGAGTAGCCCGGTGCTGCGTCTCGCCGTGTCCAGCGAAATGATATCGCCCTTCTCCACCAGCTTCTTTCGCTCTCCTCCCTCCTTGACCTGCTGCCGTTCGAAAGCAAGGCGCTCAATCTCTGAGCATATCGTGTCGATGATCTGCATCTCTGTTTGCCGTGGCCCCGCCCCGCTCGCCGGCAATGAAGAATCGGCGTATGGCGCCTTGAACGCAAGCTTGCGAATGGCAGGCTCCTTGGACGCGTTTGCTCCGGAGAAAAGGCCGGCGAAGCCAGTCGGTGCGGGTAGAGGCTCACCGGTAGCCGTAAACTTGGGTGCGTCTTTGGTCGACAGTGTACGGGTGTTCCTCCTCCGCACGTCGCTTTTGCCCGGTTGATACGACACCACGAATCCCACGTTCCTCGTCTCGTTCATGTGCGCCTGCGAGATGGTAGAGGTGATGTAAGTGCCGATTTTGATATTCGTGATGCTGGCAAGGGTAACTCTTTCAAAGGACGATACCTTGTCCAGATCCCAGTCAAAGCGGCAAAAGTACAGCGCAGCATCCGTCAGGAGAAGGACGGTTTCTTCCATTGGCCACGATTTGAGAACGTTGGCGGCGTTGGGACTGATCAAAACCCAGCCGCCGTGGAATTCTTCATTGACGTCTGCCACGACTCGCTTCTGGCACAGCTCCACGGCACGCTCCCGCATTCTTTCTACGGAAACAGCTGGATCCTTGGTCATCATGTCCATCTCGAATTCTTCAAATACTTTGGCACTGACATTTCCGAGCAGGAAATCTATGGCAGCTTGGCTGAAGTAGTCATTGACCATGCTAAAGAGGAGATGATGATTAGCCAGAGAGCTTAGAAAGAAACAGAAAAAAACTCACCCAGTATAGAGACGTGTTAGGGATATGCCGAGATCATTTAGTGCCCCCCTGTAATCCCTCTTTCGTGTCCTCGTATAATCACCTTTCATAGCGGAGGTAGAGGCGTACTGCTTTGAAACGGCATCGCCGTTGTCAGCCCAGAGAGTATTGAACCAGGCCGTCTCTTGGTCTATCTGCGCACTCATGTCTATGCCTTCTTCTTTCAATTGTAAATCTAGCAAGTGTTTTGCAAAAGAGCTCTGGCAGACGTTTGTTCGGTCCAGGCAGTCCATACAATTTGTCCTCAGGACACCTTGTTGCTTACGGACCAGCTGGCCATTGTTCTTCACCGTGCTGCCCAGCGTTTCTAACTGATTTTTCAATGTGGACAGCAGATGGCTCACATTCTCAAACTTCATGCCACGACAGGCGTGGTGAAAGTCAAACCACTCAAACGGAATCTTTGCCTTGTCATCGAGCCCATCGTTGATGCGCGCCACCGTATTCTGATATTGCGTTCCGATAGGGCCCTCAACTCCACGTTTCTCGACAAGGTTGACAATCTGTACCGTGCCGTAAGACGCCGAGAGCCTTTCAAAATGCTGCTTGGCGGCATTGTAGTTTGCGTCCTCAGAGTGCTGCAAAACTGGCACAGGCTTGAGCGCGTAGGCAGTCTGGGTAAAGAAGAGTGGAATGCTGCCTCTTATCTGAGTAAACGAATATACTGGAGAAGAGGCATCCCATGCAGGAGATGAAAGGATCTGCTCTGTCTCGACAAAGTTGGCTGTATAGCCGCCCTCGTCAATACCGCGCCGGAGGTATCGCAGACCAGCCCTCTTAGTTGATCGTCGCGATATGAGGGTGATGAGGTAGCTCTTTTCAGTAGAACGCAGCTCTAGAGAATGCCTCGCCGTACCCGAAGGCGGCGAGGCCGGAGCAGATGGCGGGGGCGAGAGGTCCTTGAGCTCCATGGATTCTGTTCCAGGGTCGTCTATCTGAGGAGGCTGAGAATCCGCCACAAAGGTTCTCTGACCGACAAAACCCTGCATCAGAGGTAGGGTCAAGGCATCTTGTCCAGCATCTATAAAAGGTTGAATAATATGCCGGTTCCAAAAGAACGTCTTCTTGGCCTGCTCATAGAGGGAGCCATTGGGGTTAACCACCGAGGCACTGTCACTCGGACTGCGAGTTATATCCAGGTCATAGGAAAAGTAAAAACTACGTGATGAGCCAAACAGTATTTGGACGGTCCGAAGCAGCTTCGGAAGCAGCGTGGATGCCGGAGAGAGACTCTCATCCGCTTCTTGTAGGCTGGCGAGACTAACCACTGGGGTCTGTGATGCCGATGGCGCAAGGGGCGGCGTGGATGTTGGCGAGTTGCTCATTCCCATAGTCCTTCTCTGGTCGACTGTCCACCCGCTTCGACTAAACCAGCGCTGTGCAAATCTCCCATAGCTGCCCCGTCTCCGGATCACGTCTTCGGCAACGCTGCTCTTGGGGTCCGGCGGAACGTCTCCTTTGTCGACAACCTCGTCGTCGACTTCTTCATCAGGAGTCGAAATTGGTACCTCGCCATCCTCGTCACTGCTGCTATCTTCATCATTGTTCACGCTGTTGGACGACTCGGTACGCAAAAGACGTGCCGTCTTGCGCACCGATTCCTCGGCATCACTCTGCGACGAGCACGGCGTGACGGCCACTTGAGTGACGACATAGATGGGCAATCCAAGCACCTGGGCCACCTGCTCTCGGCGTGTAATCGTCACCAGATACGTCAACCGCGACACCGTAATCAATCCTGGCGACTGTTTAACACGCCATCACATCACATCGACGCCTGCCCGGGACTCACCAATGACGCCGAGCGCTTCAAACCACGAATCGGGCTTTGCCGAATCAGGGGCCTGGTCGCGTGCCGCCGACACCGACGCATCGCCATACTTGACTCTCGCAGGCTGGAAGGGCTTCTGTCCCTTGGAAGACAATGGCTGGATGATGAGGCCGTCGACAGCGGCAAAGATTAAGACCTTGCGCGCAAGACCCGGCATCGTGCGGGGTCTGTGTCTCACCGCAGGAAACTCCGAGAATCAGAAGAAATGCCGGAAGTCGGTCAAGGAGTCAAGAGCCGGGGCTCGTGGCTACAAGGACGAGTAGGAGGAAGCCATTGGGGTGATGTTGAATCGAGGCGAATAGGTAATGAAGTTGTATTGAAGCGAAGTTCAACGTCATCAATTACACGTACATCTACTCCATACCTCTAGTAGGTACATCCGCCTGCGCCCAGAAACCGCAAACCCCCCCTAGAGCTACGAGTTAGTGCTGCTTAGGCGTTGTACTGTAGAAAACGTGGATGCGCTGTCCAACCAGAGATTGAGAGCACTGAACAATGGGGGCTTATGGGGGCCTGGAGCTGTTAAGTCACGGTGATCGGGAGTGCCATCAATCCATCAAATGGCAATCAATATACACCCGACGCTACATGGATCAAATATTAAGGGCATTCGACATTGGCGCCATCTTCCGCAACCTTAGTGAAACCTTGGTGCCCTTCAAGCTGGATGCTCTATTATTATATCCTCAAGCTTCCGAGTGACACATGGACCCCTACTACTACGTAGGTAGTAAGAGGAGAACCACCTCCAACATTCTCCAACAGCGTTTCTATTTCTGGAGCATCTCGACTGCAATCATCGCCCGCCAATTCCTATACTGTACCAATAGCGGGCTACCCTGATAATGCATCAGCAAGTCATACAGACACATCACTTTGAATAAGTGTCGGGGTTATATTCCACCCGAGCTAACCACTGCTACAGAGCACAATCCAGGCGAGCTACCGCCTGCGTGAGATCAAACAGCGTCATCCGTCTGTTGTGCTTCGGATTAGTGAGATGCAGAGGGGCATTGGCGTCGTGGTTGGCCAACGACGGCAGGGATGCTCTGCGAGTCTACAACAAAGAACGAGCAACTCCAGCAGCCATTCTGGAGCTGTCGAGCATCCAACCACTCAGTCCGCGGCCCAGAAAACCCGTGGGGTAGCTCCGTCTGCCCGTCAGCAGCCATGGTCGCCATTTGCATCAACGGACAGGCAGCAATGCATCCCGAGCACCAGTCGGCGTTTGCGGCCTTGGTGGCCAACAGTACGAGCTTGCTTGATGCCACTTGTGGACCTCATCTGCGGTTTGCACGTCGCCAATTGCATAAGCAGGCCAGTGAGGGGTTGCGACGCTGGCAGGACAGGACGACATGATCTGACCGAAACTCGCCTACGCAATGCCCATTCAAACGCATGCATCCGTGCCTGGCTGTGAGCATGAGAAACAGAGCCAGAGGCCGGCGTGATCATGATGGTGGCCGTGATGGAGGTCGTCACCCATGTTCTGAGTGGTGGTGGCACGGCGGCGGTGGTTGCTTGCTTGATTGATTGATTGATTGATTGATTGACGTGGTGTCGACCCCTAGAATAAGCCGGCTGATGATGGGTCACGTCAAGCAAGCAGGAAGAAAAGAGGCTCTACTGTAGCAGTGATGACATGGGCAGATGGCTGGCTGCATCCCATTTGCTGCGATCGCCCATTTGACAGATCTGGCGGTCGTGGTCCAAGGTTGGGACGAGGTAATCTCCGCTAGCTTTCCACGTATGCTACACGCGTTTGTACTACCATAGAGTACCCTGCCGGTACCTCATTCAAGAGCCGAAGCGGCAGCTTTGTTTGGCCTTGGCCCATGACGCTGAAAGGGGAGCGCCAGGGCCTAGAGGGCCTGCTGCAGCCAGGGCAAGTCACTTCGCACCCATCCTGCGCGCAAAGCTACATAGCTGGGGAGGGGGCCAGCGAGCCTGGATTGGGCTAAGCGTCCACCACCTCACCTCACCACTTCACAGGCCAGCACCAGCACTTTTTCTAGGGCCTGGCGTCAAATCTTCCGCTTTCTGTCCTTGGAAACCACCATCACGACCTCTCTTCATTCGCCGTCCCGGCCCCCTGGATCATCAACGAGGCGCCCGAGGACCGCTGCCTGCCTTCTTCTTGTCTTTCTTTCATCTCTTGCCCCTTCTTGACACCCTCGTCTGGTCTGGCCCGTCGAGATTTGTTTGCTCCTGGGCATCGTGCTTCTTTGCCTTTCTCTTCGTGTCTAGCACCGCAGGACGGGTTGGGCTCCTCACTCCTCCTTACGGCCCTTTGTTGTTCAATCTCCTCCGACTTGCCCTCTGTCCTCGCCCACCACCCGCCGCTGCATGGTCTCCCTGATCCATTACTCGCCCCTCTCTCCGTCCCCGACGAGCCCCATTCGTCCGCCGTCTAATCGTCTCGCTGAAGCCGCCAACTAACAACCCCCCATCATGGCCGCTGCCCCCCGACGTAGAAAGCTCATCGGCCAACGACGCCGAGTCGAGGACGAGGGCGACGATGAGGGCCGTCCGGAGACGCTGGAGCTGGATGACGACTCCCTGACCGAGGGCTCCGTCATCTCCGACGACCACGATGGAGCTGATGATAGCGACACCAGCAACATCGACGAGGTGTCACCCACCTCACCCAACGCGCGGAAGTCTGCCAACGGCACCGCAAAAGGGGCCGGCCACAGAGCCGCCAGGGCTGGTGCTCAGGGAGATGGCAACAAGTCTGTGTCGGATACCGAGCTGATGCTTCATGGCCTGTCCATTGCGGATCGGCCGGACTCTGCACAGGAGCTGCAGTTCGACGAGGTGACGCCGTCGCCACCCAAGTCGCCCTCTGCTCCCGTCATTGTCAGCTCCTCGTCTGCCATGCGGTCCCAGCCTGGGCAGCCAGCCAATCGACGCCGACAAGAGCACGAGGATTACAAGCGCCGGAGGGACGAGGACCCGGCCTTTGTGCCCAACCGGGGCTCCTTCTTCATGCATGATCATCGGCATCCGGGGCCGGCCGCGAATGGCTTCAGGCCGTTTGGAAGAGGTCGGGGCAGAGGTGGTGGCCGCGGTGGCATCGGGGGCCCTTTTGCTCCAATGAAGTAAGTCACATCGTCTCTTGTCGTTGCCATGATTACCGTCTCTTTGAGCTCTCTCTATCCCCCACCTGGCCCTCTTTGCCTCATCTGCTAACGTGGAATCACTATGTAGCAACCAGATGCACCACCCCGCCGATCCGACCACAAACTCCCCATGGACGCACGACATGCACGAGACTGTCGCAGACGTGATCCCACGTCGCCCTCGGCAAGTACCTCATGAGGAGGGACCGCCTAACGGCAATGGCTTCATCCCCACGTGCGAGCCCAGTGCTACTCCCATCAACAGAACCTTGTCGACTGAGAAACACATCGGCAACGCTCAAGTCCGCGTCATTCTGCCTACGGTGGCCATCTCGAAGGTGTTCCCTGGCTTCCCGGTCAAGCAGTACACGAAGCTGCCCGATCACCGCCCGCCCCTGCGTAGGGACAAGCCGGTTCGCATCTCCCTGCCGAACCATCCTCCGAGATACATCTTCCCCGCTTCGGACCGATCGTTCACCTTCATACCCCGTGCATTACGCCCCAACCAGCAGCGACTTAGAGGTAAGCCCCGGTCTGCATGGGGCTCTGTGGGTGGATTTTCGCGGAGGACCAGCATATTTGGTGGCAGCTACTATGGTGGAAGCATATACTCCCCCAGTGCTGCCGTCAGCAGGCGGTCATCCATCGTGGTGCACGATAGGGAGGCCATATTTTCGCCTACCGGATCCATCATCTCCCGCCCCGCACCACAGGTCGATACCAGGCCTGTGGTCCGTCTACCTCCGGCTCCGCAAACATTCAATATGCCGCCTGTTGGAGTTGAGGTGCCCGTGGGCCAATCGGACCCAATGTTGATGGCCGGACAGGAGGCTTCGATTGTCGACATGCCCCAGCCACAAACACACCCCCTGCCGCAGAAGCCCAACTTCCAGGAGAACTTCCCGGCATCGATCCCAATGCACCAGCCTCGCCCTCAGAAAAACATTTCTGTTGCGGGCATCGAGTCGCCAACGATGTCGCAGAATGGCCCGGGCTTCCAGCAAGCCTTCCACCAGCAAGTTCCCGTGCAGATGGCAAACGGATACCAGGACTCGCACGCTCGCCGGCCCTCATACTCAACCCATGTCTCGACCGGCACGCCTCTGTCCCAAATCCCAGAGCGGGCTATACATGCCGCACCGTTTCAGCCCAACACGTATGGTCAAACAGCCTACTATGGCGGCCAGCCGTACCAGCCTCACCCTCAACAGGGATACTACTATCCTCATGGCTACTCTGGCCCAAGCATGCCCGCCTCTGCTGCCACCGCGCCTCCATTCATCCCCCAAGGACAGCCGGGCATGCCTGGAAGCTTTACACCTCAGAATCCAATGGAGCAGCCAGGTGTCTCCGTGACGGGGCCACCTGCACCCCCCAATACAAACCTCGTGGCCCAGGAAGTCAATGGCATGGTTTACTATTATGATGCTTCTCAGCTGCCATCGGTAAACCCTTACCAGTCGTACCCTGCCTCACAGCCATATCAGCCTAGCGTGATGGGAATGGGTGGGATGGTGACTCCCAGCCCCGACGGCTTCTACTACCCTCAACCCGCGCCGGGCATGGTCTATTACTCACAATAGCGTTGATTCGTGTGGTGGATGTGACACCGACGCTGACCTGATGATTGGCTTCTCAGTGCCCATCGACCTTTAATAATCATATTGCAGACCCTACACATCTCACTCCTTCTCCTGCACTTTCTTGTTGATTCCTTTTCCCTTTGGTGTCATGGGTTGGGTGCTACGCATCATTCTTATCCATTTTCGCGGTTCGGGTGGTTGGGTGCTCAAAATCATGAACTTTTTTTCCCCTACTTTTTTCAACGTCTGATATTGATTATCTTCATCATGCGTATCCTGGGATGGCCAGCTGGGAACCCCGGGGTGGCCTTTACGTCTTGGTGTGCGCGTGTGTACTGGGGAAATGGACCTTTTTTTTTTCTTGAAAACAAAAAATAAGTATTGGAAGTTGAAGGTTGAAAGATGCTTGCTGCGGCATTCATTTGTGTTAGTTGCGGAAGTTATCGTCACCACGGTCAACAATCGATGACCATCTGCGGAGGGATGGAAAAACATCTTGCGGGATGGCCTTTTCTCTTTTTTCGGTCTGAGCTAAAGAGGAAGAAACGCATGGGTAGCTGGGAGCGATTCTGTAGCGGCTTCATTGCGTCCTTTACCTTTGTTAGCCCGGATGTCCTTGTAACTTCGGGGTTGATTCCTTGTGTGCTGTTCATGGCAGCGGCGTTTAGCGGTGTTTGGAGGCAATTATGTAGTAGCTTTTAAATGTGCGGGAAATGGAGTTGCAATCTGTGGAATATCTTTGTGTCTACTCTCTCTTTTTGAGCTTCATTTGCATATATTTTATTGAGCGAGCAGCTTATTTTCTAAAAACTGGATGGTGAATGTTTTGGTGAAGAATGAGTGATGTCAGTCAATGTTGCGCTTTGAATGCCGTCTGGTGCTATAAACGTAGAAGCTAATAACTTCAAGTGCTATATCAAGTTCTTGGTTGGCTTGAACTATCTCGCCTGCGTAGAGATAGGTTGAGCTACATAAGAAGTTCTTTTTAATGTCAAGGCCATTTATAAAATTCCATGAGTACTCAGGTGGTCATGGATTCGAGCTAGATACCTACCCGTATTTCTCATGTGATGTCGCATTTAGCTCTTCTTTCCTGTATACATACATTACTTTTTTTCCTCATCTAAAGAACCAATCGGTCCCTCGTTTCAGGTTCTATTTCCTCTGCTATTTTTACCAACACTCTATTTCTTCTGTATCGCCATCGCCGATAGCTCCGAGATGTATAGGATTGCCGACGCCCCTCACCGTGATAGGCGCAACTTGCCGAAAGTTGCCATCAGGGTAGCCCCATTTGCTGGGCGTAAAAGTTAATGGAAGATGGAGCTCTGGTGAATAGAATGGATGACGGGACTTTGAGAAGTAAAGTCGGTGCAGTGGAATGAAGTATCTAGAGATATGAAGTATTTGGATTTTACAGAGCTGGGTGAATGCGTTTGCTTCGTAGTCTGAAGTGAATGCTCAGTGTAAGTTGGGATTGCGTCGGAAGGACATAGGAAGTACATATTGAGATTTTGACAGAAGTCAATTGAGCTCCAAAGCTCCATAAAAGCAGGGGAACTCGCGTTTCAGTTAATTTTCTAAGACGCCTTGGCTTTTGTTAACTCTTTCATTGATAACTTATCGCATTGGTTGGAATTGTAGGTTTGAATGAATACCTGTTTTGGCTTGCTTTTCTCATGCATCTGTACCGTCGACTGGTAAAACAGCCGCAAGCTCTCGGGTAGATGCCAGAAAGCTGGCGTACCTAGACTGAGAGGGTCAAAGAGCTATACCCAGGTACTACGTATCTTTGACGAATATAGCTGTGATTTTCCGTCATTGGGGTGTTGAGAAAGTGAATCTTGTCAGGCTGCGAGGTTTGTTAGGCGGACTCGATATCAATGGTGCCTAGGTACAATTGGAGTTCTCCCGGTTGGTCCGCAGGCTGTAATATGGCCCGACTCTCCGCGAGTTTCATGCGTGGATATGCCTTGGTGTATCCCTGGTGCCTAAGATATAGAGGGAAATGATGGTCTTTAAAGGCCTTGTTCCATGCGATAACCAAGGACACGGTTGATAGCACGTCACACTTAGCCTTGAGAAATAGCAGCCTGCGTATGAATTACAACCAGGGAGCACGTTCCCGTCTATGAGGATGGATGCACTCCGTGGTACTACGTAAAGCGCCTGCTGACAGACAGGAAGAGCAAGACGCAAGGGAGTGTAATAGGCGTCTACTAAGATTTTAACGAGTGGTGAACACAATGCAAGGGATGCAGTTGAGCCGGCAGACTACAGGCCAGCCAGGTATGTAGAAGAAGCAAAAAGAGAGAGAATTACCAAGCTTCGGGCAGGGCGCATCGAGCTAGCAATCTCACGTACCGCATTGATACTTGGCTTCAAAGGCTAAAGTCAGACACTGCGTTGAAGCCATGGAAACCTTGTGTAACTTTACACTGCCCAGAGAGCTCCATAGAAATGAATGAGCAAAGAAAAGATAAATCCAGACGTCTCTTTCTCACCAAGAATGATGGTATATTATGTGGCTGGCCCGTGTGAATTGGAGCCTGTTATGGCCATTAAGTTAGGCAGTCCTTTGTGCTAAGAAAGTAATCCATCGAGAGCTGCTCGTCTGTGCAATCCACGGCCTGTCGTGTCCCTCCCAATAACCACCAATCAATGCTGGAGCCTGGTTGGGATGCTCCGACATGCTCGGCTCGGTGACACGATATGTTGCCGCATTCGGCACATCACGCGCACCGAGCGGAGCCAGACAAGCAGAGGTCGCATCGATCCAATTGCTTCACGTCCTCGTATCGCGCTATGGCGACAGGCCCGGGCATTATTACTACGAGTCCTAGTATTACCTGTAGTTCGGGTGTTATTGAAGAGCAGAAGCACCGCAAGTATCGGGTACTTTGGCAGGCAAAAGTACCACCTTACCTGACCAGAACTCACCGAACGAGGCACGTACAGTAGCAGTAGCATCGGGTCTCGGGCTGGCTGCAGTCCAGTTTGTGGTGTTTGTCTGCCTTCGTGTTATTATTACATCTTACTTTGACTTTGGAACGTCAGGCAATCTCCGCCGCCACGACGCCGTACCATGGGATCTTGTTCTTGTTCTCCCGAGCGAGCTGCAAGTTCCAAAGGCCCCCAAAGTGTCGTAATCGGCCTTTGCACAGGCCTGCCTACGAGATGCCGTGGCGGCCGATCGAGCATGAATCGGCCAGCCCTGAAACCGGGACCAGCTTCACTAACACAACCTTATTCGCTGTCTTTGGGATGGCGGCAGCTGGCTGGTAATACATAGCACCACGTAGTCGCCGTCGCCTGAGAGGGGTCGGCCGGTCGCCAAGGCAAGGGATGCTCGAGTAGTGAGTGCGAGGACAGTGTGGATGGATGGGATGGGACGAGACGAGGGAGAGAAGCTGGCGTGGCTCCTCTGCAGCCTGGGCTTTTCTTGTGTCCCGTCTCCTCGCCTCATCCGCAGCCAATTGCTTGTGGGAGTGGCGAGCCGTCCAGGCATCCGGAGCCAGCTAAGCTGCAGTGGTGAGTGGCAGCGCCATTGGCTCTGGCAGTGGCCAACGGCAAGAAGTGAAGTTAGCCCCATGATCAGCGAGAGTTTTGATGTCTGCTTCCATGAGATTTTGAGTTGCCTGCTATCGGCTCCAGTGCCCAGTTGGCAGCCTGGGTTAGTAGTTCTGTAGTCTGTACATACTCGTAGCTCGGGGCTTGGGAATGAATGGATGGGCCGAGGATACCGTAGGCTGAAGCCGCCTTTGTCTCTGGCGACACCAACGTTACCCAAAGTTTGCAAGCAAATGACAGCCACTGGATTTGATTTTTGGATTTGATTTTGATACCAGTACCAGAGAGGTGAAAGGATGCGAGAGCCTCCGATGCGGCACACATGTGATGCAGCGCTCTGAGACAGGACAAGACAGGACAGGACAGGCATCATTTTCGTCTTTTGGCCACCCGGCGCTCTTCTTCTTCCTGGCGTTATCGTGCATCGTGTAATCTGCGCTTGACCGCCTTGGTGCTGGAATTCCTTCGCCCCATGTCGCCATTGGCCGCCATGAGTCCACCTCTTGCAGTCCCCCAGCTCGGGGCAGCGCAGGGATTCATTCCGCCATTGAACCCTCCAGGGCGCAGACAGTAAAGACAGTAAATCCAGGTGCGTAATGCACCGTGTGTCCGCTGCAGCTTACGCGCCGACCTTCTCCGCACTTGTCGCTGCCCGCACTGTGACTTCCTGGAGCTAGTCACATCCACTGTCACGGCCCACTGAGCACCCGCTGCATCAGCGCTCAAGTGTTGTCTGCACCTCAGATGCTTGCGGGTACTGTACCTACTACCGTCGCGGTACCTGAGCGCTCAGTGGCCGCCAAGCTGGCTGAGTGCTCTTCGCCGTGACTCGCCGTGGTCCCACCGCTAAAGTTCAAATCAGCCAGAGCCAGAGCCAGGTCTGCGTCACTGCACAGTCATGTAGCCGCAAAGTACCTATCTCAAGTATCTGGTACTTGCGTTAAACTCTCCAGTTTCCGGCTCGCCTACCCCAGTCAGCCTGGCGTCTGGAGCTTCTGCTTCTCTCCCAACCACGCAATCGTCATCTCTCCTCTTCCTTTCTCTCTTCTTCAACCAACTCCCATTTCCTTCTCCACACAAAAAGCATCACAACGCCTCACACAGCCTCAAATATTGCCATCTGTCCTTTATCGCCCGTGTTTATATACCTGAGCCGCCAGCTCTCGATAGCATCCATCAACGGGGGAAAGTTGTTATCGCGTGAGTTCGCCTCTCCCGGTCGCCCACCGCTTCGTCACCGTCCTAATTGTGCTGCACCTTGCTAACACAGCATCGTCACCACGACAGGCTGCCCATCATGGCTTCTGCCCCCCAGCTTGTTCCGGAGACCATGGTCACCATCAAGGTGACCTTCGAGAATACCACTCGCCGCGTCAAGATGCCCCTGCGCGACATGGTCCCTAATATTCTCGAAGCCAACGTACGTGCTTCCATCAATCTTTCATCGTTATTCCTTCCCCAATCATCACAATTCTTCTCGACAACGCCACCATACTATGCATTGGGTGTCTTCTTTGAATCTCACGGAGATATTGGATCAATGTTGACACTTCTGTTCAGATCCGACACTTCCTCCACATCCCACTTGAGACCCAGGTCATCATCGAACGCTACTCCGACTCTGCCAGCGCCTTTGTTGTTCTCGACTCTAGTAACATGCCGGTCTACAAGCAACTGTATAGAGCCGCCAAAGCCAAGTCAAAGTTGAAGCTGCGCGTGTTTATTCTCGAGATACAGCCAAAGACAACACCAAAACCAGTCACAGTGGAGGACGAACCCGAGGCGTCCGTGGCAGAGACTTACGAGTCTACCGAAAAGATTACTCCTACCGAGAGCGAGGAATCATCGTCAACGGTCGAACCTGCCACAGAGATGTCGGTCCCATCTGCGGCCCCATCTTCAATCACCTTGCTCTCCGGAGTTGAATTGCCTCTGCGAACCTCTTCGTCTATCCAGCTTAACACACCTGAGGTGACCAAGGTGGAGGAGGAGCAGACCGAGCCTACTACTCAGAAGCTCCCCGCAAACTTCGCTCAGTCTGCTCCCTTCGACCCTCAGTCAATATACTCATCGTTCGAGGACTACTGTGCTCCCGCCGTACAGTCACACCATGTCATTGCTCCCGCCCCATTCGCCGTCTGCTGCAACAACTGTGAAAAGACTGTTTCAGACGTCCACTATCACTGCCAGACCTGCGATGACGGCGACTTCGACCTCTGCCAGGCTTGCGTTGACCAGGCCGTCAGTTGCTATGACGACAACCACTGGCTCATTAAGCGGACCATGATTGACGGCCAGCTCATCGCTAGCAGCACCGAAAAAATTGAGCCCAAGGCCCAAGCTAAGAAGCAGACCGAGAGCCCCGTTCAGGAGGCCTCTAGTATCCCATCAATTGAGAACCTCCAGAAGGAGGAGAAGAAGACTCTAAATATTTCCCGCCCTGAGAAGGCCTCTGAGCGACCTGCCGTCCAGCAGCCGCAGGACGCCATGAATGATCTTCCCTTCTTCGTTCCTATTCACCCTTCGTTTGTGGGCGCCCCTTCAGTTCCTAGGTGGTCCTGCATGGGCACCATGCGAACATGCAACTGCTGTGTCCAAGGTATGTTTGAACGCATCTCCGTACATTCATGAAATATGCCAAACTGATTAATCATTTGCAGAACTTCCCGAATGGGAGTTCATCCACTGCACTACTTGTGAGGACTTTGACCTCTGCCAAGGATGCTTCGCCAAGGATGCCCATGGCCATCACCCCAAGCATGCCTTTGTTCCTGCTGTTGCAGGCACCAAGATGCCAGATCACATTACTGTGAAGATGGGTGCTGGTCGCAACCAGGCGCACCACGCCATTTGTGACGGCTGCGACAAGTACATCACTGGAGTCCGCCACAAGTGCCTCGACTGCCCAGACTGGGATTACTGCTCCGACTGCATTCCCAATGCTGCGTTTGTCCACGCCAATCACCGCTTCGCGCCCATCTATGAGCCTCTTGCAGACCTCCATGCCTGTGCGGCTGCTCAGCCAGTGCACATGGGTATCTGCTGCGATGGGCCCCTGTGCTCCAACACTCAGGGCTATCCTACCTACATTAGAGGCGTGCGCTACAAGTGCGCAGTCTGCCACGACCTTGACTTCTGCGCAAGCTGCGAGGCCAACCCCGCCAATGACCACAACAAGACGCACCCTCTCATCAAGTTCAAGACTCCTGTTCGCCACGTCAGCGTTACTACCACTGGCGAGCACCAGGATGGAAAGCGCATGCCTCCTATGGGTGACCGCGCCAAGAATGCCTCCACCTTGAGCCCTATCCAGGCCGTCATTCCCGAGCCAACCGTGGTTGATGCTAAGCCCGAGGAGCCTGAGACCAAAGAAGTCGAGGTCAAGCAAGAGCCCGAGGTTGAGGCTGAGACTAAGGAGGTCGAGATCAAGGAGGAGCCTACCCCTGAGATTAAGGAGGAGGTCGAGGAGGAAAAGACTGCTGAGCCTGTCCCATCAGTCAATGAGCACGATCTCCGGGCTGTCTTCATTCGCGACTCCGTCTCTGATGGCACAATCATGCCGCCCAACCACGTCTTTGAGCAGACATGGGTGCTTCGCAACGAGGGTACCGCTACCTGGCCTGCTGGATGCTCCGTCAAGTTTGTTGGCGGCGACTACATGGGCCATGTTGACTCTGCCCACCCTGCTGGCATCTCAGAGCTTGTGTCGGCATCAGAGTCGACAGTCTGCTACGCCCCGCTTGCCCCCGGCAGCGAGTTCCCCTTCACCGTGCTGCTCCGCACTCCCGCCCGCGCTGGCCAGATCATCTCTTACTGGCGCTTGACTACGCCTGAGGGATTCAAGTTCGGCCACCGCCTCTGGTGCGACGTCAGTGTGCGCATGCCGCCTGCCGAGGTCTTGCCTGCGACCACAGTCGAAGAGCCCAAGAAGGAAGAGGACGCCCAGACCGGTAGCGTCATGATCTTCCCCAAGCTTGACAAGGAGTCACCTCACTCTAGCATGCACGCAGAGATGCAGGCCGAGTCCGTCTCTGGAGCCCCCGAGACCGATGCTCAGACTGAGGAGTACGAGTGGGATGGATCTGACGATG
This sequence comes from Trichoderma afroharzianum, assembly GCA_037893235.1. Classification (NCBI taxonomy): domain Eukaryota; kingdom Fungi; phylum Ascomycota; class Sordariomycetes; order Hypocreales; family Hypocreaceae; genus Trichoderma; species Trichoderma afroharzianum. The sequence continues at coordinate 718,891 of JBBLXW010000002.1, read as the reverse complement.
GCTTCATGACCGACGAAGAGTATGACATCTTGGATGCCTCTGATGAAGAATATCTGGAGGATCGCGAGAACAAGAAGCTGAGGAAGTAGGGGATGTGTCTTTTATGAGCAAGAAATTTTGTAACGGAATCTGGGATTTTTGGCGTGCATTTCTTTTCCTTGTTCCCTACCAACTGGGCCACAGTACTGTACTCTTCTCTATCCCCTCTTAACTTTGGGATTCTTCTTCGCTGGCAGTCGTCATGGCCTGGACTCTACTTTGAAGGCCTGCGGGACGAGTCTGGCACCACTCTCGTTTGATTTCTATCTAAGTAATTGTAGGATTTGATTAGGAATAGGACGCTATTATTGACTGTTATTATTAACTACCAGTATTGGTTTACTTTGTTTTCTTTTTTCCTGCTTTACTTTTTTCTTTTTTTCCTTTCTTTTTTCCTTGGCCTCCGCTCCCACGCCCTCTCGTGATGTGTGATGTGAGGTCGCCCTTGTTAGGCGTCTTTGCCTGTTTTTTTTTTCATTTTTTTTTTCACAGCTGGGTGGGTGGTGCTCGGTACGGGGTACCAAATGAGTACTTGTGATCCGTCTTCGCAGTCGGGCGGCGTGATTGGCTGGAGCCGCGACGTGTGAGTGCAAGAAAATTCTGACATGGTGACGTTCATGGGCAAAGGCACGCCCGGGAGCTGCAGCAGCGATGGTGTGCTGCCCTTGGTTGCCTTGGGCTGGTTGGTAGCGCCGCGGTAGCAGTGACCTCAGCCGCGGCAGTCACCAGATCACCTGCGTGCAGCAGCAACATCAACGGACAGCTGCTGCTGCTGCTGGAGGCGCCGGCTTACCTAAGGCAAGTTGCTACTCGTACAGTAAGGCGTCGCCTCCTCCGGTTGTCCTGCCATCCTGCCGTCCTGCCTCTGGTTTTTCTTTTCGCCTCAGGCAACATCTGCCATAACCTGGCCTGGCATAACCTGGAGCGAAGAGGGGCGCAAGAAAAGCGGGCCCCTAAACCTGCTCCCTCATCCCTGTACTCGTACTGCCCGCTATCTATAACCTAAGGTATAACCCCTTGCCGGCCGCGCTGCTCGTCCCTCGTTTTTTCCCTCTCTATGCGCAGGTGCCGCCAAAACAAGCTGCGGGCCATCACTCGACTCGACTCTTTTTTTCAACCACCGTCGCGGGTTGTCGTGTCAACTCTCAGCAACGGCCAGGGCTGGATGCCACCAACTTGCATCAGCGCTGCATCGCGACGACCGTTGACGAGCCCCTGATTTTATTTGTCCGTTTGCCGCAGTCTCTCGTTTTCTTGCGGTGAATCGCTTTGTGCTCGCTGCGAGTGCTTGGCTTTGACGGCGTGTCATTTTTTTTTTGCCTTTTTTTTTTTTTTCCGCCTCCCACTTCTGCCTCTGTGGACTCCCGCTTTTGTCCCCTTAGGCCGTTTTCATCCACCTACCCTGACGCGACGCAGCACATATATCACCATCGCGCCTCGTCGCTAACTACTCCACCTTGTCATCCTTTTCCCATCTTCCCTCCTCTCTATCCATCGCTCTACTGTTGCCGCCATGGTGACCTTCGCCCTCCCCGGCGAATACGACGGCGCGGATGTTGCCAACGGCACTCCCAAGTCACGTCCTCCTCTGCCCTTTGCGAAGCGCACTTACGTCGCGACGCCCTATGCCAACAAGCGCCTGTCAACGTCTGCGGCTTCATCGCGCAAGCTGCTGATTACGCGCGATGAGACAATGAACCAGGACCCTGTGTCTTCGTCGCGCAACAACCTCTTTAGAGCAACAGCCGTCGAGAGCCCTCCGACAAGCACCACCTTCTCTCCCAATCTGCCCCAGAGCACGATGAAGAAGGTTTTTGCTCCTGGCGTGACGCCCATGTCAAATCGCGTTTATCGCGAGAACACTGCTCGCGCGACGCCGCGCGGCTTGGCTGCTAACTCGTCAGACAAGGAACTGTTCAACATGCGAATCTCATCGCCTCCTCCGGAGCTGACTGGCGAAGTCCTGGCGAACAAGGTTCCAAAGGACTGGAATTCTAAGGGATCCATCTACGCCGATCAGTTTTTGGCTCATCTCTGCCCTCCAAACCTCGACGACGAGCAGCGTCGCCAGTTCTTCTGCATTCTCGATTTACGTCGACTGAAATATGCCGCCAACGAGATCTTCACCAAGAAGAGCTGGAAGCTCAACATCATGAACTTTGCCAAGGAGTTCGAAAAGAGTCGGTCTATCATCCTGCTCCGATATGGACTTTACGAGTTCCAGAGCGTCAAGCCATCAAAGGAAGTTCTCAAGAGATGGCGACGAGAGCATGGCTTGCCCGATCCCGTGGAAGAGGCAGACGAGGAGGCTGCCGAGGCTCTGGACGGCACGCCAAGCAAGCCAGCGACTGCCAAGAAGCGTAAGGCTGATGATAACTTGTCAAAGGAGACTGTTGATGCTACTGAGAATGTGGCCTCGGCGGTCAAGCGAAGGGCCACCGTCAGAGATGAAGAAGACGAGCCTACTGCCGCTACCCCAGCTCCTATGAAGAACAAGAGAAAAGCCACCATCACCGAAGAGTCATCACCAGCCAAGCTGCAAAAGACGCCTTCTTCTTCTGCCAAATCGCTCTTTGAGAAGATTGCCAACAAGCCGGCTGCAAGCCCTGTCCCCGTCAAGGCAGCTGACAAGAATGCTGCCAACGGCAGACTTTCTCGCTCAGTTTTCACTAGCTTGAAGCCCCCGGCCAACGGCGTCAGCAACGGCAACATCTTCGGCTACCTTTCTGATGCTAGCTCTGCCAAGAACAGCGGAATCGAGGCTGATGCTGAGAGCGAAAGCGAGTCTGACAATGACGAAGAAGTCGAAGAAAGCCAGGAAACCGTTCAGAGCGACGAACCTAGCGGTGCTAGTGACGCTTCGCCTCAAGTTGGATCCAACTTGTTCAACACTAAGCCATCAACCGCCTTTGGCACTGGTGTCTCTAGTGCTGCAGGTACCCGCGAGAGCACTCCAGGACGCAGCCTGTTCGAACGCATTACCAAGGGTCAAGATGGACAGCCCATTCGGGCTGATGAGAATGCAGAGGAGGCCGTCCCCAAAGCCCCAGCATCATCCTTGAACCAGACCTGGAATCCCACCAGCACTCCCCTCAAGTTTGCCCCTGCTGCTGCTGCTCCTTCTACTACTCAGAACGGCTCGCTCTTTGGTAAACCAACCTCTGCTCCCGCTGGCTCCATCTTCGCACCAAAGAGCACCGCACCATCCAACATCTTCGGCGTGTCTAAGCAAGACCAGAGCTCCAAGGCCAACACTCCTCTTTCAGAGACTGACGTGACTGGCGGAGAGTCTGATAAGGAAAACGACTCCCAGCCTGCCAAGAAGCTGTTTTCTGAACCAAAGGTGGCTGCTCTACCCAGCACCACCGCCGCTCCGCTATTTGGTTTCAAGCCCGCTGCAGCCGAGCCCGCCAAAGTGAGCGAGCCCCCCAAGCCCGCAGCTACCACTACTAGCCTCTTTGGCGCCATTGGGAGCTCTGATGCAACCTCCAAGCTGTTTGGTGATGTCAAGACATCAATCCCTTCGGCGCCTACCTCCGCTCTCTTTGCTCCCAAGAAGGAGAGTGAGAAGCCCAAGGGCAACGGCCTGTTTGGTACTTCCGACGCAAATGCGACTCCCCTGACCGGCGCATCTGCAGCTCTCTTCGGCATCAAGCCGGCAGAGACGCCTGCTCCCGCTGCCGCTCCCGCCCCCGCTACCAGCCTCTTTGGTACTGCGTCTTCAGCTCCTCCTGCAACGACCGCTCCCGCCATGTCGTCCAACTTATTTGGTACTGCAGCCCCTGCATCTACATCAACCAACCTGTTTGGATCCGCCAATTCCAGTTTCACTTCTGAGCCTGACCAGTCAACGCCCGCTCCCACTACCACCAACCTCTTTGGCGCTGCTTCATCGGCCCCAACAATTTCCCTTTTCGGCGCCTCAAGCTCTGTGCCCTCTAAGAAGGATCCTTCCCCCTCTGCCACAGCTCAGCCCGCGTCTGCGCCTCTGTTTAGCTTTGGAACGTCCGCAGGCCCCAAACCCACTGAAACTTCTCAGGCCGCTGCCAAATCCCTGTTTGGTGCTCCAAAGTCCCCTCCCGCTGCATCTTCCAGCTTGTTCGCTGGAAGTCCGATGAAACAGGATGCGGCATCACCTGCTAAGAAGCAGTTTGGTCTCGGCACTGATACTTCGGCCCCTCCTCCGGTGTTCAGCTTCGGCTCAACTGGCGCAAGCTCAGGTTCATCAAACTTGTTTGGTAACCCTGCCCCTTCTGCGCCTACTCCGGCTCCTCTCTTTGGCACCACTCCTTCAAGTGCCCAGTCGGGATCCGGAGACAGCAACGGTGGCAGCTTCAACTTCAACTTTGGATCTGGAGCAGCAGCACCCGCCTCTACAGGCAGCTTCAACAATCCTTTCTCATCTGGCAGCACTGGGGGAGCCCCGGCTCCGGCATCAGCTCCCGCACCCGTGTTCTCCTTTGGTTCTTCCGCTCAGCCAGGAGGAGGATCTGGTAGCTCTGGCGGCTCTGGAATGTTCCAGTTTGGCAACGGCACCGGAAGTCAGCCCTCTCAAGCATCAACGCCCTTGTTTGGCGGCGCCTCGGCCACGACTCCCAGCGTGCCGTCTTTCACTGCCACGGGGCCTTCAAGTCAACCATCGACTTCCATGTTCTCCTTTGGAGCAAGCAGCCAGCCTTCCTCCGGGTTCAACCTCGCGCCGCCAGCCGGTGGATCCTCGACCACCGGGACAAGTAAGTCACCTTTTCCGCACCGGAAAATCGCCCCGCTAAAGCGTCGGGTCTAGACTCTCCATTCAACCTCGGGGGAGGCTCTAGCTTGGCAACCACACCAGCTGGCGGGACGCCGGAACCATCGGCCCAACTGAAGACGAACACCAGCGCTGCTGAAAACAACGACGAGGAGGGCGAGAAGCATGAGCAGATCAGCCTGACCGAAGGCGTTGAGAAGGATGAAGAAGTCCTACACGAGGTTCGCGCAAAGGTGCTGAAGTTTGTCCCTGCCGGGGAAGCGTCCGAGAGTGAGGAGAAGAAGTCCAAGAGTCCCTGGGCTACCAAGGGTGTTGGATCCCTGCGCCTGTTGAAGCACAAGGAAACCAACAATGTGCGTTTGCTCTTGCGAGCAGAGCCCAGAGGCAACGTAGCGATGAACCGCTCTGTACTGCCAGATCTATCGTACAAGGCGGATGAAAAGTATGTGAAAATGACTACGTCGAATGACACGGGTGACGGCCTCGAGACCTGGATGATCCAGGTGAAGACAAAAGATATGGCCAAGGCGTTGGCTGAATCGTTGGAGACGCACAAGGCGTTGAACAAGAAATAATGTGGAGGAGCATCATGTATTTTACGACCGGGCTGTTCATCAAGAAACGGAGGGATGGGGGAGCTCGTGGGGTTTGTCCTTTTTAGCATTGCGGGCGTTAGAAAGCATTAACGCTGGATGCAGTTTGGTTTTGATATTTTTCGGCTGGGTTCTGTGAAAGAATGAAGCTCTATATATCCCACGGAGCAATCAAGCCTTTTTGATTGTCATGATTTCCCTCTGCCCCCTTACCATCATGGTTCTGTAATAACATTTCTGTACTTTAATTTGATGCTGGTTGGAGAGGCGAAGAGGCTTCTGTAGAACAATTACCCAAAAAGTTGAGCGTTTGCAATGCATCCTTTATCTGAATAGCTGTGATGATCTTTTGTGATGTAGAAGCTATTTTATATTCTTCATGGTGTAAATGCTTCAATACCTTATGAAATTGTAAAGTCCCGTGTAGAATAGAAGCTCTCTCTCGTCTGTGGGGGCGGGGAGTCGCTATCGATAGCGGTACTTGGAGCGCTGCCAAATGCGCGTGGCGCGTCTGCAGCTCGCTGGCTCTGGTATAACCGCAACTAAACCTCCTACACCACAGCTCCCGTCGAGAGCTTGCAGCCCAACGCCAACAGCGATGCCACGGTACGGCTTTCAAATGTCCCAGGAGAAAACATGTTGATTGATGAACTGTGCTGACGTATTTCTCATCTTAGCGAGATCATCACCATCCAGGCTGGACAATGCGGCAACAGCAGTGAGTGTCATGCGCTCCGGCCCTCCCTCCTTTTGTTTGTTTGTTTACCGTATCGCGGGGTGTATTTTTTCTGGGATATGCGACGGGGTGGTAGTTGTTGATGATTACTTTTTTACTGACCGGTGGGGGGGTGTTTTACTCCTTTTCTCTTGTATAGTTGGAAGTCAGTTCTGGCAGCAGCTTTGCCAGGAGCATGGAATTAGCCAGGATGGCAACCTGGAGGACTTTGCGACAGAGGGCGGCGATCGCAAGGATGTGTTCTACTACCAGAGCGACGATACGCGATACATTCCCAGGGCGATTCTGATTGATTTGGAACCCCGAGTATGTTTGCCCTACCTCCTTCTCTACTGATCTCCTCGCGCTACGTCGATACTGGGAAAGGGAACAAGATTGCTAATATGTGTGGTTTTGTTTGCAGGTGTTGAACAGCATCCAGACGGGCCCGTACCGAAACATTTACAACCCGGAAAACTTTTACGTAGGGAAGAATGGAATGGGCGCGGCGAACAACTGGGGTGATGGATATCAGAGCGGTGAAGCGGTTTACGAAGATGTCATGGAGATGATAGACCGAGAGGCCGATGGCAGTGACTCGCTAGAGGTAAGAATATTCTCCGCGCGTCCCCTGTTATTCATCGCATGCTAACTGGAGCGGTATGATATATGCAGGGCTTCATGATGCTGCACTCGATTGCCGGAGGTACTGGCTCAGGTCTGGGATCGTTCCTTCTTGAGCGGCTCAACGATCGGTTTCCCAAGAAGATTATACAGACATATTCCGTCTTTCCCAACACAACAAACGCCCCGGATGTCGTGGTGCATCCTTACAACAGCATACTTTCCATGCGGAGGCTGACGCAGAACGCCGACTCAGTTGTTGTCCTTGACAACGGTGCGCTATCACACATTGCAGCAGATAGACTGCACGTTCAAGAGCCTTCGTTTCAGCAGACAAACCAGCTGGTGAGTAGCGGCAACATGGATGATACTCTACGCGTTTTGCAGACATTGAATTTTAATCGATATTGCTGAATTTAGGTCGCAACTGTCATGTCTGCAAGTACTACTACTCTCCGTTACCCTGGGTACATGCACAACGATCTTGTCAGCATTTTGGCCTCGTTGATACCTACACCGCGGTGCCACTTCCTCATGACGGCCTACACACCATTCACCGGTGACCAGGTTGAGCAGGCCAAGACAGTCCGCAAGACGACGGTTCTAGACGTGATGAGGCGACTGCTACAGCCAAAGAACCGCATGGTGTCAACGGTGCCGGGCAAGAAGAGCTGTTACATTTCCATCTTGAACGTTATTCAGGGAGAAGTTGATCCGACAGACGTGCACAAGAGTTTGCTGCGTATCAGAGAGCGAAAGCTGGCCACATTCATCCCGTGGGGACCTGCCAGTATCCAGGTGGCGCTGACGAAGAGGAGTCCATATATGCCCATGAGCCATCGCGTGAGCGGGTTGATGCTGGCAAATCATACGAGCATTGCTACGGTTCGTCACTCTAGACATTGCCCCTTTTGCTACCCCCCCCCCCCCCCCCCCTATTTTATCTGTTTCTAGAAGCCTTTCCACGGCTGCTAACAAATATTGGTGTAGCTTTTCAAGAGAATATTAAAACAGTACGACGGCATGCGCAAGCGCAATGCCTTTATCGAGGGCTACAAGAAGACGGCGCCTTTTTCGGAAAACCTGGACGAGTTCGACGAGGCAAGGCAAGTAGTATCTGACCTGATACAGGAGTACGAGGCCGCAGAGGACGCAGATTACTTGAACCCGGACAATGGCGAAAAGGCCACGTCTGCTGAGACGGATAGGCGAATGGCATGAGGTGGAAAACAGGCGCTTGGTTTTCGCGCGAATATCATGATACGCAAACGGGAACTGTGTGCGCTGGATAGAGCGGACGGATTCAAACACACCGACTGATATGACAAATGCTGGAAGAATTGGAGCGGCCGGCGTTTAAGGCAAGGAAATGCATTGCGATATATCACTGTTTTTCTTTCTTTCTGTTTTTGTTTTTTTATCAGAGTAGCCAGCTGGCCAAGGCAAAATCTAAGCAAAGTTGGCATATCTTGGGATCCGTTTTGAGTATGATGCTTTTTTCTCGTCATTAATGTCGTCAAGTCCAATCCTATCCTTATTTTATCCTTTCCAAATCCCTTTGTTTTTCTATTTACAGCGCCAACGCCTTGGTAGCCATCTCCATGGCACCCTCAAACGTCTTGTTTCCGCCAATGAAGCCCGCGGCATGAACAAACACGCAGCCGTCAACGCCCGCGACGCCGTCCAGCTCAGCGTCGCGGAAGCCGCGCCAGGCCTCGGGCAGGGGCTTCCTGCTGGTGAAGCTGTCCTGGGTCTCGGGCACGCACTGGATGCGCCACTTTGCGCCGGGCTGGGTGCTCTCTGCGTAGAGGACGTAGAGGACCGAGGGGTTGCCCTCGCCCTCGAGGCTGTAGAGGTGCTCCTTCCAGGGGACGCTCTGGCCCTCGAGGACGAGGATGCGGCCTTGGGGGTCGTGCTTGGTGCGCTGGTCGAAGGCGGCCTGGACGATGGAGCGGGCGGGCAGCCAGGCGTTTGTCATGAAGTCGAGGGTGCGCTCGAACTCGTCGCCGATGCGGGCGCTGGCCTTGAGGAAGAGCTCGTCCTCGGCTTGTTGGGCGGCTGCTGGGTCGGATGGTTTTGGGTCGTTCCAGGCGGGGTTGAGGCGGCCGACCATTGCGCCGAGGGTGAAGCCGCCGGAGGAGAAGCGCTGCTCGATGCCCGCTGCGGCGAGGGCGTCTCTGTCGTAGCGCGAGATGCCGTTGTCGTGAGCATCGACGGCCTCGATGAAGTTTTCGTAAATCTTGTTGTACAGCAAATCAACATCTGAGCTAGCCTCATCCTCGGTCTTGAGGCGCTGGGCAATCAGCTGCCTGCCAAAGTGCATATACACAAGCCCCGCGGACGACAGCTTGGTGTTCTTGCCCGGGAAAGTAGTGTCGAACCCCCGCTGGTGGTGATCGTAGCGGTTCCGCTCAGCATCATATTCACCACCAACATCGACGACGGTGTGGCACGTCTCGAGCGTCTTGGGGTCGCGCGTGCGCACGAGGGCGCTGTCGCGGTACGAAGGAAGCATGCGCAGCATGTGCACGGCGAGGGCCTCGTCGGCGTGGAAGTGGCCGTTGTGCGTGCCGACGAGGACGTCCGTCTTGAGTCTCTTGGGAGCGGATTCGGCCATTGTAGTGAGTAGGCGGCGGAACATAGACCTATGAATGAATAATCTGGGGGGATGTTTGGGAGGAAGAGAGAGAAAGGGAAACGGGCTTTGGAGATGATCAATGGTTTTGGGCTAAAATTTTGGGATGGGAGAGAGGGCGAGGCTGTGAGGGATTGGGCCAATTGGGGGAGGGAATCCCCGCTATGGCACCCCGCTGAAGGGGACGAGGCTGCCCCTCTATTGCAGTTTGGTGGTGGTGATATCCCCCATGCTGCTCTTGTGCTTGCTCCAGGTAGAGCTAATATTTGTCGGATTGTGCCTCATCCATCGCCCAGCTGTCACTTTGTAAAGAATGGTGAATTATCATTTCGAATTGGTCACCTTTATATGCGGCGTCAGCAGTCCTTGTTAAGTTGCCCAATCTGCAACACAGCCGGCGAATCATCTATGGCGCCATTCAATCCTCATTGAGTCAATGGCAACGTTGTTCCATCTCAACACACAGCACACACATATATGTCCTGAATAAGTACGTAATACACGCAGGTAGATGTAGGAGGTACGTGTATATCAAGTACATAAAACTATCGGTGATCGGAAACAATCTAGCAACAGTTCAACTACCCTCATCTCAAACTCGCAAAGCAATGCAAGCACAAACAAAAATTGGAATAAGTAGACAAGGTAAACGAAGAGAAAAATCGTCAAAGAACAGAAGGTACCAAAAAGAAGAGAGATCGCACAACATACACCAGTCTCTCACCTCTCTCCTTGTCCATTCTTGAAATAGCATAGAAATAAAACGCAAAGCACCATCAAGAGAAACAAGAAAAAAAAAAGAACAGATCCAAGACATGGCTTGTCCATTGGTACTTGAGGGTTAATTGTTCGTTTGTGGGTTTTCTCTTTTTTTTTTTCTGCGCAAGATTCATGTCGCCCGAGATTTGATAAATGAACATTTCCCTTCCGCCCAGTCCCTAGTAAACGCCAATAAAATCAGAAGGAAGAAAAAAACTGAAGCAAGAAACTAAGGCTCGTCAAACAACAGAATTTTCCTCATCCCACTTCCAGTCAATCCTTTCATCTCAGTCTCCTCCCCCTCCCCGATCTCTCCTCTCCTCGTAACAAGCCTCTTTCGTACATGAAATTTAAGCAAAGCTGGACGAACGAAAACAAGGGTGAAGAGAAAATCTCGTTCCATGCATGTTTGATACGGCACATGTCGTCTGCGCCGCCTATCATGCCGCCTTCAAATAAAACTCCCCATAAAAAGCATTCCTTTTGCATCTCATTGCCTCCATGCTACAATGTAGTCCCATCGCATCGGCGGGTATATGTCGAATCTGGCTATGCATGCGAGCGAGGTTATTGCCGAAGAGGCATGGCCTCTCCAGCAGCAATGGGCGCTGAGGTAAGGCCAGTGACGACAGGCTTGGCCTCGACGCCCTCGGCTGCCTGGTCCTGGTCCTTCTTCTCGTCACCGCTCAGCGTTACCTGGCCCTCGGCTGACGTCTCTCTGTTCAAGAAGCTGCCCTCCTTGACGGGGCTGCCAGCCTGGATGCCTGGGATTGATCCGCGGTGGGTGTGTCCGGGGGCGTTGGGGCCGCCGTTGGTGGGAGATGTCAGGTGGGGGATGTTCTCGGGGACGGGGTGCTGCGAGCCTACAGCGCCAGCGTCCACGCCGTCGCCCTTGCCAGCCTTGGACATGGCATAGTCGCCCGAGTCGAAGTATTTGCGGTCCTTGAGGTGCTTGGCGAAGTGGTCGGATCGGGAGGGCAGCTTGCCGTAGAGGCGGAAGAGACGCTGCTCATCCGGCGAGAGCGACTAAAGGGCGCAATTTGGCGGGTTAGCAAACACGTGGCCTTGAAGAGCGATGCGATTATGATGCCGGGAACATGTTTTTCTTTTGCATTGTTCGTGTGACTCAACATGGGGGCGGTAAAAGTTGCCAGCAGCAGCGTCATGGGCTTCCCATCTGGCCTTTGCCTGGCAATTTACCCCAACGCTGGGCCAAGCGGAGGAGGGGTAAGGGAATGGAACAGCATAAGACAGGCAGTCATTGGATGGCTCTCACATTGATGTCGACCTTGTTCTTCTGGTGAGGGTTCATGATCACTCGAGTCAAGGGTCAAACAGAGGTATTCGAATCGACTTGTCCTCAGACCGCTCGTCGCACTGGCACAAACAAACGAGGGCAGTCCAGTTCTAGGGCCTCGGGAAAAGTCGACGAGTTTCGTTGTGCGTTAAGCGTCAAGAGGGGCGGGATGCGGGGGAAACAAAGGGCCAGATTGAGTCGAGTTGAAGAGGGGGGAAAAGAAGGAGAAGAGTCAAAAAGAGAGAATCGGGAGTTTCGTTGGATAAGAGGAAGAAGAAGGGGAAAAATATTGACGTGAATAAGAAAAATAAAAATAGTCGGTCCCTGAAGGGTCAGGTCTAGGTATGGACTCGTAGTGTCCAGTCTGCTGCATACACCAAGGCCAAGGTACTGTCACAAGAGAGGACAAGGAACAAGGAGCAGGTGATCCAGTTGATCGATGGGCCTTTGGGCCGCGTTTTTGGTTGGCTCGGCAGTGGCTGAAGCAGCTGCAGCTGTAGCTTCAGTGCTCCCAAAATGCGCTGTGCTGCTACTGCCCAATGCAATGCCCGTTCACTTGGTTGATCTTCCTTTTCGAAGGCTGATTGATTTGCATCTACAGTGTCGATTTATTTGTTTTCAATACCCCGTTTCAAATTTCCTATTTCCTTTTTTCTTTTCCCCCTTTTTCTTGCTGCCCCCCCCCCCCCCAGAGTGTTCATCTACGGGCAGCTTATAACATGGGAATGTGTCACTACTAGTACCTAAGCTCAGCTACCTATCAAGCTCTGGTACTGCTATGGAACCCAGCTGCATTCGATACCTGCCCAACAGTGGGTTCTTGGCTCCAAAGTGCGGGCTGAATGTTCTGCGTGACGGAGCATCGTGCATGAAAATACCTAGCAATTACCTATCTCGTAAGTAGAATGCAATTCGTAGTACTGGTACCTGATAGAGTGAGATGTTGAGAACGGCACTTGTCTGGTAAATGCACTCTTGTTTCATTCATGCATTGGTAGATAGGTACCTAGGTGCCGACGAAGAGGGGTTCGGCGATCAAACTCCCTGCATCGGTAAATGCAGCTTCCATCGACAAGAGACACATGAGGTCAGCGTGTTTAGCCGGATACAAGGACAAAGAGAGCTATTACAGAGCACCATTATGCATAGGTATCAAGGCAGGCAGCCTATTAAACCAAGAGCCAATACCTCAGGAGAGACATGCACAATCAAGGTGCGATGCCGTCACCACGCACTTCGCCTTCGTTCTGAAACAGATGGGGGTCCTACAGGAGGGTCTTCTGTGCCCACAAGGGTCCTTGTGTCCACTGGATCGGGAGCGTTTCAACCCGTATCTTACCTCTATCCACCCGGGACATGTTCCATCTCGTAACAACCTAACATACTTACATGTACTGTAAGGCACAGTGGATTGGCCATTGATTAGTAGTTAAACTATCTCGTGCTGTAGCAGTTGCCTCAGCCATCGGCAAAGTCGTGAGCAAGCCTCGGTGACACTTTGTTTGAATATGACGTAATCAATGGCACGCTCTCCACCTGTCCAGTCACCAAAGCCGAGTGACGTCGTGCCATTTGATGACGCCGTTCTCGTTCTGCATACTGTCACTGTAGAGTACATAAATGCCGGCTCGAGGCATGCAAGTTGGCTGGCTGTCACTGTCAATACTTGATACAAATGGTTGATTCAGAGTAGCGCACCCAAGGCACCACAGAATCGACAAGAAGGTTGGCATAATTCACACTGCCACCATCTTCCATCTTTATCCAAATGTGCCAATTTGCTTTCTAGGCCAGAACGGGCCAAAAGTCAAAAAGACCCCCCATAATCCGGGTTTTCGATGGCCAAAACGCTCACCAGTCACAGCCATTCTAAGACGCAAATCTCGCCCTAGAGCAAATACGACGGCCAGTCAAAATCGCCCACAACTGTGATGCCCCTCCCCGGCTCTCGCTCTCGCTCTCGCCCTTTACCTTGCGCCCTTTAGTCTTGGTTGTGCGTGTTGCAAAATGGGCGGACCAAAAGTCAATTGATGTGACTGCCCTTTCTCCATTGGGCACGACCTGCCACTGTCCAGCACACACTGGGGCGTTGGAGAGCTGCAGAACACTTGCTTGATAGAGTTTCATACTGTCCTTTGCACCCAGTTTGCTCGCACATGGCCAGAACTGCCGCATTCCTTGAGCTATAGACAAGATATGCGGCAATTGCCAGGTTGGTTTCGTTTCATGTAGGGCCAATCACAGGTAATGCATGTGTACATGCAGCCTTTGTCAGCCCTGTGAAATAGTATTCCGTATTGGAACGATAATGAGAGTTGAAGCCCATTTTATTGCGGCCGATCCCACCGGGTCATCCCACAAGCCGTACCTGCGGAGTTTGTGACAGGACCCGGAGCGTATTCGTGCTGTACTGTCCTGTACGAACCCTGCCTTTGCAGCCATTGCATGGATTGGATTCCTCTTGGTAATGACTACTGCCACAGGACGCATAGACCCGGTGCGCTACGGAGATAACAGAGGAATATTGATTAGGATTTCGTGCTTGGTCAGCTTCTCCGCGTCCGCACGGCATGGCATGATATGATATGATGTGCAGAGCGGAGCAGACGAGACGGTGAGGTGAGCCACGGTGTGTGCTCGGTGTGCGTGGTACTCCGACTGCTACAGTACCTAGAGAAAGGAGAGCAAGGTTCTATACTACATGGGCGTCTCAAATCCCCCTTGCATCGACTACCGGTCAATTGAATGCATACATATCGTACCATCATCCAGGCCGAAGTGGTGGTGTCTCTTCTCGGCGTCTAGCGCGGCTTTCCCGATTCTCTCTATTCGCCTCGGCTTCGGAATGCCAATGAGCCTGGGGGATGGTGTAACACACAGCCAAGTCTGCTCGGGGGACGAAATCCGCATGGAAGGGCTCGTCCTTGTGAGCCGTCTGCAGGGTTTGTCTGGTTTACATGATATGTGAGCATCACCTTCGTGGCATGACGCAATGCATCCGTTGCATGTTGCCATCGCCAGCTGAGAGTTGGGTGTGTTTCTCCATGGAATAGATGGCATGGGGGGAAGTTGGATACGCAGTATTTCTGACATCTAATGTTTTCGTCTTATTCTGTGCAAAGACAAGGGGACGGAAATAGCCACTGTTCTAGCATATAAAAAGTCAATACTTGAATCAGGAATGGTTATTGTCGGTTCTGTATGAATTTGGCGGAGTTTGAGGTAAGTCGGCAATAATTCCTCGAAATACTAGCTACCTTAACATCAACAACAGCCGTAGATTCACCATAAATTACCATCCCACAGCCTTATACAAATCATCAAATGCCCGGTTTCTTCTCTTGCCCCATCTAGCCCCGTCGTCCCTTCCCGCAACAGCGTACTTGCTCCTTCCCCGACAAGCCGAGGGCGAGGAAGCGACGTCCCAGCTCCGAAGCTTGGATTTCTAAGCTTTCACAAATTTTCGGCCAGCAGCTTCCCGCCCTGTGGCTCCACTGCGTATGACTACGGATCACCTCTTTGGTTGGGCGAAGCGGAGAGAGAGATTTACAGGTACCTACTACCTAGGTAGTAGGTAGTATGGTACCTGGTTATATCATTTTTGACGTTACTTTAGGTAGGTAGTCTGTTTTATCATATTTTTCTTTTCTTCCTTCCTTTCCTCCTTATTGCGCTTTATTGCCTAGCAGGGGCAATCACTGTCTTGTTGTATGGCTAGTTTTCAGCCGTAAGTAGAGGTGGGGGAGAATGAAGATGAGGAAGGAACAGAAAAAAAAAAAAAAAAAAAGCATGACACCTGATTGGACCTATAATAAATAAACCATCACCATCCCATCCTCAACGTGATCCAACTCATTTCCATTATTCATCTTCACCCCGGATTTCCAATAGTCTAGCCACTTGTGATTCCAGATTACTCGTAGATCTATCTTTGCTTTCTGCTGCCTTTTTCGCCCGTCTTACCCCCCCGTCCCGGCGTGGCTTTTGGCGCCCTTCTTTCTCCCGGAGTGGGGGCGACCGTCTCTAACAAGTTCGAGATTTTTTTTTTCTCTGCTGCTTAAGTACATCAACCCCGGCATCGCCATCGTCTGTTGGATTGATCTTCTCTTCACCGGGTCCCGGCTTGGTCATAGCTGCCGACCTGCTTACCGCTCCCCGTGGCTCTGTAACGCTTAATAATTCAGCCGGGTTGGTGCGACGATAACTCCAAAAAGCACGTCGTTTACCGAGTGGTCGGAACTTTCCGAGGAGAAAGAAAATCGTCTCCCTTATCGAATTCTTCTTCTTTTTTCTATTCGCAACGTCTTTGGAATCACTGCTGTCCCCGCCGTCACTAGTGGCATCTAGGGCAATCTTTTATTCTAGTTAAATTGCCCTTTGCAGCTTCAGAGCATCTCGCACTCGGCTCTTGCCATCCCACCCAATTGTTGAACCATGGGTCTCTTGTATGTTGTGCTCCAAATTGTACTGCAACTACTGATTGGCTAATGAGTTGCGGTTGAATAGAGCCCTTGGAACGGCACTGGAGTGGCCAGAGGCCAAGTTGCGCGCAAACCAAGTGAGAGAATGGGGCATCAAGGTTGGTTGGCTTTGCTTCTTTTACTCTCTGATTTAGGACAGGCTCTGACATTACTGCAGCAACTACTTGAGATCTGGAATAAGGCTAAGGGAAAGGAACGGGATGCCTTGCTATGGGGAGACGAGGTTACACGCCCTCGGTTCAATCTGGCAGTACGCCGCTACCCATCGGGTTACTAACAAGAGTTTAGGTCGAGTATCTTGTTGTGACCTACTCAGAGGATGAGCCAAAGGTGCTCTTGTCCCTTAGACAAGCTGAAATTCTCACGGCTCTTGCAGCCGATAAAGAGCTTGCAGAGGCGGGATGTGTACCTGCACTTCAAGACGAGCTGCCTGCCGGAAAGCCTACCGGGAAGCAAAGGTAAGGCTATCAGCCCTATCAGCCCTATCCTACACTTTCGTCATAATCTGACTCAAGTCTTGTAGCAAACCCTCCAAAGTAACACTTCCCGTCTTCCACCCAGAGTTTGGCCGCTTCATGCTTGAGGCCACGCCAGGAAAGCCGTGGGGCATTGGTTTAAAGGAGCTACTCGGTGTTGAGCCTGATATGAAGCTCCGACGAAAGATTGCCAAGGAACATATGCTTTCCACCGAGTACCCCATTACTCTGACGACTTTCCCCCAGATCGGAGTTCCGGGCCAATTCACTTACCCGTTTTACCCTCCCTCCGGCCCAAAGCTGCGGTCACAGTTTGTGCCCGACGAAATCGCCAACCCTCACATCCGCTTCCCAACGCTAGCCGCTAATATTCGATCCCGAAGGACTCGCAAAGTGCAAGTCAATGTCCCCATTTTCCATGACAAGAACACTCCAAACCCCTGGAAGGACCCCACTGTCAACTACGACTTACACAACTGGCCCGAAGACGATGATGTGCGCAATGGAGCCGCTCCTGACAACTTCATTCACATGGACGCAATGGCTTTTGGAATGGGAAGCTGCTGTCTTCAAATTACTTTCCAGGCCAAGAACATTGTCGAAGGCCGAGAGCTGTACGATCAGCTAAGCCCTCTAGGCCCCATTATGCTGGCTTTGACTGCGGCAACACCTGTCTATAAGGGCTTCCTAGCGGGCACTGATGTGCGGTGGAATCAGATCAGTCGTGCGGTCGACTGCAGAACACCAGAGGAGCTCGGTGAAAAGGTAAGCCAGGACTTTCCCCCCTTTTGTCAGAAAGACATACATGGTATCTCTCTCGTAATACTGACTCGCAAATTTACTCAGCCCCTGAAAAATGATCGCTGGAGGATTCCCAAGTC
Organism: Trichoderma afroharzianum; assembly: GCA_037893235.1. Classification (NCBI taxonomy): domain Eukaryota; kingdom Fungi; phylum Ascomycota; class Sordariomycetes; order Hypocreales; family Hypocreaceae; genus Trichoderma; species Trichoderma afroharzianum. The sequence goes on along the minus strand of JBBLXW010000002.1, from coordinate 701,641 downwards.
CCGATATGCTTCCAATTCAACCTACATCTCGACAAATCCACGACTTCGATCAGAGTACTTGGATCCCGATCTGGTCATTGATCCTGAGATCAAGGCCAAGTTGATTGAGGGAGGCATGGATGATCGTCTGGCCACCCATTTTGCTCATCTCTTCATTCGAGACCCCATCGTCATCTTTGAGGAGGACCTCCAAGAGCTTGACTTGACAAAGACTGACCACTTCGAAAATATCCAGTCGACTAACTGGCAGCACATGCGGTTCAAGCCTCCGCCAGCTGACAACAACATTGGATGGAGAGTCGAGTTCCGGCCGATGGAGATTCAGGTGACCGATTTTGAAAACGCAGCCTTTTCTGTCTTCATGGTTCTGGTGACAAGGGCCATTCTCTCATTTGACCTCAACTTTTATATCCCCATCAAGAAGGTGGATGAAAACATGGAGCGTGCCCACAACATAGATGCTGTTCTCAAAGACAAGTTCTACTTCCGCAAGAATCCATTCCCACCTCGACCATCGCGCGCGAATACTGCCTTTGGGGACGATAGTCGGCCAGGCTCCGCGATGCCCAGTCGACCCGGCTCACCTGGAAGCCTCCCTGTAGAGGAAGAGTACGAGGAGATGACTATTAACGAGATTATCAACGGTTCCGTCGACGGAGACTTCCCAGGATTGATCCCCATCGTCGAAAGCTACCTTGACAGTGTCAACGTGGATGTGCAAACCCGATGCGAGCTTGCAACGTATCTCTCTCTCATTAGCAAGCGAGCAAGTGGCGAGCTCGATACCGCCGCGCGATGGATCCGCAACTTTATCGACATCCATCCCAACTATAAGCACGACAGCGTCGTTGATGATACCATTACCCATGACCTCATTGGATCCGTCGTGGCTATTGGTGAGAGGGAAAGCGAGGGTAGAGGCTTCGCTGGATTGGACATTCCCGGATTTTCCAAATTCCTGGGCAAGTTCAGAAGCAATGGGCGGGCAGTGAGCGGGCAGGCTGAGAATGCACCCGAGGCCGGACTTGGGTCGCGGAAACGAAAGAGCGAGTGGATAGACGGAACAACAGCTGAAGTTGGAGCATAATATGACATGAAAGCACGGAGTTTGGATATTGCCCTGCTGAGAGTAGGTCATCTGGCGATTTAATCCATGGGATACCAAGCATATAATTCTTTCTTATTCTATCTCAACGTAAATGACAGATATCATTCATCAAGCTATCATCATGACCTTATTTTATCTTTGTATAGGTGGGAGACTGGTTACGTAGGTGTCGTATATCTGAGTCCCCTACGAACTTATAGTTGTTCGGCAGACTGGATGAACACTCTCTTACTTTGCACCTACAAAGCTCAAGTGAAGAAACAGCAGCCAAGGATTTACTGGCATTCGAAACTATGATAATGAAGTAGGATGTCGTAAACTGTCCTTAAATGTGATTTGGCAACCTACATGCTGTTGAAGGACTATCCAGACACTGGTCAGTTATAATATACATGGGTGTGTTATATGCGTTATAAACTGTCATGTGTTCAACCTTGTACAAAAGATGCGAGATTTCTTTGAACCGACGTAATTCGTGAACTCATATATAGTATCTATTAGATTGGATTCGTGCGATGGTTAACTCGAGGAGGATGTTGCAGCCTTGACCAGCCTATACAATTCCAGACTGTTGAAGAAAGTTCATCACTGGCCGGGAAGATGATCAATTGCCAGTTGGGTTAAACAGCATCTCTGTAGTGATTATAGAATACATGGCGAGGCATTTGTATATATTTGGGTTGCGCCTGTACATGCCACCAGCCTCAACGTCGATATACATGCCACCATTGTCTTATACAGCGAGTAGGCCCATGAATAATGATGAACTTTACGTTAAGTATACTTGTAATAGAACCCCTTTCTTCCTGACGTGTTGCCAAGAGCAGATTTTCTTGGATACACCAATTAATGTGATAGGTTTTAACGCAATACAAGCCACAGGGAGGGAATAGTCAAGAAGTTATGGCAACACTGCCTCTATACTGATACAATTACAGGCTTACCTCACGTTCTTCTCTTCTTCGCACTCAGTATCCCACATACTTAACCTATACATGCATATCATACCACATCACATCACATCCCCAGCAAACAACTTCGCAAAAAGCAGTAAGAAATGCTCAATACTTGCCAACCCAGTGCTCGTATGATCTCCAACTGAACACTCCAACGGTAATGTCTCACAACTGCGTAAAAGCGGCACGCAAGAATCCACCAATCCACCCAACTCTGCTACGTCGACACCCATTTCCCATCTCGATGCTGTCTCACTTTCTTTTTTGGCGCCCGAAGTTTTTGGTCCGATAGAGAGACATACACACACACATGAGCCACGAGATCTACTCCCTAGTTTCAGGGATTCTCCTACCAAAAGCTGACATCAGATCTCTTTGTATCGACACACATTCCAGATGTCCCATCTGCCTAGAGATCCATCTTGAAGTAGTCACAGCATTGTTTAGACTATCCAAGTAGTGATCCTGGTGTTCGTATTGTAAATAGTCTCCAGTTTCCCTCTGGCTGGTGTGGAAGTCAAGGAAGATGAATGGACAAGGATGGCATCTCCCACCGCAATGGTAGCGCGGTCGAAGAGCGACTAGTCGAAATTATAGAGTAGCAGCGTAGTGTTTGTTTAACGCATGTCTCAATATCCTGGATGGTGAATGCGAGAGCGGGCTAGCCGTTCATATCAAGACACTCGGCTCCGACAAGGCAGCCGAACGGTATCCGCCAACAAGATTGGGCCATTAGCATCTCATTCTGGCCCCCCTTGCGACAAATACTGGAAGCGACGTCGCCGTCCATACTGACTCCGTTAATTTGCTGTCAAACAAAGGCTGGAATGAACCCCGTCAGGTGGTCTCTCTGGCCCATGTTTCGGAGGGGAAACCGATTTGTTGGTCAAGAGCATTCCGAAGAGGACCCCTTTCCCAAAATGCCTTGTCTCGGGTGTGTTTCCCGCTCTGGGAGTTTTCCTTTCCTTGATTCAGAGATGTGTCAGATGATGCTACGATAATAGAACCTTGTTGGTGGAGAGAAAGAAACATAAGGTGTCAGTCAGGGGTATCGGACGTCTCTCTTTGGTGTCTTACCCTCTATTGGGAGCGCGTGGCATTGGACACACGATATTACAAACATGTGAGTCCTGATGCATCCCGTCTTTTCCCTCATTTCCTCTTTGGGAACATTCCTCTGAGCTAGGAGGAAAGAGAGACAATGTTACGTTTTTGGAGGTAGCGCCAGCCAGGCTTCCATTGCAAAGCTGTCAGTGATGTCTTGGTAAAATCAGAGACATGGATGGGATAGGGCAGAAAACGACACTATTATTGCCCAACATACGAAGCAACTGTCTCGGATTAATGCTAAAACCCATATTAATATTCGAAGCACACTATTCTTATTCAATACGGTGAATACTCAGTATTGTATTTTCATATGTTGACTTACCTCAGTACACCATTACGGCCCGTACAGTAAGCAATAGGGATTGTGAAAAGGGGGGAGGGGGCGTAACAATTGATTCGCCTGAAAATTCTAGATTGTTGTTAGGACGACGTACGCAGGATACCGCCATGATTTTTAACGGAACCATGCGTACGAACGCCTGCACTCGTGCCGCTGTGGAAGCCAAAAGCTCCGTTTGCTTCCTCAGCTGTGGACCATACTTGCGCGTTTTTGGCAGAGGCGGGCTGCACTATGAGCATGCAGAAAAGCACTAGTTTGTCGGCTCGGACGATTCCAGGACACCGTAGCAATGGGAAAGCACCAGATGTCACCGATCGTATTAGCCCAGGAACTAAGTGGGCGTGTGTGTGCGTGATGACTGCTAGATGAAGCTCGGCTGAGATGCGATCCATGGAGCATGTCTCATCCGTCACTCCACAGAATGTCACAGGTGGAGCACAATAACCAGCCAGTGGGGAGGGAACCGCAAACACGAGAGTAAGAGTCAAAAGCCAAGTGAAGAAATCAAACCCAAAAGATCGTATGTTTGAAGCTGGCCAGAGAGAATCACCAGCGGCTCGTTTGACAGGGTCAAACCACTGAATATTATGTCTTGACAATTCACAAACTTGCAAAGGCAGAAGGATCAGGAGCCAGAAGGGGGGCGTGAGAACTTTGCCGCCGGGAGAGATCTCGCGGCAACAAAGAGTGCCCTTCTGATCTGATCTGATCTGGCCTCGCAAAATTAGGGGCGATCTCCGGTCATCCATTGGGGCAGGACACAGGTCGCTGGGACAAAGAGGGCGTGCGACGTGTGCCTATCACGGAGGCGTGTCTGTATCAAACAATCAAATGCGGTGGGCAAGGTCTCCTTACTGGCCGCCTCACTCAAAAACGCACAGAGTCACCGTCCGTATGGTTGGAGCTGGAGCTGGAGCTGGACGCCGACCATCTGCCACTTCATCTCCCTTACCTCTGGAAATGATGCCCGAGCGGAGAAATTCGTCCGGCTGGCCTCGATGGCTCGGGCCCATGTCTTGGGTTGCTTCAGCCGCAAACCCCAGTCGACGTCACCGACAGAGAGGATGCGACGGTGGCCACGTGCCTGCCTCGCTGTCAAAGGGAAGAAGCAAAGGAATGAAGATGGGGACGGGAAGAGATGCTAAACATAGCAGTAACACCAGCGATACTTTGCCATGGCACCTGATTGCATCTCCAGGGGCATGTATAAATAACAAGTATACTCGTATCTCGAACACTTGTGCAAGTAGGGTACGTGTTAGTGTGTAGTTACATCTAAATATGCACCTTGTGTTTGTCTCCGGGCAGATCCCGTTGGCCCACTGTGCGGCTGAAGGTGTTGGCGCGCTCATCGAGTCCCATCTTGATTCGGCGATGCCCAGTCGAGCCAGTAGCTTATCTCGCCGAACCTGCATGGCTGGAGGAATCGTTGGCGAAGTGGTGTTCCATTTCATTAATGCGGGCTAGCTTTTCCCAACGCATTCGCCTGCCCCAGATATAGGATGGTCCCCTCAAGGATCCTTGGCTAGACAGATGTACTCCATTCTCTTTGTACATCACTCGATGCCTGACGGCCAAGGACTCTTGTGACAAGTGAGCGAGGTTGCGACAACGTTTTCTTTTTGCGCGGCAATGCAACGGGCCTCTAAGAAACCCCCTTTCTATTCGACCAAAGTCCGAATCCCCTGTCATAATCTGAGTCGATCTTACTTTCCATGTGCTCAAACTCCCTTGGACCCCATGGATCGGAGCTCCCTTGGTGGCGGCGTGAAAGTAAAAGTGATTCAGTGATGCCACCCCTTCTGGGAAGCGCCCACACGCTTATGGCGTAGTGCTTGCGTGTGGAAAGGTTTCAGTCCGGTGTGCAATCCTGAATTCCTGTCGAGTGGAATCGGATGCTAATCAAGGGTAGCCCCCCTCGCATCGGACCCGTACTGGAGTGGAAGTTGTACGCGTTCTTGGAAGCATTATTGCACAACAAAGCAGGCAGGGCCGCAGAGCAGACAGAAAGGCACAACAAACAGCACGTTTTGGGTTGTACGAGTACAAACGACAATGCGTGGCCAAACCAACTCCGATCGTCTTCTGCGTCTATCCGCTGACCGGCCGTTTATACGAGACGTCGTCGATTACACGAGGCGGCGCGTGTCAGTGGCAGCCGCAGCCGGGGGCGCCAAGTCGCTCTGCTCTACTGTCAATATGGCGTTTGTCCATGGATGGCAGCGTTGCTTTCTTCCGAATCACTTTCACTGTTGCTCTTGCTCGTACACCGATCGGAAGATGGACGAGGCCGCCAAGCTGAACAGAGGCCATGGCTGAGACTCTGGACCCGCGTGGCTGGCTGCGGGCTCACATGAATGATGAGAAGGAGTCGGTACCCAGCAGTTCTCGACGGCGATCATTGGCTGCAGTATCCCAGCGGTGGCTTGACCGTTGAAGTCTCGATAGTTTTTGTACTAGTACGGAGTACCAGGAAGAATATCCAAGGGGAGGTGACAAGGTCAAGGATGAGATGTGCGGTCTGTCCCGAGCGAGGAGGGCAGCTGAGCTTGGATCGACAGACAGCGGTTCCTTCCCCGTCTAAACCTTGCTACTACTTCCAAGTTGAGATGAAAGTACAGGTACATGTATTCTCATCTGGACAAATTAAGCTACTGTGGGTACCAGAGCAGGAGTATTTTACCCATCACCACTTTGAATCATATTAGCCTGTATTAGGTAGACATCCTGGATATGCCCAGCAAACTACTGCACAATGTAATATACGAGTGCCGTAGTCGACGGGGTCGAGAGGCGGAGCAGTGGATTAGGTATCTCATCGTAAAATGATCTGGTAACTACGGAATGATTCCTAAAGCACGCACTCGTACGATCAAAAAGCAAAGGGGGTGCACCAAGTAACGCTCTCAAGTGCCTGGTCTACTCATACTTGGTCGATCAGGGTCTGGTGTGAATCGTGCTCTACCGGCAGATACAGTCGTATCCAGGTGGAAACGGCTCGAGATTCCCTCTCCGGCGTCTCACGAGAGCCAAGAGAGGGATAATCAAACATTGGCCCTCAGCTTTCGGCCCTTGCTGCCGCTGAGCTCGGCTCGTCACATGCGCTCACGCCCCCCCTTGGGGTTGCGCAGCATGAGGCTTGGAAGCCATCAAACGGCCATTCACATGATACACACGCGTACCCGTGCATATGTGCTTATAGCTTACTTGCCCGGTATGCACATGTACATGTATATTATATTGTATACATTACAGAAAAGCACAGCGCAGGTGATACAGCCTTTCTAGCGCCTGCATATGCCATGATGCCCAAAGGTAACCCCAAGCGCTGGGCAGCGGGCGCTCTCCCCGGGATTTGACGGAAATGAGATCAAGATTGACTGAGATCAAGGCTGGGCTCTTGGTCGCCTTTGCAGCGAGCTAGTCTCTGCGTAACGGGCGCGATGCAACCGCCGTCGCTACGAAAACCAACGGCAGCCTGCGATGGCATGGATGTGCCCGATTCTCGGTCAGCAGCCCGGCCTATCCTGTAAGAGGCCCTTTGTTGAATGGCTTGCTTGGCCCATGGCAGTACGACACCAAACTATATCCCCAGTCACAAAGAAGGATAGCTGCCACGTAGTGACTCGCAATATATCCAAAGCGAGCCGAGCAGCATCTGCCGCGCCCCTTGGGGATGTGATGTGATGGGATGCAAACCGTGCAGTATGAGACGAGACGAGAGCAAGGCTGCGTCTAGAGTGGACACCCATGATCGCTGCAGGGTGTTTATTAGCCATGGACGGCGATCGAGACCAGGGACAGGGGGGGCCTGGTTGGCTGGATTATTTGCCGACGAGGCAAGAATCCAGCACAGCACAGCTTCGGGTGTAGACATGACAATGCATGCTCTTTGTCTGCTTCTGGACGGACACGCATCTTTGGTGCTTCAATTGTTTATTCGCTTTACTCCGAATGGTGTTATTTAACGACTTTGGTACGATACAAGTACACATAGAAGTAGGCTTACAAGTATGATATTCGCAACGCTCATCCTCATCATTTCGAATTACACTTCACCCCCTCGGCAACGACATCCGCATAAACCTCGCAGATACGTGGTATATACTAGTATGAGCAACAACCCTAAATTAAACCCCATCTCAGCTCGCCAATCCATCAATCTCCCAAACGCTCCACCCCCTCCAAAAGGGAGAGAACAAGAAGCAGAACGGCAAGCCCCAGCCCAGCTATTCCGGCGCGCCACAAAAAGCCACCTGGACAGGGATATCCGTGTTGTGCTCGGTTTGCCAAAACCACACCGGGTGCGAAGCTACTTTGCGCACTGCATACCAGAAACGGAATTGCTTTTTTTCCCCCTTCTTTTCCTGCGAGAATGAGAAAACAAGAACCCCCCACAAAGAAAAGAAAAGAAAAGAAATTATGAGGCAGGGAATAGCTCGTGGCATTGCCATGTTTCTGTGCTTCCGAAGGTCTACGCCCCGGGTTGACGCCACAGCCCGGCAGCTTCAAGGTTCTCTGTCTCTCTCTTTTTTTTTTTTTTTGCCCCCTTGCCGCTCAACGGGCTTTTTTAAACCCACGGCAGCTAGCCTCGAAGCATGGATAATGCATACCAAGTGCTACCGAGAAAAGCATCTACGAACTGCCGTGGTCTCTTTTTTTCAGCTGACGGCTCCCTTATATGTTCGTGATATAGTACAGAATACTGTGTTGTAGACTTGAATCGTGACGAGATGCTCCAACCGAGCTGACTGACTCAACCCATCTCCTATCCATTGCAGCTGTATCACAAACCTTACAATGGCCCATCCCCAAAAGTCTCATCCTCGCATACAAGCTCATCTATATCCAACTCTATGTATGCCGTTGCCCACCCCTGCTCATGGCCCATGGTCCCACGGCCGTCGTGCCACAACAACGCCTCAGTCCAGCGTCACTCCCTGTTTAGAAGTAAGTAGTGAGCCGTGACACGTTCTTGTTCAATGAGCCTTGTGGAAGCCAAACGCACGAGCACAAGAGCACAGAGCACAAAGGGCACGAGCAAAGGCGTGCCACAAGAGCAACCCAGAAAGCAACACAAAAGTTCAAGATTCCGCGTCTTGTGTCCGATGAAGTCCAGCAGGCTCCCCGCCTGTCCGATCTTTCCGCGCCCCCCTCTCCAGCCTCGTACGACTTTTCGCAGAAATCCCAGGCCGTTGTTGCCAGAGAACGAACGGGGGGCACAGCAAGGTTCAAACTCGTTGGTTCTTTGGGGTTCTTGTCCCTGTTTCATGCAATGCACTCCGTGCTTGGGCGGCGCATGGAGCAACCGTCGTCTTGTTTCCTCCATCTCGGCTGCTTCCAGCTCACTGGCCACTGACCCCCTCCCCATCTCCATCCCCAATTCCATGGCCTATCTCTGGCCCATCTCTCCCTTGCATGTCTGCCCGAGCCACCACCCGGCCCATGGCTTTTCTCTTGATGAGATGTGACCAGTAAATGTGACCAGTCCTTCGCCTCCAACGGCTGTGAGCAAATGCCAACGCATGGGGATTGGCGCCAGAGTAAATCGTACGAGAAGTAGTAGCGTCCACAGTGCTTCCTACTACCAAAGCTGCTGAGCGGTTCCCATCGTCTCCTTGTATCATGTCTCACTAGAATGGCCCATGTCATGGCTTCGTGCGTGGTGGGAGGAATCTTGCCAGCAACGTGCCAGTCCCTGCTCTGTGCTCTAGTAAACTTGTGCATGAAAGACACCATAGTTAGTCGTTGGCTTCCGTCCTTTTTCGAAACCCGGGCTTGGTGCCGAGCATACGCGGCGCACATGGCAAGAAGAAGAAATCACCGCCAACAACTCTTCGCTTCGGACAGTCCGAGGCCACGGCACGGCCCTGACAAATCACCGACTGCTGGCACGCAGTAGCACTGGTTGCCCACAGCTCGGGCCTTGTGTTGGGTGCGTTCTAGACGGGCCTTGATCGAGATGAGATGATGTGGTGTAAGTCGAATCAACAAACAATCCCGTGGGCAGGGATGCCACGACTTCCAATCAAAACGCCAATGACAAGAGAAAACCCCAGGAGGAGTCAGCAACCCAAGAGAAAGAGGGGGGAGACACATGCAACACCAAGCATCTCTCCCTCTCTCTCTGCTTTCTGCGCGCGCCCGCCCGCTACTAACAGCAGCTCGATGGTGATGATAGGCCTCTGCCCTCTTGTCCCCCCTCTCCTTGTCCCCCCTCTCCTTGTCCATCATCCATCTTCCAATTCCGTAAGGTCATGCATATCCGTCGCTACGGTACGGCTACCCGGTCTACCGATCCGTCCGCCGTCAGTTCTCAGCCCGTCCGTGGGCTCTTGTTAGAACCAACAGTATGATCCGAGCTCTCTCTTAATTCCAAACCCGCACATGGCCGTAGAGAACTATCACCTGCATGAGAGCAAGCGCTTGAAGGATTTTGTGACAATTCATGTAAGCGAGGGGGGAGAGTGCAGGTAAGCCTCGCTACTATTGATTGATCCCGTTCATCTTTCTTTGGTTAACGGTTGTTTTCTCTTTTATAGGCACTCCATACCGTAGATGTAAGCTAGTTGTCTCGCGGCAACGTAAAACGGCCGGCCATGCCTGATAACTGATTTCCAGAACGCTCGCCTAGAGCAAAGAGAGAAGAAAAAAGAAAAAAAAGCCAAGAGAAAAAAAAAAAGAAAGAAAGAAAGAAAGCAAGGGAACATGGGAACGTACATAAATCTCCGCATAAAAGCAAGCCGTGGAGCAGGTCACGCCATACAGAAAGGGGGTGTTGGTTCAACACACGCATCTCTCTACCCGCCGTACGGAGTAGAAAAAAGCAACCTGGAATAAAGGACAAAAAAAGAACACGGCACTAGAAGCACATTTGCCCTAGCCATTGCGCCCCCCAGTAGAAGAAGAGATTAAAAATAAAAATAAACCCAAAAGATCAAAAGACAACGGCACAATTCAAGAAAAAAGAGCAGCCAGAAATGCACTTCTTCTCTCGTCCCTTAGCTTACGTACTTCTCACTTCTCTTCTCAGGCGGGACAGCCTCACCCATCAGCACTAGCCGCGGTATCGACCCTAAATTGAACTGAGTGCTACAACTTAATCTCACCCTCTTCTACCCGAAACACAGCGTCACTTGATCTCCCTCACCCCAAGATCTCATCCCTCCCGATCCTATTAGTAAAAGTCAGATGGGCCAATCAGCGCCATATTACCTCAACAGCTTAGCTCTAGTCTATGACGCACCAATTTTGAGGGAGCAACGAAAAAAAGGAAAAACAGGAAGCAAAAAAAGCAAAGAAGAAAATAACAGGCTTGCACAGAACTTGAAGCGACGGTTTGAATGCATCACGCGCACGGACATTCTCATGCATGCGCGCCTACAATTGGAAAAGAAAAAGGAACAAACCAGCTATGTCGCATCTTGTACTCCCTCAGGGTTCACTGCATCCATCACCATTGGCACCAAGATTGAGCGATAGCGTTGCAAAAGAAATTTCTTCATTCTGCCTCTGCCAGGGCAGGCAATAATAAAACTATTTTATCTAAAATCCCAAAGTAGCTTAGCATCGTCGTTCCCATGGCAAATTCTCATCATTAAAGGTGAATGTTGCCCAGACCCTGAAGTATATGTATATATATTGAACGCCTGCAATGCCATGATTTGCCGCCCAAATCCAATGAAATAAAAATAGAACAAAGGAAAGAAAAGAAATCCCCGCAATCAAAGACACATGTACAGTAAAAACCATCAGTGCAGGCCCTCGGCTAGAAAAATGGGTATTGTGTTCTGCAAGTTTTTTTTCTTCCTTTCAGTGAAAAAGAAATGTTGAATATTTCTTTGCGTCATCAATATGCTCCGCGCCCGTTAAGCTCCGTGCCCAGAAAAATCAATAAACATCATGCAAAGGACTAGGGAGTATGAAAAGTGTAAAGTAGGTGGTGAGGTTCGGGTTGGCCACGCTCTAGCTTCTCTCCTCAGGCTTGGGACGTAGTGATCTTGCTTCTAGCTGGCGTTTGCGCTCAAGCTTGGCGTAATGGAGACCACAGGCATTGCATAAAGTCCTGGCACCATCAGGACCCCTTCTCCATTCTGGAGTGTCGATGCGATTGCAGCTGTGGCATCGCCCAGGAGGGGCAGCACGCTGTGACTCTATTAGCGGGGCTCATGTATACAAGATTGGCTGTAAGCTTACGCCTCGTCGCTTTTTGACTTCTGTCATGCCGTATGGTGGCTTAATGGAGTCTCCATACATGGGGACGTCTTGGTCTTCCTCATAAGGGCCTTTTGGTGGTTTGGCACCTTCGCGTGCCCTTTCGCTCTGTAGTGAGGCTACAATTACCTCTCTGCATTGCTCGAGAGAACGCTTGAGGTATTCGACGTTGGAGAGCATGTCGCTCACTTCTCGCTCAGTCGGAAGACGCTCGGGAATTGGTTGAGATCCGTGCTGCTCTTGGGCAATTCGGCCGTAGGCCTCTGCGAAGTTGAAAATGGTTCGCGAGCAGGTTCCAATCTATATATACTCATTTAGCGCATACTCTTTATGTCAGTTTCACGTTGTCACTTACTCTGCTCAGAGCTTCCTGGTAGCTCCAGCTCTCAAACGATCGCGAGGTCCCGTTATCGTATCGAGCTCTGGCAGCATACTCGGCCTCTTCAGCATGTGTAGGCGCCGGCCGAGAATCGTATTGCCCGGGCAGATGTGAAGCCGCATGACCTCGAGGTGATACCTGATAAGGAGGAAGCGGCTGTTGCCCAGGTGGAAGCTGTGCCGGCTGATACGGGACGGAAGTCGGCGGCGGCGGTGGTTGGGAGTAGACTCCATTCAGTGAGCGGTGATCAGATGGCTTTGGCGGCTCAGCTAGGTGGTGAGGAAGGGGGTGACCATCATGCTTCATCGGGGGAGTAGGCCGGCGATCAGAAACGGGAGGGAGACCGGGTCTGCCAGTGCTGAAGGGCGGCCTTGGTGAATCTGAGTATGCATTGTGGCTTTCCTGTCGAGGAGGAAAGGCAACAGAGTGCAGAGGCTGAGATGAGTGCTTGTCGGCTTCGGGGTACTGTCGAGCAGACGGAGCAAATGGTGAGGGCAGGCTTGAGCCAGGCTGCAGAGGATGCGCAGGCGGAGGGTACTGTCCAGGCCGTGCACCAGAAATGACTTCTGAAATCGATGGTAGTGACTGGCGAGTTGAGGACTCATTGTCGGGAGAGGGTCGTCGAGGCTCCGAGGAGATCATGTTGGCGACGCTTGGCCCGGATGAGGGTGGATGAGAGTAATTGGAAGGATATGGTTGAGGTGGGTAGTGGGCGTTAGGGGCGAGAACTGAGGCTGCTGCCATGGTAGGCTGGTCCAGATACCGTCGGTCGACGGCTTCTCGGTGTTGTTGGTGAGAATGGGGAGATGTTGCAAGTTGATGTTCAAGTCGCGTAGGAGTAGAAGAAAGACCAGTGCTGGGAAGAGGGGGACGATGTGAGTTAATATTTCCGCCGATTTAGAGGGGGGGCGTACGATGGAGCGGCTAGGCATGGAGGAATGCACGAGTAAGAACGCACCTCTGTCGGGTTCCAACGTCACCCGCTTCCATAGCGCGTGTGGCAAGTAAAAGATCTGGCGCTCAGGGTCGTCGATACATCTGACTTAGCACGAATGCTAGGGGCACAAAGCGCTGGGTCGAGTTCGGCGTGTGCGGTGGAGTGACGGCTGGGCTGACGACTTGCAAACGGGGCCAAGGATGATCGCAGCAGACACGCATATGTATGTACAGATACAGGTAGGTGGTATAAGCAGACCGGGCCCAGACGTGGGGGGCCAGACCAGCAGAGATAAGTTGGAATTTAAATAGAGAAAAGGGCAGCGAGGGAAGCGAGGACAAGGCTATAAATGGTGATGCTAATAAAGCCCTGTCGCCGAGTTGGCCAAGCCCTGTCGTCTCTCAAAGCATGACCGGGGTCCCAAGAAAAGAGATCTAAACTCGTGGTGGCGTCCAAAGTTGGGTGATGGCTCACCCCAAAGCCTGGCCAGTACGGAGTCTGCTCCGTACACCTCGAGCGGCTTGGCCAATGGGCAGGGGTCCGAAGTCAGTCTTGTTAAGATGGGAGGCTGCCCTAACGAGGCCCTTAGGCCAGCCCCAAAAGAACAAGAGATTAAGATGAGTGCAGGTGGGACCCTGCCCAGCAAATCCGCGGTACTGGATTGCACTTGCCTTTGCGTCCGAGCTAGCGAGTTTGGGCGGGCGGCCATAACGTGGTTCTGGGCGTGGTGTGAGCCTAAGATTTCGAAATTCGAACCTTGCCGTCTAGCGCCGGGAGAGGGGTGAAGATGATGGGAAAAGGGCGGGAGGGAGTGAGGTTGGAGACCCATGGATGGAAAACGACGACGCCGTGGGACCCCCTTCCCTTGCCCTTAGCGGCACTCCTCCACTCCTCTGCCTGCTGGAATGCTGAAGCAGTGACAGGGGCGCTGAGATGGATGAAAGCCATGTTTCTGCGCCAGAGAGGCGTGTGCGTACCACTAGCATGTACGATACGGAGCTTGGTCGCCAGCCAGCGGTCGCAGCATGCGCGTACATGTACAGGTCGGTAGGGTGTGCTCCGTTTTGATCTCGATTTGCGCCTTTCCCTGGTTGACGCCACGATATGGAGTGTTCGCGCGGCGAAGAATGCTGCTTATTTGCCTAGGCGCTGCGGAGCTGAGAAAAAGTCGACTGACACTGACAGCCCAGCTGATGGAGTCGAGTCGGGCGTTTCCATTCACTACGTACCTGTATCTCAATCGCCATCGCCATCGCCTTCATCTCCATCTCCATCTCCATCTTCATCTTCATCTTACCAGCACGCTGCAACTGCAACGGCAAAGTGCTCGCGTCTCGCATCTAGATGACGATGGCCTGGACACTTCCCGTACCCGTACTAGCAGCGCGGAGAGAGATGATGCATAACAAAGATGGAGCACCAAGGAGATGAGATGAGAGGATGAATCATGGGAAATACTATTGTCAACTGCCTGCAGTACTGCCGTACGAAGTCTTATGGCCACGGCGGCGATTACCTTACGGGGCGCTACTTACAGCCGCGGTACCTGGTACCTGCCAACAGAGCCACAAGGCAGGGTTGAGGCGGGTATGGACTACGAAAGCCGACGAGTACGTGTACAGTACGCACACAGAGGTAGGTACAATAACGGGGAAGGAGCCAACGGCTCTAGCCTAAGCCAGTCTGGGGAGGGCACTTGCCCATCCCCATTCAGCAGCCTTTCATGCACGGCCTCACCGCAGACACATGGCGCCACGTGTGTCCACGGGAGACACACGGTACTCTTCCTTTGCACAATAGAATGCCTGACGATGCCTTCATTTGTACGGCAGTTCTATCCGGGGGGCATCACTTTATAGTGTCAGTGAGTTGACTGCTATCCTTCTCTCTCGTCCTCTCTCTTTTCCCACTCCGCCTCTTCTCTCCCAGGAGAGGAAAGGGACGGTAAGCGTGCATGAGCTCGCGTTAGGCACATGTCGATCCACCATGATGGTGACAAGCGCTGGACTCGATACGGCCGGGTTCTTAATGGCCGTAGTCATCGTGCTAGCATCCACAGGGTATTTGTGCTGCTCTCAGCACTGTACAGGAAGCAGCTTACGAGTACTAGTACTACGGCTACCCAGTAGGGGGTTCGACTAAGGCGGTATTACCTTGGCTCTTGGTACCTTGCTGCTCCATATCGTACGGCACGGGTAAGATTTGATGTGCCTGCCTCATCGGTACGATCACATCTGCGATCACGAGCCTGAAAGGGTCGAGACCCTCTCCACGGGATGACGCTGGGCTGTCGGCATCGTCAGCTTCACTGGACGTGCTAAACTACCACTGCCGCTCTGCTTAGGCTTAGGCACCAGCAAAGCCCCGTCGAATCGTTGCAAATTCCAGCAGTCGAGATAAAATCAAATGGGAGGGCTGTGTGGAATCCAATCGCCCAAGAGTTGCGAGATCTCGACAGACCAAAGAGCTGACGGGGAGGATCGTGCATTACATCTTCATGCAGGAGCACAGCTGACCATTTGTAGTAGTCCTCGCATTCGCCACTCCCTCTGCAGCAGGTCTGAAGGGGCCAACTGCATCTCAAATAAGCCAGAACCGTCGTCGAGTTGCTCGTCATCCTGCTGCAGCCATGACCGCTGATGCACTTCTGTTCACTTTGGGACAGGGGAGATGCCAGATTTACGAGTATACAGTCCTCAGAATCGGGCCTCCTCGCGCCGCAGCTCAACAGCAATGCAGCTCTCTCGCATACAACTTCTCCGTCCTCCGTCAAAGCAGTTTCATTCCAGCGGCTTGGCAATTCATCATAGGCCTGTACCAGATCAGTCTTGGTACAGAGACTAGATGGTCTAGAAATGACTTTTCCAGGACGATGCGACGTTGGACTGTCCGCTCCGTACTTGGTGCACTGTCTGTTATTTTATTCTGATTTTCGCCCCCCAGTTAGCGCTTCTAATGTGCCGCTCTCAGCAACCGCGTCTTCCTTCAACCAGTGTTGTTAGTGGCATTCGCCTACCAGGAACCTTGGCGCCATGGACGGAGTAGCATCCAGAGCGGTAAATCTGGCCCCTCGGCTGGGGTCTTTGGCTACCGGCTCTTCAGTGCATCTACAATTGGTGGGCCGTCACCCTGAGCTTAGCGACGGCCGCAGCTGGACGAGCGAGCCCTCAAGACCTAGAAGTATCGAAAGGGCATCTCGGTCAGCGGTCTGCTGAGGCTTTGGCTGTTGTCCCAGGGCTGTGACGGAGATGATTATCTTGCTTGACTTAACCCAGTGCACAGATACAAAGTACGAGGGTATGACAAGACCTGCCTCATGGCAAACTACTCCGTAGAACGTTGGTTGTTTTACCAGGGCGACGAGTGTCCAACCACCGACCCATCAGTTGACAGAATAGACCCTATTCCTTCGGCAGCCTCTAACTCTAATGACATACCTGAAGAGTCATTCTAGACATCCTATAGACTTCTAACATGTCTTGGCAGGACTAGGTATTACTACGCCGACGATTACGACTCGAACTAGCCTACGAAAATCTACTCTGTACTCTGTACGGAATCGCTCAGTGGCAGCCACTCACTAGCTGCTCCAAAGTCTCGAAGCCCCTTACCGACACTCAAGCAGCGACGGCGCTACGATAGCTGCGTGCGGGTGGCACCCCGTTGCAATCGCGGCCTTGTAAGATGGCAAGATGGCCCGTCGACCCAATCTCGCTGAGATACTAACTAGCCTAGATCAGATGCCTCTTTAATGTGGATCTTGATCACGCCAGGTTGCGAGCCTTGTCCGCTCCTGGTTGGTTCTCTTATGGTGTTCAGAGTAGAGTCCCTCGTCACTGGAAAGGCAACCCACATCGCAATGCTCATCAACCCATTCGTGACAGATGGCGACGCGCTACAGCTTCCTTGGCTGCAGGCTGCTTTACTGGATTTAGAAGAGTGACTTGTTGGTCTTGCTTTTCGTCCGGACCTCCTCTCCGAGCGCTACCTGCACTATGCTATCTGATCACACCAAGGGGGTGACAGCCCAGCGGCAATCTGAGAGATGTGGAAATGAGCATTCAACAGGGATATACGATTGGGCTTTACTTTACGAGTTGCCATGAATTGTCCGCCAGAGGCATTTACACATACCGCTTAGGACATGAACCTGGCTGGACGAAATACACTTAGTGGCGCCGATATGTATTTTGCCCAGCTGACTCTGAGAATCGACAGCGCTCAGGCCATGCTGATCGATCAGCTAGCCATTGGATAGCCTCAACACATCGATCGCGCTCCATCTCCATCATCGTGGGGTGCGATTGCCAACAATATCAACACATTGCCTCAACATCTTGAAGCATGGCCACTTGGTGGACCGGGTTACTCTCGCAACCCATTCATCTTCTCCAACTTATCAACCTTGTGTTGGCTTGCTCGTAGCACATGTGCATATTGATCAGCCGTGTTGTGCAACTTACAGGATACATATGCGTATATGCGTGCGACGACCACCTTGAAAGTCTAAATGACAGATGCTCAACACACACTCCAATCAAGTGTTATCACCGGAAGTCTGCAGCAATTCTTACTGGTTTGCACTCATTATACAGTTTCTTCTGCCGTGCATTGTCGCCTGCAACTCTCCTTGATCAAATCAGAAGCACATCCTGCTCCATTTGTCCTGCTCGCTTGGCTACAACTAGTCAAGTGTCAGGGGAATCGGAGTGGGCGCAAAGAAGCGATCATCGATTGTCAGGTTGCTTACCCCTTCCCTCCTTTCTATGTTACTGATGCTACCACTATTGTTTGACCAGCCTCAAATCTCAGGATTCCAGTCTATTCTCAACAAGTAGTCGCATCATTTCCACAAGGTGTGCCCAGGCTGCAAGGGAGTTCGGTGAGGGCCGCTGAGAGCGTATTCTCAGATACATGAGGGGACGGCAGAGTATCCCCTGGTCTGTTCATTCATTCACGCCGGTTTCGATCTATGAGGGCGTGATATAACCCGTTGCATGCATTTCCTTGAACAAGAGTGTTTCTGCACTGCAGGGTACTGCCAATACCGCCACTGCTACTACCCAAGACCTCGAAAAGGCATGGGGGTAGACGCAGGATGGCATCCACAATGAAGCACTAGCTTCGATCTCGCCCCAGCAACTGCTCCTCGACCACTCGATCCTAGCCGCTTTTCTTTACATCTTGAATAACTGGCTGAAGAGATGCAGAAGCGTTATCCGCACCCATACTGGTACACTGTTTGTGCGCGCGCCACATAACAATCAAGACGCGGAATTGGCCAGCCACAAAATGAGTCACTAAATCCTTCACACTTCATTTGTCCATTTGACTATGGTTGGATGCAATATCCGTCCAGCGCATTTACCCCGGCGAGTCCAGAACGTGCAGACCACACAAGCGTGCTCAGGTTGGCACACAGCCTCCGGTCCTTGTGCCGCCAAATCGACCGACATGCGGAACTCGGAAGTTTTAATATATTCAAGCATGGCTGAACCTTTGTGGTTGGTGCAGCCAACTGAATCACAAACTTGCTTGTGCATTACCTCCCGAACAGACAGCGGTAGTTGAAGGGGGGATGCGATAGGAATAGCTGTCTGTTTGCACCACAGAGGCTCTATTTGGCAGAAGTTCAATGCTTTTCGAGCCCTACGGAGCACAACAGAATCACTTTTGGTAAGTCTCTAAGCTCTCAACGCAATATAATGAGGATACCAATCTGGTTCGTATCAGTTGCTGCGCAGATAGTCTTCAAAAAAAGATTTAGGATACGTCCATCAAGTACAAGTGGCAGCATTCGTTGCCCTTCAGAAGCCTTGACGACAATCAGCGCTCAGGATGCTTAAGTGGCTTGCTTCTCTAATTTATTTTCCCCTTCAGAGAACCAGCCATCTGGCTGCCGCGTTACAGCTGGAAACACGACACAAAAAAACCAAGAGAGGCGGGCAAACATGAGGCCTGCTCTGTTGCATCCTTATAACTATATTCAACTGCGAGCAGTTACACTAAGACCAACCAACATGCCTGACTGCATGGCGTTTGCCCAAATGCTTGCTTGGGTCAATCAAAAGCAATGGCGTACGCCGAGGTTTCAGGACATCACGGCTCGGCCAAGGCTTGCGCACCCGTCTCTAGTCAACGCAACTACTACTATTCCCTTAGTACCTAGTAGTACTTCGCAACACACGGCAAGCCAGTTTTCGTCGTCATAAGACGGGCAAAGCGGGGTTGGATATATTGGCTTGGTCTGGAACAAGAGCGCCTTGCCCTTTCACAAGGGGTTCCTCAGCTCGCGCAGACAGCATCAACAAGAAATTTGCTTGCAGGGACCCTTGCCTGGCCGGATAAAACCATTCATGGGCCAATGGAACACCCCACAGGTGTCGGAATCGCACGTGGCGTGTGCTTCTAGCTTCTAGGCTGGGAGGATCGAATATTCTTGCAGTTCCGAGCGCGCAAGGCGCCAAGCACAAAACAGTCCACTTTTGACTAAAGCAGCGGTATCGTTCAATAGCGCCGATTCTCTGTTCTTGATGGATCGATCAAACGGCGTCCCACTCGAGAGCCACTTTTACGTCGCTTTTTTTTTTTTTTCTTTCGATCACACGCACACACGCCAAACCACTGCGCCCGACACGAACCTTCTCCATCGCAAGCCCGTTTACGAGTCAACGAAATTAGCATGCATTAGTCTGTGTACAAGCCATGATGGGCCGCTACTCTGTGCCTTCGCCCTCGTACATGCACGTCTTGCGCACAATCACATTGATTGTGATGAGCTTTTGCTGTTGTTGCTCTTATGGTGATCCTTCGCCTCCTTCTGTGCCACCCTGGCGGCTCTCTTTGTGATGGCTGGGCTTAGCAGCCTTTGTCCCGATGGAATTTGGTCACTTGTCGGCCGAGAAAGAAAAGAGAAGGGGGGAAAGGTGCGACACCGGGGTCCGACACTAACATGGCCCGCCACGGCGCTGCGAGACGTTGAGATCGGGGCTGTCGAGCTGCCAGGTCGTTCAGTAGCAAGCGAGGATCCGCTGAAAATAATAACAGCACCTCGTACTCTGGACTTGATGCGAAGGACAATGCTAGGGATCATCTCTCTGGATATTCCGTATTCGGCACGTTTCCTGCCTAAGCGAGCATGTCTCTTTCTCCATTCTTGCCCCTTGAGCCCGATGGCGACCTATCCGAGCTGCAAAATCGGCATCAACAAGTCAATTTAAAGGTCATCTGCAAGGCCATCTGCAAATCCATCGAGCCCTTCACCCGAAACCCCCCCCCCCCCCCCCCCCAGAAGACAGCTTGCCTGCATAAAGGGAGGTAGGCGAGAGCTCCACCGCTTCACACCATGATTAAATCTTGGTTGTAATTTTATCAAATCGCTAGAAGCACCCGTATGGCAATTTGCTCCGTGGCAATCATTAAAGTAACACTGCTACCTGTACGGAGTAGTATGATCTGGATGTCGATGTGGTGTGGCAGGCAATTTGCTCTTCACTAGCACGCCACGCAAGCTTGATCCGAAAGATGGACCATTTCCAAAGCTGGAAGCCTCCGCCGAAGAACAGACAGATCCTACCACATGTACGGGGTGAGGAGAGCATGGCGTGTTGGTTGGGGCATCTTACCGAACAGCATGCGTATACGAATACTATGTGGGCTATCATCTGAAAGTCTGTACGCTCGCTGCCTGGCTAACTTTTTGCTCGTCGGCAAATGCAATTCTGGGGCTTTCGGGATGTTTTCATGCATGGGGACAATTACGCAGTCCAAAGTACGGCCGGCTCACCTCCATATCCAGCATGCCATTCCTCCACACCTCCTTTCTTCAGATCCATTTGTAGCTGTCCCAAACGCTCAGGCATGTTGACTAGGGAGTATGGAGCTTGATTGTGGCAGCATCTTCGATGGCCTCGGCGCTACCACTTTCCATAATGGCAATGCATGAAGGGGGTAGTGATATCTGCTCGTTCTCGTAGCAGGGCGATATGTGGAATACCTGCGCTTCAGCCATATCCATTTGGGCTTGCGGGTGATACTGGGCATTGTGATCGAGAGTTTGCATATTGGCGTCGGATGACACCACTGCTTCCCATCTAACTTTCATGACATGCCTGCTTCGATGTGGGCGTGGCAGCTGGAGATGATGGGCATGGGTAGCATCCGCGGTATTCTCAGTCCATTATTAGTATATTATGCATCTCCTCCTGCCTATTGCAGAGGTTTATTGGGATATGTTGCCCTATCTGAGTTGAGTAGCTGACTCTCTTGATTAGAGGGCGCGAGGGACCGTGCAGCTGTGGCAACTTCTGACGAAGAATTTGGTTATTCGATCTGGAGTCTGGAGGCATCGCCAATCTTCCCAGGTCCATACTCTGCCAGCTGTATTGGTTACGATGTACAGTACATCTTGCTCGTATCAAAAGAAGACCAGGCTTCCAGGTTTCGATAGGAAGGTCGGAGGCCTTGCCGTGCGTCATCATGACTCGAAGATCCCGTCGAGGTTTATTGTCTAGCACCTAACCTGGAGGATGAGCGTTTCACCACGGCAAGACATGTCAGAATTCTAAAAGCCGAGCAAGATGTTGTCTCCTAGCAGAGTAGATCTCGAAGCTAACTTGATCAGAGACTGGTCTTACACTAGGTGACCGCTGCGAGTGTCTTGAGTCAACAGGAAAAGAATCCGCGAAGGAAAAAAAGAAAGGAGTGAACTCACACCGACTTGCAAATCCGTATCGTGTCTTTCTCTTCTCACCTTGTTGCTGGGCCAGATGCATGAACAAAATTCCAGCTAATGCTACAGTAAGGCGACACTAGCCGCGACTGCAAGGAGAAAGCTCTAGCTCGCTTGCACAAGACCCTCTTTCATGACAGCTAGACGCCCGCGCCAGTGGACGGCTCTGACTTGAAGTTCTCTGAAGGATGACAAATGATGGACTTGAGATCTGGCCACGATACTAGCATAATCAGATGCGGCGGGGGTTGGAAGCTTTTCCCAGCCACCATGCCCATGCCACGCTAGTGCAAATTGCTGGGAGAATATCACGCCAAGAAGGGCGAAGCTCGAAAAAACAAAGGGGTATCGCATCTCCTTGGGGCCTCGGGCCTTGATACTGGCACGCCCCCTTCGGCAACGGCCGGGTAAGTCGACGTTTTGGTCAAAGGACGATTCCCGATTCTGGGACGCTGTAACCCTCGTGTGAGATTTCTTGGCTTATATCAGATGTACTCACCGACGTTACTCAGACCACAGGCTACAGTGCTATGGCGGATGGCGACAAAGAGGATAACGTCCGAACGCCTAGAGCAAAAGCAAATCCAACGAGAAGGAAAGGACAGAAGAGGGTGGAGCGTAGCCGACCGATCGTCTGATCTGGGAGATCGGCCGTTGTCAATACATGTACATACGCCGTACTCACTTCGCGCACACATACCGACAGACTTTGGCTGGATGCAACTGGCAGACGCCCTACGTCCAGCCCTTCGGCGTGAGATTTACGCTCCGTGTGACTGATCGTAGATGGATCAGATGGGCCGATTTCCTGCTGCGAGGGGGAAGACTAAGATTTGGGGGTCGAGGAGTGGTTCTAGAGGAACGGGCAAAGGCCCTCTCTGCTGACCATTCCGGGTCTTCTACTTCCCAGGCTGGCACTCAACAGGCCACATTCTGTAAATAGCGTCGGAAGGTCCCCAAGCTACCCATCCCTGTGGTGGTGTTGCTGAACCCCCCAGATTGAGGGGTTTTCCCCCTACGAGTTCGGGAGGGGGGTCGATTAGCTTTTTGGGCTGGGAAGCCAGAAGGGCAGCGAAATTGAAGGGCTCAGTCTTTTAGGCTGCAGCATGCATCTGGAGCCTAGAATGTGGGATCGAGGTCGATGAAATGACGGATAATCTAGCCAAGTGTTGGGGGAAGGGATCCCGGCGGTCATGATGTCAAGACTCCGCTGGCCGGCAAAATGCAAAAGGCAACGCCCACGAGCATCTCCGGACTTGTGCAGGGGTGGTTTTTTCTCCCCTTCACCTTTGCGCGTCAGGTCGATGACCGTTGCCTGTTCCGGGCTAATACCACAGTACAGGATGGTAGATTTAAGAAGAAAAAGCCCGCGTAATTATGTGGTTGGGGCCCTCTCTGTGTGATGTGACGCATCACTAATGATATCTGGGCTTCTCTGCCACTCGCCGCCACACCAAGGTAAGCCCAGCGGATGCGATGAGTGGTGGCCGCTGTTCTGCAGACGGGAGATTTATTTTCAGCCATTGCGAGAGCGCGGCTGTGCCCGTCCAGATGTCAGCCGGACAATGTGCGATCCTACGCATGCAGAGACATGCCCCCAAGGAGTATCCTGTACATACGTACGTACGTATACGGAGGGCCGTGTAAGAAAAGGCACTCCCGTAAGAAATATCCCCTTCTCAGATTTGGAGCCGGGGGATGGGGGAGGGAGAACGGATTGGGAGCATTGGAG
The DNA here is from genome assembly GCA_037893235.1 of Trichoderma afroharzianum. Classification (NCBI taxonomy): domain Eukaryota; kingdom Fungi; phylum Ascomycota; class Sordariomycetes; order Hypocreales; family Hypocreaceae; genus Trichoderma; species Trichoderma afroharzianum. The sequence continues at coordinate 678,134 of JBBLXW010000002.1, read as the reverse complement.
CGAAAGTGACGTGTAAGATGTGACAAAGATGGAAATAATCACAATGTCAAACGCCAACCCCGTACTCCGTAATTTTTTCTTGCGCCTTTTCCGTAATAGGACCATTTAAATTAACAGAGAAACCCGGGGAGCTAAAAGGTTCCTGAGCTGGGTTACCGAGGAAGAGAAGCTCCGACGGCGTATTGCTGCGAGTACAGTATGTATAGGCTGACGGAAGATGGAGATGCATGGGACGAAGGAGGAGAGGAAAGAGAAAAAGGCAGATTTCCACCCCCTTTTCTTTCATATTCTTCTTCTTTCTTTCGGGTGTGCTTTGTTCTTCTTACAGATGATGCCGACACGCCTCGTTGCAGCCAAACGTCGTCATCCTTCAAGCGCGCCCAAAGCACGAGCACTGCAACTTTTTCGCAATATCACGTCTGGGTGTACTCCATAGCATCGAATAGAGAAGAGGCACTACTGCACCAGAAAGCAGAAAAAGCACGTACTAGTAAGTGCATGGGGCGGAGGCTTGGCGCGCAGCTTTTGGACGAAAAGAATGAGATTGTTCATGCGCTGCCCCGAGGGGGGGGGGGCAGTCAGATTTCTTCGTCTGTCCGCAGCAGACCTCACGCCATTCCGTTGGGTCTGATTTCTTTGGTTCCTCTTTTCTTCGTTCTTGGCTTCTTGATTCGGATTGGTTTTTTTTATTTTTGCTTCGACAGATTTGAGATTATCAAGGTGGGGGCTGGAAGGGGGTGAGATTTGCTTTTCTGCTTTCTCATTGCTGGGCTTTTTGTGATTTCATTATATGTCTTCTACCTTGCCTATATCGTACTCGTAGGTGTAGCTCTTCTCGGCGGTTTGCCTCGAGATAGACGCGCAAGTTGAGCACCTATAGCGCTACGTCTCTTGGCACAGGCTGGATTCCATCTCGGAAACAGGGGTACGTCGGTATATAGGCAGTACAGCTTTAGTATATATTCGAGGTTCGAGGCACGGCAGATCGGGAGAGTTACTTGCGGAATACCCAAAAAGCAGCGGGTTTACGAGGATATTTTTAGCGGCCGGTGCATCTTTATTTGCCATCTTATTTGGGCGTCTTTGTCAGAACGACAAGCTTACCTAAGGCCCCCAAAGAGGGCCGCGCACAATGTGGACAAACACAGCAACTCTTTCTTACTCGTACCTGCTCTACAGGGCCAGGGAATCTGAACTGCAAGGTACCTGGCAAGTACCTACAACGCTGGATTTCTCCTTGTCCCTTTCTCCCTTCTCCCTCCTATCCACACGCCGTCAAACCGCGAATTTCTTCCCCATCTTCCATCCTCGACACCCTCATCTGCGGCCTCCAAATAAGCGAAGGCCGAGAAGGCTGCCGCCCGTCAGCCCGCGATTTGCCCTGTGCATTGTCAAGTCAAATCTCGACGTCGGCCGGCGTCACCCTGGGGGCATTGACTGGCCTGCGACCGCCAATCATTCCACTGCCAGGCGCGCGAGTAAGTTTTCCGGCTTGTTCGACATCGGGTCCTGCCAACGTGACGAGTCTCTTTTCTGCACGCTTTTTGTTCTTCCTTTTTTTGCTTTTTGCCAAGTTTAGCCACCCTATTAAGGAGGCTCTGTCGACCGCTGGTTCAAGGGGTGCCAAGGGGGGGCTGATACGACGCCGTTGGCACTCGTCGCGTGGAACAACCGGGTCATCGACGCCGTCTAAGCTTGGGCCGATCCCATGTCGATATACTACGGCAGATTTCCCCCATTGGGACTGGCAAATATGGAGTTGCTGTCCTGACGTACGGGAGTACTCGCACCCATGGCGTCGTGCTGTGCAGCTTTCACACACGGCATGTGCTCTATATTCTACTCGGTATACACCTGCATGGGTCAAAAGACACGCTGGGCTGGCCTCGCAGGAAAGAAAAGAGCTTATGTGATGTGCATGGAAATTGCGTCTTCTACGATTGTCCAACGCCCGGCGGTGCTGCTCAACTCTCCGCGTCACTCTTCCCTACCACCCTTTGGAAATAGATGAGCTTCATCAGGCCGTGACGATGACGCATTGTTTGTGCTCGATGCACACCTGCATGCATATTGCATGGACGGAGCACTGCTACTACGGTTGCATTCGTGTTGTTTGATCAAGCGCCAGTGTACCTACTAGGTATCGTATACGAGTACTTTGGTGGTGCTCGTAACATTTGCGAATCGGTACCGGCATGGATCGGCGGGAGGCTATATCGACCCACTCACGCACTGGCGATGGGCTGTGATAACTCTGCATGTGCAGAGTTGCAACGGCAACCCTCCAAATTCAGCCGTCGCTGGCAACCCAAACGCCACTAGAGAAATCTTCTGGGACGCGGTCGATAGCGCCGCCCGGCTTCGTAAAACACAAGCTAACCCCGCCATCTCCAACCAAAAGACGTGATGAGACGACTCGAACCCGATGGAAGCTGACGCTGATCACGGCATAAGGATCGCTGGAAGCGTATTATTGCGCTTCTCCCTATCGGCAATACTGCATCTAGCGATTCTAGCCCGCCAAAGCGAAAGCCATTTCAGAGCTGGGCCAAATTCAGTTTTACAGGCATCGCGGATCTGTTGCCTGTCTCCCGCTGCCCTTTCAGCCTTACCGCATCAATAACAAAGACCGAATCCCAGCAAGCTCCGATGCTACGCTCCAGCTCACAGAGACTAAGGATGGTACGAAAACGGCAGCCTCATTTCATCTCTTGCTATAATATCATGCCGTACAGTATTACTTGCAAGGCAGCAAAATCATCTCGGGGAGGCTCCGTCGGTTAATCCAGCCGGGTTTCTTACGGTACTGTCCTTCCTGGTTATTCAGCAGGATACATTTTTTTTTGGAAGCATGGAAGCAATGGCTTACAGTGGTCTGCCTCGGCCAGAAACTCCCCAGGATACATTTCCTGTGCCAATGGCCTATCCTCCATGATTTCCCATTGCTTCTCCACAACCTTTAATGCCTTCTCCACTTTATATCCATTGTCATCTGAAATCGTACCATTATTTACCAGTCCCAATTGGCAATTTAGGTCAGCGCCAGGCCAAGAAGTGCTAGTGACGTCCAAGGGGATCGTGCGGCTTACTTTTGTCTCTACAGTACAAATGCAGCAGGCCGCTATGATAGCCAGTACGAGTATATCGATCCGTCATACTGCTAGTACGAGAGTACAGGTATACAACATGCCAAGAGTGGAAGTGCTATGAGGATAGTAATCGTTCCTTGTCAATGAAGTGGATGGCCCTATTGACAGCTCCTGGGCGGAACACGGTCACTCCGGAGTATAATAGGCAAGAGAAAGGCAAGTCAATGCGATCGGTCCTCCAATGTGTACTCCTTACTCATGCACAATCTAGATCACACGGTATGAACACTGCGAGCTTACCATGGTATCAAAAAGGGCAATCACGGGGTTTGTGGCGGAAGTGATACGAGGCACGGAGTAAAGATTCCAGTGTTACGGTCGATACATCGCAGATTCCTTTTCACGCGCTTCGATTCGTTCCTAGATCGCGCACGAGGAGTCGAAAGATCTCGCTTCCTACTGACAAGGACAAGGGACGGACCGACATCATCAGCTTGGGATACGCTAACAGGGGGACTTGTACGAATCGACCTGGGCTCTCCGACAACCTTGTCGTGCAGTTGACGGTGCAGATTGGTGCTCCGTAGCATCGGTCAGATCCCTCGATTCTCGGGCAACCTTGGCTTAGTTGGCCGAAGGGGGGGGTGCGAGCACATGCAGTCCAGCGGCCTCGTACAGTACATCTTCGTACATGCGCAGCCGCCAAAACCAAACGCCGGCCTTATCGGGTTTGCATCTCTGCCTTGGGGAGGTATGCATGTGCGTGCCTGTACTCCGTACGTCTGTCTGGTTTGTATGCACGCCCGCATCCTGTATGCAGGCCTTTTGGGAGATCACACGGACAAGGACAGCTAGGTTGAGAGCTTATTGGAGGCTTACTATGCAATCATGGCTCCCGTGTCTCTGTTTTACCGACCAGTTCTCTCTCGTCTTCTCAAAGCCAACCGTCTGAGTGGCTTGGAAAAAATGCGTGTGGTTGCTAACCTCAAAACACATTGGCTAATGGGTGAGATGGATTCTCTACTTTGTATTCGCGTGTGCCACAGCTCCATCGAGTGTGGAGCGATTTAAGTGACAGCTTCATCCAATGCCATGGAGAAGGGTGATGGCAGCTCACTGCTTTGCGCGCAAAATTCCCTGGTCCTCGTTGACCCCTAGCCAATCCTGGCCCATCTGCCCATCTGCTCATCTTCTCGTACTTTGCACACGTCCCCTTGTTAGTGGACAGGCTGACATGACAAGCTGTTAGGATTGGCGGGTATCGCCGCCCATCTTGTGCGCAGGTGATCTATCTAGGTTTCGCGATTAGCCTTCCTTGCTGCCTTGGACTGAGGCTTTTCTCCCCCCCTGATGGGTGCCTTTTGAGAGCTGCTGATGGTGGCGGCTTTGCGGCCTCAAACTTAAATCTACTCCTGTCGAGTTGATTGGTGTATAATAGGCTTCCAAAAAGCTGATGGGCCGTCCCGCGCCGACGCCTGTTTCGTTCGCCCTCGTGCGGAAGAAGGTCATTGGTTCGCTAGTGTTGAAGTCATGATATCCGTGTGATGCAGCATTTCGCATTTCTGCCTGGTCAAGCGGCCATTTCTGCCTCTAGTTTTGCAGCAGGATAGCCCGGACTCATGCAGGCTTCGTTCACGCCAAATGACCTGCGGCATACAGACAAATCGAAAGAGAGAGAGAGCCTCGTGCTCGATGACTTTGTAGCCAAACATGGCACTCAGTGCTTGACGGTTTTCGCCACCCCCAGAGAAATGCAATTCGTCGTGAGAATTGGCTGTGTCTGTGCAACAACAAAACTCCACTCCATCTCTTCTGCTAGCATCTCCTCGGACGCCCCCTTTCCTAGGTATTAGGTAGCAAACTTGGGTCAGAATAACTGCCGGCCGCTTATTACGCGCCGCAGCCACATCACATCGGGGCAGCACCGGATTTAGTCTCATCTGAAAGCATCATGTCACATTTGATAGATGCTCGAGATATCCTAGCCAAGAACCTCTTCCTGGGCGTTGGACTGAGCCTGATACAGAGACACACCCTGTGCAGCCCTTTTGTCTTCTTCTTTTTCTTTCGTCCATCTGTGCCCGGGCTTCTGCCTCACCCCTGCCGTTTCCTCTCATTTGACCTGCTATTCGGCAATACTGTACTACTTGCAGGTGTATTCCTTGTGCTGGTATGAAGAAGACAGGCCTGTGAGTCCATCAAGCGAGTCGTACACAGGTCTACCTGAGGGAAGGACTATGTATGGGCCAGCACCCCATGCTGTTTGCATGATGCTATTTCACAAAAGCTTTCGGAACGTGGCAATACTTATTGTACATACGTGTATACTCCGCCATTTCCCCTCCCCTTGTAATCGACGGGCTCTTCCGAGATACTAGCGAGGCGACAATTACGGATCAGTTTCAGCGCTGCTGCGGCAGAGCATCGGCGATAAAGCGGGTGCAGCGAGCACCATCTACAGTTGATATTGATCAGGCATCACCACCACCACTACGGAGTTTGCAAGATGTGAGATCGCCAGCGTGTGCTGCACCACCACGAGACTTGTTCGATGAACTATTACCAATACAAATATGGGGACGCAGCGATTGATCCATACACACTGCCGTTCCGAGACACGGAATCTAATGGAGCGGCAGCCTTGAGCCGCTAGTCTGCGCTGCGAGACTCCGATATGACTAGCGATGAGAAAATCGTACGATTTTTTGCAGGCGTGGGGGAAAGAAACCATGTTTGTCCGGAAGCGTCCTGGGATACTTTTTCTTTTCTTTTTTTCTCCGCTGCTTTTTCTTTTTCTTTTCTCTTCTGCGTTGGGTGCTCCAGCTCCTCCGGACATCGGCAGCCGTCATCTTTCCCCAAAGAAGCATCGTGTGTCCACCGGAAGCCGCTCCCTAAGACTAACAGCGATTATATCCCATGGCCATGGTAAGGGGCGCCCTTGAAATCGGCTTTGCCGAAAGAGTCTTGTTCTGGGTCAAGGATGGGCCAGCCTTTGAGATCGAAAAGTCATTGGCCCCCCTCCCCTAGCCTAGCTAGAATCTTTGCTGCCAACGGGCTGGGAAAGGAAGAAGAAAAGAGGGAAAAAGCTGGGTACTGGGATAAAGTAGGGGTGGGCCTTGCTGTTGGCTCTGCCCGCTGTCAATGATGCCGATCGCTTAAATCTAGCCGCACTGTTCATGTTACAGAACAAAGAAGCCAGCAGAAGCCCGGTCTTTCTTTTTGCCTTTTGGACTAGCTGGGCATGACGGAGTCTGGAGTTCCGGTAGGAGGCTTGCTTATCAGGGCCAAGCAATTTGCGACGGAGGCCACTTTTTCTGTTTCGAGCAGTAAACAGTTCATGCGATCGTCGATCGTGTGACTTTTTGTCCGCACCGGCGGCCGGGGAGGGGGAGGGGGGGAGTCCCTTTTCTCTTTCGTTCTATCTTCGTGGAGAAGGCGATCTATGATGGCCAATTTAGGGCGCCGCCGCTCCCCCTACTAAATTTACTCCATCATCTATCTAAAGCAGCCCATCTCTCCCCATGTCGATGGGCAAGCCGCCGGCGATTGGGGAACGCAAATCTCACGGCCGTCGGGGCATTCTGCATTGAACGTAATCTCGTCCACAAAATATTGGAGAAGGGAGAGGAGACCCATTGTGAAAATGGGGAACTATGGAGAAAGAAAAAAAAAATTAAGGAAGCGTAAGAATGCACCGAAAGTGCTGCTTGTTAGTGTTTTTTTCTAGGAACTTCCCTACTGTACTCTTATACTAATAGGATGTGATACTCCATATTCCTCCATGCTGTAGCTCCATCTGACTTGTAGATGAAAGAGAGAGAAGGCGTATTCCGTCGGCGATTGGAAGCGGAACATACCGTTATGGGCCGCATGAAAGAAGACGGTACATGACACACACACAATGCTCCATGGCATCGATGCTGCGATCCGCCCCTTTTTTTCCTTCTTTGATGGTTTCCATTGCTTCTACAGAAGGCTTGCCAAGATGTCTTACAAGGGCATACGAAAGCACGAGTAATGTGCTATTGTAATATCACCGAGCGGGGAGGCTCCGAGCGTTGTGTTGAAGATTCAAAACGTAAGAAGCTGTTGGCACTAGATGGACCGAAAGCTCTCTCGGTATAACACGGAACACAAGTAGGCGGTGAACATGTCAGATACGAAGCACCGCTCAAACTCGGCGTCAGCTCGACTACTCAAGTTGCCTATTAGAGCCGATGGACCACTTCCACCTAGTACAAAGCAAGTAAATACGATCTATCCAATAGACGGTTAGTTGCTGCCTTCTCAGCTCGCTTGAAGGAGGAAACAACAACCTTCTCGCAGCTGTATCTACACATGATGTACCCCATACAGAGCTCCATTCATCACGCAGCATACGATTTTGGCATACTCGAGCTGCATCTGAAAGTCCGCTGGCCTTGCTGAGGTTCTCTTATAAATCCATCGTCCCATTCAGGGGCAGTCGTCTGCTGCTGCTCCCAACGTAGAACTTGTAGTTGCCCTGCTGCAACTGCCACTTCTGTCTCTCCACGCTCCATACGCTCAAATCTCTTCTTGTGAGATGGAATGTCACCGACTGTGACTCATTAGGCTGCAAAAAGGGCTTTTCAAAGCCGCGAAGCTGCTTCGCCGGAGCTCCTGGAATACCAATGTAGAGCTGCGCCACTTCGGCACCAGCAACGCTGCCTGTATTCTTGATGTTTACGCTGACGGTGGCGATTGCATCCCATAGATCCGTTTGTCCGCCGCTGACAATAGGGCCGCCCGGCCATGGATACGTGTTTGCCCCCTGAATGTAGTTGATGGATATGTTGGAATATGCAAAGGTCGTGTAACCAAGTCCAAAGCCGAACTCGTATCGAGGTTCAATGCCCTTTTTGTCAAAGTAGCGATAGTCAAGATAAACTCCTTCGTGGAAATCGGCCTGGGGAAAGTTGACGAATTCGCCTTCTGGCTGTACTGGATCGAGGACATCGCCATAATCAGATTCATTCTTCGCCACTGTGTACGGAAGCCTGCCGGAAGGGCTGGTATCCCCAAAGAGTAGTGAAGCGAGTGCTGGCCCGCTCTCTTGACCTGGCAAATGGGCAAAGATGATTGCTGTGACATTTGGATGATCAACAAAACCGTCTACCAATCGAGGCCCCGCGTTGTGAAAGATAACAACGGTCTTGCTGCACTGGTCAGCCACTGACTTGATGAGGGAGTCTGTATAATCATCTCGGATAGCAGGACGGTCGTATCCTTCGCAGGCCCATGCGTTACCAAAGACAATGCAGGCATCGGAACTGGGCTCAACAGAGGGCTCATTGGATAAGAAATCGTTGAATATAGCCGTACCCTCCTGAGAAGCCCTCATTTTCAAAGCCTCGAATGGGGAGATTGTGAGTGCCGGCGTGATGGCCCCGGAGCCACAGCCGCCGAACATGGTGCCATTTTTGCCAAAAGTGGCCAGCCCATTATCAGAAACATAGTTTGAGTCAAGCGCCTCATTACCTGAGATCCAATTTTGGCTGTACAGTAGATTTGAAGACGGATTAAAAAAGTCTGGAGTCTTGGCAGAATAGCCATAGAGGGAGAGCATGCGAGGCGACTTAAAAGGCAGCGTTTTCTTTGTGTTTTTGACGAGGACATGGCCTTCAATAGCGCCATTCAGAAGAACGGGTGCAGCAGCAGGATCTCGCCCGTCAACAATTTTATGAGGATCTAGGACATTAGAAGGCATGCCAACTCCTGGTTTGGGAAAATCGGTGTCCTGATTGAACTGATACCAGGTGGCAATGACTCTACACGTGTATCAGCAGTTGTAGAGTTCAATAACGATTAGCGCCATTACCTTGTTGCCATATCCGTCACTCGCGACTCTGGCAATGAGCCATTCTTCACGGCTTCAACCAAGTGGTCGCCCCAGAAATCGCTTGCACCGGGCATGGCCACATCCAGGCCAGCTTCTGCAGTGGCAACTCCTGCATGCTGAGCGCCCCAGTCGGAAACAACGAACCCCTTGATTCGAACAATTTGTCAGTGCCACCATACAATGTATAAGAGGAAGGATAAAAAAGAGGATAAGAGGGCCCCAGGACAGGAATGTTGCGCACCTGGAAGCCGAGCTCAGTCTTGAGAAGGCCATTCAAAGTTTTGCTATTGGAACAGCCGTACGAGTTGTTGACACGCTGGTAGGAGCACATGATATTTCCACTGCCTGCTCTCACAGCATCTTGAAAGGGCCTGTTGATGGGGGATGATGATTAGAATTTGATCATGAGATGGATCTCAAGGGAGCAGCTCTCTCTTACCATAGATATACCTCGTGCATTGTCTTATCGTCAATGTTCGAAGACACAGAAGACGTATTTCCTTCTGGGTTACGGTTGGTCTCTTGCTCGTTACCGATATAGTGCTGCGAACGTATCAAATGTCGTGCTCTAGGATCTAACATCTCTGGTGAATGACAAGGGATATTGGAAGCCGACTTACCTTGGTACTAGTAATAACTCCCTGCCCCTGAATGCCAGAAACAGTCTGAGAAACCAAGACGCCAGACAACCAAGGATCGACAGAGATGCCTTCCCAGTTTCTCCCACCACGAACAATACGCCAAGCAGGGCCAACAACAGGGCCGAGTAGGACATTGACGCCTTTCTTTTTGAACTCTCCACCCATGGCAGCTGCTCTCCTAAAAGCCAAGTCCTTACTCCAGCTAGAGCGCGGTTAACCTGATGGTGTTCTTCGACTAGATAGCGGGAGTTTGGCTCAGAAAAACTAAAAGGGTCTCTTACCTAGCACCAACATGAATTCCGCTGGGGAAACCGCTAACAAAATCTGTATTGCGAAGCCCATTGCCAGCATCACTGAGGCACATGCCCGGAAACTTGAGACGCTTGACGGCAGGAATAAAGCCTGAGCAAGTAGACTCAACTGTAACACCTGCTGTTAGATTAACCTAGCAATATGTCAGAAATTGGATTCACTTGTAAACGGCATCTAAGTCTTGTAACATCCTCCCCTTACCTTTTCTTGCAAAGTCATCTTGCCGACCAAGGCCTTGGCCTTTTGGAAAGCTGCCTCCCACTCATTCCCGCCCACCATTTCAGCTGTTTTCAGCCATAATATCAATACCAGAATCTTGCATCTTTCGATCAGGCAGTTGGGACATACGCGATGGGTAAACTGGCGGCGATTGGCCATAGAAGTGAGCATCATCAGTGATGACATCTCCAGCGGCGCCCGTCCAGAAGGCGAGGCCCGCAAGTAGGGCGATGTGCCTCATAACTACCATGATTTCGGTCGATCGCAAAACGAATATGAGCGCTAAACATGCGTGTCTACAGCTGGCGATTGAATACGTCAGACGGAAAAGGTGATTGGGTCTAGACAATAATCATTCGCGCGCTCGCAGGCTCAAAGACAAAAACCTCATCGAAATTGCAGAAAATGGCGTTGTCAACCAGTCTTTCTATTACGAGCTGTTTTCACCGAAGGAAACAAGCAATTCCATGCTACTCGCAGACGGCAGTAAAAACAAGAGGGAAAGGGTAAAGAGGAGAGAAAAGAGGACTAGAAAAGACACGAGAAGAGGGGGGAGAGGAAACCAGTTGATTTATCCCCGTCACTGATCCAAATAGCCGTGAATTGAGACATGCATACAAAAAAAGCTCCCTTCCATTGTCTGTGTAGCTCGGCAAAGCGGCAGCTCTTTCCCACTGGCTAAAAGGCGATCAACTGCCTACTAGGCATGTAACAATACAGCAGCTGCCGTAAACCGCAACCGCAACCGCAACCGGCCTTTTTGTTGCTTGCTCGTTTACATACATTACAAACTTGGAGCTGGGTGTGTGTGTTGCCTTCCCCGCAAAAGCCGGACGAGAAAGAAGGCGGGAAGGAGCGCAGCAGCCGATTGGCGAGTTGGCGAAGGATGGGGCCAATGAGGGAGCTTGGAGCTCTTTGCTTGGCGGTGATAGACCCACTGCAATGACGATTGTGTGCATGACGTTTGTGACTCCGTAGAAGTACCTAGTACTCTGTAGTGTGATGTTCGTTTTTATGGGTTTTGTGTGGTATTCATGAGTCAAAATACGAGGTTATGTTTATCTTTACGACGCGTTTGTTTTTCTTAGACGTTGAATAAAATGAAATGCGAATATTAACAAGGGGAAAGGAGAGAATGGGAAAAAGAAAAAAAAAAATCAACTGAGCGAGTAGCAATTGCACGTTTCGATCGTGCGACCTCCGGGTTATGAGCCCGGCGCGCTTCCACTGCGCCAAATTGCTTTGTAACCTGCTGCGGTTGTTGGTAACGATGGGGACCTCAATCCAATTATGAAGAGAGCACCAAGTCACAACAATCAAGAAATTCAACTCTTCAAAACTGGCACAATTCTTGTTACAGAATACAATTCGCAAAATTGCATTTCAGCTGCTGTATTGTTTTCACAGAGATCCGTACCTCAATCATGCTGATTTCTGCAATAATTCAGGCACGCATCTGCCATGCCCTGGCCCATATAGACCATCGGCCTATCAATCTGCCACGCACTTTCGTCCCGTCGTCGCGCTATCCGTCCGCACATCAAGTTAACAAAAAGGAGAGAGAAAGAATTCGAGCACACTTTTCAACTTTATCTGCTTGCAATTGCAGGCTGATCAAGTCTAGTAATGAAAATAAGAGAAGACTTAGGTATCACTGATGAAAGGAAAGAAAATATATAATATCCACCAGTCCTTCATTTGTCCCACAGGATTCTGGTTTCCCCTTTTCCACCTCTTCCTCGTTGCCCTCCCATCATGTCTTCTTAAGATATCAACTTCAACCCTAGTAACGCAAACTCAAGCAGACATCCTCCTTCTTCTCATCCTAGATTTCAACAGTCCTCCCCCCTCCATCCCCTCCATAGCCACAGTATAGATTGGCCGGGGGAAATATACATAGAAAATAAACAAAAGGTTCAAAATAAAATAAAAATAAAATAAAAGAACACGGAAGAGTGGCATGCCCCCGCTAGTGTATATGTGAGACAAAAAGCAAAAATGCAGCTGAGAAGCTTTGGTGCCGATGAATAATGAATGTGAAGCCGTAAAATGCCATAATCATGCATGAAAAGGGGGGGCCGAGTCGACTCAGGCAGCCCTAAACCTAGGTGTCAAAAATAAACCGGTGGTCGAAGCGTAGATCGAGATCCAGACGGGTAAAATAACGAGTAGGCGACGATAATAACAACACTGATGGAAAGATGAAAAAGGTGCTCTAAATAAGTAACCTGGAGAAAACACAAGTGTTAATGATCCATGCTACCACGCAATGTAGCAATAGATTGAAAAGTACGTCAGGGACCTTATAGTATTAACTTTTTGAGGTTTCGCTGGATAATCATGTCTTGGACGGAGCCCATTGTGATTTTCAGCAGGTTTGTATCGGTGGCATTTGTGAAATGACCGTAGATTTCTTTTTCGGGGTTCCTGCTCAGGGCTCGGAATTTGTCTAGGAAGTATTTGCTGGCCGCCTTGTAGTCGTCGTCGGGTCCGTGATAATCGGTGAATCCGTACTTGGAGATTGGGCTCTTGGGTAGTTTCTCTTTGAACAGATCCATCTTGTTGAGGAACAGGATCAAGGATGTCATGGTGAACCAGTGTGAGTTGGCGATGGATTCCCACAGCATCAAAGCCTCGTTCATTTGGTTCTAACGTCCCATGTCAGTTCATCGCGTAGCGTTGAGTACGTATTCTCTTGCAATCAAAACTTACGCCATCTTTGTCTTCGACAAGACATTGGTCATAACCACTAATAGCAACCAGGAAGAGCAGACAGTTGACATTCTCGAAACAGTGGATCCACTTCTTTCGTTCTGATCTCTGGCCACCGACATCAAACATACGGTATGTCAGCTGGCCAAGGTCAAAAACGGTTTCTGTGATACCTGTAGTTCTCAGTCGAGAGCGGAGCAGATCTTGGTCATTCGGTACGTAGCCGTCAGCCCATATCCGGTCAATGTCTGTAACGAAGCTGGACGGGAGTTAGCCATTTCGCTGTAACTAGATAAAGCAGCAGAAGGTGGACTGACTATGTGAGGTTATCGTGTAAGGCGTATTCATTGCCCTTGGCAACTGCCGCCATCACTCCGCTGTCTTGCCATAGCGCCTTGATAGGCTCTAGGTAGTCCTCAGGCATGCCGCTGTCTGGGCTGATTTCGTTGTCAACCAGAATGTGAGCCATGTATTTCTATAAATAGCATGCGTATTAGTAAGTGTTTCATGATCTTGAGCTGTGTAGCACCCTTATTGCTCCTCGTGTCATCTGGTATTGCATCCGCGGATAGCGTAACACAAGCACAAACACGGGTTTGAAGTTGGGAGCGTATACAGAGACATGCAATGGTTGTGCGGCGACAAGGAGGGGACCGAGGCCCGGTGGTGATAACAAACCTCGTTGTCTGGGCTGTCATATTCGATTCCAATCTCGGACATAGCCTCGGAGATGGTCTTGAATGACTGGACAATGTTGTTGAAGATGACTGGCTTGAAGTCAAGTCTTTCGCTCTTGTTGAAGCCTTGAGCATAGATGAGCTTCATCTGCTTCAGAATTGTAGATTTTCCAGACTCTCCAGCGCCTATAGATGGTAGAAACACGAGCGCGTTAGCATATTCAATCCCAAAGCAGCAATTGATGCTAAGCCTTTATTCATTCCATTGCTGTCCATTGCTATGTTGCCTTTTTCCCTAGCAGCTAAGGCTGGAGAAAAAAAGGAAAAGAAAAAGGAAAGATTTTAGCAGTATATCGCATGCAAGACTTACCCAACAGCAACAGCTTGACTTCTTTAGCCATGCGCTTCTCCTCCTGGCGGATGACCTTGTCCAGCTCCCGCGAGCGAGCCTCGCCATCTTCGTTCTTGTTCCGAGCGCCGAAGCACATCGTGGCGTTCTGTGACCTAGGATTGGCCGTCGTGACGGTCTTAATGGTGTGTGTGATGTGCAATGGCTGAATCGGCGGCCGGGTCGTGAAGTCGCGTTCACGGAAGCGGCGGCCTGCGGAGAAGGCTTGAATCAACGGGTAGCGGCAGAAATACCGGCTACTTTGTCTTTTCTTTTTTTTTTTTGACGTGTGTGCGCAAGTGTGTGCGTCCAAGGCGTGTCAGTCTGCAATGGCAAGATTGTCGCTTAGCAAAAATGCTACCGTGCTGCCAACGTTCGATTGGGAGGGAAATGCGGTGCTTCCCGGGCTTTCTCTCTTCGCCCCTTTGTTTCGCGGTCGTCTCTGTGCTGCGCGAAAAAGCCCCTGTCAATGTCGAGTCCCTGTCGGCCCGTCGCTGTGTAGGGTCCGTCAATCGTCGCCGTCCGTCGTCGATCGGGGTGAGGATCAGGGCACGGATGGAGAGGAGAAGAGAAGACGGGCTTGGAGAAAGAGGTTTGAACTACCAAGTAGGCAAGGTTCAAGTACAACTAAGCAAGCAAGCAAGCCAACGACACTGAACTTAGACTACCTTGCCGGACAGACAGCACTAGCATTCGGCAGAAAAGTGGTGACCAAAGGTACAGTACGAGGAGAGGAGAAGAGAAGAAAATGACAAGATTAAACCCTTTGCCGTCCCCCGTCCAAAAGGCGCCGGGGATGACAAACTGCGACAGCCTATTGTGCCTTTGGGGGGATGGATTTCTCACAGCAGCAGTCTAAACAACCTGTATTGAGCAAGCTGCTGCCGAAACATGGCATTTGCATGGGGGCCCTTGGCGGTTCTTTCTATGCATGACCGGGGGGTCTCTACCTAGTACTAGGTAGTAGTGCCTGCGGCGGCCGAGCCTGCCATCGAGCTTCTCTTCAAGACACCAAGACACTCTAGCGTCCTTCGACGCTACGCTACAGGGGGCGAATAAGGGGCTTGTAGTGGACAGGCCTAGGAGATACTTGAATGCTACTCGACAGGGATGGGTGAGTACTTGATAGAGCAGAGAGAGACTTGGGAGAGTCGGCAGAGATTACGCTTAGTATTAGCCGTATTAGCCCAAGGCTATTGTATCGCTGTCCCACACAGAGGTACTGTCCAGGTCTTCATCCCGAGTCGACAGCGGAGTAGAGTGTACCGCCCATTCTTCATCTGGATTCCAGTTGGGCCCGTAGAGGATACCAGGGCAGAGCCGGCCATTTGCGGCAAAACGCATTCAACAGGCGTGCCGCACCCAACGCCCCCGAGGTCGCAAGTACCAGCCGCTGCTCAATCTCGACAGCAGTGCAGGTATACAGTACCTCCAGCTGCGTACTCCGCATGGCTTCCTGTAGCTTTAGGCCTACCACCTGAGTGCCACGGAGCTCCTCATCTTCAACTCCATTTTAGTGGTCCCTGCATGCGGCGCACACGTTTTTCCACACCAAGAGCTGAAGAGACATTTTGCCAACTACCGGAACGGCGGATCAAGACGACTCGTGGCATGACCTGATGAATATGGGCAATCCTTGCGCGCGTGCCGCCGTGCGGAGCAAAAATGTCATGACGGAGGCAAAAAGATGTCAATATGATGAAGAAAATTTTGAAGAAAAAAAAAGAGAAAAGAAAACAAAGAGCCCACAGAAAGGGAGATGATACTCCGTACACCATACACGTAGATGGAGGTAGATGGACGGAGATGGATGCAAAAAGTGGTTTCATTCACTCGCAAGCACAGACTCCCTCCGAGTTGCTCTCTTCGCCACCAATGCTACCGCACTCATCGGGAGATGGACCAGCTCCTACCTGTATAAGCATGCAGACAACAAACCATTCTGCTTACGACCACAACTCGCCAAATGCTTACCAGCATGCGCTGCGACTACGCGCTGCTACCCAAGAAACATCAGACGGCTGCGCTCTGAGCCGACCAAGAGGCCAAAAGGCCGCGCCTTGGGAGATTCCATTCGCAAAAGCACCCGCAAGGCTCGCACTTGGGAGGCACTAAAGCCGGTGCTAAGAGCAATTGATCCCATGCCAACTGCGGTTGACATTACGCCACCCGGACTCAAAAAGCTGCCTCGGGGAATACGGAGTGGTAATGCTAGTGGCTAGTGATTGCAGAACCAGAATGGCTGATCCGGGTATGCATCCAGAGTGCCTCCGTAGTCCTGTATCATTTCCCTTCCTTGGTTTCGGCACCAAGGCGAAGGAAGGACGGGACATTTGATTGATGACCCAGGATGCAATCAATGCAGACATACGAGTACAGATCGGCGGGCATCGTCCATCCAGCGTCTCAGCTATCAAGAATGCGAAACACCAGTCTGCCTTTCTATTTTTATTCTTATTTCCCCATTCTCTTTGTACGAGTAATGCTCTTGCTCGTGCCAGCATTGTCCCGAAAAGACGAAAAAGAAAAAAAGAAAAGAAATAAATGGAAAGGGAAGGGATGAGAAAGCGTCCCTACCGAGAGACACTCGCAAGCATCACCGTGGCGAAGGACGGCCCGTGCCAGGGGAGGCTCTCCGCCTTCGCGTGCTAGGTGGAGCTTGGATAGGTAGTAGTCGTTCAAACTTGCTAGCAAAGGACCGGCCATGTTGATGTCTCTGTTAGTTCGAGCCTCCAATTAATTCCTACTCGTACATTACGAGGCATACGACACGGCACAGGTACTTATTACTCGTACTAGCACGACTACTAGGTACTGCGACTACTGCGTTGCGCTCATTCTAACAGCGCCGGCGTCAGGTGTAGCGGCGACGATCACTTTGATATCGTGAGATTTACACGGAGCGGCTGGGGGGAATAAAAAAAAAATAGGAGAAACCATTTCAACACATAGCGGGAGCTTATTCACGTACGAGTACGCGGTAGCATCGGTAAGCCTCTCGCATGTCATTTGCATTCCTATCGGAGGAGGTGGCGGCCGCAAACGGAGATTTTACAACTCTTGCCTTGGTCGCACATGCTCGGCAGCCTCGTGCTTCTCAGACTTGGTGTTGCAGTGCAGCTTGGATCGGCACTTTGGGTTGTCTCGCCTGCACCGCACGCACGAGGAAGAGGCTCTCGTATTTACTTCACATGACTGCCATGCTGCTAGGATATTTTTGGGTAGGTTTGTTCAGGGAGGGAAGAGGGAGCAAGGCTCTAGGATGATGCTACTTCACAGTGCAATAGCGAGGTCAGTCAATACAGTAGCACAGAACCTCGTCCATGTGGCATGCAAGTCATTTTGCAGCATTCGTTGCATACAACGATCTGCCAGACGACAATCTCGACGCTGGCTGCAGCTCGTCAGCCTAGGGTTGTAGCTAGCGTACGCGTATTGCAATCCGTGCCGTGTCTCGCTCGTACGTGAGATGAGAACGAACTGAACTCAACTGAACTTGTACACACACGAAGCAGCTTATTACAGTAGTAACAATCTCCAGATGGAAATGCCTCATTGGGCATGGAGCCACCTCGTGCTTGGTCGCATTGGCTCTAGTGTCGATAAAGATTCCTGTTTGGCATCGAATAGGCGTTTGACTCGGTTGCATTCCGTTGGAAAGCCGGCTGCTTATCCGCGAAGTTGACCAAAGACATCAGAACCAGCGTCCACAAGATCTGAGTTGCCCAAAAGGTTATGAGGGGCCCAGGTGACAGACAGCCATCGTTTGTGCAACCTACACGACGTGTTACAGTGGTTTGAGCCTTGGCCAACTTCATGTTGTCATCTATCAGCTTTTTTTCCCAGCCTGCCCGGGGTTTCATTTGCTCAATGACACCAGAACCGCGTGGCAATTTCGCAAGGTGCCCTTGGCCAGTTCATTTTTTACGACATGTCAAAAACGGGCACGGCTGAAGAAAAAAGAAAGAAAAGATTAGTGTGCCGATGGCGGGCCATGTTTGATTTGAAACATCGGCGCCATGGCAAGGGTCTGTAGCGTGGGAGGAGACCTAGACGGGGGGGGTCCCTTGTCTATGGACCAGGTACGAAATGGTGTCGATGGAGCGGTACGGAGTGGCATCGCCTAGGTCGGCCAAGTCGAATATCCTGTCAGTCTCTGTTACACTCCGCATCTGGCTGTGAACCGGGATTTTAGTCTGCTTGGAGATTCCGCGATGGGCAGCTGTGGGCGATTCGGTGCTGATAGAGCCGGTCTCATCGGTGCTTAGTGATGCTACCTTGCCAACTTATCAGGTAGATGGCTTTCTTCAACATTTTTTGCACGGACGGGGTACGGAGTATTCAGTTGGAATAAATGCCCCGAGTCCGATACGTCATATACGTGCTGTGTCTTTGTTGTGCCGTAGATGGCCATCGTGAATATGCGTTTTTGGTGGTGCTCCCGGAGTGGTGGCTACGCATCAGCGCACTGACACTCACGGTAGAAAACCGAGGAATATTATACAAATCCTAGCATTCCTGATCTTAGTAGACATATATTTTTACCTGTAATACGGAGTAGATTAGAGTGGTCGGCAAGTATTATCATCATTAGACCTCGAGTTGTCTCCTATAATCAAGCTACCCTGGAGCACCACCACTGAATACAATTACAGAGCACATCCGGAGACAGTCACAGTACAACAAACATTTTTGGATGTCCATAGAAGTATACAATGCAACATTTTGGGTAACATTTTGAGTTAATGGCATGATGCAGCATGTTATGGTGGCTATGATAATCTCTTGGCGATTTGGTAACGCACAGATAACCTCACCCCCATTAATAGATCCTTCAATGCCACGCAAGACATGGCCCCCACACCCATCGAGATAGGACCAACTGCAATGTGACTTTGGTTATTTCTAACAATGGCCAAAGATTGGCATTTTGGACTGTTTTGGCAAATCCCGCGGGGAAAAGGTTGACATGCCTTCCCAATCGGCACCTCATTCGGCCTCTCGCTCCCCAGAGACAGCTTATTCTGGCCGCGTGATATCATGCGATGCACCTCTGGAACGATACATGTTTTGCTGTTGTTTGAGTTATTTATGTATCGCAAGATAGGTCAACATTCGTGCGGGAAAGACGTGCACATTAAACATCATGGGCAGGATCGAACGACCTATCCATCTTTCAACTTTGTGTCTTCGGGGTAAAGGTAGAAACACCTCGTAAGAACCGCTCTGTCTTGCGGACATAAAGCCTCTGGTGTCATTGACGAGGGCTTCAACTGCTTCGATGTTGGAAGATCTAATTAATATTGACTACTACCTGGAATCTTGTCGCATTATATTCCCTAAAACCCTATGAATAACAAACGTAGCTCTTCAGAGCTTCTTCTTACCATGATCCAATCAAATATGTTTACTAAACTAACAACTCCGTAAATATTATTTGCAATAACATCCCTGTCAATACAACTAACATGAGAAGGAACTGCAAAAGACACTCGATTATCGACCTATTGGTAGAGTTTATGTTATAGACAACGGGTCATCTGTCTCTCCGTGGCAAATATTTTCTATTGCAAAGCTTGAGAGAGGGGTTTATCACGATAAACGGGCACCTGATCCTGCCGGGAAGCTTTAGTTAAACCTGGAATGTTAAACCTGGAGTGTTTGGTAAGGCATTCCTTCGTGGAGGCTGCCGGACACGATAACCACCACGGATGTGTCTTACCCTGGGCCAGAAGTGAATGGCCATTGTAATCTATACCAACGGGATTTACTGTTTGTTGGCTAGGTACTACTCGCGGAAATCTCATACTCGCTATCGGTTGTGAGCCTGGAACAGGTAGCTCTCCCCATAGGTAGGTGTAGAAGCTGACAATACATGTATATTGTTACCTACTAGATGGTAAATCAAACTTTAATAATACATCTCTCTTGTCAGAAATGGAGCTTGTCATAGTCTCGATCTCAAAGAGATTTCGAAAATGTAGTCACGGTCGTAAGGAGCGGGTGATGCCGTGGTGCTGAAGATGATGATTTCAATCTATTGGTGGGAAATGCCAAGACGAACTCCCAGCAATAAGGTAGTCATGGTAATCAACTCTACGGCCAAGGCAGGGAAAAAGTTCGGATAGTTGCCCTAAACTATCGACTTGGGACGCTGCTATTTTATTCGTGGCTGTCCCAAAGCCATGACTTATACTTGTTCCTATTAAACGGCAAGCAATCAAGCTTCAGATACCGATGTTATCAACTGCTAGAAGAATGGGAACGATGGTCGTAGCAGCAAACATGCCCAGTACCCATACTGCTGGAGAGTGACAGCAAATATAAGATTCGACTATCTGTTTGTGTGGGTAAATACTCTCATCCTCTGCATATTACTATGACACTCGCAACGGCCATATTGACCTCAAGACAAAACACTAGAACGCTCCTCGAACAATGTTGGATATAATGTAACAGATGCTATTTAGTATCTACATTGAGACTAGTCTTTCTGTTTCAACAACTCCATAGAGGGCTACGACGCCTCAGTAGCGTGATAAATTGCCTCATGGGGGAATTTCCCGAGAATCTGGAGGTTTGGTGGATTCAGGGTTGTTGAAGGCGGAACTCGCCAGCCAGTCATCTGGGCTACCAGTTTTTCCCCCCTTCTCCAGGTACATGGGGCCCATTCCGCAGCTTAATAAAGGTACCTGAGAGAGATACCATTTCGGTTCTGGAACCAGGTGCTGTGGCCAATCAACAGCTCCGTAGAACAGCTGGAGCCCAATTGCTGGTCTCGGCTAGCTCGAAGCTTCCCGACGTCATGCTGTACAGCAAAGTAGACTGATGGTAGCACCGCAAGAAGAGGAGGTACCTGTGGTCTTTTTCGTTGATCTCCAAAACTACCTACCATGATATTGATATTTATTAAACAAGAGACAACACTAGATTACACAGACTGGCCGCCATTCGGACAGACATGATTCAGGCAGTTTGTTGTCCTCGTGGCACTGCATCTCGCACGATACACAGCCGGGCTCTTGCTCTCCGTCTCCAGTTGGCAAAAAGTGCGCCAAAATTTTTCACCCCACCAAACCCAAAGCCAAACCCAATTGCGACCGGTCTGTTCCATGCCTCTGTAGGCGCTCGGCTCCCTGCTTTTCCTCTCCCGACTTTTCCTCCCTTGACATCGGTTTCTTCCTCTTCTTCTCCTTCTTCTCCTTCATCGTCTTTTCTTCATTCCACTTTGATACCCCGTTTCCCATCTTTTCGCCGTTTCCACACAGCAAACACAATGTCTGACGAAATTGTTCACCCCACCATCCAAGGTTTGTAGCGAAATCCCATCCAACAATCTCTTTGCCATACCCCGCCCTGCCTTGGAAATTTTTATTCCAACTGCCCTCCCATGGCCATGATTGACATGACGATGGGATGATGGATTCATTTGTCCGCTTCCCTGAGTACATGGGCGAAGTCAGTGTTGTACAATGCTCGGGATTCTGGCAAGCTGCCTGTTCATCCAGGTGTCTTGATAAGACCTATCGAGATAAGAAAAAAAAAAGTGTCATGGCGGGGTCTCTACCTATGAGCCCAAGGCCCTCTATGTGAAAACGATGTCAACGCCTGATTGAACCTATATCGATATCTTGCGAACCAGATGCTAACTGCTGGTGCTACCTCACAGATGGATGGTACCGCGAAATCTCCGACATGTGGCCCGGCCAGGCCATGACCCTCAAGGTCGAGAAGGTGCTGCACCACGAGAAGAGCTTGTACCAGGATGTGCTCATCTTCAAGTCCACCGACTACGGCAATGTCCTCGTCCTCGACAACGTCGTCCAGGCTACTGAGCGTGACGAGTTCTCCTACCAGGAGATGATCACCCACCTCGCCATGAACTCCCACCCCAACCCCAAGAAGGTGCTTGTTATTGGTGGTGGTGATGGTGGTGTCCTCCGTGAGGTTGTCAAGCACGACTGCGTCGAGGAGGCTATCCTCTGCGACATTGACGAGGCCGTCATCCGCTTGTCCAAGCAGTACCTCCCCGGCATGGCCGTTGGTTTTGAGCACCCCAAGTCCAAGACCCACGTTGGCGATGGCTTCAAGTTCCTCGACGACTACAAGAACACCTTTGACGTCATCATCACCGACTCTTCTGACCCCGAGGGCCCCGCCGAGAGCCTCTTCCAGAAGCCTTACTTCCAGCTCCTGCACGACGCTCTCCGTGACGGAGGTGTCATCACTACCCAAGGTTGTATGTCTCTTTTTTCTTTGAGAAGGCGAGCAGCCCCCAAGGGTGTAGCCGGCCTGCTGGAAGCGACCAGAGCTGTTTTTCTTGACTTTGGAATCAGTTTTGGTGATTGCATCAGTGTCCGACTCCCTAGGGGCTGCCAGAGCTAGTGCTGCCTTCTCAATTGAGCCTCTTGGTAGTTCCGAGAAAGGCGACTTTGTCTCAGGAAAAGAAAACACATAGGACGAAGCATTTTTGCTTAGCTAGAATTCCCGAGCCCTTTTCATTCTTAGATTGGGCAAGCAGCTAACATTTGTGATTCAACTAGCCGAGAGCCCCTGGCTCCACCTCCCTCTCATCGCCCGTCTCAAGAAGGATTGCGGTGAGGTCTTCCCCGTCGCCGAGTACGCCTACACCACCATCCCTACCTACCCCTCCGGCCAGATTGGCTTCATGGTCTGCTGCAAGGACGCCACCCGCGACGTCAAGGTTCCTCTGCGCAGCTGGACCAAGGAGGAGGAGGACGAGAAGCTGCGCTACTACAACTCCGAGATCCACAAGGCCAGCTTTGTCCTGCCCAACTTTGCCAAGAAGGCTCTGCAGTAAGGGATGGTAAAAGACACTGGTGTTGATTTTTATTGAATGAGAGCGTTTGGATCAAACGAAAGAAAAACTTAAAAAGGAAGACGCGGGTTCTCCTTTACTCCTGGGAAATGGCTTTACGGAAGAAAATGTCTTAGACTGATGGCGGTCTCGGAAAGGATTGAGCGCTACATGGGAAGATCTATATTAAATGTAGAAAAGACATAAAACAAGATCTTATATATCGATCTTCTCATGAAACTGCTGTAGCATACTGCCTGTTTGTGATTAGCAAGATACGAGAGCCCATTACATTGACCTCGTACAATATGATACTTCCACATAGCGTTTTTCTATCACCGTGTTGAAATCATGATCAATTATTATTTTACTACTTTTTTTGTTCTTCATTTTCCGTATGACATCCATATCATTCATAGCTCGTCAAACGAGATCTTGCCTTGATTAATATCGGGGTATACATCAAATCTTCTCTGGTTGTTCAACGGAATATTTTTCCGGGCCTCCGCAATATCCTCGCCCACCAACTCCGCCTGGACAATCGTCTCAGTCTCCTCAGCCTCGACTAGGATCTTAGCCATTGGGTTGACAATCAAGCTGTGTCCCCAGGCGTTGTAGCTGGCGCTCATGTCTCTGGCAGGGCTGCACAGGGCCACGTAGATCTGATTGTCGACAGCACGAGCCTGAGCGAGCAGGCGCCAGTGCAGGGCACCGGTGGTGAGGTTGAATGCGCCGGGGTAGATGAGGGCAAAGGCACCGCGGCGAGCAGCAATGGTAGCGAGCTCAGGGAAGCGGACGTCGTAGCAGATGGCGACGGCAATGGTGCCGTACTCGGGCAAGTCGATGAGGGTCAGCTTGTTGCCGCCGCTGAGGACGTCGGATTCCTTGAAGAAGATCTTGCCGGGGATATCAATGTCGAACAGGTGAACTTTGCGGTGTGTGCCCAGCAGCTTGCCGTCGGGGCCAAACGTAAGGCTGGTGTTGTAGTACTTCTTGGTCTCGGGATTCAGCTCGGGGATCGAGCCGCCGACGAGATAGACGTTGTTCTCCTTGGCCATGGCGGACAGGGCGTGGAACGAAGGCGACTGCTCTTTTGACGGCGGCGACGGGAGCAGCGTCTCTGCGTATTTGGGGAAGTAGTCGCACCCGTAAGGCGAGTTGAAGCACTCGGGCAGGATCACGAGCTTGGAGCCCGACTGAGCGGCCTCGGCGACCTTTTCGGCGGCGTGCTTGAGGTTGGCATCCTTGTCGGCACCGGAGGCAAGCTGGATGCACGAGATGTTGATGGGCTTCTTGAGCACCGGGGCGGGAGCCGACGACATCTTGCGGAGGAATGAGGAGCGGAGGAGGGGTGCGAAGGAGGCTTGGGGCTTGAAGAAGTATCTGGAGCTTTGGAGTATTGGCAGTCCGATTCTCTTGAGAGATGTTCGCATGACGGATGGTGATGATGAGGTGAGGTGAGATAATAGCACTATCTTAGCTACTACAGCAGATTGAAGCCCGATAGCGATGCCGGAGGGAGCGGCGGTTCGGAACGGCTACGGAAGGCAGACCGAATTGCTGCACTAAATCATTACGGGGACTTGGGGGAACAGCGGGTATTGCTGCAATGAAGGTTCATTTTACATGTATTTTATAGGTGACAACGGGCTCGGTGCATGTACCCAATACTTTATGCACGTCATTGGGAGTTAGGTCCAGAAAGAAAAAAACAAAAAGAGAAAAAGCGAAGAGAGACGAGAAGAATTACAAGGGGAACCAGTCGAATAATTACAACGCAAAAGAAGCAAAAAAATAAAGATACCAGTTAGCAATTGCACGTTTCGATCGTGCGACCTCCGGGTTATGAGCCCGGCGCGCTTCCACTGCGCCAAATTGCTTTTCTTTGGTGATATGGCACCTTGCTATGAGTCATGATATAGCCTTTGGCCACAGGGCTGGTGGATACGCAAAGGCGTGATGACAGTGGCCTGGGCACATGTGAGCCTGGCCTTGTTATCTTCACTTTTGTTATCGCGCATTTGTGTCCCGTGCCTCTTATCGATGTGGCTCTTGTGCTGTGTAAGACATTGCAGTGACGAATGGGCAGCTTGGAAGAGATGCGGTTGATGCAGATGGTGTCGCATGCCGTGCTTTCATTGGAGGCGATGGGAGTTGCGAGCGTCATGCAAAATGGATGAGGTGTCGCATTCGTCATTTGCAGGTGGACTAGCATGGAGATGGCAGGGAGCGGCAGCCAAAGGTGCCAAGTAGTTGAAATTGTGCTAGGTGTCTAACAGTGTGTTGTATAAGATAGGGTGGCATCCTGTTAAGAAACTAACTGCAGCTGTGTGCCGCTTACCTTAATTCAGCTGCCTGCTTTTCTTGCCAGGTACCGCAATCTGCCACAGCCTCAATCGGGCCAGGCAGCCTCTCCTTCATTTCATTGCTCAATTCCCATCTCAACACCTGTTCTCTACTAAAAAGAAATCCTACGACTTTTTCCTTTGTCGGCCTTCACAAACAACTAGTTAGCGATACGTCTTGTTGCCTCAGTCATGACCCGGGTCTACGTGTACACGGCGGGTTTCGTGGCCTTTGTTGCCGGTACGTCATCAAAATGGCCCCCCCATACTGAGCAGCTCCAGCTTTGAAGCTTTGGTCACGATGGAATCGATCGCCAAGCAAAAAATCGGCAGCGCCCTTTTTGTCACTTACGTGGCAGTGAAAGACGGGACTAACTCGAGCGCACAGTCACCGCCATGATAATCGCCTCCGTCTCCGAGCCCCATTGGGTTTCGTACTCGGTGACAACGACCAAAGGCGAGACGTTGGAGAAGTATATTGGGCTGCACAAGAGCTGCTCCAGCCTGGACGACCCTCACTGCCGCGATTTCCCGTCTACGGAGCTGTGTCAGTATGGCGAGCGGTACTTTTGCTCCATGTGGAGGACGGTGGGCTTCATGGCCTCGTTTGTCATTGTTCTGTGTCTGGGCAGTCTGATTGCTTTTGCGATCGTCATGGGTGGCGGAAAGTATAGGCGCGAGACGGGCTGGCCGTTTGTCGCTGCTCTTCTGACGCTTGTCTCTGTTGTCGAGTTTATCATTATCTCCATTGTGGTACGTATAGATATGAGTGCACCGTTGCAGCGGGCTCGGGGACTGACGTTTCACGCCACAGGCATACTTGTACGACCATGACGATCAGTTTACCGTTCCGGGATGGAACCTGGATGTTTCGTGGTATCTTGGCACGGTTAGCGCTGCGCTCTCTCTGATTACTGCCGGTGGCCTGGCTGTATCTGCCTATTTGCTGCCACCGGAAGAAGGCTACGAGTTTCTCAACGACCCCATTAATGCTTGAGTTTGTCTCACCTTTTCACGACTTACGGCTTTGTTCATTCGGTTTGGTTCATTTTCATCGGGCGGCACTGGATTATTGATTTTATCTTTTAAACTTCTCATTTTTCGTTATTCTGAACTGGACATTTGGTGTTATAGCTTTGGCGCTTGGGAGTTGTCAAAACACAACGGTTGGCTGCAATGAGAGTCTGACGCTGTGGCGTTATGTTGCTGTGCTTCACATACAGTTGCGATATAATAATATAAGACATATTCGCAATCAAATCATGAGTCCCTTGCTATCAAACCTCGTAATCCGCGATCCTTGTAAGCTATAACTGATGTATTTGAATCTCCATCAGGGCCGTCGGCGGAGTCCGACCCTCGGAGTGAAGCCCCGGATGAGACGAAGCGGCTTCCGGCGGGGTTGATGGAAAACATGGAGCAAAAAGGCAATATCACCCCACTTGGAGGCACTTACACGCACACTCATTATCCAAAGTTCGCCGATGCCCGTAAGGCGCTTGTAATTTTCTCTATCTGGACCTTTTGTTCTGTGTGTCCTGATCCTTTTTTTTTCTTCAATATCGCCTCAAATCTCACTGCAACTCTCTCCCCTCTGCGGCATCTTCACCATGGCTGAACCAACCCCCGGCCTCACTCCCGAGCAGCTCTCGGCCTTCCAAAAAGACGGCTATCTCATCATCCGCAACGCCCTCAAGCCAGAAACCGTCTCATCGCTCCTTAGCGAAACAAAGGGCCTGCTCGAGGGCTTCTCCCTCAAGGACCACCCGCTGACTCGCTTCTCCACGGGCGAGAAGTCGGACCACGTGGGCGACGACTACTTCCTCACGTCGGGCGACAAGATCCGCTTCTTCTTCGAGGAGGACGCCTTTGACGACGCGGGCAACCTGACCAAGCCCAAGGAGCGCGCCGTCAACAAAATCGGACACGGCCTGCACGTGCACTCGCCGCCGTTTGCGCGGCTCATTGACGAGGCGTCGACGCGGGCCGCGGGCGAAGTGAGTCCTGCGGCTGTGGCTCGTGATCTCGGGTTCAAGGATGCGCGGTGTCTGCAGAGCATGGTGATTTGCAAGCAGCCCGAGATCGGGGGCGCGGTGCCGCCGCACCAGGACTCGACGTTTTTGTACACGAGCGCGCCGTCGGCCGTGGGCTTCTGGTATGCGCTGGAGGACGCGACGCTGGAGAATGGGTGCTTGAGTTTCTTGCCGGGGTCGCATCGCTGGGCGCCCGTGGAGAAGAGGCTGGTGCGCAAGGCGGGAGGTACGGGCACAGAGATTGTTGACAATGATGGGCTCAAGTTTCCTCCTGGAGAGGAGTATGGCGGGGAGCAACTGGATGGGGAGTATATCCCCGGTGAGGTCAAGGCGGGTGATCTGGTTTTGATTCATGGTAACATGCTGCATAAGAGCGAGAGGAACACGAGTCAGAAAGGTCGTATCATTTACACGTTTCACATCATTGAGGGCGAGGGAAGGACGTATGATGAGAGGAATTGGCTGCAGCCGCCGAAGGAGGGCTTCACCAAGTTGTATGCCTAGAATCAGCCTGCTGGGGGAAAGGAATTTATCAGATCAATGCTTCCTTCTTTTGTTTTTTTCATGTGCTCATTATATCTTGAGGGAGTCTATCCAGCGCTCATGCTCTCTAATGATACATATATGCTTACACACAATCAAGCGTAAATGGAAGTTGAAGAAAAAGGAGAAAAAAAAAGAAAAAAGACCATTTAAACTTGAGAGTCCCATCCCAGGTATCATATAATCTCCCCCTATGTGGTATGACCACATGCAAACAGCTTACACATAACCCATTCGATCAGGAAGATAAAAAGGAAAATTGACCCTGTACACGATAAAAAGAACTTTTGCCCATATCCCGAATCGCCATGTTTTATAAGAGAAAGATGAAGAAGAAGCGCCGTAACACCTATTACTCTTCGTCTGAGCTTTCGTCTTCCGAGTCGGAACCATCTTCAGACTCGGAAGATGAAGACGACGATGAGGAAGATGAGCTGCTGGAGGATTCGTTGCCCGCATCAACTTCCATGCCATTCTCATTCTCATCGTCGGAGTCGGAGTCATCCGAAGAACTGCTGCTGCTCGTATCTGAGTCGCTCTCTGACTCGGAAGAGCTGCTGCTGTCATCGACATTGGTACGCAGCTTTCTCTTCCGCTTGCTCGGTCCATCGCTCAGTTTCACCTTACTATCGGCCTCGGTGGCCTTGGTGGTGTTGCTCTCGGCAACGCTCACTTTTCCAGAAGAAACCGTCGTGGTGGTTGTCTCGCTGGCATCGGTCTCTTCGCCCTCTGATAATTGGTCGAGAACCATTTCCGCCCGCATGCGCTTAATCACACGTGTGATGACATCATCAACGTCCTGTGACGATGTTCGATATTCTTGCTCGTCAAAGGTTTTCCTCTTCTGGCCGGTTTGTGAATGCAGCAATTGGGCAAGCAGCTGGTCGTACTTGATCTGCTTCTCCACAAGGTTGACTGAACCCTGTGGGAAGCCCGCAGCCCCTTCTGTGCTGTCCTTTGTCCGCAGTTCCATGGCAGTTTCTTGTAGTCTCGTGCGAACGAAGCCCTTGATATCACGGATATATGCGTAGAAAGTGTCAATGTTGGCGGAAGGAAAGAGTATAGGATCGAAAGCGAACTTGATGAGGGTCGATTGGTGATTCTTGTTGAACTTCCACGAGTCTCGAGCCGAATTCCAAAGACTCAAGTATTCAAGCGCAGGCTTGATGTCCGCAGGGTTAGCAGAGTTGGCCTTAGCAGCTTGCTTCTTGCCAGGGACCTTGGCTTTCTTGGGTTGCGGTTTGTCGACAGGTTTCTTGGCGTCGATGCCGCTCTTGGTGGGCGTCTCGCCAAACGTGACAGACTTCTTCCTTTTCAGCTGAGGGCTAGGAACCGCAGGCTGCGATTCGTTCCTTGATTTTTTCAATGCCGACAGAGGTTCGCCCGCTGGCGGGGCTTCGGGCTTCCGCTTGGACGGCATCGACTGGGTTTGCTGGGTCCTGCTACTGCTTGGATGCCCAACCTGCAGGGTTTCATTTGCTGCCTCGGGGGCGGAAGACTGCTTGAGCTTCAGGCCCAATCGTTTCCAGGCCGGCGCACGAGCCGTCGCTCCGTCGCCTGAGGACACCATGTTGGCTGATATGTGTGAAAAAAGGGTCTTTCTGTCGTGGTCAAAACGTTTGAAAATATGGCTTTTGAGTCGCAAAAGATGGTCAATTGGGCTCTAGTCGCGTGTGGTTGGAGCCAAGCTCTTTTGGCGTTGGACAACTCGACAGTAAGAGGCTCTCAGCTGTTGAAATCAAGAAATGAGGCGATTCCGGTGCGGAACAAGCCAATGCAGGTCCCCAATGGCTCGCTGCAATCGTAAATCAGGAACTAATCGATCTCCCGGAGAAGTTGTTCGCGCGCATTTGATCTCTTATTTGATTTCTGCTTGCTCGATAAGATGCCCCGCCGGTTTTTTTTTCTGTCTCCACCGTTGCATATCGGTCACCGCGTCTACCCTGTACCTGTAGAGGTTAGAGGCTAGAGTGGGGTACGTCTTTGCTGGCGCCTCAGGCTCCAAGATTACATAATGTCTCGACCTCAGCCTTCCCAGACAAGCTCTCAGTGCTCTAGGCAAGCTGTGCTAACGCGTACGAGGACGGCCTGTAGAGCTACTGGCCCATATCAACGACATCTTGAACTCTGCAATTCCCTTGCTTCGGACCTGATCCAAGGCAGTTTCCAACGGCTTCTGCGAATACATCTTCTCGACATTGCCCTCAATAGGGCCAACATAACGTCACCATGTCTGGTTCGTTTGGGTCCATGCCAGCTCTCCCCGCCGTACGCCATACTGACTTGCAACTCTCTCTTAGCCAGCGCATACGACCGACACATCACCATCTTTGCCGACAATGGTCGTCTGTACCAAGTCGGTAAGTTGAATTCTCCGAATTGCAAGGCCGATCCGAGTGTATAGATCGATCTGCGTCGTTCATACCTTGACATTCAGCCTGAGCCGCCCGACTGACATCCCCAACACAGAATATGCCTTCAAGGCAATCACAGCCGCAAACATCATGTCTGTAGGCCTGCGAGGCAAGGACTGCGCTGTTGTCTTGTCACAGAAGAAGGTTCCCGTACGTATTTTTTTTTTGGCCACATAACGCCTCGTGACATGGACTGATCTTGGGAGCACAGGATAAACTGATCGACCCCTCATCTGTCTCCCACATCTTCCAAATCTCGCCCTCCGTGGGATGCGTCATCACAGGCTCTATCGCAGATGCCAGAGCATTTTCCCAGCGTGCTCAATCAGAAGCTGCAGAGTTCCGATACAAGTACGGCTATGAGATGCCAGCTGACGTCCTGGCCAAGCGACTGGCCAACATCAGCCAAGTGTACACCCAGCGTGTAAGGACAACCCCTGCTATCCGATGAACCTTAGGAACTACGTCACTGATGCTTTCTACTAGGCCTACATGCGACCCTATGGTGTTGCCACCACAATCATCAGCCTAGACGAAGAGCGGGGACCCCAGCTGTTCAAGTGCGATCCGGCCGGATATTTCATCGGCTACAAGGGCACTGCCGCCGGACCCAAACAACAGGAGGCTATGAACCATCTGGAAAAGAAGCTACGAAACAAGGAGCATGCTGAGGGATCCTGGGAAGAGGTTGTCGAGCTGGCCATCACAACGCTGAGCACAGTTCTCAGCATGGACTTCAAGAAGGGAGAGATTGAGATTGGTATTGTCGGCGGACCTCGGGCGGATGGTAAAGAGGGCACGGACCCTGGTTTTAGAAAGCTCACCGAGGACGAGATTGAGGAGAGATTACAGGCCATTGCTGAGAAGGATTAAGTAAATCGCATAGATGGATTAATGAAGCAACGTTAGAGACGTCAATTGTCTGCCGAACCAATCGGGCTCTAGGCAACCGTCAGAAGGCCACACTGTTGGGATTCGATCCTATTCAGCAAGAAGAGTTCAAATATCGGTGCCTTCCAAGTGCTGATAGCCCGTGATGATCTTCTTGATCTAAACGAGTGCCTAGAGTATTCTGAAAAATTAAGGTGTATAATCTTGGTTTTGTAAGGGAAAAAAAAGGTTGCCTAGTGAGACAGCAGGATTCTTTGAGGCTGCCGTAATATTGATCACTTAACACAAAATCGAGTATTACCACTCCGTGTCTAGACAAGTTGTGAACACATGTAATAATATGGCATGTCCACTCTCGTAATCGTAGCCGAGAAATGCAGTTGCATTGAGCAGGACAAACCGTACTCGTACGGTGAGGATCCAAGTGACCGGGTAAAGGAGAAGTCAAGGTTAATCGTAATCGTAGCTCATGTGACAGACATTCTTAATCCACAAGCTGACTCTTAGACTGTCCGGGGAACGTGATAGTGAGCACTGCCGCGGCTCTGCTTCTCCATATTTCGGGTCGAGATGACCCGCTCAAGACCATTAAAATGGCAATTTCGTGGAAGCCTACAGTATGCTGGTGCTGATGCCCAGGGAGGGCAGAAAGGGTAGATGAGGCGGTAATTGGGATTTGATATGGGCCCCGCTGGTGGAGGCGAGGAGTAAGGGCTTCTCGAATAGGGCGAGTAGGGGGCGGCGGAAGACGCAGCTTTTATTAGCCAAGTCAGGCGCTATTAAGTGTTTAATAAAGCAGATTCGCGTTTGATTGGGCCTCTGGGGGCATTGTGATTATCAAGCGACCACTAGGCAGTAATTGGGCACGAAGCTGTCAAGCTACTGTACGGTAAATAGGTGCCTTGGGACTCTGAGACGTTGGCACTCCATTAGTGAGAGCCGTATGCATGCATTTTGGGTGATGTCAAATGACGACTGAAGAGGTCGAGCGTAGTTTGGAATGAAGAACAGTGACAAGATACAGAGACAGTCATAGCACTAGAGCATCATAAAGCCCTACGAGTACATCTCACAGAGCGAAGAAAATTGCCCCTGATGAGGAACCCCTAAACCAGGTAGGACAGTCTAGCACAGAATTTCCCCTTGGAAATTGTGCTGCGGTTGAGCTGGGTGTTCATTTTGGCAGCTCCTGATAGGGACTAGCGCCAACTGCCCCTCGACAACTGGAGCGCTAGACCGGATCATCCCGTCATCGACTATTCCCAAAAAGGCACTAATTTTCTATTTATTTCCCTTTTTTTTTTTTTTTGCTTTGTTGATTTTGCGACTGCCTACCGCGCCGGCTGGCCTCGACTGGCCGTTTTTTTTATTACCCAACTCCTCCCTCTCTTCCTCTTCTGCATCTCCCACCTCTTGCATTTCTTCGCATCTGAAGCTGCAGCAACTCGATTCTCCTATCTCCTTTTAATACAAACTATTTTCTTTAGCTTCATCGCCCAGTCTTCAAAATGCGTGAGATTGTGAGTTTGTTTTGGTCCTTTCCCCCCCGCCTTGAGAGCTGGCGTTGGGAGCTTTCTCTCACGCGCCCACCCGTCTTCAATGGGCGCCTGAGCTCCCAATTTGGTAGCCCAGACTGGGAATCAAAATGCCCATATCCATGAGATGAAAAACATGCAAGCTAACATATTTCTTCCCCTCGCATAGGTTCACCTCCAGACCGGTCAGTGTGTAAGTTACTTGTCCCTTTGCCCCTCCTTGGGCGCTGCCCCCCGCACAAAAACGCGACCATCGCGATGCTGACAATTTCCTCAGGGTAACCAAGTTGGTTCTGCCTTCTGGTATGTTCCCCTCTAGAGATCGGTGACGGAAATCTCAAAGCGACGCGTTTTCGACGAACCGGATTCTCATAATCATTATAGGCAGACCATCTCTGGCGAGCACGGCCTCGATGCCAGCGGTGTTTACGGTGGTACTTCCGACCAGCAGCTTGAGCGTCTGAACGTCTACTTCAACGAGGTGTGTAGATTCCACCGGCATCCGCTTGATTCAGGCGCTGTCTGGACGTCAGGACCTAACATTGCCCCTTTTAGGCTTCCGGCAACAAATATGTCCCCCGTGCCGTTCTCGTCGATCTCGAGCCCGGTACCATGGACGCCGTTCGCTCCGGCCCCTTTGGCCAGCTGTTCCGCCCCGACAACTTCGTTTTCGGCCAGTCCGGTGCTGGTAACAACTGGGCAAAGGGTCACTACACCGAGGGTGCTGAGCTGGTTGACCAGGTTCTCGATGTCGTTCGCCGCGAGGCTGAGAACTGTGAATGCCTTCAGGGTTTCCAGATTACCCACTCCCTGGGTGGTGGTACCGGTTCCGGTATGGGTACCCTGCTGATCTCTAAGATCCGTGAGGAATTCCCCGATCGCATGATGGCCACATTTTCCGTCGTTCCTTCTCCTAAGGTCTCGGATACCGTTGTCGAGCCTTATAACGCCACCCTGTCTATGCACCAGTTGGTTGAAAACTCGGACGAGACCTTCTGTATCGATAACGAGGCCTTGTATGATATCTGCATGAGGACCCTGAAGCTGTCTAACCCCTCATACGGCGACCTGAACCATCTGGTTTCTGCCGTCATGTCTGGTGTTTCCACCTCCCTCCGATTCCCTGGCCAGCTCAACTCCGACCTTCGCAAGCTCGCCGTCAACATGGTGCCGTTCCCTCGTCTGCACTTCTTCATGGTGGGCTTTGCGCCCCTTACCAGCCCTGGCGCGCATTCTTTCCGCGCTGTTTCCGTTCCCGAGTTGACCCAGCAGATGCTGGATCCTAAGAACATGATGGCTGCCTCTGACTTCCGCAATGGCCGCTACCTGACCTGCTCCACCATCTTCCGTGGAAAGGTTGCCATGAAGGAGGTTGAGGACCAGATGCGCAGCATCCAGAACAAGAACTCCACCTACTTCGTTGAGTGGATTCCCAACAACATTCAAACCGCCCTCTGCTCTATTCCCCCCAAGGGTCTCAAGATCTCCTCCACCTTTGTCGGCAACTCTACTGCTATCCAGGAAATCTTCCGCCGTGTTGGTGAGCAATTCAGTGCCATGTTCCGCCGCAAGGCCTTCTTGCATTGGTACACTAGCGAGGGTATGGACGAGATGGAGTTCACTGAGGCCGAGTCCAACATGAACGATCTCGTTTCCGAATACCAGCAGTACCAAGATGCTACCGCCGATGACGGTGAGGAGTATGAGGAGGAGGTTCCCATGGAGGAGGAGTAAATGTTTCCGATCTTTTGGTATTGCTCTCAGCCGCTAGTGGTTGGAATAAAAACTTTTTTGTTTTCACCGGGGTTAATTGTCAGATGCAAGCCCCTTCTTTTGTGAATAAATTATACTGTTTTAAATAGGCTCAATAATACCCGCGGGCCCAAATATTGAACTTCCAACCCTCGAATCGGAGTGATTTGCATATTCTTTAAGCTTTGTGTAACCCCAAGATGTGGCTAACCATTGCCGCCTTGGATCATGACGATGGGGTGGCGGGTGAGACATTCATCTCTCTTGGCGTGGCCAATGTAACCTCGTAAAAGAAAGTTTGATGCTTCCCAGCTGATATGAATCAGGGGAGGTGATTACACTGTTTGAGATGAATACAGCATGCTTCCGGTTGTCGGTGACGGGTAGTACATGTCGTGATGTATTAGCTGCATAGAGGTACCTAGTATCTAGTAGGCATAGTAGTGTGTAGGTGGATGAGACGAAAGATGACTTTATGTCTAATTAGATATCATATGATAATCGTGCTTGTAAGATATAACACTGTATGGAAATGGAGAGTAAAGAAAACGGAGATCATAGAATCATGTTTGTAAGATATGACACTGTATCAAAGTAGAGAGTATAGAAGATGGAGGTTATAGAATCGTGCTTGTAAGATGTTACGATTGATAGAAATAGCGAGTATGGAAAATAGAGATCATAGAAATAGAGAGTATAAAAATGGAGAGTAGTGTAGGAGTTGGATAGGTGCAGGGCTAATTGTTTTGAGAAAAAGTTTTCGTAAACTCACCACCGAAGATCCACTACTCCAGACCAAATTCCGTCCCCTATTTTCACAAGAGAATAATTCCACGAAGATATCATATTTTTAAATAAAGAAGGTGGCAATTGTATGCAAGGGAAGCATAAAAACACAAAAGTGTCTCTCCTAAATCTCGGGTTCAGGGTTGACGCCCGTTGTATGCTGGCCCCTGAGCGGATATGCTGTAACTTATAACCCGTAATCACTTTCCCTTGCGTAATACTCGGAGGGTTGGCTGCGGAACGTTACTCCCAACAATACCCTCAAGCTAAACACCAAATGCAGCATATCATAGGTCACCAACAGAAAGCCACCCATCGCTCTATCGAGTTAGGAGCCGCGTTGCTTGGGGGCTGAATTACCAGAGGGGGGGGCTCTTGCTAGCAGGGGGCTCGTTATTGCACAAGATTCGAGCTGTTCGATGGAGAAAAACAGGGCAATCGCCTTGTGGATGCCCTCATCCCACTATGTGATGGGCGTTTTTTGGATTGCCATTGGCTAAGGCTGGAAGTTGCTGTCACGGTGGCGTTTATATGAGGGTGTGCCGCGTGGTTGACAGCGCAGTAGAAACAGGGCGTATCGTTTCTAGGCAAAGGCGGTTGCGGCCAAGCAGAATCCATCACCTCAAGTGGCTCTGTGTGGGAAAATAGTAGACAAAGGGGGGAGTGTGATGGGAGTGATGGACAAATTCACCCCCCTGAGTTCATGCTGCTGCTTAGTGTAACGGTCTTTGCCCCAACTCGACGCCCTGCTCGGAGATTGAGGTGACTAGAGAAAAAGAGGCATCAGGATAGCCAAGATTGGCGACGTACTAGGACGAACACGATTCATAATGTCCATAGCTTGATATTTGATGTTGGCGTAGGGCCAGAAGTGGTCAACGACTCTTTGGCCGAGTCTGGTATGTCGAGGGCAACGTTGCAGTGTTTGTCTCTTCCCTCCTCCCATCTTCTTTGTTTTTTCTCCCTCCCTTAGACCGGCTGCCTACAATCAATCAATGTATTGGTTGAACTATGAGTCAATGTCTGTTCTGAATAGCAGTCATGCCGGTGTCTTTGTTAAGCTTTCTTGATGATAGCTGAATGATCCATCCTGACACGCGTACAGACACGGCCTCATTACAAAGCCGTAAGCAAAGACGATGGGATGATTCATCGGCATCTGCCAAGCCATGTATTCAGCTGGAGTTGCATCAACAAGGAACATGGCTACGACGAGTTACTTTGGGCAAGGTGAGTCGGCGTGTCCACGGCGTCGAGTAGGCAGCAGCCTCGTCTCAGATGCAATCTCCAATCATAGCCCCCCGATCTGGATGCTCGCCGTCGTCGGGACTCGAGAGACAAAGATGCAACATTGCAAGTGACCCTTGCCGTGATTCATCGGGCGATGATCAAGGACTGAGTTCAGCCAGCGACGGGTGCCAATCGGGCGCAGCGCCTCAAAGCCTGCAGAGTGACTTGGGAGATGCAAACGCCAACCACGGGCTCGGTGACGTGTCTCTGGATCATCCGCATTGCCAATTCGAGGCGTAGCTTGGATTGTGAATCTTGTCAGTTTCTGCGATGGAGTGGAAGCAAGCAAAAAAAAAAAAAACACGGCCGAAAAAAAGGAAGAGGAAAGAAAACAGAGGCAAGGAAGGAAGCGTTGGCGGGCACTGCCTCTAAAAAATCTCCCTCCCGAACGGCTTAGGCCGGCGTTGGACAAATGACAGGGCGCAGCGGGTGTCTCTCCAGAACTTGCCTCTTGCATTTGACTTGCATCATCCAAGAAACAACGTCTTCGGCTTCTGAAAAAAAACCCACGATGCATCTGCAGGCCACGGCGGGCTGCCATTGGTCCCTGGGGTTGATCCCTGGCACACGCAGCTCATGCAGAGCCCGTCACTCTGGCTTCGTTCGGCAAGGCTGCGCGTGGTAGCGCCGCTGAGCCGGAGCTGAAGCGTCTGTTTGGAAGAGGGCGAATGCACACCATAGGCCCGATCAACCACGGCGTCTCCACTGGGCAGGGGTCTTCAGGCGAGGATCCAGTATCCAGTATCCAGTATCCAGTATCCGGACACGACACGACGGCATGCCATTTGGTGGTTTGCGTCGCTTCTCTGTCGAGCTAGACGGCGCCCTGGAGCTTCCCGCTGTGTAGCCTCCTGCTCCATCGCCGCCCCAATGCGTGCTGCAGCAGCTTCAAACGAACCGCAACCTGCTTCTGCTTCTGCTTTAGCGGTGCGGCGTGCATCTAACGGCGCTGCCGGGACGCCCCCCATCCCCCCTTCGTCACGGGGAATCGATGGCCTCATGCACAAGGTCCCTTGATTCGACCCACGGAACGGGGACCAAAAGCGTGTCTCCCCCTGGCAGGCAAGGCTTTCCTCTGCCTCGAGTCGTTAGCCTCGTCTGGCTCTGCCTAGCAGTCTGCTGCTGAGATCGACGGGGCCCGGTACTGGCGCAAGAGTCACCCACCCAGAATGCGAGCCCAGCACCACACAGGCGCCCAGCCTCGGACCTCAGGCTGGCTGGTGCAAGAGGCATCAAGGGGCTAGGATAGGGCTGACAACGGCTCCGGTTGGACGGCTCCCGATTGCCAGCTTGTCCGGGGTTCTTCAGGTTTGAGCTTGCAAAGAGCCACCGGGGTGGAGGTGACGGAGAGCACTCTCGTTGGTGTTTGTCAGAGAGCAAGTGGTAGCTGAATGGTTCAGCCTGGTTACCCTCTTAGGGCCTCAGATTCATCCGTCCACCAAAGCCCAAGTCCACCGTAGCTTTGTAAGGCCGAGATGGGCATCGAGCCCTTCAAGGCCCAGGCGAGAACTCTGCTGGATCCTCCGACAACACCGGACGGGGTCGATCATGGACGGAGCATACAAAAGGATGGAGCATCTCGCGTCGAGGCAAATCGAGAATAGCATCCAGCAGAGTTTCTTCATTGCTTGCCACGCTGAAGCAGCTTCGATCCCCGACTACTCCATATCGCCACGCTATCCGCTGCTGAATATCGAATTGATAGTGCTGTTTTTTCAGCTCAGCATCTCGAATCTTCAGCTTCGACGGCCTTTGACCATCTCGTTTTTCACAATCTCTCTTTCGAAGAGAAGACGACACTGCGTCACCGCTACGAACGACGTCTAGAGGTATCGGCCGAGAGCCATTGTTGCATCTCTTCACCTATTTCCTTGTACGGAAATACCAACTAGGCTTCTTTGGCCCCCCTTTCGCGCCTGGCCCCCAAGTCTCATCCGGAAGCTTTTCCCTCGACACCATGGATGGATGTAGGTCACTAGCCTCTTAGCGAATTGCTTTTATTGTCCCGCTATTTCTGCTCCCCCCAAATCCCAGGTAAAGCACACATGCAGACTGGACCCGGCGGCACGCCCCCCTTTAAAGGCCCGGTATATGCGCTTTACGCGGGATACGCATCCACTTCCTCATACAAAGCACAACCCCAGAGCGTAAAGATGGCCATAGCACATCTCAATTCAGTCTTTTGGTGAGAAGAGTAACTAATTCAACATGGAACGAGAAGTGAACGAGTGCCGCACCGCCCGAGTTGCCGAAGTCCTGGCCGACTTCCGGACGCTTCAGTACTATATCGCGGCCGGTCCTGTCGAGCCAGAGAACGAAGAGGACTACTACACCGAGGGATGGGCTACCTTACGCCAGTGCACCATCGATGGCCAATACATTCTCGACGTGGCTGCCGATACCAGGGTGCCTGCAGCCCAGGGAGGCGAGGAGGAACAGACCAGAGCCGAACTTCAGCAGTGCGTGTTCTTCCATTCAGCAGACGAAGCATCGAATCAGCTAACATGGCATTCAAAGGGTTTTGCTAGATGCTTACGCCCGGCGGCACGAGGGGCAAAAGATTCTCTTGAGGCAGGCGGCGGCACAGCGCTGGATTGAGTACCGAGACCAAGTCTTGCAGGGCCAACGACCGCATCCGGGGAACCATGCCCAGCTGCAGGCCTTGGATAACCAACTTCGAGCGGTAAGCTTACCTACAACTTGCACCCCCAGAAATGCTCCCTCCCTGGTTCCGTTTTCTTGGACGCAGCTTTTTCTTACAGGAAGTGGCGTCTCCACTCGGTACATGTCGGGGAAAATCCTTTCTTACCAACATATGCACGGCCAAAGTAGTGGGGATGTAATGTAACTAATTTTCGTGTTGCTTAGGAGCTGGCTGCCATTACTGACGAGTACGTTTACACCGAGCTCTTGACCGCGGACCAATCGCAGGGCCGCTGGACAATGGAGCCCCCCCCCCCCCCCCCCCCCCCCCCCCCCCCCCCCCCCCCCCCCCCCCCCCCCCCCCCCCCCCCCCCCCCCCCCCCCCCCCCCCCCCCCCCCCCCCCCCCCCCCCCCCCCCCCGAGGTATCATTAACGTTACACCACCTACTACCCTTTGTTTTCTTTTTCTACAACAGCCTTGTGCAGCCGATGCTGCAAGATCTCTTCGATTGTTATGGTATGGAGTTGATTTTTTTTTTCGGGGGCGTGATTTGGCGTATATGGGCATGGACACAAGGTTCATAGGCAGCCACAGGGCAAAGGGATACCTTTTTCTTCTCTTGGTTATATTTTTGGTTGTTTGGGCGTCCTATCTACATAGGCATGGCATGCCACAAGACTGCGTGATAGACAGCAGTCTTCTTGAGGATACAAAATTGGAGGATATAAGGGTCATAGATTTTTCTTTTCTTTCTTGGGGCTGCCTGGAGCAGCCTCGCCTTTTTTCTACCGCAAATGAGTTTTTTTCTACTTCTACAAATATATTGATTTTATTATAGCCGCTGGCTTATGACGCTAGTAACACGAAACTTGATATACTGCACTGTCTTTGCCTTAGGTCTTGCTCTGAACACACAATGCGATTCCCACCAAGGATAATGTCATGCCAATGCCGGTTTCTTTTTCGTTCCCAAGGCCCTACGATTAGCTGTTTGACCTTTGATACTACGGTTCGACGTTGATATTTGTTAGGATGGTAGGGCTTGCACGTACCTCTACTAATGACCTTACCCTCGACCAACCACTCTCCCACAACAGTAAAGAGGAAGGCCATGGCATTCACAATCGGTACGGTAAGGCTCAGCTCTAACAGGTGGCCAAAGGACTGGGTCAGATCTGATGGTCCTACCAAGGAGGGAACAACGAACCAACCCTCTGGGCTAGCCCAGCAGGGCGGTTAGGTGTGGAAGGGGGGGATGGGGATGGGGGGATCTGAGACAACCCGGAGGCCTTTTTCGGAGGGGTTCAAGATGAGACATGCGTGGGGTGTGTAAATTTTTTTTTGGAGGACTCACCGGCCTTGCCAATGAGGAGAAAGAACCAGACGCTGCCGGTGAGGTTCAAAACGAGCGGGACGGCATAGCGCGGGTTGCGCAGCAGGTCGAGGACGGAGAAGAAGGCGGCGTAGAGCCTGGAGCGGAGCCAGCTCTGCTTGACGGCGAGGGAGTCGAGCAGCGGGTGAGGCGCGGGCTTGTGGGTGCGGGCGGCGCGGCGGATGAAGGGCGTGGTGAGGCCCCAGGCGAGGCCGACGAGGATGAAGCTCAGGACGTAGTTGATGGCGGGGGGCCGGGCGGTTGGCTCTTCAGACGATGACATGGCTTCCAGGGTTCTCTTTTGGCAGGGCTGAATGGGGGGGGAGAGGGGGGGGAGAAGAGAGAGGATTGGGAATAGTATGTTCTGGTTTTGTTGCGATATTACTCGCACAGAGCCTCGTGGCTTCGTTGTTGTGCTTGGTGGAGTTGTAGTGGTAGTGTGTGAAAGGAGAAAAAAAAAAAAGAGGCTACGCTATGCTGCTTTGTTACAGGTGTTTGGGTTACTCATACCAGATCGAAACAGCATCCATCCTGATTCGGGACATTCAGACGAGGAGTCTGGACCGGTGATTGGCCGGTTTACGGCCCCTCCAGCGAGGTTTGTTTTAGCGCATCTACAGTGGGGGATTTGTTTTAGGTCCAAGTACGGAGGTACGTTTCAACGTTGCTTTACCGGAGCTACGAGTTACATGCACCCTGTAGTCTGGTGCTATTGAATTCCATGAATGGTGGAAGCTGTCCCAGGGCGACGCTATAGAGCGGGGCGGCACGGGCACAGCCTTTCTGGGGGGCACCATTTTGACGTCGAGAAAAGGGCTAGCCGGTGTTGCCACGCGACGGTGCAGCATGCAGGGCCGGAGAGAGCGATTGGGAGCGTTGCCGGAAAGGGGAGCGTGGGTGGCGAAAAAAAATGGCAGTTGGGGATTATAGATGCATCCATGGATTCGATTTGCTGGTATTCGCTAGATGGGAGAGACATACAGAGGAACAGAGACAGACCCGCTGGCTACTAACGGTTTACTCGTACACGTTTCTGCTACAGTAGTATGGTGCTAGCCAGTAACTACCTAGTAGCACGTCAGTACGCCATGACTCCATACTGAAAGGCACGAAAGAAGCCCGCATACGGAGTATAGCAAGTCATGATGCAGCTTTTCCTGCCGGGCTAAGGCAAGGTACCTGGGAACTGACCTACTACGTACTAAGGTAAGGCAATGGATAGTTTTAGTTTAGCAGCAACGGCTGTGCCCGAGGCGAAAGAGGCAGCCAAAGGTCAATGCTTTCGTTCTCCATGGATTCGATTGAACGGTCAGAAGAAGCTTGGTCATGCACTCGGCCAAGAAGCTCGTCATTCGGGCAACGCTGGCTGAGCAGAGCAGTTCCTTGTACAGCTGTGTATATACGCATATACGGCATCAGATGACATGATACGACATGACATGGGTGACGCAAAAAAAAAAAAAAGAAAGAAAAGAGCAATCACAAGACACTGAACCCTAATCCATCTAGCACAATCAATATTTTGTACGGGATTCCATCAATTCAATAGCGGCCTTCCTTCAGTCGCTAGTTACATCAGACATAAAAATGGGGTTTCCAGGGTCCGACCAGCTAGCGTACCCGCGAACATCCCTGTCCAGCTGGACAGTCCCAGCGCCT
The DNA here is from genome assembly GCA_037893235.1 of Trichoderma afroharzianum. NCBI lineage: Eukaryota > Fungi > Ascomycota > Sordariomycetes > Hypocreales > Hypocreaceae > Trichoderma > Trichoderma afroharzianum. The sequence continues at coordinate 636,154 of JBBLXW010000002.1, read as the reverse complement.
TGGCCCTTTGGAAACATCACAAACACGCGGGTTTTCTTTCCTGGGACGACGATGAAAGCCAGCCAGCCAGTCATTTTACCCCGAGGGCCCGGCAATCCAAACTAGCGAGAAAACAAGAGAAAAAAAGCTCATGGGCACACCCTCCATGGGGAGGAGAAAAAAAAAGGTGACATGGGTAGGGGGGATATTCACCTATCCCTGACACCTGGAGTGTGAATGTGCCTTTTTCGGTGTTTTGGTTGGTTAGGACAGAGGGGGAGATCGTCGTGTATGTTGCTCCTAGGTACTGACAGATTAATGAAAAGCATGGGAGTTTTTTTTGGTCTTGCGGAATTTGGCCAATCGGTTTATTTTGGGCCTTGCTTCATGTTTTGAGTTCTAGTAGTTCTGCTGCAGGTGACAGGGCGCTTTTGGAGGGTGCCTAATATACGACGCAGGGAAACAAAAAAAAAAACAGCTCGAGTCAACCCAAACCCAAAAGCCGTGGCGCGCAACCGGGGAAGCGTATTGCGAAATCCGAAATCCGATTACCCCCCCCCCCCCCCCCCCCCAATTGTCCGATGCTGGTTCCCATGAAATGCCCTTGCTGGGATAAGAGCTGAGGCAGCCCCAAACGGCGACAAGTTGCGAGGCCATCGTGAGATGGTGCTGCACCTCTTGGGCTGAAGTATCACCTTCAGCTGCCCAAACCGACGACACCATCACATATTACAAACCGAAAGCGCTTGGCTTATAATCAACTCATTTAAAGAAAAGAAAAAAAGGAAAAAAGAAATCTGTAGCTCATGCGGCCACATCCAAGACCGGGTGGGTTACTTGCAGGAGATGCCAAAAGAAGGCATTGCACCATTGCTGGCATTAGACCCAGGCAGAATCTTACAACCGAATTTGCTTTAACAGAAACACCAGAGTCTTGTAGCAGTCACTAAGGCCTCTTGCACTTTGAATTGAAAAAAGTTGAGAAAGCGTAAATCCTGCACCTCAAGGCTTGCCATATCAGCATGTCAAGGGCAGCATACGGCGCCAATCGTCATCTCCAAATAAAAGATATAGGTTAACATAACAAGAAGCGATACCCAAACGCCGCGCCAAATCATCCATATTTCTTCAGTTCCGAGGTCCATGCCGTGCCACCACTCCCTGTGTTATTTGATGGCCCAGCCGACGATTCATCCGTAGGGCCCTAACGTGTCTCTGAATAGTCGTTGAGTGCCACGCAGACAGCTCCTCTGTGATGGCCATTGTACTGGCGTATGATTTGCTGGCTGTGTAGTTCCCATAGTCGTGCATAGTGGTCTGAGCACGCCGTCACCAAATACGCCGAGTCTGCACTGAACGCACAATCCCAGACCCATCGCTGATGGCCCGTGAGGGTAGCCTCTAGGGGAAGTGGCCTCGCCTCGTCGGATTTGCCGTTGACCTGCGGCTTGACATCCTTGATCTCCCAGATCTTGGCCGTGTGGTCTGCGCTGCACGTTGCCAGTTTCTTTACGTCGGGAGAGAGGAGAATTCGCGTAATGTACTCCTTGTGAGCGCTAAAATGCGTTACTGGGAGCAACTCTGTCTGATCATAGTTTTGGCGGAGATGCCACACAAACACATTGCCCTAGCAGAGGTTAGCTAATCGGATTGGGGAAAAAAAAGAGAAACGGTTTGCTGTGTGCGACATACTGCCGTGTTTGCGGCGCACAATAGCGTCCCGTCACTAGCAACCGTCACGCTTGATACCGACACGTCTTCTTCGGGAATGAGCTCGTGCGCGCAAGTGTTCTCGGCTAGATCCCAGATCCTTACGCTGCCCGATCTGTCGCAGCTTATGATTTCGCCCTGATTCGGGTGAATGACCACATCGTTGGCTGGGCATCCATGATTATAGCTTCTCTGGATCGACCCCGTCCGCGTTTCCCAAATCTTGACGGTGCCGTCCTCGGAGCTCGTCACCATCCATTTGCCCTCGCAGTGGAATGCCACTCCCGTGATGTTCCCCGTATGTCCCTCAAATGTAAGCAGCGGGTTGGGATTTGTCGACTTGATATCGTAAAGCTTGACTGTGTGGTGGCCGGCTGCTGCTAGAAACCTCTTGTCGGGGGAGATACACAGGCGGTTCACCTGTGAGTCTGGGTGCTGGATCGTTCGCGAACAAATTCCCGATAGCGCCTCCCAGAATCTATGTTGCGGGGAGTTAGCACTGCGCGTAAAGCAACATCCCTTTAGTGGACGCCTGCGAACCTGATTGTGTGGTCGTAACCCGCTGGATCGCAATTAGTACTGAAGCTCGCGACAGCTGACGAGAATGGGAATGCATGGAAATATGGGAGTAGGACCAACCTGTGCACAAAATCACGGACATGGCGACTGGCTTCGGCACCTCGATCACCGACTATCGAATGCCTGTTGAAGCGATGAACTGGAGCTTTAATGTTGTTTGCTAACGATGACCGACACGGCTGAGGTTCTTTGGAGGTTCTAGGCAAGGCTTAGTCTGCCGCAGTTGAGATTAGGTAAGGATGAGCTCAGTAGCGACAATGGCGGCCCCTGCTCTCCCGAAGAAAAGCCGCAGCGACTTCCTAGGAAGTCGCCAGGCTCACGACTTACAAGATGCACGACCCCAGAGCAAAAGAAGCTTCTTGGGGATACACAACCAGTCATTTTCAATTCTTCAACCGAATCGGCTGTGGACCTGCGGCTCGTACAGCTCGTGCTGCTTCACCCTTCACCAATGGCTTTCGAAGGAAGACACGTGATTTACCGCAGATGCACTTGCCCGCCGACTCCTTGATTGGATCAACTCTAAGATGGCTTCGTACACGGCATCGATGCTTGCATTCGTTCGTTCTCCATCTGCCGATATTGAAATCGGGCTATTTACGCAGTATTCAAGGATAATTTACCATTGACGAAGTGGCTTTTGAACTGGATATCACGGCAACACCTGGGATCAGCCATCGGATGTTCTTCTGTCTTCTCATCACGACCGCTTCCTTCAGGATAATATGCTCAAAGCCTCATGAACATGATGTGCCACAGGAAGCCACATCCTGCATGAAATAGGCTGTGTATATATTTTACAGAAAACAAGTCGTTGTTGGAAATCTAGGCTCCCGACCATGCCCTCTCCAGATTGGATATTCATCTGCTACGGAATGAAACTGATACTGCCGAACCTTGATGCGAGTTTTCACTACAAATGGTTGGTTTCCCATTGAACTAGAGAAAGAAAAGAAGTACTTGACGAAATACTAATTCGTGTACGGTAGACTATTCTCGTTACATGAGCTTGTCTAGTTTTTAACCCGAAAGTCACACATAGTCACACTCGACATATTACTGGGCCACCAGCAGAATTGTTGCCAAGTAATTCCATTTCTTGTCGAGAAATTGAAGCAAAACCACCTACGGCCTGAGTAGGTATGAACACCGGTATCCTTTCCCAAATGTAACCACACTGAAGGCTGAATCTTCACACCTGTCTAAAGAAAATATACACCAAAGACATTTACATAGATGCGCTGGTATGCAGAAAACTGCTCGACGTGCGCTAACTGCGCTTTGAATAGACACCTGAGGATCTGTGATCCGAATCTGGGTGATTGTTCTGCTCTGACGATGACCTGCCAGTCTGACGAGCAAACGGCGAAGCTGTCATCGAATACGAATAGTTTTTGGGGACCATTCTGACAAGCGAGCCTCTGCAGTACTCGCAATCGAGCCTTCAAGTTCAGTTTTAGCAATCGGATTCCTTCAGGAATGCAGCAACAATAAACGTACTGTCTTATACTGCACATGTCGCAGGTTATCGGCACCAAGCCTGCTTTCATGCCAGCAGCAAATTCAGAGGCCATGACTGGATATATAGTTGACGCTCGTTTTTTTGGAACAGGATTTGAGTTGAGTGAATCAAGAAAAGAATAGCTGATGATGGGAATATGACTGGAATGGACACTTGAAGATTTGACTTGAGAGAAGATGGGGCGGAACCTCTGCTTAAATACTCATCTCTACGTTGGTAGAGACTTAGGAGCCTGGCCGCCAATCCAACCTGGTCAACTCCATGATACACTACGAGAAAGGCTATGAATCCTTCTGACCGCCTCGATTATCCTCAGCTATAATTTAAGCCATCATCACACCGGATGCAACAAACCTCACGATGGCCTCTATCCATCTTGTGTGGTTGCCTCGACATATAGACGAGGCAACTAAGCTATAGGCAACGTGATACCGACCCGCCGGGGCTGGACATGGATTTTACATGGAATCTTGTCTGCTTTGGTATCATAAAACGCTCAGCCCATGGCCTATATGCGCCACCGTCACGGACGAGCGCTCGGCGACGTCGAACAAAAGCCTTACCGCCTCATCATACTCCCCTCGCTTTTCCGCTGTCGAATGAGAACAAGGTTTGGCAACTGCCGCTCTACCGTGAATGAGCCGATTTGAGTATTTAACTGCGACACTGGACCCATACGCTGTCCTCTCTCAACCCGGACCGTTCCATTCTGTGCCCTGGAGCTGAGAATCCATGCAGCTACCCGGATGGCTGATCGGCATGCTCTCTTCTCATTTGTCAATAACCGGACCGGTCAGCTCTCTGAGGACTGCCCTGTCGACCCAGCTCGCTCAGCTTGGTAGACGAGATAGATTGCAAGTTTCAGCCCCAAAACGTGCGCCTGCAAGATGACGATTTTTTACGTCTTGGCAATGGCATGGCGTCTGTTATTTCGGCACGGGAAACGCGGCTATTGCACTTACAAGGCTCATGCGAACGGCTGATCATTGGGGGCGCGCCTCTGGCTGTCTCGACGGTGATGGATCCGACGCAGTGGCTGGTGTTCCCGGAGCACAAGACAACATGCAGCTTTCCCTGGTTGGATGCTTCCCGCCGAGAGAACAACAGCCTACATAATCCAACAGCGAAGAAACTTTGAGCATCAGTCACCAGGCCTATATCGGCACCCTTCTTGGCTTCCTCGGATACGAGTTTGGGCCACACAATATGCCCCACGAATCAAAACCCGCTCTGTGTACCCTTTGGCTGCCCTGAAAAAGACACCAGGCCGACCGATGTATGTCATCAGTCGCAAGCTCTGCAGCGTACTCATTGTACCATCGTTTATCTCACACCACAAGAACAAAAGCTGACCCCTCAATGATCGAGCCATGGAAAGCTGCATCAGGCATCAACCGATGCGGATAGCCCTTCCGAACCTTTTTGACCGGCCCGCCACGTGGGGGGCTGTTGATCCCTCGCAGACCGGTCTCTTGGCCTTCCATTCTCTCGCAGATACAGCTCCTCACCGGCTTTTCCTCTGTGTACACACCCGTCATGGCGGCGTGCATTGACACCTTTCTCGGATCAAGGTTCCGATGTGCTCGGTTATTTGCTTGGCCGGGTGAAGCTAGACGAGAGATAACGAAGAGAAAAAGAAGAAGAGAGAAGAGACACAAACCGACACGGGAGAAGGTTGACGTAGCAAATATCTACGCTAGCCAGGGGGGAAATGGCCTTGAGAATGGCCGCCGCTCGGTTCTGTTGCCGCCGCAATACGAAGTTATTTCTATCCCCAAGAGTTTTCCCCTTGCTGGCTCAGAAGGCGGTGACTCGAGCTCGCGTTGTCAACACCGAAATAACGCCCCTGCGGGTAAGCGGTTTGGTCGGGAAATGGTGTAAAGGTACACAACTGTGTCTACTATGGGAGGGCCAGGCTGGCATCTAATTCGCCAGACCGTCTCCGACACCTCGGCATTACCTTTTCAGGCAACTGATGTTGAAAACAAAAAAAAAAAATTTTTTAAAAAAAAAGACTTTTAAGCTTATTTGGATTATGACAATGTCGTTTTGCTCCTAAGCGGATGATGAAACAGGATGATTCTTGTGGCGTTGTGGTGACCCCTACAACTCTTGCTCTAGTTTTGGTGTTTCTATTAACGTGCCCACCGGGTTTAGGAGACGAAATTAAACTCATGTTTACTCATTGCGAGAACCACAGTGTCCTGTTGGAGGTATACCTCATCGCCATTCGCACATGATTATCACGCCGAGTTGTATATTGACTAGTTTTCATTTTCAAGTACTTTAGCGAAAAACACACACAAGGGAAAAAGAAAAAACACAAACAGAGATGATGATATAAGGCTGTAACGTTGGAAAAGGCCAGGCGTGCCACGAGTATCACACGCTGACGAAAATCTTCCGTAACGACACACTTGATTGGTGTCCAGTGGGCGCCCTGTGAAGCCTTCGGAGATTCAAACCACTCTTGCTGTGGTCAGTAACACACAATGGGCTGCGCCAGAAGAGTCCACGCGGCCAAACAAAACAGGGGGTTGAGATTATCACAAGTTTGAGCCAGTTGATGCATACAAGATACTAGAGCATGTCAATCAACCAAAGGTAGACACACGAAAGCTAAGCACCGAATGTACAGAAAGAAAAAAGAAGTTTCAATTTATTGCCTTTCCTCCTTAGCAGAGATTTATAGCACTATTACAAAGAAAACAGAATCAACCCCCCTGATGACATACCAAGCTAAGAAAATCGTTGCCACAGGGTTTCGTAGATAAGAAAACGAAATACATGAAAAGAAGACCGTGTAGAAGTAAGTGACTACAATAGCCAGGCCTGAATCCTGTCCAATTCAGCCAACAGAAGCCGAGCATCAGCTGTAGTGCGGGCGACAGATTGGCAACCAAAAATTATCATATACCCCAACGCCACCGGTTATAATGGCGACCCAGTCCAAAGGGTCGAGTTTCTTCATAAGTAAGGAGCAAAACATCCGTAGTAATGACAAAAGAAAAGCGGTAAAGTAAAGTAAAAGTTTCAAGAAGAACCAACAGTCGTGACCGAGGGGTTCTGAATGGACACTTCATCAGATCCCGCAACATTTATAGCGTTGGGGCAGTGGCAATCAAGGCAGACATGACAGCAACTCCTCCAAGTGCCGCATATCCAAAAATCTCAGCAGCTTTGCGCAGTCGCTTCACTTGCGGCTCCTCAACTTCGGAGGGGACGTCAACGGGAGAGATGTCCATTGCAGAGTCGTCAGCAGACTTAGGCCTTGCAGAAGGTGGGGAGGACTCTTGAACTGGGGTGAGCTCGGCGAAGGGTATTTCCTCAGCAGTCATTTCGGAAATTTCCATTGCCTTGCGTTTGTTTCTAACCGCCTTCTCTGGAGACTCCATAGGCTGATCAGTGTCTGTGTGGACGCTTCTAAGCTCAGCCTGTGGCTGCTGTTGTTGATTTTGAGCCTGCTCGTCTTGCTGAGTAGGCTCATCCTGCTGAATAGGCTCGTCTTGTTGAACCGGCTCGTCTTGTTGAACCGGCTCGTCTTGCTGGATAGATTCGTCTTGCTGAATCGGCTGCTTCTTCTGCCATTGTTGCTGAAGAGCCGCTTTGGTTACCTCGAATTGGTAGGCGGAAGATTCGTCATAGTCAAGAGTATGTTCTTCCGATCTGATGTTTACCTCAAGATGTTCTTTGAGTGGAGACTTGAGGAACTCGGCTCCCGAGTCCAACAGAAGACTGGACTCGGTTGCTCGACTCTGGGCAACGTCCACGGGCCAGAATCTGTTCTCAACTGGCTCAGGAGCCGTGGGGACACTAACGAAAGATTGATTTGGAGTATCTGTTTCGTTGGTGTGAGTGCATGTGGTGTTATTTTGACCCATAGATATTTCCTGCGATCGGAAAGTGTCCAAAAGGGACGGCAGCTGTAGGCTAGGCAAATGTTGATTTGAAACAGAGGCTGCATTCGGCACCGAGAAATTCATGATGGGAGGCAGGCAATGGTTTTCAAACCTATCGAATATTTCTGCCTCGTGAAGTTCCGTGGGTTCGATGTGAGGGACATGCTGATCGCTGTCCAAGACATTGTGATGAAAAGGGTCATCAAGATGAGTGTCTTCTAGTGATGATTCGCCATGGGAATCATCATCAGACTCAGACATGTACTCCTCCTCATATTCATCTTCATAGAAGACGGGGCCGTCGTCTGAAATGTCATCTGGGATATCGTCTGGGATATCAATTGTTCCCGGAGGAGAAGGTATACGTGAGTGAGATTTCTCAGAGATAGAGACAGCCCTGTCAGTCACCAGATCTTGGATGGACCTGGTAGAAGCTGTTTGATCCTCGGGCGCGGGCGAACCCATCTCGTGGTCAGATAGATCAATAGTTACAACTTCTCGAGTGATGCAGTTTTTGGCCGGGCGGATATTATTATCTCGCAGAACCTGCAAGCCGTGTCGGATGGTACTATCGCCGTGATCTTCGTCGGCGCTCTCTTCCTCATCGGTCTCGTCAGGCACTCTGAAAACGGTTGGGGCTTGAAAGGAGCTATGGAAGCGTTAGAATACAGCCAAAACGGATAGAAAAGAAGATAGTGAGGGAGAGGCATACCCCTGCGGCCCAAATTCAACACCGACTTCCATGATACAAGGAGCACATATATCTGATCCTCTGTCAACGGGAATGCCGAACCGGATAAGGTCGCCGTCCTTGATGGCCTGGATTTGATGAGGCTTCAATCGGGTATCGTTATAAAAGGTTCCGTGAAGGGAACCGACATCACTGAGGAAAACGGCCTGCATGGGAATTAGTTTGAATCAAGTTGCGACGCCTGTCTGGGTGATGATGGCGGTGATGCAACATACCTTGTGCTGTTGATCAAAATAAAGTGAAGCATGGGTTCTGGACATGACGGCGGAGTCTATCCAGCCATTCTTTCCGGTGGCAGCATATGTGTTGTTTTTCTTGCTCATACGTCCAAGAGGGACTGATTGGTTTGATTCAAGGAGAAGGCGACGAGTCGGAAAGAGAAAGTCGGGAGGCGGATTCACAGCAGTCAGGGTGACCAGCACTGCACAAGAGATTAGCTTTGGAGAGTCTTGGGCGCTGCGCCGCATCTCGGAGGAAAGCTCACCGTCAAGAAGGTAGGGCGACGCCATGACGAAGCGTATCCGGGCCGTGAGCGCCTTCGAAATATCGAGTCGGTCGGAATCTGTGCGCAGCTGCGGCCGGGCTGCAGTGCAGACGAGAGAGGATCGGAGGTGGAAGGGCGCAGTGGAAGAGAGAAGATGAGGGGGATGAAGCAGATTAAAAAGAAGAGTGAAGTTGTTTGGTTAAGAGGGGAGAAAGTCGAGGCTTCGGAAGTAAAGGATGGGGTGGGGCTCGAGTCACTTTGACCTCAGAAGTTTAAAACGCTGGGGTCCGAGTACTTTGAAGAATCAATAGAGGGTACTTGACATGAACGCATCCAGCTGGTTGGCACAGGTGGGAGAGCGTCTGTTTGGCGCTGAGCCGAGGGGGATTCAAGGGATCAATGGAAGTTGTTTGTCCACCAGGCGGTCCAGTCCAGCGTTTCGCGATCTGACTGGGAGATGCTGATGTGAAGTGATGGTCAAGTCTTGATGCGCAAGATACCTTAGGTCCCTGGTATCCTAGTACCTATGAACTTTAGATAGAGATGAGCCACAGCGCACTTTACCTTACAATATGGACGGAGGTTTATTTCAAGGGCCAACGGCAAAGGTACGAGCATGTACTGTGCCGTTCAGGAGCAGTTGATGCGAATGTAGCAGTACTTTGGTCTATATACGGCACTAATGTGCCCTGTAGGCAGCCCCAGGCAGAAGCGGGCAGCAGCGATAAGCCCCGCGATGGGTGGCTTATCGTAGCTTGAGTGGGGCATTCGGAAGCCGAGTATGTCACTGCCAGATTTCAGCGCTGGTATTTGGATTTTGTGTATTTTGTGTATTTTGCGACGCAGCCGCCGTCACCGAAGGCTTTCAGCCTTGACGGGGAAAGAGAGGAGAAGGAGATGAGTAAACGGATGCAGCGTTGGCGGCCTGATTTGCTGCGAAATCGAGTCCCCGTTGTCTCTGCAGATTTGCGTGGCCATGTCCGGGCTGCCAAGTGGGCGAGTCACGGTGCAGCACAGGGACCAACAGCGCTGTTCCCGCATTCTTACAAGCAGGTACGAGTACCGATACCCACGGCGTGCCAGCCAATTGATGGGCCGCGACGGGTGCAGCCAGAAGCTGCAGCTGCTTTGCTTTGCCTTAGCGCCTCGACTCGACGCATGATTCAGGTGCTGTCGATACGCCTCCAGTAGGGGTATCGGTACATGTCACATACCTACATCAATCCAACATGAAGCAACCCGGCAGAAATGGGGTCCGTTTGCCTGGGTCTGCAGGCCACATGTTGCAAAGACATGGATGATGGTTTTGTATGTATGATCTGGGCAGGTCGGAGCACGTCTTATGTGAGGTTCCATTACGGATCAGTTGATATTAGTACAAGTACCTAGTAATAAATAGTCCGGCTCGGCAGGGAGGGCAGCGCGAGCGAATCTCGCCATGCAGAGTGAGCTGTTTATCACGGCATGCTCATGCCCCAGCAAGATGGCTTTGTAGCGGAGATGGCTTCATCCACTCACCCAGAAGTTTACTTACATTGTACTGTTGAGCATCCAAGGTACATGGCTGTACTCTCTACGAAGTACTGCAAGAGAAAACCCCTCGTCTTGCGTTTCAGCGACCAACAGCTCTCCAATAAGGCTGAGCTCGTCCCCCTTCAAACGCCTTTATTTGCCAGTCTTGCGCCTCCCTATGGCCGGCCGCCTGCTGACCCGATGCCCAAGGGCTCGAGCCATGCCCCGCCATGCTGCATAAGAGCCTTCAATAGCAGGCCAAGAAACGAATCGCAGTTGCAGCACGTGAAAGGCTCTGAATGGATACGAGCCAATACAAATAAGACAGGCAGACGGTCACGAATCATCTCTTGAAGGCGTCACCGAAGCAAGTAAGCCGGCGACAAGGCAGAAGCTCAGCCAAAAAGGCACAGAGAGACGAGACAGACAGACAAAAGATAAACCGGCTTTATTGAGACCCGGGAATCCTTTGTGTGTTAAAGTGGCTACAGCAATGACGCATGACCAACAGGGATGCCGCATCTTTCTGCGGAGTAGCTCAGAGACCGGAGCAAGAAACCAGCCCGAACTTGGCTTGGGGGATGGGGCACGGAGCCTGAATAAAGTACAGCTACTTTGCTAGCGGTACTGGGGAAGTCTCCATCTTCTCTATCGTCATCGTCGTCGCTGTCAGTCCTGTACTACAGTACCTATAGGAAGTATAGCCTAGCCCCTTTATCTCGTGGAAAAGCTTCAAGATTTATGGCGGACTGGGAATCGTACAAGGCCGAAGCAGGGCCGAAGCACAAGAGCTTTGGAATAAAAAAGAAAGAAAAGTGCTTAAGTTGAGGCAGCGAAATGATCAGACTTTTTTCTGTTTTGGCGGCTTTGCCATACTAGAGCTCTCCGTACTCTAGACGGTTGTTCGTATTCGATGGGTGCTGAACCACCTGGCAGATATCATGCATGCCTGGGAATTACAAGTACCTTTGCTTCCTGTACCACTACATCCGTACCGTCTGCCTGTCAACTTTGCAGCTTCTCACATGCTCTCGCGGGCGATCTCAGGGCCGCTTGGTCCTTGCCCTAAGCCAAGTACCGGCTACTTGCCCCGATCAGCCTAGCGCGCATGTATCTTGGTAGCGTCGACATGGGCAGCTTTGCGAGACGGTCATGCCCACAAACCGAACGCCACCGAACCACTCAGCTGCTTTGCTTTATTTTCTGGCCTCACCCGTTCATCGCCTTTTCCAATCTTGCTCCCTTCAACATTGCGTAAGCTATTCCTGGTCGCCCGTCGCATTCTCGCTTCACGCCGCTGCACCTGCTCTCGCCCTTTTATCTTGTCGCCACCCGCCAATTTGTGCTGCATCTTGACTCTCATTCTCATGGACAGTCTACTCCTCCATAGCCTCACCAAACCAGCATCCGACGCTCTCACAAACAACCTTGGCTCATCCAGACCCAAGCGCAAACCGACGTGACGTAACCTGTGCTTCCATCGAATCCAAGGGGGGAAAGCAGAGACTGGCCATCAAGGCCTGCAAGATTGGGTTGGACTAGTGGAACGTTGAATTGCCATCATCTCCCTACAAGTCTTATACTTTCACTGGAAGTTTCCGATCCAGAGTCGATATTTAAGCTCGACGACTGCCCGTCGCAGCATCGTTTCTCCTCTTTTTCCTCTTTACAATCAACTCCTTTTTCTAGCAACTCTACTCTTCTCAAGATCCTTCTTCAAGATGATGAACCACGCTCGAGTCAAGGCCCTCAAGGGCAACGGCAAAACCGTCTCCAAAAAGGCCATCAAGTCCGGTCGTGCATCCGGAAGCAACACGCCGCGGGGCTCTCCTCTGCCTTCGCTATTGGCATCGCCCACCAATTCTGCCGCCCACAGTCGCGTCACATCCGATGTCAGTGACGATGATGGCGATTTTGAATTGGACGACATGGCGTCAAGCGTTTATTCCGGCGGATCCCACGACGACACACCCGAAGAGCCCGATGCTCTTGTTTTCGACACAAGGGCTCTCATAGAAGGCCTTCGAGATCGAAAACACAACAACGCGGAGATGCGAGAATATTTCCTCAGCGTTTACATCAAAACGATTCGGAACCACTATACCGCCGATACCCACCTCTGGCTAGACGATGCCTCGGGTGAGCTGGCGGAGCTTTTCCTCCACGACTCAAATCGTGCTGCTACCGCCAAGGAGCGACTCCTAAGCCTGCACGCCTACTGCCTTACAATCGGAACGGTCGGGTCCCTAGAGATTTTTGATGGCGCACAAAAGATTCTCAAACAAATCATGACAGATGATGATGACGATGATTGTCGTGTCTATGCGATCTATGCACTTTGTCTGACAGTCCTCTATGCTGGCGGCCTAGAAGAGGCTGCTCTGGAAGTCATGCAGTTCCTTGTCGAGATTGTGCGGACCGACGGAGAGCACATCGAGGCCCATGACAATGCCGTAATCGTCGCAGCCGCTCTCCAAGGCTGGTGCTATGTTGCCAGCCATGTCGCCGACTTTTCCGACTTTGCCGATATGGCCATGGATGCGTTTGTGGATCAGCTTGATAGCGATGATGTGGAGATACAGTCCAATGCCGGCGGCTGCATTGCCCTCATTTTTGAGGCGTCGCGGAACCACGTTGAAGAAACAGGCGAGCCGTTCCAGCTCCAGTATGATCCGCAAAGATTGGCTGGCCGCATGGGCGAACTGGCTAAGCTCAGTGCCAAGTCGGTATCGAGAAAGCACCGTCGGAGCCTGCGAGAAAATTTGATGAGCGTGGTGACCTCTCTCGAGAGGGGCGTCGGTCCTTTTTACTCTACCGCCCTCTACATTCCCGAGAAGGGTGAGCATGTGCCCGCCTCCCAGCGCACCGATGACGGACAAGCAGAGTACGGTTATCGATGCAAGCTGAGGTTGGGTAACCACGTTGCCAAGATTGATACTTGGTCTCTCTACTTCAGAACAAGCCTTATGAGGATCATCTTCAAGGGCGGGCTTCAGAATCACGTCTTCATCAACCCGGTTGTAATAGAATGTTTGGAGGATGCACAGTTCATACAAGACTACTCACCACTCCAGAAACCATCAAAAGGCCGGAAGAGGTAGTCCATTGGCAACATGATTTATTTCCAGAATGTTCTTTCTTCTGTTCCTCTGCGAAGCACCTGAGAGCTAGAGTGCCACTACAGGTGGGTGTCTTCTCTCCCTCGCTCCCTATTATTATTTTATAGCCCATTGTTTTTCTTCTTCTTTTCTCTTGTTTTTGAATATGGGTTACGAAACAAACGACCGACATATTAGAATCGGAATAATGGTCATTCGGAGCACAACAGAGCTCTCATTATTCTACTGCACACATAGTGGTGATTGGCGACGGCGAGATGAATTAGGTTGGGCTTTTTGTTAGTGTTTTGTTGCTGTATACCAATAAAATGAATTCAAAGTTTTCGGTAGTTTCCATAGTATCAATAGATGTTTCAATTACAAAAGATGAGAGGGAAAATGAGCTCAACCGCGAGAAGTAATCATATACATGAGACAGTAAGTGAAGCGTGCACCGCAGTATTGTTTAATGATTAGGATTGCTATTGCTACCTCTAATGACCATAATCTATCGAATCATACCTTGTTCATTACCGTCATTATCTCATTACCAGTCCTTATTATTTTCCCTTTGTTGACTTTTCCTTTGCATGTTGCTTAAATGGGCAGCACTAAATCCGTGTCGCCAAACGCCGTAATGACATCCGTATCTCAGGTAGCCATTTCATAAAACCTCCCAACGCCGGGAACCGTGTGCAACTCGAGTTGGTGTAGATTTTGCAAAAAATCAAAAAAATCTGACAGCTCAAGCCCACAATGTGTAATCAACAAAAATTACATTAGAAGATGGCTTTTCCTCTTCCACCCAGAGGCTGCCACCACAGACGCACTCCAAGGAGCATCAGTGCTCCGAAAAGAGTAAGAGAGGCGGAAAAAGAAAAGACGGCGAACCAGGAGATGGTCGCGTCCTTGATGGCGCCGCTGGCAGGGCCGCCCGACAAGGCGCTGAACGATGCAAAGGCCATCATGAAGCCGATGCGCAGGCCGATGTGGCCCATGTCTGGGGTAGTTTGTGCGACGCAGGCTGAGCCCAGGGGGATGAGGCCGCCTGAGGAGAGGCCGAAGAGGACGGCAAAGGCCATCATGCCGCTGAGCGTGGTCATGGCGCCCCAGCAAAAGGTGATTACGGCGGTCAAGACGCCCATTATGAATAAAACATTAAATCTGCGGGTTATTTAGCGTTAGTTTTGGGGAATCGGGCAGAGATGAGATGTCAGGAACCGTAGCCGTTCCGGGAACGGGCTTCGGGGACAAGTGGGGAAACTTACCGGCCGAAGCGGTCCGCGATCCAACCGCTTCCCACGCGGCCGACGACGGAGCCGGCGTATCCAATCGCCAGGAGGTTGTTGGCCATGGTGGCGCCCACGCCGTGCTCGATGGCGAAGAGCGGGATGTAGTAGAAGGGGATGAGCATGCCGCCGTAGATGAAGAAGAGGGACAAGCAGAGGGCGAAGAAGCGGCCCTCGACGACTGCCTTGCGAATGCTGCTGCTGCTGTTCTCCGACGGTTTAACGCTGTTCTTCTCCGACGGGTTGGCGCGGTTGCCCTCGGTGCCGTGGCCGGCGGCGTCCTTGCGCTCCGTGACGAGGAAGCAGGCGGCGAGGAGGACGGGGATGGAGATGAGGGCGATGATGCGGTGCACCCACGGGGCGGAGACGACGGTGAAGAGTTTGTTGATGATGATGGGCCAGAAGATGCCGCCTACGGAGGAGCCTGAGAGGGCGATGCCGAGGGCGAGGCCTCGTTTGTGGTTGAACCACTCTGAGATGGCGCCAGTGGCTGGGTAGAAACTTCGAGGACGTGTCAGTTTGTTTAATCTCTGAGATGTGAAGTAAGGGGATTTTGAACTCACAGCAACGCGTTACCGATTCCAAGCAAGATTCCTTGAGCCAAGAGGTATTGATAGAATTGAGTAGCAAAGCTGGAGCAAATAAAAGAGAGCAGACAGACGGCAGTTCCAGAAAACATGAGGGCGCGAGAGCCGTATTTGTCAAAGATGGGGCCGACGACGGCGCCACCGAGGAAGAGAATGAAAAGCTAGTTATTAGGGAGAGAATAGTTAGCATGGACTTGATTCTGCTCTGCTTTGCTTTTTGATATCTTGTTTCAATGAACAGAATAGCGTTGGAGTCTCTCTTTGTGTGCTTGCTTACCTGAATGCTACCAATCCAAGTGATGGTTGAGGTGGAGAGCCAAGTCCACTCGCTTTCATAGCGAGCTTGAAATGTTCCAAAAGAGTTTACAAGACCTGTATAATAGATGATATTAGTGTAGTTCAAGAAGAAAACTTGACTTGAATTGGAACCCACCAAAAGCAATAGCGAAATCCAAGAATCCGCCAACAACCACAAGCCAGGCTCTGAATCCGCCATCAGGAAAACCAGCAGCAAAGTCGTCCTCAGCGACTTTAGTCTCCTCGCTCATAGCAAAGGACGTCACTGGCGAGTCGAGACCTCCTGTGATGCTGGTCGTGACGGGCGGGATCTCGATGCGGGCACCCAGAGGGTTGTCTTGATGCTCCTTGGGGCTGCCGTAGGACATCGTCTTTTCCATGATTGGCTTGACGCGAAATTACTCTTCTCTCTTTTTTTTATGGCTTTCCAAAAAAGAATTGTTTTAATTAAAAGCAAAGAGCGTGTCGAGGACGTCTGAGGATGGTCCTTTAGCTCAAGGGAGGAGGGTTGAGATGGAAGAAGCAAAGGTTGAAGAAAAGGGAAAAGGAAAAGGAAGGAAAAGAAGAGATGAAAATTTTATGCAGCAAGAAAATTTTTCTTCTTATTCAATTCATTGTAAAGCAAACGGACGACAGCCAGAGAAGAGACCAGACGAGAGGGGGGGGGGGTCCCTTCCACGTGTGGGCCAGTGAGTGAGTGCAAAATTGGGCGAGCAGCTGGCCAGCTGGCAGAAATTCATTGAGAACAAATTGACAAACGTCGAAATTATGTTCAAAACTATATGATTGATGCGATACATTTCCAATGCTAGAGACAAAGGGAAAAAAAGAAATTTTGGTATGAGATATAGTATCGCGATCGTAGGCGGAAAGGAGGGGAAGCGGTCCGCATTCCGGGGAACTCCTACATACACCCCTAACATTCGGACCCGGGTTGGCGGTAATTCTACATAGCCCTCGTGAAGCTAATGGATGGATGGCTTAGTTTTTTTCACATGAATATGCGTTGTTTCATCGTGTGCTGTATGGTGTCTCTGCTTTTAATTTCGGCTTGACCCACGACCCCGGGGAAAAGGACGCCAAGGATTCTATACGAAATATCGCTAATAAACAAGATGAACCGTTCCACTGCCGCGGCGCCTGTGGCGCATACGAAATGATTGGTGTGGCTCTTTCTGTAGGTTTATGCATTGATGCGAAACAATAACGCCTTGGAAGTTTTGATGTGTCATGTTCAGCTGGCAGGGGGTGAGTGTCAATTAATCACCTGGGGTGCGAACCATGGAGACACCGCAACACATCTCCCGATACATCTTGGAATTGTCCCATTTTTACGGTCCAATTGTTCAGGTAATGCAATCAAAAGCAATTTATAAGGCTTGCCGTCGTGGATCTCGCGTAAAGTTGGCATTAATTGCTGTTCTATTCGCCGGAGGAAAAAGCCAACCAAGCGGCCGGGTTGCAATGATGAAAGGATTGACTAGTAGACCATGTCTATTATACAGGTGCTGCGAATTTGAACAGATGTTGATAGTACCTGAAAATAGTTTAGACACATTATTTCTTTTGCTACTATTATCATGCATGAGTATATGATTGTTCATGCTAGTTTATACTGAACATGATGCTCGCTGAAGTTTTCGGAATCACATATAAGAACCCATGTCAGTTAGTTTCAGCCGCAGAACGTAGACCAGAATAGGTAAAATCGTATGATTCAACAAAGACACTCTTCAATTTAAACATGCGCGCCAGCCCGTCTTTTACCGTTTCACCGACCGGCCCTGCTCTTTGTTCGTCTGTAATAACGTCGCGAGCCGTGTCGGAGCCGATCAAGTGCACCCAACTAGCAGGCTTCATTCCCAAATTTGGACAATGGGCAAGGATTAAACATACTTGCATTTCTTCTTCCTCATTGTTCAACTTTTATATTAGCAGGGCGGCGTACTTCAGATCATCTTGGTGAAAGAAATTAAGCAAGGCATCTCTAATATATGTATTAGGTTATGAAAACCCTCATCTGGCTGGTCTTCATCAGTGCTACACACGTTCTGATATTACACCTCGATGCCATGTGCCCAGTAGAGGAAACATAAGGAGCATCGCCAATTTGTATGCTCAGCCCTTTCCATCTTGCCTATCTCACGGGGTAAGCAGGCTCTGCCAAGGAAGCCCCCAATACCAGCTGGCTACCGCCATTCCACTAACGCTCATGGTTACGGCCATGAGAAAGTTGACATCGTTGTTGTCAAGCAAGTCCCAGCCATTTTCAACTACACGAGAGGGCTGCTCGTCACCAAAGCTAGGTTTCCGGTGTTTGTTCTTGGGGTCGAACTTGTCGGTGGCTTCACTCGACTCATCAACAGCTGATTCACTCACACCCCCTGCTTGTTTCAATGAAGCCTTGATATCAGCCCGCTTCTCTGAGCCCTCGGCTTCGCTAGAGACCAACACTCGGGAGCCACCATCACCTTCAACAATCTTTCCGGTTCGTACATCCTTCACGGAACGTTGGAAGATGGCTCCAAGAAAGCTGTCCAAGACGCTGCCGAGGGTACCCCACAAGATCAGGAAACCCATAAATAGCCGTCTGTTGTCTGCCGTCCAGGGGTCACCACCTCCGCGCTTGGAAACGGTGAACTCGTTGCAGACTGGCAAGAATAGCATAGAAGACGTGACAATTGTAAGGGATCCTAAAAGCCCAGCTCCCAACCCCAATAACGTCACCCCGCCATTTGTGCCGCGGGGCACCTTTCGCAGCGTAAGCGACGTGATGAGGCGGGGTTCGCTCTTGGACAGGATGCCTAGCTCCGAACTGAACGTGTCGGCCGCAACTGCAGCGTAGTTGGCAATGATACCGACGATGAAGAGATCGCCTCCCCACGAGTAGCACATTGATCCCTTCGGCTCCGGAGCTCCTGGAGTCTTGAGCGCAGCAGCTCGAGCGTAGAGCTGGTTGGCGTGAAGCACAGACAAGATAGATGCCACGAGCGAATTGGCAAAGACTTGTGCATGGAATTAGCTTCACTCTGGCAACTAGATGCACACACATGTGCGGAACTCATTTGCTTACCTTGAACATGGGTTCGAGGGCCCTCGCCGCCTGAGGTACCCTTTGCACTCATTGTGAGCGAGGCCTTGACATTTTCCTTGACCTGGTTCCATCGTCAGCACCTCTGGCTGCAGTGATTACCGCTATATCAATCGCATTGACTCACATGCGTGACTCGCGTGCCAGCCAAAAAGAAGACAACCAAGAGGACAAAGGGAAGATTCCACGGGTGATAGGCATGCGCAATAGCTGTGACCGTAGCAGCTACCAGACCTGCAGGGGTCAGAGACTTCTTCTTCCAGGCCCTCAGCACAAGGGCTGCGATTGCTGGAACGGCAATAACGAGCTTCATGATGCGACGACGCTGCGCTGCTTCGTCCCACGAGCGAGTTTGTAGAGGTTATGGGAAATGCATGTGGTGAGTTGTCCAAGAGGTGAGACGCTGATATTCCGCCATGCTAAGGTGGCAGCTTGGCCAGTCAGCTGTTCGCTTATCTCGCCTGTGCTCACTAATAGCTGCTTATCAGCTCCAGCTGTGTAATCGTAATCGTCCACTAATAAGGCGCTGGAGCGACAGCCTAAGCAATGGCGCAACAGGGCACTTGCACTTGCGTATAGGCGGGCAGCCCTGGTACAAGCTGGTGCTCTACCTGCCCAACCAATGTACAGTAGGTGATCCATCTTCTTGCCATTAGGATTCCATTCCCACTCTTACCTCCCGAGCTGCCCGAGTGCTTTAGAGCTACAAGCATTCATTCTTCACTCTCTATTTCTCACACTGTTGTATATTCTTCCCCTCGTTATTCCAGAATGGGCTGCATTCGGTGCGATCCGCCGCGGCCCCAGTGCTGCTTCACTTACAAAATGCGAGCTGATAATGAAACACAGAGTCTAATCATCTGCCACTCCCAATTCCAACCAACGTACCTAGTGTACCACAGGTCATGTAATAAATCCATTATATTCATTATCTTCCTATGCTAACACTGGTCATCTAAGAATCATGGATTGTCACACGAAGCTAGAAGTCGGATCTTGAATCGTCGAGCCATTCAACATTCAACCCCCTCGTCAAGTTCAGAGGGGCATAAGTCGCACCGCTTCAAGATCTTCAAGGCCCTCCACTTCCATCAAGCAATTATATCCAGTGACTCGTTGCTGCCGTATTCTAGACTGCAGATATCCTAATTCTACATCCTTGCATTTTTGAGAGTTAAGGGCTCGACTTCACTTCACACCGACCAACTTGGTGCACAGCTGCTCTCCATCAGTCTTTCGACTCATCACAGCTATCAGTCTTGAGATTATCGAGGCGCAAATACATATTCAAATTAAGCCAAGTTTCCAAACTGCCCAATCTGGGCAATCTGTGAAACAACCAGATGAGCAGCAATGCTGTATTCAAGTCGCATTCCAAAACGTCGCCACCTCACTCCGCCCAAAGCCAGACAGACGAATGCAGGCCGCAGAAGATTCGACGAAGACAACACTCCAGAGATCGGCTAGCTGCTTGGTCAACAACATGCTTAGTCTTGTGGATTCAGGTTTGTCTTCAAACCACACGTCAGCCAGAACACGTATATCAATGGTCGCACAGTTTCACAGTCGTGGCCGCCTAGCTATACGGGATATTATATGTGAGACAATCATGGAAGCCTAAAATAACCTCTCGTATACTTTCTTCAGAGATCACAGCACTAACAGAAGAAGGCTCTCAGACACCAACACTCGGCCAGGCTAGCTTGCATAGGAGTGCATAGTTTGCACATCAGATGCAGCTTGCCTCACACAAGTCAAGATTGTACAGAGAATCATAATCCAGCATGATTGACTTCTGTTCATTCATAAGCAAGTGCGTGATGGCAAAATTGAATGCGCTAATTGTAAAGACGAGATGCTACCGTGAATCAACATCCTGATAGTGTTTAAAACTCTCAACTTCGGGCCACCACAAGTCCTAGTTCTACAGTTGAGGTTGCCTCTTTTTTTAATCGACATATGGCCAAAACAACACGGAATTCCCATGCAAAAGGCCTATTGTCGTCTGTTCAATCTTCTCAGCTCGACCTGCTACAGGGAATCTGTCATCTTCAAAAAGAATTGCCCCTGCTCTATGTCCTCTTTTTACTGGCGTCTAGCCTTTCCTCTTGCCGTGAAAAAGCAAACTATCGGGCTTTTTCTTATGTTGTCGTCAATATTCGAATCTATTTGCCAAAGAATGAAGTCAATAGCTGTAGTGAGTCAGCAAATATCTGCTCAGAGATATGACAGTCTCGCCTTACAGACCGCAAAACTAAGACCTTAGCCGCTTCTTTCTCCAGTGTCAAGCTAGGCACCTGTACTCATTCTCTGAAACCGTGTTTATCATCATATATCAGATGTCAACAGCCGTTTCAAAGCTGTACCTTCCTGTAGAGATCATGCCGTATGGCGGTTTCACGTCGATTAAATCATACACACCGAGCTTCCTTTAGCCAGTCATTAGCCCCCTTCGCGCAATACGGATGAGTCTATACTAGAGACGTACGCGCAACACAACTAAACTTCATTGTCCACAAGAATCATCCTTCTTTTCTCAGCTGTCGTATACAGAAGTGGCTTCTTCGCGACACCTTCTTGAATCGGTTAACATGGCCTCTCTTAGCCGCTCTCGGCACTGCTGACGAGCCACACAAACAAAGGAGTTGTTGCAAACCAGGCTTTCTTTCAGGCCTGGTACTTTGTTGCATTGCCGACAAAGACTAATTGCCCACTACAGGCTTCTTTGAATGCTATCTATAGCCATATTTCGCAGAATCTTTCATAACTACGGAAGTGGTGATCCACAACGGCGATTTTCACAAGACTCTGATCCCCTTGCGAGCATATACTGACCGCTAAATGCGTTGCCATCTTTCATGTTCACTCATATTTTGTGACCTGAAACTCGTTTCCTCTAATTCGAAATACCAGATACAAAGTTACACTATGACGCTTCACAGACCGGGACATTATTCCGAGCCCTCATCTGGAACTGCCGCCAGCCCCTACATCTCTGGACGCACACTCATCGCCTGTCAAAACTGCGCAAGTGCAAAGACTGGCTGCGACAAAAAGATCCCTTGCTCGAGATGTATCGATAAGAGCCTACAATGCACCGCCAGATATGCTCGTCGGGCGTCCAAGGCTGCGATCCGGGCAGCACAAGCGACATCCTCGTCGACAAAGAGCCAGTTAGCCGGCTTCTGCTTTGGGTCGCAACCATTTCAACAAAAGGCTTCTTTTTCCTTTGATGTGGGCCACTATCCTGAAAACACTGCTCAGGACTCCTCACGGCGTGTACGTGGAGATGCAGATCAACAGGATGATAGTCTCTGGGATATCCTCAACCCCCTTTCGCCATTATCTGGCTACTCTGTCGCTGCTCCATCACTGGGTGGAAGCCCATCTTATTCAGACCATCGGAATGCCTTTGAAAACAAACAGAACTCGCCTATTCCTATCTTTTCCGAGTTTTCTACCAACCTTGACCTCCTAAACAATGACAACTCGATGAGAATACCGAAAAGTCATCGATACTATCCAGAAAACCTACTCAGCGACCCCAATACCTCGCTTCCTCTCTTCGAAGTGTCATACTTACCGAAGGTAAAAGATTATGCTAGTCTGATCAACTCACCAGATGCCCGTGAAGACTCCTCCAGCTTCTTGGGGGGTAATCGCAAATCCGGACTCGGCATCTGCAGCGCTCCCAACCTGCCGCATTCACAAGAAGTTCCAAGTCTATCTAGTGCAAGAACTTGGATAAAGAAGCTAAGACAGAAGGGACTATTTGATAGCCATGCTCCAGACTTTGCTGTGGGCGAATCGATGCAGTTGCATCAACCACCAAAGGCGAAGAACTGCTACTCAACTCGCGATAGGTATGTCTTTATGGCAACTCGAGTGACAGATGTTAATCATCTACGTAGATTGTTATATAACTGGGTCAAAATGGATCACGAGCTGAGCCTCTATTACGATACTGAGCAGACCATCTCCGCATGCGACTTAGAACGGCCTCTATCCGACCCCAAGCTTCCATGGGACACGAAAAACCTCTCGCAGACTAGCGAGTTGTATCTTTTAGACAGTCTATATACCGACACCAAAACAGAAGAAGCACTCGACTTTGAGCTTCGTCCTACCTTGAATCGACTATTCAAAGACTTTCTTCACGGGACCCTGTCAAAAAGAGTACCGCCACGGCATCTCCAGCTTCTTCTTCACCCACTGCAAGCTCTGGTTCATCACTCTCAGAGTCTCCTTTCTTGTGCAAAGCATAGCTATTCTCCAGTATTATCCAACGCAGCAAATTCTACTCTATTAGAAACGCAAAGACTTCTCCGAGAATGGCACAATCTAGCAATGGAATCCCACAACGAAAACCTCTATACGCAAGATACTACACCAGCTTTGATCTTGTATCATTTCACATGCCTCAACCTCGTAGCAAACTTCGTCGACATCGAACGGCTCGCCGACAGAGAGAGCCTCAGCATCGCCTTCTGGCAGCAATCTCTCCAAAACGAAAGAAGCATCTTCAATCGCCAAGACACCATTCTTCACTGCGGCCAAGCGCTGCGGTACTTGCGCGCCATCAACGACGACACGCGCCCTTGGTGGTGGTCAACAGCTGTATATAGAGCAATCTTGACTCTCTGGGCGGCTGCTACATTGGGATCCAGCCCAAGTCACGGCAAATCAACGACATTCTCGCCAAAAGATCCTTGGCCGCGAGATTCCATGGACGTGGACCCGAGGATGAACATGTCTGCTACCCCTGAGCCCTCCATTGTCGCTATTGACAACATCATCGCTGAAGATCCTGTCCTCGGTGATGCTAATTGGAGCGAGAGGCATATGCTTGTTCTCACACGTCAAGACGAGGGGGTGGTGGTCTTGAATGATGCGATGGGTATTCTTCAATATGGCATTTCGCTCATCAACGCGTGCCCGAGCTCAGCTGAGGGGGACACACTGGTTACGAAACTTATGGATCTAGGACAAGCTTGGGAGGGAAGTAAGAGCAGTCAGATGTATTACCAAGATTGATTACCTTTGTGCTTTCTGTTGTCGGTGCTTTTAGCATCAAGCATTACTTCTTCTCTTCAATTGGTAAAGTTTGAACGAATTATATCTTCAATGACCGTAATAATATAATATATAATATTAAATCAGGGGTTATCATATCCATATAGTCCGTGGCTACCAATGCTGTATATGCCATGCTCAATCATCCATAAAAACGCCGATGGCAATGCTTCTCTCAGCCCTAGACAGCATCAATAAAAACGCAACTATCCAAATGCCAAAGATTGCCGCAGTATCGTCACATCATCACATCATCACACTCTCACCAGCCACTCACTCAACATTGCCAGATATCAAACTCTGCAGCTCAAAAGGACTTAGTGTGCTCCTCCGTCTCGACGTAACCTTAGCCACCCTTCTGTCCCTCTTGCGTTTCTCCGGCTGCTGTGCTTCTGGCTGCGCAACTTCTCTCTTTGCCGGGCTCAAGCCCCTTGCGCTATTAACCGCTGGAGCGCCCGTCCTCGTCGGTGCCGGCCTCGCCGATCCTTCGGCAGAGGCCACGGTAGGCTGTTGGACACCCTCCGTATTGTGGAGAGCCCTGAGCTTTGCACGGGCGCGGGCAGCATCAGCCTGTTTTTCTGCAGCGGCGAGCTTGGCAGCAATGGCAGTCTTAGATGGAGATGGAGGTTGAGGCCTCGCGCCATGTAGTCGCGGATGTGGTAAACGAACGGGCACACGGCGTGGTATTGAGCGTAGATGTCCCGTTTTTGAAGCAGAACCAACGGCGAGTCCGCTTCTCGAAGGAGCATGCTCTTCGGAACGGCTGTCCTCTCTCTTGCCAGCCTCCTTTTCATTATTTCCCAGTAGAGCTTCGT
Organism: Trichoderma afroharzianum; assembly: GCA_037893235.1. Classification (NCBI taxonomy): domain Eukaryota; kingdom Fungi; phylum Ascomycota; class Sordariomycetes; order Hypocreales; family Hypocreaceae; genus Trichoderma; species Trichoderma afroharzianum. Next base: position 611,468 of record JBBLXW010000002.1, on the reverse strand, counting down.
CCAAAGATGTCGTAGAACCCATACGGGTTTCCTCTACGGGTTTGGCAGCCTTCGTGGGAACAGGGAGCTGCCGTTGGGCAGCAAGAGATCCGGTAACCCGGTCAAACGTCTGCTTGGCGGTGTCGGCATTGGCTGTTGCAGCGGGCTGTTGTGTCCCTCTTGCGGCGGAGGCAGTGTAAGTAAGCTTCTGCCGGAGTGTGTTCTGCTGAGGACCACGGTTGCCAGCCGAGGAAGAATTCTGAAGAGGGCCTGTCTGAGTCTGCTCAGATTGCGACTCCAACTCCATAGATTGCCCCATATCGTCGGTTGTCATTGCGGCCTCTTCTGTCTCTGTTCTGTGGTCATTCGGCTCTTCAGTGTCACATTCCATAGCTACCACGTCGTCGTCGTCGCCGTTATCGTCATTGTTGTTATCATCGTCCCCATTTTCTTCTTCGCCGTTATTGCCGTCGCCAGAGAAGCCACTGAACTCGTCATCAGTATATCCATATAAATCTTCCTCAGGCTCTTCCTCCTCTTCAACGGCTGGTAGGACAGGCTCACGAGCGTATCTCGTTTCCTCGACACCGGAGACACGAACTGGGCTCAAGTGCAACCCCATCATAATATCTTCCTCTCCAATGGGCTTGCCGCTTGTCGCCATTCTCTTCCGCCAACCATCCATCAATTGGACAGTATCTTCCCATCGGCTCTCCATCTTGATCACGGCCTCCTTGAGTTGATCAATCTGTTGCTCTCGCATCACGACTTCTTCGATTGGTACAAATGACGGGTTCGTCAAGATGTTTCTCATGTGGTTCATCACAGCACCCAGCTCTGATGCAATCTCCTCCCAGCCTTGAGGTTTGACCACTTCAGAGCCCTCTTTCCCCTCACCGGTCCATCCACTCATCTCCTGTAATTGATCCTTCGCTTGCCGCACCACTCCCAAGAGGACTTCATTCTCCTCACTCAGGTTCTGTGCCAGACTCGCCAAAAAAGTATTCGTCTCGCTGCGCAAGGAGTAATCCTTGTCCTCAAGGTTTCCGCCACCCAAGGGTGATTTCTTCTCTTCATTGTTGACCTCTCCCGTTACAGTAATTGACACGATTCCAGAGCCAGATCTTGTTCCTCTCGCACGGCCCGCCTCGCCAACCTGCTTCTTGAGTGTCTCGATTTGGCGATCGCGCCGCCGTATCTCGGTTGCGCATGATGCTCGCACCTGAGCCACCAATCCTTTCGTCTTTGCTAGTTCGTCTTTAAGTCCTTTCACGACAGACTCGGCCGACTTGAGCTGCGTCTGAAGTTTCGCCTCGGACGTCGCTGCGATGTCGCTCTTTCGTTGTGCCTCGGCACATTTCTCTTTTAATCGGGCAATGTCGTTTGTGTTTTTCAAGTTCTCTGCTCGAAGATTGATAACCGTTGCCGAGAAGGATTCGCGCTGCTCAGCGTCGCGCTGAGGAGGGGTCAGCCATTTTTGCGCAAGAAAAAAAGAAATACTGCAAAGCTTACATCTCGTCGAAGGATCAGATCGTTTAATAGGCCGATGACGCGGCTTGCATTGCGAGGATGTCCAAGTCCCCTCTCTCCAAAGTCTGCAAAATTAATGTCATGGCCATCTCTGATCAGACCTCTCGAGAGCAGCTGATTGTTGATGTACAGCGATGCGGTTCGAAGATTGTCCGTATCAATCATGGTGTGCCACAGCTGAGGCAAAACAGAGATGATTAGAAAATATGTGTATATATTGACCTTATCTCCGATTCTGCAGTGTCATGCTTCTTGTTCAAAGCTGCTGTGGACAGAAGCACTCGATGAGGCTCTCTAGTATTGGTCTTCTGTTATCGCAAGTTTTGGTTGCCAGGCGGAGAAAGTAAACAATGCCCAAGTTGCCGCGAGTGATTTGCTGACTAAGCGGGACTATCTGCGGCCCAGATCGCGAGCAAGAGTTCTACTATCAAGACGACTTCAATGCTTCTGATTGGATGTTCTTTTCTTTTATTTGATTAATTATTTGTTCTTATTTCAGGAAGAGCATCGAAAGGTAATAGCAAAAGAAATTGCGTAAAGCTCTCGATTCAAGTGCACTGTCGAATATCCCAGACCATTTCATCAGCCCCGCCTTAACATTGTACATTGAACCATCATGTATTGTTTGTGCTTTCAAATATTTGTATATGGATAGGCAACTTTTTGAACGCCATAGCCGATCTGAGGATATCCAAAATGTTCCTTTTATTTATATACAACGGGGGTATCATTATCCACCTACGCTTCCGCGGCACGATATCCTCATGATGAGCTTTGCTGCTGCATTAGCAGCCCGCAGCTCTCAACTCTAAGTGAGTTCGATGGTGACCATCGCGATAGAGTAAATAAATCTGATGCAATGTTCGATGTAGTTGCATTATCCAAGAAGGCAAGGGCAATATCGTAAAATTGCTCCACGTATGCCTCGTTCTCTTCGCTTGTTCAACGCCCTCAACAGACCGAAAACTCGACTGTTCCTATGCATGACATTAATACCATTTCTCATCCTCAATCGTCGTATAAAAGCACCATTGATCATATTTCAAGCTTCAGACAAGGTTGAGAAGATTGTTTTACGCGGTTTTTGTCGACATTAGCCGAGCAGGGCTCAGGTTACCCCGAACCCATTCCAGCCTCTCGATGGCCCCGCGTGCGTCATCATGCTTGAGGGCAAAGAAAAGTGAACAATGAAAGTTCGACTTACTTCACTACACGGACAGTGTGTAATATGCTCATTCGCATCATGTTTCGGGCTTGAATTTTCCTCTCTTTTCCCGCATGGCATTGACCTTCTTCTTGTCTTCCTCGAAACGCTTGAGCAGCTCTGCCTGCTCTTGCTTTCGTCGTTCTCGCAGCTGGAATCGGTAAAAGTCCTTCATTTCCGACTTCTTCTTGGCCGCCTTTTCAATCATCTTTCGTCTGGCCTCCTCGGCTTCGAATTGGTTCGCAGGAGTACCCTTTCCACCACGAGTAACAGTAACGAAGCCATCTTCGTCAGGTTCGTTGCGTAGTCGCTTGCTAATTTCAGCAGCTTCCTTCTCCTTCCTGTTGAACACATTGAAGAATGCATGTGTGGCTTTTTGTATCTCGGCCTTATCAGCACGGCTGAGACGCAGATGGGAAGACACCCAAGGAGCTCCCAGTGGTGGAACATCGCCTGATAAGCCCTGTCCCCATACAGGATACTTTTTGGTCTTCTGAAGCTTTGTAATCGCTTTAAGGACGAGTTGCACACTCTTCTCATCAGCGAGCAACACAATTGCGGTGCTGCTATTTCGGTAAAGTCGGCGCGTCCAGATTTCTGGTAGCTGTGCAGCCTCTTCTTCCGCTTTTTCTTCTTCTTCCACGTCGCTTCTTTTCCGCTTGCGCGCAAGGGCAGCAGCCTTGACTGCTCTGGCAGGGTCAATGGCAACCGCAGCCTTGTCCTCTCCTTCAAATGTTATCGTCTCGAATCGTCCAGCACCGACGAGCTCGGTAAAAACGGCCCTGAAATGGGGCTCTGTGCTATCTGCAGGAATATTCTTCAGGAAAAGACTGCGAGAATCATTCGCCGTAGGAATTTTAGGCGCATTTCTTCGTATCCGCACTTCGTGGAGAGCAGTCTCGGGGAATGAAGGCACTGGGGGCATCTGGATAGGAAGAATGGCGAATTGATCGCCGGCCGCATCTACGGGAACCATGTTGTAGCGATTTATGGCCCCCAAAAGAGATATGTGCGTGTTTAAGAAGGTTGATTCGGCTTTGCGTGTAGCAGCAGGACGAAGTTTTGTTCAGCAGCTCGACACTCTTAAAGTCCAGAGAAAAATTGGCCCCACAGTCCGTATCGATATGGGTGGGTCAATTCGACGCTCTGTGTGGAAAGGATTGGCTCTCCCATCTGAACAAGAAAGGCAGCAATGCAGCGCAAAAAAAACAACGATCAACATAAAATGAAACTTCTCACAACTCTTTGCAAAAGAACAAAACTCATGATGCTCTTATCGGCAAAAAAAAGATATTCGAAAACATCAAAAAATGACGAGAGTGGGACTCGAACCCACGCGGATTGCTCCACCAGGAATTGCTGTTAAGGTAGCCTTAACCTGACGCCATAACCAACTCGGCCATCTCGCCGTTCGATAATTTACCGGCGGAATAACTGCGTCAAGAGCCCTTCTGCTGCCCCGGATGATGAGTCCCAATCTTGCTATTCAGCATCCCACATCGCAAATAATACTGAGTACAACTAGACGACTATAATTCTAGTAGTAAATACTATATGTATATACTATATAACTATAGTAGCAGTTAGTAGATGAATGTATACATAGTAGTAAATACTGGAGAAATATAGGTAGCTATAGTAGGAGATATCTCATAAAACTATGCGTAACACCCTTACACAAAGACACCCTTCCTGGCATCTAAACTTCAATTGCAATCTTTCCAACACCACGGCTCACACACGTCAACATGCAAGATTCTTTCTCATCTGGCATGAGCGCTGAACCTCGATGAATCACCTCTCCGCTCTTGAGAGTAACCTTACAGGTACCGCAGTTACCCACCTCACAACTCGAAGGAATATCTCCAAATTCGCGCTGAAGGACTTCCAAGAGACTCTCCTCTTCACCCACTTTGACAACCTTGTTCTTCCTGTTCACAACTTCTACCTCGAAAGGATCTCCGGTCGTGTCGGCGGAAAAGGCCTCAAAGTGTATCTCTTGGGGAGGGATGGAAGCCTCTTCGGCGGCAGTCTTGGCTGCTTCCATCATACGGTTGGGTCCGCAGACGTACAGGAAGCTGTTCCAGGGCATGGTCTTCATGATGTTCTTGATATCCATCCGCTGGTCTTTCGACTTGTCATATATGATGACTCTCTCTCCATACGATTCCAGTTGCTCTCGAAAAGGCACATCGTCCGAGGACCGTACCGCATAGTGAAGTTGAAAGCTCCAATTGATAGAGTCATACATCTTCATGAGCTCCAAAAAGGCCGTGATGCCAATTCCTCCAGCTATAAAAATGTGGTTGCTTGCTGCACTTACTGGTCCGTTGACATCGCTCGTCACACCACCCACTTCGATGCTGTCTCCGACTTTGACAGACTCGTGGATATAACGCGAGCCGCCTCGGCTGTTTTCGTCGAGAGCAATACCAAACTCCAGTCTTCTGGCCGATTCGGTCTTCTTGCCGCTATTTGACACGACGGAATACGTCCTCACAAGTCCGTTGGGAAGCCTCAATTTGGCATGAGCCGCCGATGGAAAGCCGTCAGACTGGGGCTTAGCAGGAGCCTCAATGGCCAGCCAAACGGTCCTTGGCGTCTCCATCTTCCGGCTGACCACTTTGTAGGTTTCCCATGGTTCTTCTTTCTTCTTCTGCTTCCGTTTTTGTGCCTTGGCCACGCGCTTCTTGAATTGACCGCGGGCCTCGTTGCCCAGAGCCTCCACTTCTGCCAGCTTCTCATTCATCTCATCATTGTCAGTTACGCGGTGTAGATATTCCTGCACGCGCTCAATTGTCCACTCTGGCCACTTCCTCTCAACAAGCTTCAACTCATCGCCAGTGCTAACATTGCCCTCACGGAGGACCCGATAGTACCATCCGGTGCGACTGGTCCTGTAAGTCTCAGGGGCGAAATTCTTCAATGAGAAGCGGTGGTTGAGTTTGAAACACGGTTGCCGCGGAAGGGATACCTGGAGGACCACTTCAGGACCAACAGATATGACGTCTCCTATGCAAACATTTCGCTCGTTCATGTGCGCTGTGACAAAGTTCTCTCCGAAGCCTCCTGGGACAAATTTGTCGACACGTTCGGGATAAGATTCCTGCCAGGATGGATAATGCGAGGAGCAGTCTAATAAGAGCAAGGGCGGGCATTAGTTGGTCTGTAGTTCACAGCAATCATTGAGGAATGCCCACATCCAAGAATTGCCTTGTCCAGACCGCCGTGAAATGTAAGATCGTGCCAATCTCCTTCCAGTCCCAGCTTGTCGACTTTCATCGAGACAGTGCGAAGCTCCTTGTCAATGCCAGACATGACGGCCAAGCCCGGCATTCGCTTCATTCCGGACGTGCGAATTTCGATAAGCCGGTCGGCCTCGAAAGGCGCCGCAAGATCATCGAGATAAGAGCTTCTCATTTTAATTTCTTTACTTATTGTCAGGGAGAGCGGCGGGAGAATAAGTTGGGAGGAGAGAGATCTAATAAAGGTGTAAGTGCGAATCTTGCTGGAAGCTATGCGCCTTACACGGTTGGTGTATACAGTTTGGACACTGTAGGTTGGACTCGCTCGCTCTGAGTCGGAATAGGCAAGTTGTAGCGACAGCAAAACATGAATCCGACCAATGGGTGCCTTTCTAAATCCGATTTCTTCGATCCGATGTATCTTCTTTGACTAATTCAAGCATCTGTATCTCATGATTATTTATGATCCTTAGTAACGGTCGTCTATATTATCTACACAGTCAAGGTGCCCTCCTGGTCGCTCACGGATAGAATCCTTCGTTGACACACTGTGCTGAATCTTTCCGGTTAGACTCCCGAGAAACACTTATGTATCCACCATGCAATGTAGCATCGAGCATTATACAAATCAGGCCAAGCATGCGTGAAACCGGGCACATAGGCCTATACAGGCAGATAATGTTTTTTCCAACATTTTCCCCTTTCAATCAACTTATACACTGCCGCTGGCACAATCGAGTGCCAGTCCAGGGATCACGGCCGATGCACGGCAACAATGCAGTTTTGTCTCGGTGTCTACAGAACACAGCTCCAGGCAATGCACCCTTCCCATTCTTATTTCAATTATGCGAAATCTTCACAAAAAGATGAATCGACCAGCGAACAAATATTTTCAGCCATATTTGAAATCAAGCTCCCACGATGTTGACATTTCCGCGGAGTCGCGACGTTACCCTAGAGTGAAAAGTGAAAAGAAAATATTGTAGTGCCAAAGGTTTATAATACTAAATACGGGAAATTTGACCAATGAACCTTCATGGTTCTGTGGTCTAACGGTTATGACTCCGGATTTTGATTCCGGCAGCGAGGGTTCGACTCCCTCCAGAACCTGTTTCAGGTCCTTTTTTTTTCTTTTGCCCTTTGACTGTTGGCCGGAATTTGATGTGTGCTTACGCCGGGCGAATCCACTTGGGCAATATTAGGCTCGTTGTGGCCTGCTCTTTTGTCTCAGAAGTGGCATTTGTTGAACTGCAGCATGCTTCTTTGGTGTTTGGTGATATGGGCGATTTCCACCAAGTGAGGTTTGCGTCCTCCGATTTTCGCATCAAATACCCTGAAATACCAGAACCCTGAATACGGGTAGGCTCATTTATTGCTTTTTTAAAGTTGAGTCAATCGTCAGCAATCAGCAGTTAGCAATCCATGGTCCTTTTCTTGGAGTGGAGCGTGTGAAGAGGATGGCCTCTCTCCATTTGCTCGAGACTCTTGAAATGAATCAGTCACCTTCCAATCTTTCCGAATATTGTAAACAGCCAGGATATCTGATGACTCCAGGCAGAGTTGAGTCAATGTCGTCAAGCTGCAGCTCGTAGTACTCAAAAACATTCATCCTGAACCCTAGTCCCTATGCCCCTGCTCTGCTCTGTCATGGAAGAAGCAATTGCCGGTTTTCGGCCCCGATGTGGACTGCGGGTCGGGAAGTGACTCCGGTACCCCGCGCGTTTCTACCGAATCCGCCCGGTATTTCCCCCGGACCTGGAGATATATATGAAGAACGCGAACAGACAACAGCATCATTTTCGTTCATTCCTTTTTGAAACCAAGAATTTCAACACCTAGACATCACATCACCATGCGTCTCCCCTACGTCGCCGATCCTCCCCCGGTCCAAACCGAGCAAGACGCCGCCATCGTGCAGCGCATCCGAGACCGTCGCGCCCCTCGCCCTCTCCAAGCCCTGGATCTCACTCTGTTGCACTCACCCAACGTAGCAGACGGCTGGAACTCTTTCCTCGGCGCCGTACGCACCAAGACCTCTCTCACCGACGATGTGCGTGAGCTGGCTATTTCTCGCGTTGCCGTGTGCAACAAGGCGTGGTATGAATGGGGCCACCACGCGCCCCTGGCCATCAAGGGCGGCGTGAGCGAGGATGCTATGGAAACTGTCAAGAGAGACTCGTTGGGGGACAGGCCGGAGGGACTGTTGAGCGAGAAGCAGTGGGCGGCGCTGGTGTATGCCGATGAGATGACCAAGAATGTGCAAGTCGCGGATGAGACATTTGCGGCGTTGAAGCAGCACTTTAACGACCAGGAAGTTGTAGAGATAACGGCGACGGTAAGATTCCTTCATTGCATTATCCTGTAGCTAACGAAACGTTACATTTCGATGATTTACTGATAATGGAATATCGGCATTATAGGTCGCTGCCTACAACTGCGTGAGCAGATTCTTGGTCGCTCTGGATGGTACGTCGAGTTGAATCTCATTTTCGAACTTTCATTTTAATTTTAACTCTGTTTGCCAATTTCTAACTTTGCATAAAGTGGGTGAGAAGAATGGTACTGGCCCAGGTGCTACTTTATCTGCTCATTGATAGGGATGTGACTTGGAGACAGTACTCATTGTGGATTCAAAACAGCAAAAGGCAAAGGGAAGGAAATAGAGCAAGCATAGAGCTGAATGATAATGAGTGTAAAAGGTTGCATAGAAGAAAAGAAGGTGATTAACCGTGATAAGAGGTAAAAATTGGAGAGGGAGAAGTTGCGTGAGCAATCTTGGTGAAATGAAAGGAAAGTGGAATAAAAGGGGTATCCTATCTAAGAATAAAGTGTGATGTGACGTGTTTGAATAAGAGAAAAAAGGAGAAATAATCATCAAAAGACCTGTAGTCCACCGCCCACACCGGTATCCCATCCATATCCCATCCATATCCGCGCGCGCCATAAAAAAGGAAATCAATTCGTGCCTCGTAAACTTGAAACTCTTTTTCTTCTCTCATACGTCGTAAAGTAAAGCTAGCCGTCGAACACTTGTTCTAGCCTATCAAGCCGTCTCTCTCTATTGGTTCTCATTGCTGGTAGTGTCGTGTAAGATTCGTAATGAAAGTCATGGCCATGTCATCGTGAACTTCTACTGTCTGCATGCCGTTGAGTTGCGTGTGTAGGTATGTTAAATCAAAGCCGGTTGGTCTCGAGAGGAGCCGGATGAGGAAAAAATCAAGGGTAATAAAAAGGGAGGAGTGAAGAAACAGTAAGGGAACAGGATCGGCCCAACAAAGCAAGAAAGCCCAAAGTGATGCTAAGCTCTGCTTTTAGGGTGACGAGTCTTCCATGAGCTTCTCAATAGAGGCGTGTCGTGCTCGCATCCGCGGCGACATCTGCAACTCCTGGACGACTCCAGCCCAGCCACTGCGCTGGGGTGTCTCAACGTGCTCGTTGTGGCCGATGGCCTGCGTGGTAAGTCTTCGGGTAGGCGTGCGCCGGTGTAGATCATCAAACGACTTCTTTGCCGAGGGTCTTGTGGGTGTTGTGTAAGTGGTCTTGTCCGGCAACTGCTTGGGCAGCGGTGGTGGAGGCGGCGGCTGCTTTTCTGCGATTGAGGTTATAATGCCTAGATAGACCATCATGAAGCGCATGCGCAGCGTTTCTAGTCGCCTCATTCTCTCCTCCAGCTGCGAGCGTTTCGCCGCCCACATGAGCCTTGAGCTGGTCCGCAGCGTGGTTGCGCCCTCCTCGAGGACCAGGCAGCTCAGCTCATCGCGCAAGTCATCACCGATTTTCTGGATTTCCCTCAGCAGGCGGTTCAGGCGGATCTTGTCCTCAAGACGCTGGACCTTGGAGACGTCCCGGTCGTAACCTTCGTTCTCCTCGATGGAAAAATCAAGAGTGTCAATAAAGCTAGCCACCTCCTGCGGCGCAACCTTGTATGCCGCCCAGTACGAGTTCGCAGTCTGTGCGATCATCACGATGGACATGCCAGTGGCGGTGGTAGCCAAGAGGTAGGCCCACTGGAGCCAGCCTGAGTCGGCCATTATGCAGCGGAGGGCAACGAAGCACAAGTCGTGATGTCGTCCTGGGAGGGCAGAGGCATGGTCCGGCGGGAGGAGGCGGGAGCTTTGGTGGTTGACAAGGGGGAGAGAGAGGGAGGAGAGAAGAGGAAGAAAAGGAAAAAAGAAGAAGAAGAGGGAAGAGAGAAGAGAGAACCAAAAGGAAAAAAAGAATCACCAGCTAATGCGGCGGAACGGATTGCGATATTACGTAGTGGAGGAGGAGGAGGAGCCCTGATCCAAGCCCTGATTGGGCTGGTGTGGCAGCAGAGAGGTAATAATAATGCCAACGACTCTCACTTTTAGAATCAAACCAAGGCATGTGTGCAAGCATCGTGGGCTAAAAAGCCGAGGGAGGAGAAGCAGGTAGACTCATAGTGCTACTAGCGAAAACGCAGATACTGTGTGTGTGTCGGGCTCTGGGAGCGCACAGAGGCGAAGCAAGCAAGCAAACAAACATGACGGATTCCGGATTCCGCACTCGCCTGCGTCAGCCCCTGCAAGGGCATCAGCTAGACTCAGCTATGACGACGGGGAAGAAGTTGGTTGGGGGAGGGTTTAAGACTGGAGGAGTCACATGGAGATTTGTTGTACGGCATTCTCACGACTCGGGAGTCCGAGATTGCTGCTGCAAGGCCTTAGCTTCACTGTATCTACAGAGATATCGTACCTGAGGCACCGAGACCATCATCTGATTTACACTGGGAGGCCGATCGAATACTTTATGTGTCGAGAGTTTTCTTCCAGAAACATCATCCCAAACCGGTCTCACTTCCCTGCTGAATCCCCCAAAAAGCAGCCCTGCAGAAAACGGACCCAGTCCAGCCCACAAATGGCAGACTGTCTAGTGACTTCTTCTGCTTCCATCGTCTTCCTTGTCCTGCATATCGGCCTCTTTTTACGCTTGACTGCTGCGCCGGTTGCTGGCGGGCGTCGATCCCCAACCAATGGCACCGGCAATCCCTCGCTGTCAAACCCCACTACAGCGCGTAGTACCTTTTTCCTCTTTTTTTTCTTTGCCAACCTTGCTGCAGGAAAAAAAGGGCCGTGACTGCGGTTAAGCACTTTGCGATGACCTGCAGAGTGCATCGCAGCGGTCCAACCCCGAAGCAGAACTTGTTTCGTCCATCTGTAGATTTCTGTTATCTTATCCGGGGTTGTGCCTAAAACAAAATTTCTCTCCTCCGCCCTCCCACCAAAATCTCCAACCATGGCGGCCACCGCCTCGGAAGCCGTGGTGCATGAATTTCCACTGCCCGCGATTCTCACCAACCCCGCGTCGACCCCGCCAACGCTCATCACTCAAGGCGCCGAAGGTCGGCTCTACAAGACGACATACCTGCTGCCCAGCATCCCCTGCGCTCTAAAGTACCGGCCGCCGAAGCCATGGCGACACCCGATCCTGGACCAGCGCTTGACAAGACACCGCATCCTGTCCGAGGCTCGAATTCTCTCCAAGTGTCGCAGAGATGGACTCCGTGTTCCTGATGTCTATGCTATGGATGAGTCGGCGGGGTGGCTGATGTTGGAATGGGTTCAGGGTACACCCGTGCGAGTGAACATCAACCAGAGGCTGGGGAACAGGATGGAGGGCATTGAAGACGACGAGGAGCTCAAGGATTTGATGCGAAGAATCGGCGCAGCTGTGGGCAAAATGCACAGCATCGGCATCATCCACGGCGACCTGACGACGAGCAACATGATGCTGAACCCCCCGGCGGGCCAGTCCGAAACCGACAGCCTGAGTGGGCTTGAGGGGGAGATTGTCATCATCGACCTTGGACTCGCTAGTGGAGGAGTTCACGACGAAGATCGGGCGGTCGACCTGTACGTCCTTGAGCGAGCCTTTGGCAGCACACACCCCCGTGCTGAATGTGTGTTTGGCGAGGTCCTGGATGCATACAAAAAGTCTTTCAAGCAGGCTGGCGTGGCCCTCAAGAAACTGGAAGAAGTCAGAATGAGGGGCCGCAAGAGAAGCATGCTCGGTTAGAACGTGACTTGAGACAAGCAAAGAAAAAAAAAAGAAAGAAAAAAATGATTCTTTATTCTCTGTTCTTTCTCACTAGCAAGAGAAAGAAGGGAGGAGATGATGTGACATTGCTCCCTGTAATGATGCCCGCTATTATGATATCCCAATGGACAGACCAAATCAAACAAATAATAAATATCGCTTTTAGTGACAAAAGAAACATGATGTCCAAAAAATCCCGACACAATCCATCCGTTTACTGAAGCTCAGCTCCGGCAAAGTAGCCCTTGTTCTCAATGACGCCGCGATCCTTGACGAATGCCACATATCGAACAACCCATTGAGGAGAGAGCTCGCCCTCCAGACCAGCACCGCCGTGAGCAGCATCTGCCAGCACTCCAGCTCCCCGGGGTCCGTGGCCGAGCAGCTCTCGCAATGTTCCACGAGGGAGGATATCGGTGCAGTCGGTGTGGACGTTCAATTCTATGCCTTGTTCCTCAGCCAGTTTCTGTAGGGGCGCGGGGACGTTGCAGCAGTCCTGAAGGTTGACCTGGTCGACAGTTGGGTGAATCGACGTGCGCTCGATGAAGGCGCGAAGCTTCTCGCTGCCAAACTCGGCAACACCGAGTCGCTTGGCGAGACCCTGGCTGTGAAGGTCTTCAAAGACCTTCCACGACGCCAGTTCCTCTTCCAGGTTGCCCTGCTGGGCGTTGATGCGTTCGGCCTCCTTTTCGCAAGTGCCCTCAAACGACATTCCGGGGAAGGAGACGATGAGAAGGTCGATGGCTTGGATGTTGAGCTCCTTACGAACCAGGTCGAGGGCTTCGCGCGCATACTGCTCTCGCGCCGAAACTGATGTGCCGGGGAGGAGGAACAGCTTGACGGTGATTTCATAGTCGCTAGCCTCCTCGCGCAGACCGGCCGCTTGCCAGTTGATTCTGGGAATGTAGAGAGTCTTGTCGTCTAGCTCCGTCCACACCTCCACCGGCGTCTGAGGGGGTGAGGGCAAGGTGTTGGAGCCGTTGGCGGGCGACGCATCAATCGCATAGTCTAGTCGCGTGGAAACGAAGTTGTCTCGGAGGGAGTTGACGAGCTCTTGGTTCGATTTGGAGTTGCCGCCGCCTTTGCGAATGATGGATGGGCCGCCGGACATGACATTGCTGCCATGGCGTGTGTGGTTAGCGGGAGCATGTTAGAGAGATGTCTTAGACCTGGAGGAAGGACAAACCCCGTGGAGAGAATGATCTTGGTCATTGTGATGTTGGTTTAGGATCCTAGATATCTGCAATGGAATAGAGCCTAGGGCGGAAAGACTTGAAGAATCAAAAATAAAGAAAGATAAGAAGATGGGAAGATAAGAGGCCGACTTTGGTTCGATAGTGCTCTATAAGGCAAAAGCAATCAACCCGGTTCTCGGCATATGCGAGCAATAACTTTTTTTTTCTTCACAAAAATGCCTAACTAAATGTGATGGTTAATATCCCGTAGTCCTACTCCAGATGGCGCTTGTGGCGGTTCATAGCACGCATTAGTAATGAGGGTTGCTGAGTGGATATTGGAGGATGCGGCCTCGGCGATAGAATTTGTAAACAGATGGTATAAGCCATCTATTCTAACACGAAATGGACCTCTTCTTGATAGTTTTGCCGATACTGAAGAGGCTGCTTGAGGTGGGGGAAGATGTCCATGTGCCGCTCTCCTGAGCCGGGCTTTTCGTGGGATGCTTTATATGTGACTGGTGACGTCCTAGAAAACTAGAGAATCTCTCCACTTGATGTCTCGTTGTTTTTCAGTTTTCTTCGTATTTATCCATATAGGCTCATAGCTAATATATCACTGTCTCAAGTTTGACTTTCGCGGAATAATATGTAAGGTAGCGAGGACCCTTTGGGTGAAAAATACGAGTACACTCGTCATGGAATCAACTGAGGCCACGCGGGGTTGATTGAGCCTTACAGCCAATCTGGTCCGGGCCCTAAAACTGCAGGGCTCTCTAGCGCTATTATCGTCTGTCAAGCGCTGAAGGTTCGCGGTGACAAAGAGAGGGGCACAAGGTACGGCCCAGACCAGCGGAAAACGGGGCACGGAGCAAGGTACCGGAGTACGTACAGCCTGTTCTCCCGTCCAACTGGAAAGCACGCGCTACTGCCTCGTCACCGACCTGGCAAACTTACCTGGTTCGAACACAAGAGACGCCAGCTCAAGTCTAGTGTATTCAAACCACATCTCCTCTGTCACCTTGTCGCGGGTGATGTGAGAGAGCCCGTCACAATGGCGATTCAGTGCGTACCGCCTCTGCTGCTACTGCGGCGCCCGTCGGAATGGTGCTGACTTGGCATCTCTCTCTAGCTATCTGATTCTGTTGTCCCGTCAGGGGAAAGTGGTGCGTAGCTTCTCGTTGTCGCTCTCGTTGCTGTTGGCGTTGTTGAATGGCGGTGGAATATGCCACGGGTGTCTGATGTCTTGCTGACCGACTATCTCCCCATCAGCGTCTTGCGAAGTGGTTCACCACGCTGTCCCCCAAGGACAAGGCCAAGATTGTCAAGGACGTCTCACAGCTGGTCCTCGCTCGAAGAACACGCATGTGCAACTTTTTGGAGTACAAAGGTATGTGATGAATGTCAAATCCCAACCACTGCTTTGCTGCCCATGGCAAGCCTCGCTGACGCATATCTGTCATCTTCAGACACCAAAATTGTATATCGACGATACGCCTCGCTCTTCTTCATTGCAGGATGCTCATCCGAGGACAACGAGCTGATTACGCTTGAAATCATCCACCGATACGTCGAGCAGATGGACAAGTACTACGGCAACGTGTGCGAGCTCGACATCATCTTTTCCTTCACCAAGGCATACTACATCCTTGACGAGCTACTTCTTGCCGGAGAGCTACAGGAGAGCAGCAAGAAGAACGTGCTGCGCTGTATCGGACAGCAGGACTCACTCGAAGACATGGAGGTGAGTGCTATACACAGTTCATTCTGACGGCCGCATCGCATCGACTTTCGGCCTTTCCCCTCGCGTGATGTGTTTCGCCGCCTCGTTCCGGTTAAGGCTATGCGACTTTGACACAGCTGACACCAAATTTCCTAAACGCAAAAGGTCGAAGACGAGGTCACCAAGATCCTATAAATTGCGCGCATACGACATTGGGTACTCAAGCGCGCAACCTTTGGACGAGCGATCCGTTTTCCACCGACCGGCCCGTCATCACCACCTACCACACAAGGACATGCCCCTATCGTCCCACCAGCTTCTTGGAGTCATCAAGGCGCAAGAGTTGAGATGGATTTGATAGTTAACAATTGGTGCAGCAGGCCGAGCAAATCACAGAGAAGCTTCGCGAAGTGGGGATTCTTTGATACACAAGCCTCAGGATACTGAGCATCTCTTCGATGGGAAGAGAGGACAAACTGGGGAGATGAGGATAGGGATGTGGACGTGGGTGTGCTGGGAGAGAGAATATGGCGTCATTTTTTCTTTGTGTGTATAGATCTTGGAGGATGGAAAACCATCCTCTCCCGTGTCAAGAGAAAACAGAGGCATCAAGGGAACGATCCCCGGAGTCGGGGGATGTGTTGCCAGCATTGATGAGCAAGGGCCAAGACTTGGCCATTTGGTTGAGGTGTGAATCTAATATACCAGGAGACGAGAAGAGGGAGCAACAGCGTCGAAGCCAATTCAAGAACATTTCCACATCGTCCACCTCGTCATTGATTCCAATCCAGTCTACTTACTGCACAGTCTCGTCTCGTCTCATCTCGTCTCGTTCCGGCCTCCCGCATCACATCCTCTTGTCGTTGTCGCGCGTGGCAGCTCCATGCATCGTTATTCGTTGCACTACCAAAACTGACACCAGCAAATGGGCTCGCACGAACCGCCCACTCTGCCAACTTGGCCCCCTCTTTTCCCGCACCATGACTAGCAGTAGCTGAGTCTGTTGTGGTGGTGCAGCTCTTGGTCGTCTTACTATCCAGGCCATCTGGCCATTTGCCGGGCGCAGCCGACGCGGCGATCGGATTCGGAACTATAAGGAGAAGCGCCAAAAACCTACCGACTCTTTGGCTTGAGGAACGTGGGCCATGCACGGAATGGCGATGGACGTTCTAACTTTGCTCTGGCTTGTCTAGCTTCCGATCAACAGCACGACGTGGGAGTTTGAAAACGCCGCCGGCAAGAGAACCTGAACCAGCTGAGGGACAAATGGCTACAGCAGTCCAGCGCTCAATCCCCCCTATTGCCCCCCCAAAATACAGCGAGTATAGTGAACCCACCGTCGGCCTCCGCCTCCACTGCAGCACGCAAGCCCCCACCATCTGGCGACTGATTGATGTCACTGCCAATGTCGGGACGCTCATGCGTGTCACCCCCCGATCCGGCTTCCTGTCCACTAATGAACCGAACCCGACAACCCACACAGTGCCGCCAGCTCTCCCTCTCCCTATCTATCCTCTCTCTCACTCTCTTCATTAGCCCTCCTAGCCTGCCTTTCGATCTGCCGGTCTTCATCCAGCCCTGTCTTCCGCGCTCGCGAATCAGCTGCACTTAGCGTCAACAACCGCTGCGCTACTAGATCTCAGGTCGAGCCTTGCCGCAACACCACCAATCCCTGATTCCTCCTCCTCCTCCTCCTCCCCCTTCACCCTCCTCGCCTTGGGTGACCAGACAATCATTCCCAAGATTACCATACCGGTCCTTTTCCCTTCTCCCTACTTACTGCACGGCAAAATCCGACAGGGACGCTGGACTTGATTGTATCGCAGCGCTTCTTCCCCCCTGCTTCAACTCGATCGCCGTGCAGATCCGCGACTACGGCCCCAGAGTAGAGACCCAACAACCGACGAGCGTCACCACGACAAACCCGACCTCGCCTTCGAGTGCTCCTTTGTGCGCAACACGAACCCCTAAACAAGGCGATACCGTACGCCATCTGCTACCAATCTTGCCGGCTTTAGAGACATTTTGAGTCTCGGTCTTTAAATCTCGCCTTGATTATTGTCGCATTCACCGCTTATCGCTCGGAGATCCAGCTTCGGTGCAATTCACGGTCTTTGCCGCACGATATTTCTCTCTCTCGGCTTTTCCCCGCCGTCTATCAATTCATGCAAAGAACCAGAGCAGCATCTAGCAGCCAACATGAAGGTGAGCGGAATACATACATGACCAGCCGGACTCCGACGTGAGACAATCCCCGGCTGACGAAACATCCCCACTACGCAGTACCTCCCAGTCCAAGAGTTCGAGGCCGTAACCGGCGCTCTCAATTTCAACACGCCCGACTGCAATGTCACAGGCGGGTGCGATCTTTACACAACTAAGTCTACCGGATCCGACAAGAAACTCTACAAAAATATCGACAAAGATCTCAGTTCTCAACATGCTGCGCTGCTCAAGCTGGGCGCCAGCCTGTCACCACCCGACAGAGAGCACATGCTCGCAACATCGCGCAGCATGCAGCTCTTTTCACACTCGAGCGCATTTGGCCCGCTATCTGAGCTTTCCAGTCGACGGACGTTTGCTTACCTGATTGCGACGCTCAACGCGAGCCACCCTCACTACGACTTCTCCCACGTCCTGCGGCCCGGCGACTTTAAGCGTGAGAGGAACCTGAAGCGTGTCATGGCCAACCTGGACTCTATCCTGCAAAACACACGACCTGGGTTCGATTTGGGCTCCTCGTATGACTCTTCCGCTGGAAGCGACGTCAACGCTCAGTGGGGGCCCCAGTGCTGGTCTTTGATCAACAAAGAGATGCGCTTGAACGAGTGCACCATCTTCAGCTACCACCCAGAGGTCGACCCCTTTGAGGAAGACGAAAGCGCCATTTGGGCGGTGCACTATTTCTTTTTCAACAGGGCGCTCAAGAGAGTTGCCTATCTCTATGTCCGCGTCGTCCCTGTTATCTCCTCACAGAGCCCGACATTGAGACCCGTAAAGGGGGGCGTCCACAAGCGACACACGGCGGTCGAGTCAGACGGCGCAAAGAAGCGCACAAAGTATTGGCTAGGCGATCAGGACGCCGAGCTAGTACCGCCGTACGAGGACGATGAAGAGCCCTTGGACGACGGCTTGTACTGGAACCGTGGCGAGGATGGCGATATCGTGCAGTTTTCAGACGATGACTTTGCTGAAGATGAGCCCGTTGACGAGGACGAAGACGAAGATGACGACTACGACATGACGAGTCCTAGGCGGGAGAGGCTTATGAGCGAAGATGTTGCAGGGCAGATGGAGATTTAAGACGGCGTCTTGTCAACCACACTGTCTCCAATCCAACCAAACGAAACGTCATGTCTTTTTCAACACGACATGCACTCTATTATGACAAAAATGACCTCCACGTCCGCCTCTATACTCCAATCTGCATGAAACGACTCAACCCATCTCATATCCACCCCCAGCATGGCAGCTCTTGGGAACGGAGAGCCACATTTGCCGATAACTCCTCGAGTCTCCTTTTCCCCTCTCCACCCCCCGCCTCATTACTCCTGCTTGCTACTTATTTAATTTGGTTTGGATCGACTGAAGGGGGCCTCTCTCACCCCCCGCTATGCTTTTATGCCTTTATCATTGCTATGATTATGATTTTGTGTCCTTTAGCGTGGCGCAAGGTTTTGGTTTCTGGTCGGTGAGAGCGACTGGGAACAACGTCGCCCGGAGTTTACCATTTGTTTTTTGCTTGGCTTTGTTGCTTCTCTTATTCGCCTCATTTATTTTCTTTCATTGTGTTGTGTTATTTTTGGATCAATTGATGGCTACCTCTGTGAGAAGGGTGGCTATTTATCTTTTATTGCTACGTTGTTTTATTTTTTTATTCGTTTTTGAGCCAGGATCTATTGATATCCTCGCGGAAATGATGTTTTGCTTTTATATTCAAGTTTTTATTTCTTTTTTCTTCATTTATCATTCTCTTTCCTTTCTTTCTTGTTTTTATTGTATGGAATCACGCGGTACACGTATATATATAACGCAGTAATGCTCCGATCCGCCTCGCTGGCAAGAGGCTTCGATGGCTATTCTATTTCTGAGATTCGGCCGGCTATGCAATTTAGTTTTTCAAGTATTTAATGCTCATCATATGTTCAAAACGATCTATTTCACACTGTTTGTGCTACCATGTATCCCTCAAGCCATATATATCAAACCATTACGGCATTTGCAAACAAATCAACAAGTTAAAGCGGACGCGAGTCTTCATGGTAGATATCATCAAGCCAAGCGGAGGTCAGAAAAAGCGAGGCTGCAAAGCAAAATAAGTACATGCATTCAGTAATATGCGTTTGACGTCCTCCGTCCGCTTCCGGCTCCAGATCGGGCACCGCCGGCGGATCTTGGGGGAGGAGGATTAATAACGGCAGGCGGCTGGGCACGATTGTTCCCGTCCACCGGGGGGGGAGGTTTGTTTGGACGGCCGACGTCCGTTGTCTGGTTGGGGTGCCATTTGAATAGGGGCTTTCAGTCTCAGGCAGAGTCTCCAGCAACGCTGACTTTTCTCGTTCCGCGACCAGCCTGTCGTTGTTTGCTTTGTGTCTTGGTCATGCGTTGAGTAAGCACTTCAACTTATTGAGTAGTGCTTTTATAGAAGAACGCCTACTAGTATGCAGCCAGCATACAAATTTTATTATACAAGTATAACAGCAGTTAGTAAAAAAATTATAAACATAGTAGTGGCTACTAAAGAAAAATAGATATAGTAGTATTTACTAGGGAAATGTAGATCTAGTAGTACTAGGTAGTGACTAGGGAAATATAGATATAGTGTAGTAGTCATTAGGCAGATGTAGATATAGCAGCTACTCCTGTTGTAGGCGTACGGTTCAACTTGTGGGTGTTCGAAATCTTCCCCGTCTCGTTTTTCTGTCCTCCACTTGACACAACAACACACACATCAAATTTTTTCACCGGATACACAATACAGTTAATTAGCACGAGCTATCCATTCATCTAAATAACGTAGCTAACGAAGAAATGCCTGCAAAGAATAAAAAGTGAGAAAGAAGAAGAAAAAAGACTAACGAAACCAGCCTTCGAGTCCGCCCAGCATTTTTCTTTTCCGCAGTGTCCCCCAGGTAGTTATTATCAGTCCCTATATCTCGACTGCTCTTTACGCAGAATCTCTCCAGTCCGTATGATTAATCTCGGGGTATCAGTAATCGTAGATGTAATAAAATGAATAATGTGATGTAAAGAGCATGCTGCCATCAAATGCTCTACCCAATCCCCGTCGACTGGACCATTTATCAATACTTCTTGTAAGCACAGATAAATATCGTTGAGTAGGAAAATATATCAAATGCAAGAGGAATATCAGATGCAAAATGCAAATTGTAAAACGCGGGGCCAGGCAATGCCATCAAACAGCGTATTTGAGAAAGAAAGGAGGTGAAACAAGAATGTAAGCTCATACTATGAAAGTACGGCGAAATCGGCTCCTAAACAACGGATGCCTTTCTCCTTCGCCCAAACATTCTGGCGAATCCACTGGGCTCGTCTTGCGGGACTGAAGTTTGAGTGGGAACAATCTCCGGCGGGGGTTCTGAATCGCGCAGAAATCTCGCCAAGTCCGCAGTCTGTCCATAAGAGACAGGCTCCCGTGTCTCATATCTCTTCATGGGGGCTCTGTTGATATTGTTCATGCTCACAGGAGGAGGTTTGACGTTGGTCGGCCCATACGCATCGTAGCCTGCTGGCATTTGGATCGGAGTGTGCTTGCTCCGCCCATTCATCGAACGCGATTCACCACCAAATCCCAAGGCACTGGCTCGACTGCTGGGTGCCCGACCTTCGTTGAAAGTATTGACTTCCTTAGAGCCACTGCGAGTAAACCGGCCAATAAGACCGGGTGTGCTGGTCTTCTTCTTTGGCATCTTCATGGGTGGAGATGGGGGCTCCGGAGGGGGATCGTAGTTGAGTAGGAATTCCGCGAGGCTCTCTTCTTTCTTAGGGGGAGGCCTGGGGGCGATGTCAAAATCATCATCCTCTTCTTCGTCGCTGAAGTCGATTGCGTATGGGTCGCGAACGCGGCGAGTTTTTCTCACAGGCATAGGCATACCCATGTCGTCGTCGTCTTCTTCTCCAAATATTTTATTCGCCTTTGGCATGCCCCTGTTCTTGAGAAGCGCGGAGCTGGAGTTAATGGAGGACTGTATCGATGGCATCGAATTATCCGTCACGCTTGTAGATGCCTGGCTATGACGCATGTCGGGAAGAACCGCATCGACGGCCCGGCCGCCCACAGCGCCTGACATCATGTCCACATCCATTGTGTTGCGGAAAGGTGCCACATGCCGAGGAATGTGATTTTGGCTACCTGGAATGGGTGGCCCTTGTCGTATAAAGTCGATCAGATCCGAGTTGTCGTTTCTGCTGCTAGCAGCAGCCTCTCGAGGTTGGTAGCGATTTCGAATGCTGCTGCGACTATTGACAGTAGAAGTAGATTGCTTGGGCTCTGGGATGCTTGCAGTCGGGCTGGCAGGAACGCGAATATTGCGCAGAGCGGCTGGGCCTCTGTCACCCGCTGGGCCTGTAGACTTGATAAAGTCGGCAAAATCTGCAAGTGACTCGCCAGGTGTTCGAGCATCACGAGCCTGAGCTCCGCCCATTCGGCCAGACATAGCAGCGGTTCCTGCAGGGGCACGAGGAATTGGTCCAGAAAGCTTAGGTTTATGCTCAGGAGCCCGAGGACTGGATGGCTGTACTCTTGGGATTGATGGCGACATACTCGAGACAACCGGTGAAGACCGCATTAAATCCTCGCTCTTACGAGTGACCTTGGTAACAACCGGGCTGTCATGAGGTGTTTTGACCTAGAGCGGAGTCAGTCAGCAAACTCTATCGATGCTTACATAAAAAAGAGAGGCGGGAACATACGTCAATGTCACGCATATTCTCCGGAGTCAACGTGTATGTGATGGTCTGGTTGCTTTGGATAAGCTCCTCGAAGTTGCGCGCCATGCTTTCGGCGCGGTTTGATGAGTCGTCTGAAGTGGTTCTGACCGCCCTGAATCGGCTGGTAGTACTCGAAGAGGCAGACGAGCCAGATGTGTGGATCTGACGAGGAGGAGCGATGGAATGCAGCGCTGCTTCCTCCCTCTCCTCCGGCACTGGTAGGTCGACTGCGGACAACGGAATCTGCCGATTGGGATGCGCTCCGGCTCTGTGAGGAACATCTGAAAATTGTGCATCGGTAGCGCTTTTGTTGGCTTTCAACGAGAACGATCTTTGGCGAGCGTGCTCGCTTGGGGAAGTAGAGCCAACGTTTGTCTGCAGGCCGTGTGGGAGAAGATCCAGTTGCTCTCGAGTCCGAGACGCCGTTACCGGCTTGACAATTGGG
Organism: Trichoderma afroharzianum; assembly: GCA_037893235.1. Lineage (NCBI taxonomy): Eukaryota > Fungi > Ascomycota > Sordariomycetes > Hypocreales > Hypocreaceae > Trichoderma > Trichoderma afroharzianum. Next base: position 589,159 of record JBBLXW010000002.1, on the reverse strand, counting down.
TTCACTTGGTCGGTGTCTTCCTCGGATTCGGAGATGGTGGCAGCGTTTGGAATTGGTGGCCTCATCCTCTCGACCGGAGACCTAGCCGCTGATAGAGGCACTCCCGTTCGCGAGCTGGTGTCGATTGCCTTGGCTTTTCGCAGCTCGTCGGCGCCTCCCGAGCGTGACAGAGGGCTTGTGCCAGAAACGGTGCTTGCGCGCGGCCGCTCCGTTGATTCCAGTGACGGCGGCCGAGTAGTGGCGGGACTACGGGGCGGGACGTCAATAAGGCGCGCAGAGTGAACACTGGAAGACCGGCTCAGATGGATGGGTCTATCCGAGGCGGATCGAGAAGAAGTGCTAGAGACTGACACTCTGGATGATGTCAGTATCTCGGCCTTTTCATAAACAATCTCGTCGAATTCATCCGATCCACTTTCGTCTGAGTCGCGGTTCTTCTTGAGAGAGCCCTCCTTGTCTTCGGGTGTCGCTTTGTGCTCCTTCGATTCAAGGGCGTCCTGCTCTGCCTCTGCTGATTTCGAGCTTGGTCGTGCCGTTGCATAAAAGACCGACCTTCTAGAAGTTGGCAGTGAGGTAGATCTCCTGTGAAGTCCAAGCAGGGTGGCGTAGTGCCCTGACTCCGTGGCCAGAGAATCGCCTATCAAGGAAGCTGTCCCGGCGAATGACTTGACGCGGCGTGCGTCAACTTCGACCTTTTCTTCCTCCTCCTTATCCTCGTCATCACTGTGGTAGGCCAAACCTGGCACCTCGATTTCAGCAACGTCATTGTCCCCCATAGGTAGCGGAATGTTCATGGGGTGGACTTCCTCTGCAACAGCGTTTTCGGTTTCGGGGCGATCTTGCGCCTCGTCAGAGCCATTGTCAGTCTCAACAGCAGGGCTCTTCTTATCTTGAACCACAGCGGCTGGACTATCTGCCTTCATGTGGCTAATGGAGAGAGACCGGGCGGTTGCGAATTCGCCTGGCGGTGCACGCATCCTCTTTTTCCATCCTCGCCATAGGCGCCCCAGAGTTCGATCAAGCGCAACTCGTTCCATGTCGACATCCTCCACTACAATTCTTTCAGAAACAGCAGCAGGGCTGCGCGTTCCATCTTTGAGCTCCTTCTCAATCTTGGAGCGTATTCTTTGGCTGGCTGCTTGTCCAGCAACAGTAAGTGTGAGCTCACCCATGTATTCCAAGACTGAAGTCAGGAAGATGGCCACGGCGGGCGAGATGATGTCAGAAGTTTTCTCATTCTCGCCAATCTCGAGGTTTTCTTGCGTCATGTACTTGTCTTCGTCTTCCTCCTCCAAATCTCCCAGAGATGAGTATACCATACACCTCAACCTGGCCCGCTTCCAAGCCAATTCAACGTCCCAATCCCGCGCATTCGGGCTTTGAGGGTCGGCATACTCTTCTTCTTCAGAGCCTCCAAGATACTCTCTAAGCTCCTCGTCGGCATTGCTTATAGTTTCTTTAGCCAGCTTGGGCTTGAGCACATCGGAGACAGCCGGTCGCAAAGCGGAAAGTGAGGTAGATCTGGCAACTTGTAGAAAGTTTAATAGCAGTTGGTCGAGGAAACTGTTGACTAGCTGCAGGGCGGCAGGGGATATCTGGGCGGGTTCTCCAGACGGCTCGACACCGTTTTGGTCGTACCAGGTAGCTTCGTGGCTATCGTGATCATTGGTGACAATTTGGGAAGCTGCAGACGAAGCAATGAAGGCGGCCTCTGGCGATACAGAGAACGGAGGTGCAAAGAAAGTATGGCTCGCGATCGAAGGTCTGTCGCTAGAGATACTCTGCGATCGCACTTGGCGCGGCGAACTGACGCTGCTCGTCGGGCGCGACTCGACGGCGGAGCCCGTCATGGCTGAAGCTGGATGTCTATTGACTTTGTCGTAAGGAATTGAATAGGGGGTTCCCTTGATATTTGCCCCTCCTTGTTTTCCCTTCCGGTCTATCACTTTCAACAGAAGCGATCACTTGTGTGATGCCAAATCAAGTTGAAAGAAGAAGAGAATCCCGCGACCTCGTGTCGGATTCTGCAGCTCGTCGGCAGTTAATGCGAACAGGCGACAGGCAGAGCAGAGTAGTGCGACTACCTAGCTATTCGTGGAAATGGGGCCGCAAAAGAAAAAGGTAATCAATGCTCTAGATAAAGGCCCCCTGGTCGTTAATTAGTTTATGAATCGGGACACAATCGAACGACTGAAATGGCGACAGGCCCGCAAGCACATGGCTTTCTGGGGACCGGGATGATGAGACACAGGAGGATAAAATGCTGGCTAAAAGTGAGTCCAGCCTGTGATGGGAAAAGACAAAAGACACGACGTGGAACAGAACAGCCAGGTGCCACAATGGAGCAGGTCAGACTGATGTTGGCACTAGCAATCAGATTCGCGCGATGATACTGAATGCACAGGGCAATGTCTAATGATGGAAAGACATCAAAATGAGGTTGCTGGGAACAAGAACAAGAACAAATGCAACTGTGCCGGGCGAGGTCGAGAAGGTGAAGCAAAAGAGGGAGGACGTGCATCAAAGGGGGGGGGAGAAGAAAGAAAGTCGGTGCCGCTTGGTACGGGTACTTTTCTTAGTGCAGCAAGAGTGCTGGAGCTTGAGGTATACTAGGTAGCTCACGATGGACAGCAATCTATCGATGTGTTTTTCTTCCATACCTGTAAAGTGGCATACATGAAAATGTGCGCTGGCGAGTCAATGCAGACAAAGCACGGCTCGTGACATGCCCGCTGCTGCAGGTGGTTGAAAATGTAAAACAAAGCACTCGTCGTGATACGAAAGAGAAGTCGAGATGCAGATATGGATGGGGCTTATGGTACTGCAGCGGACGGGGGTTTCTTCCGGCTGTTTTTTTTTTTTTGTTTAAATGAAGAATGGACCAGACCCCTTTCGCTACAAGGTATGTAGAGTTTAATGCTGCTGCTAGTGCCTGGATGGCAGTTGTTAGTAGCTGCACCAGACATTGAGAGAGCAGTTGGATTTTAGAGAGAGAGAGAAAAAGAATGAGCCGAACAGGGTTCGTCTAAAATAAGCGTTGAAAGGGATCGACAAGGCATCAAGTGCTCTCTTGCATGAATGTTTGAATGTATAATTGGGATTGCGGATTATCTACCCAGTCAAAATGTTCCTTGTACGAGATTGACGCAGTTCCCTTCCATTCAGTCGCTGATCAAACGCTACCTGACTTGTAAGCTGATGTTCTAGTGTCTGTCTGTCTGTCTGTCTGTCTGTCTGTCTGTCTGTCTGTCTGTCTGTCTGTCTGTCTGTCTGTCTGTCTGTCTGTCTGTCTGTCTGTCTGTCTGTCCGTCTGTCCGTCTGCGCCTCTCCCCAACTCGTGTCCCCTTCCCTTCTCCTCCATCCCACCTCTTGACACTTTTCTTCTTCTTCTTCTTCTTCCTCTTATAAAAATTCCCCGCCTCATCGGATCTTTTCTTCTTACTTCATTTGCCCTTTCGGCCCTGACCCTCAACGGCCGACTCGCTCGTCCGCTTCCAATCCCAATCCTGCAAAGTCCCGCCTCCACTCCGCCCCAGGCCATGGCGAGACGGGCCCTGGCTTGCCTGAACTTGGCTGGCCAGGATGCCTGAAGGGGTCTAGCAGTGGAGCGCCTAGCGTGTTCTTTGGGGCCGCAATGGGCCCTTAGCCGTGTTCCCACAGCCGCTAGAAGGAGCCTGCCAGCACTCGAACCCGCAAGCTTTCAGGGGTCGCATCAACGGTGCCGCTCAAATTAATATTGGATCGGGACGGGATTTGGAGCCTCGCATCCTCGATGCTGGGATGCCTCATTTCTTGGGATCCAGAGGCTATCAAAGGCGACAACGTGTTTCTCACTCCATCTGCTGCCTCGTCTGGTGCAACAATGCTGACGAGTCCCGTCCTTGCGACAGACTGTACACACTGTGTTGGCTGATCACAGCATATACTAGTAGACTCCATACTACTGCACAGCACATACGCACACGCACACACATACAATTTCGACTACGACTCCCTCACATCGTGCCTCCACACCATCTGCATCCGCATTCCTCCTCGGAGTTTGGATAGGCCAGCCTGGTCGTATCGCCAAGGTGCCCATCGGTTAGTCCAACACTGCCTAAAGCGGCAGTCCTGGTATCAACGGGCCAACGCTTACTGGCGCTATCGAGAGCTGTCGTGATGGAATCGAGCTGCGGAGTTCATCCGAACAAAAAAGAAAACTTTTTTCGCCTTGGACGGCACGGCTATCTACAGTTTGCAGCTCAGCTCTCGCCATCGATGCACCTGACTCGGACACAGCCTGTCTGCTTTGCTAGTCTCTGAAAGCAGGGCGAAACGACACGAAACAAACTCCGTTGTATGGCCTGCTAGCCTCACGGACTAGTTGTATATATGCGGCGCGATTGCTCCACGCACCAGGGATCATGGCACGACGACATCTGTGTGTATAGAACTTGATGCTGACAGTTGTCTCAAGGCAATTTCGTTTGCTACAGTATTCGAAAACGTGCACGTTATTTGCGGTATTGCGGGCATACGAGTCACCCAAGACCGCTTGTTCCTGGGAAGCATCGCAGCATCGGCCCAGACAGTATCCTCTTGGGATGGCTCACGCTGGCGCGAATCTCTCCGGCGCCCCTTCGCACCGACCCGTTGAGCTCCCAGCTTTGTCTTCGCAGCGCCATCCCAAGCTAATCTCAGCTGCCAGCCACTATGACGAAGTGAACCGCCGGCCAACAGCAACTAGCAGCCTCACTGCACTACCAAAACGAGATCCTTTCGGACGACACTGCTGGATCCTTTTGCAGGCAACCGATCGAATACCACTGAGTACCAAATACCAAACGCCTACAAGCCCTTGCGATATACTGTAAACTGCTGCTGCCTTTCATACACGTGGGCTATGTGCAAGGCACGGTGCATGGTTTACTACGGAGCATCCGTCCCTTGATTAATTGCCCCCCTCACCCATGAACGACGAAGCATTGGCCATCCGTCCCCCGCCCACTACAGATGGCCCCCAAGAGCATCCCCCCAAATCCCGAGCCGGCATGGCCGCCAGCCCGGGGCCTTGTGGCGTATCTGGCCTGTGTTGACGCTGGGCCAATCAAGAAACCACTACGAGGCAATGGCTAGAAGGCGAAACACGCCGGAGTCGGTTAAAGCCTTGGGGATTTTCCAGGGTTGTTTCGTTTCGACCTTGACGGCGACCTGGCTTTACGCTAGGAGTCTTTGCTGTCGACATTCCAGCTGGCCTTCTATTCTGATCTGGTGATAACTACTAGTACATACTAGCAGACTTACTCCGCAGTCCGTGCCAAATATTCTACCGCAGGTGGGAGAAGGCATTCTCAGCCACTGGCAGAGTTTAAACTTGGATTGGCCAGGCTTCATCCATCGCTTATCGTGGCAGCTTAGCCTGCCCCTGTAGCAGCAATATAGCCCTGCATTCAGCGGAGCATTCGCACATGTAGGTCTTGTGCATGTCTCGGAGCATACGAATTCCTTCTCGGACAAAAGATGCTGAGGCGTTTTGCCTACAGGAGGAGCCAGCTTCTGCCCAGTGCTCGATACTGCCTAGAGTAGAAAGTGCAGCAGCAGTGGTATAATATGCAGTAGTATCGAGCGTTGCACTATGAGTTTCCACCTGCCTGAAGAGTTGGTGCTGACTGCATTGATCACCTTTGCTAAACGCATATTACAAGCACCGCGAGATACACTCTCTGCAACCGTATCAGGGCTCTGCTCTGTCCACCAATAGGACAATCTTTTGAACAAAAACTGCCCCGTTAGATGCTCGACAAGGCATTATTCCGGGGCTGCCGTGCTTGTGCGACTACGAAGTGTACTAGTATGGGCAAGTTAGCCAACCAGCAGGGACAGCGGCAGTTGAACAAGATGCCCCGGCATATCCAAAGAACAAAGCAGATGTAACGGACGGATGTCTGCATGAGAATAGACATGAATTTAGTAACCCAAGAGTACTCACCGCTCAACGGCTTACTTGGAGAGAGATATCCATCTATACTGTTCTCGGAACGTTTAGCTGAGTACATCTCCAGAGCATCATCGGGTCAGTCAGTCAGCCTTGTATAATCCATGAAAGGATTAAATCCCCGTCCTCTGTACTTCCCTCCCTAAAGAAGAAGTTATGAGATCGACAGAGCCATGGCTCCGCATCGGCATCCTTTTGTAGCATCAGCGTCCTTCACGCAGCAACAAGGTGAGGTTGCGTGGCACAAAAAAGTCGCTTTCCCGTCAGAAACCCACGCAAACTTGAATGTCAGCTCGGCGAAGCCCGACGTCCGCACTTTGCTGGAGACGGAAGGCTCTATTGTGCGACTTGATGGCATATCCCGATCCCTGCTTGAGATGTGGCTCCGAGAGGATTGCTTGCTATGGATACCTACCTACCTAGGTAGTAACTTGTATGGGTAGTTGTGAGCTGTGTACATGTACGTGCGAGCAAACTTGATGATTTGCCAAAGGCTCAATCCGGCGTTTGTCTAGCCAGGATGACGGTGTATGTTTGCATCTCTGGATCTACCGAAAATACCGTCTTGGATCTCTGTGTGCTACTCTTGAATCGTTTGCGGCATGCAGATATCAGGGGGATGAGTCAGTTGCTGCCCTGTTAAGCCGGAGTAGGAGCCTCGTGATTCGCCTTACTTTTGATACACATTTCGACATTTCCCATTTGTCTAAGAATAGATTCAAACAAATTGTAGTTTAGATTTATCTAATAGTACCGTTGGAAGCGTATTGAAACGGTAGATTAGCAGCTCATTTTGGTTTGCTGCCACGGGTGTGTAGGTCGAATATCTCTTGGCGGTGTGACAGGGGCGTAACAAGACGAATAATGACATGCAAAAGCTGTAATGTATTGAGTGCAACAAATTTAATATATATTGTAGTTGCAGAGGAAGGTAATGCTTAATAAAATCTTCGACGATATAACAAACAAGGAGTCACTTATCTTCATTCCGTGCAGGTGAACAAAGCAGGAAACCGTATTGACATGCTTAACACCATGGCGACCAATTAACAATCTTAGCGTCTAAGACCTCCTACGTTGGACCATATTGCTCACCCAAACAGGACCTAACTGGATCTTATTAAAAACAAAGAAAACAAACGAATAAAGGACTCTTCTCCCCTCCTTCCAGAGCTCCCATAGCATAGCCATAAAAAAAAAGAACCTTGGTCTCTCCTGCACCAATTTTCGAGAAGAAAGCATCCGTCCCTCGTTAATCATGATATCTTGGTCCCCGTCTAACCGTACTATGATAAACCTCCCATGGCTAATAAGTCTTTCTTTCTTGCGCAACAAAAAGGCGAAAAAGGGTCTCTTGTATAAAGGAAAATAGCGTAAAAGAAGCGCATCAAGCAACCCGGGAAAGACCCATATCATAGTATCGGCGTAAAATAAAGTCGTTCTGCAGAAACAAAGGAAACTCCAGGATTAAAGGAAAAAACGGACTCAGGAAAACGGTGAAAATCTCTGAAAAGGAAGCATGAAGGAATTGAAATCCCAACACCTTCACCGCACCGTGACCCTAGACTCAGCAGAATAGTAGTATTAGAGAAGAACCATGAGCCCCAGCAGATTAAGCCGAAAGAGAGGGCGGAATAGAAATATTGTTTAGTGTTGTCTCAGAGATCTAAAGGCTTGTATATTAACGAAAGCCGCAAGTCCTCAGGCATGTCATATTATACCGTACACCGTTACGGCAAACCACACAAACATCGATGCCTACAGGTATTCCAAAGTTGTACAGGGCTTTTTGGGAAACCCCGGCGAGCAGATTGGACGCATCATGATAAGGGGGTCTCTGGGCTCTCTTGACAAAAGTTGGAATATAATATGCCTTCATCCAACGTTGCAGACGTGGTGGTCTCAGGGTTTGTTTGGCCTGAAGTGCCTAGGACTTATCCCTCAGGGTGATGGACGATCTACTCGGGTCCAAATCCAGTTCTACTGGATGCCGAGGAATGGTATCAACCCCCACGATCTGGTGAAGCCTCCCTACGAAACGGCCATCAATGAAATGAAATGCTTCAGACAGTCACGCTTCAGCACGGTGGCGGTATTGTTGCAGACGTTCAAAGGGACTCCTTCCATGAGCTGGAGACTGGTCAGACCTTTGAGATTGTGGTTGACAATGAGGATGCTATTAAGATGAAGGAAGCATTTGACGTGCAGTGGGCGGTTGTTAGGCTTACAGCCCTGTCTGGAGCCGCTGTCGTCTGGGCTCTGGAGGGTAATTTGGATAAAGATGATAGCCCGAGCCTTGATGAAATGGCCACCGACTGGCTCGCGAAAACCGCTTCCGCCAAATCTTCGTCACCATAATCTGGGGACGCTTAGTATTCAGTACCCCTATTTTACTATCTAGTATCTACGTGTCATAAATAATAGCAAATACTAGAAAAATGTAGCTATAGTAGCAGATGCTACAGAAATCTAAGTACAGTAGCCGATAGTAGAAATACGTAGGTTTAGTAGCAGATACTGAACAAATGTAGCTATAGCAGTAAATACTGAATAAATATTGCTATAGTAGTAAAAAAGGTTAATAGTAGTTGATATTTAAAGAACTACCTAGGTAGGTATTCAATAGGTACTCATTAACAGTAGTACCATCGACCGTAAATCCGGCCTCACTTCTACAAATTCCACGTTCATGATCCTCTTCCGCTGTCCTACAATGTATTTCTCCCAGAACGCGATTCTCGCCATGCTCACCGCCATATCATACTTTAGAACCATCGGGGTGGAATCCAAGCGAGCATTGTATACCAACCACAACGCGAGACACTACCTACACGTCACATGAGCACCACATCTTCTATATACCTAACTGACGATACCTTCGCCAGAGCAATACTCATACAGCAACTCTGTTCTTCTACAGCTAATCCTTCTCGGCTTTCTATTTCTTGTTAACACCCGCCGACATGCGAGAGATGAGAACGTCATGACTTTCAAAGAGCAGATTGCACTTAGCTCTACCAAATATAGGGACACAGCAACAGCAACAGAATAGGTGAATTCAGGGGCGAACAATAGCAGATTCAAGAAAATCGAGTCAATTTGGTGATGAATCGATCAAAGCTAAAGACTATTCATAGGAATTCCGTCAAATCATAAAACGGTTAGGGTATCTTTCCACGCCTTCAACGTCACTTTCCTCCCCATAACCATCAGCTCTGCCAGCCTTAGTAGTTGGACTCGGCTTGCTTCTGGATGTCGTGCTCGGCACCACGCTGCTGTGTCTTGCCCTTATCGTGCAGCTCCTCGTAATGTGCCTGGCCAGAAGTGTCCCCGGTGAGACCAGCGACGGCACTGCCGACTGTTCCCTGGACACGGTCACCCATTCCGTGACCGTAATCGTGAATCTGGCCCTTGGCTTCCTGCTGTTGGCCCTCGAGGTTCTGTTGACGACCTGACGACTTCAGAGACTATGATGACAAGACATGTTAGCTTAAGAAGGTATCACGAAAGTGTCGTTTTGAGGGAAGCATACCTCATTGCCGACAAGACCACCAAGTGTCTCCTTAGCGGCACCAACGGTCTGGTTCCATGAACCCTCGGTCCGGTTGGGGTCATCCTTGGCAAAGGCACCTGTGCTGCCGATGGTGCCTCCGGGGATCTTGACTGCTGCCTGTGAAGCGTCGTACTCAGCCTGAGCCTTGTCCTGGCGAAGCTCGCCCTTTGCCTGATCGCCCGAGTTGCCCATCAAGCTGCCGACGGCATTCTGGACAGCACCGGTGGCGGAGTCGACGTAGGACTGGAGAGTGGAGGGCTTGTTGTTGGAGTTGTCAGACATGTTTGCGGTTGTTGTGTAGATGGATGTTGCGTATAAGTGTCTGATTGTAGTAGGTTGTTGAGATTGAAGATTGTAAATGTTTGTTTGTTGTGGTTGTGATGAGTGATGAAGTAGATGCAAGAAGGAAAGCCAAGACAGCCCAGCCCTTATATAACATTCACCCTCCCGCGCAAATCATCCCAATCAAGGGAAACCGCAATCATGATGCCGATGACGATGCACGCAACTGCCATCCACGATCCACGCGTGGCAGCTTCCAAACCGTTCGAAATCCACAATTGATGTCATCAAAAGCCAGGTTGCGTTTGATCTTGTGAAAGCTTCTTGGTAGGTGCTTGGAGCTGTGGCGCAGCTGACGTCATGGATTCATCATTGACTGCCACCAACTGAGACTCGCCATTGTACGTAAACTGGAAACTGGAAACTGGACCCTCAAAGAAACTGGACAGAGGGGCAGATGCATGTGATAGATAGATGCCTTGATGATTGCAAGCTGTCTTTGAGTGGCAATCGCGATGCAGCTTTTTTCAGGACAAGATGCCTAGATTGTGCTGAAGAAAGAGCATTGTCGGGATAATGCCAGCGCCGCAGTTTAGCTGACGCGCTGCTACATTGGCTGCAGAGAATAGAGCCCCATTGCCAGTTTGGGATACATGACTGGCATCGGTTGGATAGCTGCTGTAAGAGGGGCAGAAGAGCAATCATATGCTGGCAGATTTGGCCACTAATACCTATAGAAGCATCTCAAAAGTCTCTACCAAGCACTAGTTACCCAGATATTTTCTCGTTATTTCACCGAAGTCTGATATCCAAGTACCAAGCAGCAGAATCAAAACCATTCATGATAAGCGAGGCAATCCGATCTGATCATTTGGGGAATTGTCATTATTTCGTACTCGTAAATCAGGTATCTTATACTACAATATGCTATTACAGCGGCTTGGCTGGCGCAAACCCGGCGCCTTTGGCCAAACCCCCTTGGGTTCTGCTTATACCCAGACCCAGTTGATAACTTTCCCAACCCAAAACACCAGCTCGTGCCATATTCAATCTTGGGACACTTTTAGTGCTGGCTCCACTGGATCGTGTTCAGATCGATGCCCTCTTGCACAAGCTCCCACAGTGGGCTGAGCTCACGCAGGAACGTGACACGCTCCCTGACCGCCTTCAGCACGTAGTCAATCTCTTCCTCCGTGGTAAAGCGGCCAATGCCGAACCGGATGCTGCTGTGCGCATTCTCGTCGCTGTTTCCAAGCGCACGAAGCACGTAGCTAGGCTCAAGCGAGGCCGAAGTACATGCGCTACCCGAAGACAGCGCAATGTCCTTCAGCGCCATCAATAGGGATTCACCCTCGACGTATGCAAATGAAACGTTGACACAGCCGGGGTAGAAGGATTTCGAATCGCCATTCTGGTTGGTGTGCTCCATAGCAAGCAGTCCACCCAAGAGTCGATCTGATAGGAACTTAATCCTCTTGGAGTCGTACTGTACAGCGATGCTCGGTTAGCTATGCCGTAATAGGACACGCAAATGATATGAAACCAAGACAACGTGGAAAAGGGAAACCGCAAGAATCAGACAGGTTGCTACACTCAACACGAAGGGCCTTGTCACGGGCCATTCAGAAAGCCATGCATGTATAAGCTAATCATCACATGGATGCGGAAAGGGGTTTGATGAGGTGGTTGTAAAGAAGGGAGAAACAATAAAAAGAAGGGGAAAGGCGCCAACATACCTCCATCTCTTCCTTGGCAACGCGGCATGCCTCACCAAAGCCAGCAACCAGGGGCGGTGCCAAGGTACCGCTTCGGAGGCCTCGCTCTTGTCCACCACCAGTGATAAGGGGGTCGAGCCGGACCCTCGGGCGTCTGCGGACATAGCATGCGCCGATGCCCTTGGGGCCGTAAATCTTATGTGATGAAATGGACATGAGGTCAATGTTCATGGCATTAACATCGATAGGAATCTTGCCGACAGCCTGTGCAGCATCGGTATGGAAGAAGATCTTCTTCTCACGGCAGAGCTTGCCAATCTGCTCGATCGGCTGGATGACTCCGATCTCGTTGTTCACAGTCATGATACTGACCAGGGCCGTCTCAGGCCGGATGGCAGCCTCAAGATCCTCCATCTTGATCAGGCCGTTGCTCTGGACAGGCAGATAGGTGACCTCGAACCCTTCATCCTGCAGATGTCTGCAGCTGTCCAGCACACACTTGTGCTCGGTCTGAGTGGTGATGATGTGCTTCTTCTTGCCAGATCGGCCGAAGAATCGCGCAACACCCTTGATGCTCATGTTGTTACTCTCCGTAGCACCGCTGGTGAAGATAATCTCCTTGGGGTCGGCGCCAATCAGATTCGCCACATGCTCTCGGGCCTCCTCCACAGCCTTTTCGCTCTCCCAGCCGTAAGCGTGCGTTCTTGAGTGGGGGTTGCCGAACTCGCCGACGTAAAACGGCAGCATGGCATCAAGGACACGGGGGTCAACAGGCGTGGTGGCCTGCATGTCGAGGTAGATGGGTCGCTGGCCCTCCTCCATGACGGCTGCGGTCTTGAGAACCTCTGCAATTGCGCATTAGCCTCTGTGGTGTTCATTCCTGCATATCGCAACAAGAGGTAACCGAGGACGACATACCGGCCATCGGGCTGACCTTCATGTTAGGCGAGGTCATGTCCACCGACTGAGGAATGTCTGCAAAGTCCTTCTTGTCCAACTTAATGGCTGTTTCGACCCGCGCATTGTCTCTCTTGGACTCGGTCACATAGCCTCGCCTCCCGCTCCTCCTCGTAGCCGCCACCAGGGCAGCTCTGTGAATTCCTCGCAACGGCGCCGTAACGACGGCCGTGCTGGAGCCAAGGCGGCTTGCCGACCTCAGCGCTGACGATGCAATACTAGCCATGGCTGTTGTGCGGATGGATAGTTTACATGAGGACAGAAACTTCCAGCCAGGTGAGAAGGTTGGAGTTGTTAAGAGGTAGTTTTTTTCAGACCAACGTGAATTTTGTAGTATTTGTCAATGGGGTCCGGCTCGGTAGCTAGCTCGGTGATACGGTGCGGGTAATTGGCTGAAAAATGCGTGGAATATTCGGCTGAAGCCCGGAAAGCCAGCTCTACGGCGCATTTAATCGTCTTTTTGACAATGAAAGGCCGAGATAGGCCGGTGTCTTTAGCGTGCGGCATAGCAGCAGTAGGTAGTGGCGGCCTTTGGGTGATTCAGCACATAAAATGACCCCGTTGGCGGCAAAAAAAGGTCTCGGATATCGAGGCCAACGACGTCATGTCACAAGCTGGTTCTCAGTTCAGTACCTTAATAAACCGTGTGCGGGCTTCCTTCTGCACTGAAATCACTGTAATTTTTGAATGTGTGGATTATCAGTAGGCTCTATCGATTCTATTGATGCATCAATATTATGCCCTTCAGGCCTTGTCCTGGGAGAGGTGATAAGAAGCTGGGGTGCTGCATTTGATTCCATTAGCGCTAGGGCATCTGCTGCATGTCAGTCCGAGATGTCAAGGTGCAACAAGTAAACTGCCAATGCTAAGCTGACCTGGCTTGGGTACAGATACAAAGCAATATGGTAAGCAGCCCCATCTTGGGGAAATCAAATTCAGTCAATAGCCGTCATCATCATATTACGGAGCATGGAGCATTTGCTAGACCTAGCACTGGAGGTATAATAGCTTGGCTTCCGCCCCAGCCCAGGCAAATTCCGGCGGCTTCCACAGCGCAGCGGAGGCCCGGAGTTGGACTATGCGCCACATTGGACGCTACAAGCTCGCACAGCCACTTAAAGTTCGTCACCAGTCCCAGAGGTAGGATTTAACCTCCAACCCAGCTGGCGAGGGCTTCTGTCCGTCTCCCGGATCGCCGGTGCTTTGCGCGCGCAACTTGCTCTTTGTCACCACCAGAATTTCCGCTTCCTTTGCTGCTCCCGTACACAGTTTCGACCACGAGCGCGTCGCCATGAGTTTCAAAGGCTTCCAGAAGAGCCTTGTTAGGGTAAATGCTCTCTCTTTGATTCCCCTTGCCCCTCACCCAAAGCGGCAGCAACACAAAGCCGCCCCTCCGAACGTTCGAGAAGGAAAATAAGAGACGTCATGATCGAGACTGCGATGTACCCCAAACAGCTAATCCGTGATCCTACTCTAGGCGCCGCAACAATTCAAGTCAAAATTCAACATTGGCGAGCACACCAAAGACGCCGTATACATCGACGCCGAGCGACGCTTCCAGGAGCTGGAAAAGGAGACAAAGAAGCTCCACGATGAGTCCAAGAAATACTTCGAGGCCATCAATGGCATGCTCAACCACCAGATTGAATTTAGTAAAGCAATGACAGAGGTCTACAAGCCCATCTCTGGTCGCGTGTCCGACCCCGACTCCATAAAGCCTGAAGGGAACCCTGAGGGTATTGCTGCCTGTGAGGAATATGAGGCGGTTGTGCAAGAGCTGCAGGAGACGCTGGCTCCAGAGCTGGAGACTATAGAGTCCAGAGTTATCCGGCCGGCCAACGAGCTGCTGGATGTGATCAAGGTCATTCGAAAAACTGCCGTGAAGCGAGATCACAAGCAGCTCGACTACGATCGGCACCGTACTACCCTCAAGAAGCTCCAAGATAAGAAGGATCGCTCGGCCAAGGACGAAAAGGCCATGTGGAAGGCTGAAGGCGACTGTGAGCAAGCAACGCAAGATTTTGAATACTACAACAATCTCTTGAAAGACGAGCTGCCCAAGCTCTTCCAGCTGGAGCAGGAGTTCATCAAGCCGCTCTTCCAGTCCTTCTACTACATGCAGCTCAATATCTTTTACACATTACACGAGCGGATGCAGCGGTGCGATATTGGATACTTTGATCTGACTAGGGACATTGAAGAGGCCTTCAACGAGAAGCGAGGTGATATCCAAGAGCAAGCGGAAGCGCTCAGTATCGTACGATTCAAGACTACTGGACAGCGACGGCCGCCTCCCAAGATCGGCGGTCGCCCTACGATCGAAGCTGCTAAGCCTCAGGGATTGCTCACCGCAGGTACTGCAACACCAGAGAAGATGAGCCCCAAGTTTGGTGGCTTCCCAGCAGAAGACGCAGGCGAAGCCGCTGCGCCGCCGCCGTATAGCCCTTCTACGAAGCCTGGCCTTTCAACACTCGTTGCCGGCAAGGCGAAGCCTCCGCCGCCACCTAAGCCTAAGCCGACCCGTCTGAGCGGCGCGCCGCCGCCTGAGACAGTGACGGCCCTGTACGACTTTGCGGCACAGGCAGAGGGCGACCTGAGTTTCCGAGCGGGTGATGTCATTGAGATTATACAAAGAACACAGAACGAGAATGAATGGTGGCAAGGCAAGGTGAATGGAAAGCAAGGGCAGTTTCCAGGTACGCTTTGTTTTCTTTGTCACTTCTTTACGCCTTTGGATGCTAACCCGTGCTGTAGGTAATTATGTCAAATTGAACTAGAGGCAATAAAGCCTGTGGAAGGTAGCAACAAAGAGGGATGCGAGGAGAGAGGGAGAGAAGGAGAGAGAGACGGGGGAAGTAGAAGGAGTTTGACCCATGGTTTTTCCTTTTCCTTTTTTTTGTTTCCTCAACTTTATTAGAGCATGCCAGGGAATCAACAGGTTAGCCTATATATATGTGTATAGTGTACTTTGATAATCAGGATTAAAGCGGAAGACAAAGGCGTCGAGTCCCAACCATGACGGCGTATCTCTATGTGACCAATTCTGTGAGATTTTACTCAAATATGCTGTCTTGTATTGGTCAGTCATTCGTATGATATTGACATCAGTGGATCACTCATTATGAGGTGACAACACACGTGTTAAGGTTACACAAAGCCGCCGTGAAACATCTCTCGTCAGATGCACGCGCGGCACGGCGCCTCCAATGGCGCGTTGACAATTGTACAAAGGGAGAGACTGACTGCGTTTGAGCTGAAGTCTAGCATCGATGACGAGACAAGATTACGATTGTAGCAAGAGATAGTGTTATAGTAGATACATGATGATATATAGGTAGCAAGTGGTAGGCCGCCTTGGCGCGTACAAATATGTATATAAGAAATCAGCCGCGTTTCGGGCAATGTGAGGCATTCGTGCATATAGTCGTAGGTAGTGTTTCCCATTTGACAGCTTTTGGATCCCATTGCATTTGAGCCGCCAGAAGCCGCTGTTTATTATTGAAAAATCAACAAAGCGACTGGTCATGTCGTATGTGATGGAGAGATGGCGATGAATTGGTTGCGTGTGATGTATTTATTATTGTGCCCGACACCATTCGCTAAGATGCAATGCAACCCATGTTTGTCCTAGTATCGCGCAAGGTAAATTGCCGTCCTAGGCAGAAAGGTCTTAACAAGCCCAAAAAGATATGGAGAGTAATGCGTTCCAAATTGACCCTCTCGTCATGGCAATTAAGCCATGCATAACTGTAAAGTGTCCGCCCAGTCGGGTTCAGCCTCGGTAAGGCATATTTCGCCCATGAAACGTAATGAGATAGACATACACCCAGGCACACGAAAAAGAGTGCTTGCGCGAATTAATTCTCAAACAATGCAACTAAAATTGTCGCAAGAGAAAACTTTTGTCTGTGAACCCCTATTGTTGGGTTTCAAAGAGGCTTTTCGCGGTCGACCTGGGCTAATTTGGCGGTATGCCCCCAAATGGCAGGTTTGTTGTGAGTACTCCATGAGCACATGCCAAACCACGCCACTTCTACCTGCGTAATGATAGATCACTTCGGGCTGCTGATCCCCAAGTCATCCACAATGGAAATTGGCGTTGCTCGTTGGTATAAAGGCCCCCTCAAGACGTCGCTTCTTGCTGGCTGGGTCTCCATTCAGAGAGGCCTTCGGTGTCGAGGTGGACCGGGTCGTTTGCCGGGGTTTCCTAGTAAAGTCGACACCTAGGATCTTTGAGGAGTGAGGAGCCGCCATTTCCCGATTCATCGTCGTGCTTGAGCCGCACGGGGGGGCATTCCCGAGCTTGTTCAGCTGGTGGCTCTCCGAAACTGGCGGTGTCGAGGAGCGCCCAACCCAACGACAGAGGTTCTGGAAATTCAGGCCGGGATCAAACGAAATGAGAATGAGGGACCGTGGCTCAACGAGGCAATTCAAAGATTTGGGAGAAAAGATGACCACCCGTTCATCCATTGCCCAGTCGACTTCGTCAAAGTGCGCCTGACGGCTGAGGATCTCATCGACATAGTGATCCAGAGACTGGTTAGGCTGTTCACTCCCCTGCTCTCCCTTGTCTGCCGGCCATAGTCTGACATATTGACCTTCCGAGTCATTCGCACTATCCGCACGTTCGGTGGGTGATGATGGCATATGACCTGATTCTGAACTTGGGCACGGCTCTTGTGGTCGTCTTCTGACCCGCAACCGGAGTCGTTTGGCTGTCGGACTGGCTGCTGTTGTGGTGCTCACGATGTCGACAAAGGCTTGGCAGCTTGGGTTGTAAGAACGAACCGGAGTATTGCGGAAGTCGAACGTCGAAGAGGAAAAGCCAGTATCACCACGGTGGACACTGTTCTCCGAGGCTAATTCATAATGAGCCATGCTGTCCAAGTTGTCGGGGCATTCATCTTCCGAATCTTCAGGACGGTCATCAGAATGGCCGTCTGTTTGGCCGTCTGTACTCTCTGGTACAGAAGGCCAACATAACTGTTTTCGGTAGCAGGTGCGTCGGCTCCACGAAGAGAGCCACTCTTTTCTGGTTTCAAAGATAGAGATCTGGCCTGATTTCTCGTCTTGCGCAATCTGGAGGTGGTTCCAGCGGTCATCGATGGGTCCGTCTGTCGCACCTCGCCGCCATAGAGCAGATCTTGGTAAGATTTGAATCCTACCAGGATCACGTAGAGGGAGCCGAAAAGCATAATAAAAGGAATCTATCGGATGTCCCGGTGAGTCCCACTCATACTCTTCGGCTTCGGCCAACTCTTGGCTAGTAACTCCGTACAGATGGTTGCCAAAGATTTCAAAGCAGATGGTCGACCCCATTTCTGCACCAGCCAAATCCCAAAGAATGGTTCTGCGAGGAAACCATTCCAAGTCTTTCAGAGAGAAGCCTTCGAGCACCCATCGGCGCTGGCCTTGGCCTGGATAAGACTTTGTCCCGTAATATAGATATTGGGAGTTGTTGCGGACAAAAATATTGACAGTCGAAAGCAGAGGTCGGGCATCGAGAAGCTTTCCCTCTTTAAGGCTGTATATAATCAACCAGCGGACAGAAGTAGGGGACTTTTTCTGCTCGTATAAGCATGAAACTATGCCATCTGCATGATACAGCGGCCTGAAATGGTAGGGTCGAGTTTCTTCAAAATGGGGTATATCACAGTCTTTTAATAGATTAGGGACATCGATGCTTACTTCTTCAACAGAAGGGCCCTCGAGAGTCAGGATTCGCAGGCGATGCTCGTAGACAGGTGAGAGTTGCTTCGTAGTGTAACACAAAGCGCCGTTTGTGTACGTAAAATGAAGAGCTTCGCTGGAGACTTCCAGCACGTGAAACGGTCTTGCCATCTGGAGAGCCTCGCGTCGCTTGATGAGCCTCCTCAGCGCTTTGTCATATTTTCCAGTTTCACGCTCTTGTCTGTAGCCTGACGAAAACTTGATACTCTTTTGAAGCGTGCCAAGTTAGCATTTCCCGGTGAGTACGGATAGCTTGAAAGTTGCGGTGACAAACGAACCTCCAGGACCTTTCGACATATGACAGGATCATACATGATGTGTTCGAACTGGGGGCTGCTGATGGCCAGATGGAATAAATCATCAGGTCCAAGATTGACGGCAATGAGCCGAAGAATCTCAGAAGGCACCCGAGACAGGCTCATGGCTGCGGGCTAGACAGACGATGCAAATGGTAGATCAGTTCAGAAGGAGGGGGAACAGCAAGCTGGTGAGGGGCTGTTTCCTTCAGATGCCGGGCCAAGGATTGCATATATGTACAAACAGGCCCCCGGCGCCTCCTCTTTTTTTTTTTTTTTTTTTTTTTTTTTTTTTTTTTTTTTGGATGCAACGTATTGCTGCACCACTTCAAACAGAAGACGAGAGCATTAAAGAGCCTCAACCCTTGCCGAGCTCTCGATTGGCAGTGACACTGAGATAGCAGGAAACGCGTCCAGGTATTGCGCGTCTAAGTTGGGCACAATCACAGCCAGGCCGTGGCAGTTTCTCATTCGAACGGCCAAAATTGAAGATGAGAAGTGTCCGAAGTTCGGTGAAGTCGGGCTGTTGTGGAAAAAGAAAGACAAGGTACTGGATAGGTTAGTAGTTGGTCGCTGTGGCACGAGCACAGAGTTGCATCTTTTGAGACACAAGACGCACTCGGCTCCCTCGCATAGAGCCGCAACAAGCAGGGATGGTTTCTGGCTACACCCCCGTATTAGTAGTAGACTCTCAATCATTCTCCGGGGCTTACTGTATCAATCATGGAAGCTAGCCGGGAGCATGAATGAACTAAAAAGGCTGAGTAGTAGCGCCATGGCGGCGGCTGTAAAGGCGCTCGGACTCATCACAAACAACAGCCCGTCAAAAGATGATCTCTCAGCTCGGCTAACACGAACGATGGATCGGCCTTGCTTGGCTTTGGAAGTTGGCTTTTACTAGTAGGATAAAGTGTAACACAACTTAAAGGTGCCTCTCTCGTGAATATAACTACGGAGTAACTAACACAAGTTAGTATGGACAGGGGGATGCCACACGATGCATCCAGAGCAGAGCCGCATGTGGCTCCAATGCCCTCCACCATCTGCAAAAACTATTTATGTACGAGTATGCACTACTAATAAGAGCCATATTAGGTACTGAGTGCTACTACGGAGTACTACTACTTGTTTCAAAGAGGGCGGCTAAATTTTATGCCTCTGTACCTAGTATGATATGTCGATTATTACCACTGATCACTTAAAGTCCGTCTCGTAGCACTAAGGTACATTTAGTTGCTGCACAAGCTGTTGGCAACTGTCAGAAGTTGCGCATTTGCAGGGATAGTCCATCCTATGCTTGACCATTTTTTTCAAGAGCGGGTTTAAATAATTATAATATTATACAAGTAAAAGAAATCCGCATTTCATGTGATTCTATGATCCAACCGGCACTGCTTTTGTCCTCCTTGCAGTAGTCCAGTAGGTATGAGATGGAACGCGAGGTACCTTAGTACCTACCTAGAACCTACTACCTACTAAGGTACCTACCTAGTACTAACCTATGGAGAATCAGGTACGGAGTACTCGTACAGTAGCTGTTCGGTCACGTGCAGCCTGCAGCAGCTCTGGCTCTTTACGCGACTGCACTTTTTCCTTCGCGTCAAGGCGCCGTGATCCATGCAATAGCTCCCTCTCCTGCCAAATGTTCATCCATTAACCACAATGGCGGAGATCAAGATCGACAGCAAGCTCTTCCAGGAGCGCCTCTCGCACTTCGTCACTGCCTGGAAGAATGACCTCCGAGCCAAGGATGGACTTTTTGGCGGCGTCTCGTCCTTCGTCATCATGATGGGCAAGGTCGAGGAGGTTCCCGAATTCCACAAGAACAACGCCGTTCACGTAAGAGCCAGCCTGCGCCCCGATGCCGCTGCAATTCGACCGGGAACGCTAACGTCCTGTTTCAGTTTTGGCTTTTGGGCTACGAGTTTCCGACGACCCTGATGCTCTTCACCGTCGACACACTCTACATTCTCACTACGGCAAAGAAGGGTACGTGGATCGTGAATCGCTTTCCGCCCAGGCCGTGCTGCTGTGAAGCCCTGCCGAATGCTAACACTCGACACAGCAAAACATCTCGAACAGCTCAAGGGCGGCCGTTTCCCCATCGAGGTGCTTGTTCGAGGCAAGGATGCAGCCGAAAACGAGAAGCTGTTTGTCACTGTGGCAGACAAGATCAAGGAAGCGGGGGTAAGGCCACATTCAATGCCTATTCATTTACACCTACAGGCTCAAAACCTAACGCATTTTGACAACAGAAGAAAGTTGGCGTCATCTCCAAGGATACGTCCAAGGGCCCGTTCGTCGATGAGTGGAAGAAGGTGTTTGCCGAACACTGCAAAGATATCGAAGAGGTTGACATTTCCACCGCTTTGTCCACTCATGCCTTCTCCATCAAAGATGAAAGCGAACTACGAGCGATGCGGACGGCTTCCAAGGCTTGCGTGGCCCTCATGACGCCCTACTTCCTCGACGAAATGTCCAACATTCTCGATGCCGAGAAGAAAGTCAAGCATTCCGTTCTAGCCGACAAGGTTGATAAGAAGCTTGACGATAACAATTTCTGGAAGACTGTTGAGCTCCCCAGCAAAGGCAAGCTGCCTTCGGATCTCGACCCCGCGCAGCTGGATTGGATCCTGCCCCCCTCCATTCAGAGTGGTGGTAAATACGATCTGCGATTTTCTACCGATCCAAATGACGACAACCTACATGCTGGGATCATCATCGCCGCGCTGGGTTTGCGATATAAGTCATACTGCTCAACGATTGCGCGAACGTATCTGGTAGATCCCAACAAGTCTCAGGAGAGCAACTACAAGCTCCTTTCAATGGTGCACAACACAATCATCAAGGAGATCCGCGATGGCATGACTGCGAAGGATGTCTACGCCAAGGCGTTGGGTGTCATCAAGAGCAAGAAGCCAGAAATGGAGAAGCACTTCTTGAAGAATGTCGGTTGGGGTGTTGGCCTGGAGAACAGAGACCCTACTCTTGTACTGAGTGCCAAGAACCAGCGAGTTCTCAAAGACGGAATGACTTTGATCATCAATACCGGATTCCAGGATATTGAGAACCCACAGCCTCAAGACAAGAACAGCAAGATTTACTCACTTGTTTTGACTGATACCATTAGAGTAACAGCTGCGGAGCCGGTGGTTTTCACTGCTGAGGCACCGACAAGCGCCGACGCCAACTCATTCTTCTTCAAGGATGATGAGGAGGCTCAGCCCACGCCCAAGAAGGAGAAGAAGGATTCCAGAGTAGGCGCGGTCGCCACTAAGAACATTACCAGCACTCGCCTTCGCTCCGAGCGTACCACACAAACGGATGAGGATGCGGACAAGAAGCGTCGAGAGCATCAGAAGGAACTGGCCTCCAAGAAGCAAAAGGAGGGCCTGGCCAGATTCTCTGAGTCAACTAGTGGGCAAAATGGCGGAGAGGTCAAGAAATTCAAGCGTTTCGAGTCGTACAAGCGGGACAATCAGTTCCCCTTGAAGATCAAGAACCTTGAGATTATCGTTGACTCAAAGAACAGTACAGTTGTTCTCCCCATCATGGGACGGCCTGTGCCGTTCCATATTAACACCATCAAGAACGCCAGTAAGAGCGACGAGGGAGAATTCGCCTTTTTGCGGATAAATTTCCTATCGCCCGGCCAGGGTGTTGGTAGAAAGGATGACCAGCCCTTTGAGGACGCATCCGCCCACTTTGTTCGCAGCTTGACATTCCGATCGCTCGATGGAGACAGATATAGTGAGATAGCTACTCAGATCTCGAACCTAAAGCGCGACGTCGTCAAGAAGGAGCAAGAGAAGAAGGATATGGAAGATGTGGTGGAGCAAGACAAGCTGGCGGAAATCAGAAGTAAGTCCAAATACCCACTGCTGAAAGTGTCAATACCTGAATACTGGATGCTAACTTATTCCGCCAAGATCGACGCCCGGCTGTTTTGGACAACGTGTATATCCGCCCAGCTATGGAGGGCAAGAGAGTACCTGGAAAGGTCGAGATACACCAGAATGGTATCCGTTACCAGTCTCCTCTCAATGCTCAGCATCGCGTGGACATCCTCTTTTCAAACGTCAAGCACCTCTTCTTCCAGCCTTGCCAGCACGAGTTGATTGTCATCATCCACATCCATCTAAAAGACCCCATCATTGTGGGCAATAAAAAGAAGACGAAGGATGTGCAGTTCTACCGTGAAGCAACCGACATCCAGTTTGATGAGACTGGTAACAGAAAGCGAAAGTACCGCTATGGAGACGAGGACGAATTCGAGGCTGAACAAGAGGAGCGCCGTCGCCGCGCCGAATTGGACAGGCTATTCCAAGGCTTTGCCCAGAAGATTGCCGAAGCCGGTCGCAACGAGAACATCGAAGTCGATATGCCCATCCGGGACCTCGGATTCAACGGCGTGCCTTTCCGCAGCAACGTCTTCATTCAGCCAACTACCGACTGCCTCATCCAGGTTGTTGAGCCCCCATTCATGGTCATCACCATTGAAGACATTGAAGTCGCCCATCTAGAGCGTGTCCAGTTCGGTTTGAAGAACTTTGACATGGTATTCGTCTTCAAGGACTTTACACGTGCTCCATATCACATCAACACCATTCCCGTCGAATTCCTCGACCAGGTCAAGGATTTCTTGGATTCTTCAGACATTGCCTTTACCGAGGGTCCTCTTAACCTCAACTGGCCGACCATTATGAAGACAGTTAACCAAGATACCCACCAGTTCTTCGTCGATGGCGGTTGGTCGTTCCTGCAGGCCGACTCAGACGATTCCGGTGCCGAAGACGAGTCTGAGGAAGAATCGGCCTTTGAGATGGACGACGAGGAGATGGATGAAGTGTCCGAGTCTAGCGAGGAAGATTCCGACTTTGGAAGCAACGCCAGCGATGATGACGATGATGAAGAGGCCGACATCGATAGTGAGGATGAGGGCGAAGATTGGGATGAGATGGAGAAGAAGGCCCGGAAGCGCGACCGTGAGAGCGGCCTCAATGATGATGAAGGCCGTGGAAAGAAGTCACGCAAGCGATAATTGGACAAGCAAGGGATACGAATTCAGACGAAGTGGCTCGAAGCCGAACCGTTAAATAGGGGAGTGAATGGGCTTTTCTTTTTCAGTTTATTTCTTGGGCAGTGTGTTTTCAAAACTGGAACTTGTATTAAGAAAAAATTAAGTGCTGATGCGGCTGCGTAATGGTCTCTTGGCTTCTTTTACGATGAATCGTTGTTTTCGAGTATGGCTTCTGAAGGCTCGGTATAGGTTGAGTGGTCTGAATAATATTAAGGAGTATATCATTTTTTGCAAGTAAATCTAGCCACTTTACATCACTAATTTTTGTCGTGAAAACCCACATTTCATTTCAGAAGAGAGATTTAGAGTTTGGAAATGCTGGGTTGGTGGTAACAAAGGTGCTACATTTTTCTATCAATAGCCCCTTTCCCAGCGTTTGACATGAGGACGGAACCAGAGGGGAAACAAGTAAAAAAAATGTATAAAACATAACAGAAAAGGCGGTTCAAAACTCCTCAACTCCAACAGGCAAAAACCTCCCCCTTTGTCGAATTCATCGAGAGGGTTAGGAAAACCCCCTTTCACTTAGTTTTCCCCCCCCATTTCTTGCTCCCTCTCGCAACTCGTGTCCTTTTCATGGTCTTTCATCTCTTTCCTCCTTCTTCTTCTTTCTCATCCAGCGTTGACTACCTCTTATGATTTGTCTTTTGAGCAAAAAAAAAAATGAATGTAGTAGGTAGTAAGAATAAAGTAACGTTCAACCAGCCCTGAAMAACCCCCCCCCCCCCCCCCCAAAAAAAAGGGAAGGAAAAGGAAAAGAGAAACCAGTGATAAACAAAAACCGGCCAGCGCACGGGGAGCAAACAAGGCATTACATCGATATAAGCGCACCAAAAAAACGGGAAGGGGTAGGCGTAGAGCAACCCCTTGATCTTCTACCACGCCACATTGTCCCCCCTGCTTTTGATTGGATTTTTCTTCTTTTTTCTGATTCTACGCAAGCCGGTGGCTCAAGCGATCATAGAATTTGCTATGAAATCTCGGGTTCATGGGCGCCAGGAAGATATGAGAGCTGGAGCTGCTGCCACCGGAGGGCATCGGGGCCATGCGGAGCGCGGCGCGGGAGCTGTCGCGAGTTGCCTAAGCATCAGGACGGATCTCGCGGCCAGAGGCCACGGCGGTGTTGCCACCGGGTTTGGACGTAGGGACGTTGTTCCACGACAGGTATGTGTGGTCACCGAGTTTCCTGGTGATTTATATGTTAGAATCGGAACGGGACGGGAAAAGACTAGAATAAGAACAAACCTTGGCTTGATAAGATGAGAAGCGAGGAAGATGACGCCGAGAACAATGCACAGGCCAGCAACAACAATGTAGGCGATGCCCAGGAAGTTGTTGCGACCACCCACAACGGTGCGAGTGGTGATGATGATGGACTTTTTGCCTCTGTATTCGGTTGTGGGGAAGACTGTCATGTAATAGTTAGCATACCAAGTTTGCGCTGTAGTTCATCATGTCATCACATACAATCGTCGATAATGATTTGGTAGCGTCCCTCAGCCATCGCCTGGGTGTCGTTGCGCTGGTAGAGCTTGCTAAAGGTCGGCAGACCGGCAGTACGCATCCAGACCTGGAAAGCCTGCCACTCCTTGAGATTGGGGGGAGGGTTGGTCTTAGTATAACCGTCCGGATAACGCAGACGCCAGTTGGGCGGGGGAATGATTTCGCTCAGCGACTGCGTGGTTGGGTTGTACAAATCTCGGTCACTGCTCCAGGCGATGTTGGTGTTGTTGGCCATGAGGTATGTTCGCGTCTCATTACCACGGCCTCCGGGGGGGTTCAACAGCTCGGGGCTGGTGTAGGAGTCGTTGAACATGGAGTTGGCAATGAGTCCGCACGGATAGTACGGCTTCTTGACGCCGTCGATGGTCTCACCATACAGAGGGGTGCATTTCGAGCCGTGGATATCGCCATAAGACCTGTTGTCTCCCTTGAGCTGGTTGACGTCGAACGAATCGGCGTATCGACGATGGTTCTGGTAAAAGTTGGTGAGCTGGTAGTAGAAGAGAACCGGGGGACCCATGCTCTCGGGGATGTTGAATCTCAAATAGCATCGCTGTCCAGACACCTTGACGCCCGGGTTGACTGGGATATCGACGTCGGATTGGACGGCCCATTGCGCATCAATCGACGTGTTGGAGGTTTTGAACTGAGTCTCTATGTCGCTGCTGGGCATGGGACCGAAGCCCCTGCCGTTGTTGTAGGCCGGAGCATCGGCTGTGCAGTGGGTGTAATCCAGGCGAATCTCTTGCACCTAAACCATGGGCAAATCCGTCAGCGCCAGGATACAAACAAAACATACAAGAGGACAGAAATCAAAGCCAGGATCTCCGGGCATACCTGAGTGCTGGCATATAGCAACAAGCCGCCGATTGGAGCGAATATGACGCCGATGGCGAAGAAGAGAGGCAGAACTGTCTTTGGAGTGAGAATTGGCCTGCGAGGCTGTCAGCATCCTGCAGACTCGGGCTTTTGCGCCGTTGAATCGTCCGGAAAACCTACTGCCAGGCTTTGAGTCGCTGTTGTCGAAAGGCCGTGTCTATGATAATCTCGTCGTCAGCAATCCGGCACCTCCCAGCAGCGCATCCAGAGGCATCGTCGAGCTACTCACTCGCAGGGCGACGGCTCTTCTTCTTGTCCGGCTTGTTCGGGGCTGTGTCAAGAGAGTCGAGGGAGTCGGTATGACCTCCCCGCGGTGAGTCGGACATGGCGGCGAGTTGGACCGGAACAACAATGCGCGGATATCGAGAAGAGGCTGGCGATTACTTGGTGATGATTGACGGAGTTTGCGTTCCAAGGGGTTTGTTTGAATGTCTTCGACACGGGGATGTTCAGAGTGCTCACAGCTGTGGCTGCGAATTACGAGTTCCGCCAAGGCTGTGTGTGGCGGTGCACTTCGTCAGCAGGATCCGGATTTTCCATGTCCGTGATTTATTAATAACACTTGGCGGACTCTAGGGTAGGCGGGCGCTGCGCAACGGAGGATCATGGTGTGTAAGGCTGGCATCTTTCATTTCTTTTCCTTCTTTCTTTCTTTTCTCTCCCTCTTCGACTTTTCTATGCACGTGTTTTGTGTGTCCTTGTGAGATGACGCGTATCGGCTAACAATTACCCCCGTAAGCTACAGCAAAGTGTGGTTATGTGATTGGTGTTTTTCATTTTAAGATGATTTGGAGTCCAGGCCCTGCGTCTAATAACGGCGTATTAAAGGCACGGAGTACGGAGTACAGAGAAATATACAATACCGGTACCCGCTTCAAAACAGTATTGAGATTCACTGCCTCTCCATTCTCCCTACTCGTAAGGCCTCCAATGACCATCATTTCATCCGTACCGACGTATTATTTCGATGGCCGAACATATTTCTCAGACCGCAGGAAAAAAGGAGGTCAGAGAGGAGTCTGGCATGAGGGAGCGCCTACCAGTCCATCTCGCTTCTACAGCGTCTCCGTGGAAGCCAATCTTGCGCATGACTTATCCAGAGCTTCCACAGGCGTGTTTAATTTTCTAGAACTTGGAGCGCCAAGAGATAGTCTATGGATGGATCGAACTAATATCGGAAACTGTCCATCACTGTCCATCACTGCCTAGCCAGCTGAGGGACAAATTCTGATCAACAGCCGGTGAAGATGACCATGTTTCTCTTATTCATGGATATGATTTGCCAAGCGCTGGGCCGGCCAGCACATGGACAACCCGAATTAGCATCGGCTATGGCGATGAGTGATTTTCAATGACATCTCTGTCAGTGGAACACCACATGGGGCTCTTTGTCAAGGTGCGGAGCCGATCAACCGATGCAAGCTGAAGCCGTCTTCCACAAGAGGGAGATCAACCGTCATCGTAACCGGGTATCGTTGGATCGGCCCATCGCATATGCCTTAGCTTCCTCTGTTCCTCTCCCAACCCTGCCCTTTTCACTGATGATATGTTCCCATGAATAAAGAACATCGTATGCGTATGCATAGTAACGATGAGTTTCGTCACCGCCAGATGCTAGCGGCAACTCGCTCATGTAGCAAGGCGGAGGAGATCTGGGGCTTCATGCAGTCCAAGTTACCGCTCGTATACTGGAAGGCGGAGGTAACGGCCCAGCCACCACCAATGCACTCTGTACAGTAATTGCTCAAAGATGTATCAGAACTTCGTCTGCCCTTTTGTCTTGTAGTTGTCTGCGCAGCTTGGAGCTAGCGACTCCTGGCGTCATGGTTGGCTAGCTACGGCTGCGAGACATGCTTATGCGGCCCGATTGAGTAAAGCTGGGGACGAAGCCGAAGAGCCAGACTGGTCATCGAAACGCACATGCACATCGCACATCGTTCAGATGTACAGGGGTTTTCAGGCCATGGAAGAAAACTGTATCAATGGGTAAATATCAAACGTACAGCACTCCGGTGCACGAGTGAATCCTGAGTAAGCCGTGCAAAGCATGGTCAGACAATCTCGGATGGTCAAGGGGGGTTCAGCCGGCCTCATCTCTCAGCTTCCCAATGCTCTTGCTGTACATAACACTAGTGCTATTCGAAGCACAAAGCAATGCCTGTATTATACCCTGTGATGCAGACGAGACAATACATGGTCCCAATCTGTTGGGAAACCGGCGAGCGCGCGCTCCGGGCAGGCGGTTCGTGCCCTTTGCTGGGTGAAAATGCGTAAGTATTGGTACGAGTATGCCGGTCCGGCACACATATCCGAAGTGGCCAAATTCTTTGACGGCTGAAGGAAGGCTGACGACAGCGCCGAGCCCTGGAGAGGCGACTGCTGTGCTTTTTCTCTTAAAGGTTCCTCATGGCCGTCATATTTCCTTCTGGGGTGTTTTGTCATGATGGCATGTTGTCGGACTTACGACATCTCGGATTCCAACCGCCAACCTGTCGAATCTGTGCCGCCTTGATCCAGACGGGCTATGCACCTCACCCTCCACTGAGTGGTCCAGGCCGCCCGGTCTCGAAACTCCGCGCGTGTCTGGTTCGTCTCGACCCCAGAACGGCGGTTGATAGGCTGAATGTCCGGCCGTGGCAGCAGCCGCTCCTCCGCATCAACCTGACGCACCGGACTTTGAAGGGGCGATTTCAATTCGTTGCCAGCTTGCGTGGCGCCGTCTGAACAGCCATGCCGTCCTTTCCATGATTAGCTCCTGTTGTTCCTCTTCGGAACGCGTATGGTAGCTCAGGACCGAGCGTTGCCGCCTCTAAAGATTAGCCACTAGTTTGGGAATCGAGTCCGGCTGTTGTTGAAGATGCCAAGACTCACGGCCAAGAGCCGAGTGGTGCATCAGTGGAACTTGAGCCAACGAAATCGTTGAGTTGTCTGTCGCCTTTTGCCGCGCTGCTCGTCATCATGTCAATGTCACTGTCCTGCCCACAAAGCTTGGCATTTAGAGTTTGCCGTCAGAGAGCCGCCGTGGCTGGGAGGAATAAGACCAAATCCATCGATGGGCGCTTGTGCTCTGTACAGTGACCCTACCTATGCAGTGCATTATCAACGGGACGGTTCAAGTTGTATGTTGGTGGTACGTCTCGTCAAGTGATGTGGATAGTCTCCCCTCGCTTTACTCCATAGATATTCAGCTAGACAAGATGCTTGACCGCCTACTGAAAGGCCATGTGTGAGACATTCGTGTCTTGGAAGTACAGATCGAGGAAGGCGCGATGAGCACTGCGCGGTACGAGTACATGCCAAGTACGGAGAACGGAGCACCTGCCGTCGAAATACATACGAGTACGAGTACTCTGTCCTCTGTACAACCGGACGTCATTTTCTCACCACGTTGATTACCTAGGTAGTATTACGTGAAACAAGATTCCCTCTACAGTATTTCTTCGTTTCTTTACTGCAGCTGCTGTGATGGACTGACTGCTTTACTGTCTCATATATCCAACCTTTGGCCAGACAGGTGGGCCACTAGCAGACGACAGATTGGTAACTATTAGATACTAAGATACTAACAGCAAACAAGCTGCAAAAGGCTCAGAGCGTGGTTTGCACTATTGCCATCACGCGATTTGCTTGGCTCAGCTCTTTGGCTGCCGCTAACACAAGAGCCAGAACTTGTGCTTCTCGCCTAGAAGAGTCCCCAGCTTTTCTTCGTCTTGGCTTGGAGGCAGTAGTACTCACCCCCATCTCCACTCAAGGGCGAGGCGCAGCAAAATCGACATGACTGACGGTCAAAGTGCCCTCCAGGCCAAGCAGAGCCCCATCTGACGACCCCCTGTTTGCTGCCTCTACTCGGATTCGGCAGGCCTGGATTGGACAGGACAGGACAGGACAGGACAAGTCGCCGGGTGTCTGACACTCGTGCTCAACAGGGCCAGCGACTGTGTCCGCTGCTGGAATCAGGTAGGCAATCAGTCAGTCAGTCATCAGGCTGCAGCCCATGACCTGCCCGGAAGGCTACAACGCAGCAGAGAGAGGCTCTCCCATCGGCTGGGTGAAAGACACTCGACGCTCGGCAAGGCGAATCCATTGATGGACGGTCTCCCCCCACAACAGGAGTTCGCTGAATTTCCAAATCTCCGTGCTTCCAATGATGTATGTACTAGCTCTGCAGCCTGAAGGCAGCTTGAGGATTTCCGAGCTATCGGCGAGGGCGAGGGCGACGGCAGCCGGGGATCGCTGGTCAGTAGCGTCTCGGGCCCTCTGAGCCGTGGTGCCATCAGCTGCCTCAACAACAAAGTGCTCACTAGCAATTCATCCGATTCATCGCCTGCATGCATGCAGCGCCTAGGTGCTAGACAGACAGGACAGACTACGGATACATATACAGGCTAACGGGCCCTGCAAAGTATCTGTACGAGTACTCTTACTTGTGCCTGTCCCCAACTTTGGCGCTACTTACTCACTTATTTGCTCTTATAACCTGAGTGTAGCCGCCCTCATCTCGCTGAATTTCCCACACCCTAGACCCGGGCGGTTCGGCTCCTTGAAGCATTGTCTAAGCAATCCTTGTTCAAATGAAGGGATTCATTCGACTTTCCCGAAGCATTCAAAGCCTTCTTTGACGATTAGATCTCACCGAGGCCCTTAAGAGGAACCTGGCCCTCGCCGCATTTCCCATTACGCATACAAAGTAGCATACATTTGCCTCCAAGGTTGGCTTTACACCTACGTCCACGCATCTGCCAGCGGGGCGCTCACTCACCAGCCACCAAACTTTGCTTGCTCCCTCTTACAAGGCCACGCGCCTTACTGTCATTCGGCTATCTAGCTTGCCGTCAGGCCCATCCAGCTTATTCTTGTTTATTCCTTTTCTGTCTTCTATTTTTGTTTGATTCTGTGTCTTCACCGGGATTTCTTTGTTATTCTCGACTGTCTCTCGGATAGTCGAACCATCTGGCATCTCATCATGGCCTCTTCCAAGTCGACATCTCGGGCCGCCCGCCGTGCAGATCGGGATACAGGCTTTCCAGAACCCTTTGATCAATGTGAGTAGGCGTATCCATTCCGATGTTGTGAAGGGGGTTTTCTTTTCTTTTTCATCTTTGGTCATCATTTTACTAACATGTTTTCTCTTCAAAGTCAGCAATACTACTCTCCCTCACCCTGACGCCGATCTCTCGCCAAACGCCTGCATCTCACACGATGACCTGGCTGGCGACCATGCTCTCAAGAGAAAGCGACTCTCGTTCTTACACCGACACAAAACCAGGCGAACCCTGATGCATGGAATCATCGGCCCGCAAACGGAAATCGTCAGCAGTGTCTTGTCACTGTCGTTATCCCGCTCTAGCAGCAGCCTCCAAGTCGGAGAGGCAGCTCCTAAGCTGACGAGTCCTTCGATAGCCAGCTTTCAATCCAAAAGCGGCAGCGAAAGTGCAGAGTCGACCAAGAAGGAGGACGAGACACCGCCATCTTCACCTGACAGCATAGGGCACAGTCCCAAGAAGCACCACCGGTTCAGCAAGTGGCGACGTTCTCGTGAAGAACGGGATTGAACAGCGGACCATATACGAGTACATACCGCCTTTTGACACACATGCCCGTCTGGGCGACATGCATCATATATTTTCTTGAATCTTTTGGAGACTGGAAGAAGAAAGGAGGAAGAAAAAAAGACGGAACGAATTTACGACTCTCTTTTGTGACTTGATTTATAACATATCTCTCACCTTCTTAATCTATAAGCGACGGCGTTTTGGGGCGGGTTTGAAATTGGGAAGCGGACAACAGACGGACGACACGGCCTTTGTCTCGAAATCACGGGTGTTAGTACTATTGGCTTTTCCTTCAAGAGAAGGGATCTGTCTTTAACTTGGCAACAAGTATATTGCTTGGGAATCCGTTTTGTGAAATAACGGCACGGCACATACATAAAGAACTGCAATAGCTGATGTGTAATAAAAGAGTGACAGTGTTGACATTGCCACGACTAGCACGCTTTCAATATCATTGTTGTCATATGTATCTCTGAATACTGACTCTGACTCTGACTCTGAAACTGAAACGACTGTGGCTGTGAAGCCGCGTTGTCCTCCCATGCCCCCCTTTAGCTTCCCCGGTAAGTGGTGTAGCTGTACGGACTCAACAGCAGCGGCACATGGTAATGCTGGCCCTCTTCAACACGAAACACAATGGTGGCCTCTGGGAAGAATGTGTTTTCCTCGCCAAAGTAGCCGGCAGTGTCGAAACGCAGCGTCCACCGGGAAGGCCCCTTGATAGCGCCCAGGACGTCCTCGAGAGTGTAGACGGGCACCTCGCCGGCCGAGGACTCTGAGGAGTAGGGCAGCCAGACGGTGATGCGGCCGTCGTCGTTGGTGAGGGACTCGAAGGTGTTGACGGCAGTGTGGGCGTTGGGAGAGCTGGGGACGGGGCCTTCGAGGCGGACGCGGATGCCCTTTGCGGGGCGGCCGGCGGTGGTGTCGAGGACGTGGCAGGTGATGCGGTCTTTGTCGGCCATGATGGAGGATTTTGATTTGATGTGTTTATTTAGGTTTACTTTTTCAAGAGGGAAGTGTTCTCTCTTGTAGATGTAGGTGCTGTTGTGGTGAGAGGTTGGATGAGATAGATGATGGGCTGTGAGATGGTGGGGTAAAAGCTGAATGAGATGCGGCCTCAGGAAGTGAATGTGAGATGCACAAGAGGCAGAGCCACGGAGAGGAGGCTCAAAGGGGGCGGCTCTCTTTGCTTCTTTTATATGGAACCAGGCAGCGTGAGACGAACAAAGGGCTGTGATGTGACGGGACAACACAACAGGAGCAAGGCCAAGCAAGGCTGGGAGTTGCGTGTTTCTATTCTTGAAGCTGCATGTTGATGTTAGTCGACGTTGGGAGTCCCATCTACTGCACCTAGTGTTGTAGGACTTCAATGTTGAACTCGGCCGAGCATCCAATCAGTGGGCGGCTCAGCCACGCTGCCCGCCGGGTGCCGTTAGTGGAGGTGGCCGCCTGGAGAGCGCTGCTGTTTAGCGGACGGCTGTCCTGTAGGTCTCTGTAGGCCTAAGTTGTGATGGATCTAGAGATTGCGATGGACGGCTGTGATTTGCTTGCATCTACCTAGTAGTACTATTGATTCCAAGTTCACAGCCCAGGCTAAAGAAGGCCAAGCCACGGACAACAATGGTGATATGATATGATTTGATGATACGATACGATACAAGATGCAATGCAATGCGACATGACTGAATCAGCCTGCTCCTGTCCATGGGTTGCGGCAACGTCGTCACAGCTGCCACACTCCTTTCCCCATCTCCTTTTTAGCACCAAAAGAAAAGTAAAACAGACAGCAAAAAGAGGAACAATGCAAAATGTATGACCGCATCGCTTCTCCAAACCGGGGGGCCAAAATACGCCGGTGGCTGCTCTCACCACATGGCCGCCACCTTTATTTTGCTCCGCGAATTGCCCCTCCATGGGAATCTTCCGCCTTCGAAGCGCCACCTTTTAATCCCCCCCTTCTTGTCCCGTAGCCTCGTTTGACCGCGTCACTGCCAGCCTCGCCCTCTGCTGCTTTTCTCTCTTCTCTCTTCTTCTTCTCCTTCTGCTGCTGCTTCTGGCCTTGTCTCCTTGGTGTTTTCCATTTTCCATTTTTAAATTTCTTCCCATTCTTCTTCCCCCGGTCTTCTCCCCTCCCCTCCCCTCCAACCAACCATGGCCGCAGTCATCGACGAAGACGCCCTCGAGCCGTCCCTCCAAACCCTCCTCGACCAGCGCTCCCTCCGCTGGATCTTCGTCGGCGGCAAGGGAGGCGTCGGCAAGACCACGACCTCGTGCTCCCTGGCCATCCAGCTGGCTAAAGTCCGCCGCTCCGTCCTGCTCATCAGCACCGACCCCGCCCACAACCTGTCCGATGCCTTTAACCAAAAGTTCGGCAAGGAGGCCCGCCTCATCAACGGCTTCGACAACCTGAGCGCCATGGAGATTGACCCCAATGGCAGCATGCAGGACCTGTTGGCCGGCCAGGGCGAGAGCGCCGAGGATCTCAACGCCATGAGCGGCGGGATTGGAGGCATGATGCAGGATCTTGCCTTTGCTGTATGTTGGCAGGATGCAATATATATATATATATGTATATGGATCTAAAAACTAACCTGTTCACCCCGTATAGATCCCCGGTATCGACGAGGCCATGTCCTTTGCCGAAGTCCTCAAGCAGGTCAAGTCCCTCTCCTACGAAACCATCATCTTCGACACCGCCCCCACCGGCCACACCCTCCGCTTCCTGCAGTTCCCCTCGGTCCTCGAAAAGGCCCTCGCCAAGGTCTCCCAGCTCTCCTCCCAGTACGGCCCGCTGCTCAACGGCTTCCTCGGCTCCAACGGCGCCCTGCCCAACGGCCAGAACCTCAACGAGATGATGGAGAAGCTCGAGTCGCTGCGCGGCACAATCTCAGAGGTCAACACCCAGTTCAAGGACGCCGAGCTCACCACTTTTGTGTGCGTCTGCATCGCGGAGTTCCTTAGCTTGTACGAGACGGAGCGTATGATTCAGGAGCTGGCGAATTACGGCATCGATACGCATAGTATTGTTGTTAATCAGCTGCTGTTCCCCAAGAAGGAGAATGATTGCGAGCAGTGCAATGCTCGTAGGAAGATGCAGGTCAAGTACCTTGACCAGTATGAGGAGCTCTACTCTGAGGACTTCAATGTTGTCAA
The DNA here is from genome assembly GCA_037893235.1 of Trichoderma afroharzianum. Lineage (NCBI taxonomy): Eukaryota > Fungi > Ascomycota > Sordariomycetes > Hypocreales > Hypocreaceae > Trichoderma > Trichoderma afroharzianum. The sequence continues at coordinate 554,482 of JBBLXW010000002.1, read as the reverse complement.
GATGCCCCTGTTGGTAGAGGAGGTGCGAGGAAAGGAGAAGCTCGAGAAGTTTAGCGAGATGTTGGTCAAGCCGTATGTTCCGCCGCAGTAAAGGGCGAGAGGGGGCTACGAGGAGAGAAAGAAACAATAGAAGTTTTTTGTAACCAAAAAAAAATATGAAAAAGGAATCCTAATTCATGTACGAGTAAATACTCAATGGATCATGTATGCGTCTAGATTTCCTCCTTTGAAATAGATAAGTATGTAGTGTGTATATACTTAAGGGTGCTTTAGGATAGTAGAAGCAATTGATATCACAGCCATACATATAATCTATCAATAAACTAATAATTGAATCTTTGTTTAATATTGGGTCTCCTCAACACTTCATCACCGGAATCATTCACATTCACTGGATGCAAAGCAACAAAAGTTGATGGAATTTGTTTTCTTGTATTTCAAGCCCCCCTTTTCTCGAAGCTGCTGCCTCCTATCCTACCAGAAGTCCTAAAATGCGCTTTCATCAATACCCTCCTCAGCTCATCTCGTTTGCATAATAAACCTCCCAGCTATTCTCGCTCGAAAAAAAAAAAAGACACCATACATGCTGCACATCTTAGTAGTGCGAGGGAACAAAGCCGTTTCTCCCCCTTTGCCACCAAGGGCAATCATCTTAAAAAAGAAAAAGAAAAGGAAAAGGAAAAACATGCGTAGACTACTCAAAGGACATGACCAAAGAGAAAGGTAGAGAAAAACAAAACGCCTAATCCAAGCCAAGCTGAGCTCTGATATGAGAGAGTCACCCCCCAAGCCCTTTCAAATATTGCGTGGTATTTCCTTCCTGTTCATCCATTGTATTGTGTTGTAAAGTGCTTGCCAGCTAAATGCAATTGGGCTCGATTTGTTTTTTTGGTGGTATATGTCTGCGCCGGAAAAGTGCGCAGCGAGGCCAGTATTAAATGTAGTCGTTGGTTGAAAGGGAAAAAAACGAAAGAGAAAATGCCTCCCTTGCTCCGTGTTTTCGACTTGAAGCCATTCCGGATGGCCGTCGAATGCAAGTTTGTAGTGGATATTGTCATAACAACTTCTCTCTCTCTGCCATACTTAAAGCTCTCGGTAGTCGCTTGGCCGGACTCTGCGTTGCTTGTTCTGGTGTCGATGCGGGTTGACGGGCTTTCGGAAGTAGGCATCGTCTTCGCCACCTCCCTGCGTGAAGTTGCCTCCGTTTTGGAAGCCATTCATCATGCCTCCGCCGTTCATCCCGTTCATGTTGCCGCCCATTCCAATCATGGTGTTCATCCCATTCATACCGCTGGCATTGTTCATGCCCCAGTTGTTGTTCATGCCACCGCCATTCATGTTCATATTGTTCATACCGTTCATGTTGTTGTTATTGTTGTTGTTCATGCCGTATCCTCCATTCATATTTCCGTAGCCCCCATTCATGTTGTTGAAGCCTTGCATACCCATCATGGGCATGTTCATCATGGGCATAGGCATAGGAGGCATGCCCATGTTCATACCCATGTTCATACCCATATTCATTCCCATGCCGCCCATGCCCATCATGTTTGGCATCATGCCCATGCCTCCATTAAACATCATGTTGTTCATACCCATGTTGGGCATTCCGTTCATCATGTTGCCGTTCATCATGTTCTGGGATTGTTGGTTCTGCATGGCGCGGGGTCCTTTGGGTATCTTGGGATTCTCTAGGAAGTCTTCAGCGGGCCGCTTCTTTGAGACAGCATCCTCTGCCTTGACTACTTCAGCCTTGCCATCTGCAGCCTGAGAGCTGGGAACGAGGGTCTTTGACTCGGCTGAAGGGGACTTGGATGCGGAGTCCACTGATTCTGTAGCTGGTGAGTTGGGCTTCTGCTCTGAAGACTCGATGCTCTTCCGCCTCGTCTTGTCCTCCACAGCGTCTGCTGCTCCATCTTCCTTATTTGCTGCATCTTTAGCTTGATCATTCTCCAAGCTGCCTGGCACTTCTTCCGAGTTGCCCTTGGGTGACGACGGGGGAGTGACCTTGGCAGCTTCCTTCTCCTTGAGGTACTCTTGGATCTTCTTTGACACTTCTTCATCGGGCTGGAGATCATCTATTAGCACACCTTCGGTCTGACAAGCAGGGCAGACGAAGTCGCTTTCGATGAGTGCATTGGTTATGCAGTCATTGCAAAACGTCTTCTGACAGCACGGGGTTTTCATTGGCTCTATGAACATCTTCTTGTCAATTGAACATTCGAGACCACGCTCTTGCATTTCCTTGTCTTCCGCCTGCGCCGTCTTGGCCGCGGCAGAAGAGGACTTGGCCTTGGCTTGGAATTGCTCCCAAGAGGCCCTGTCTGGCTCAGCAATGACAAAGTCTCCCTCAGCGTTGACCATGATTCCTGAAGGCCGTTTGGTTTCATCACCTTCCGACTGAGCCAAAATGACAGACTTATCCACCTTTTGTAGAAATGAACGAGGGATACCAGTGGTGCGCTTGACGCGAGGTCGATTGTCAAAATCGGGATCATCGTTGGTTGGGCACAACTGGATCCAATGGCCCTTGTTTCCACATCGATAGCAAATGTACCCATTAGGGGGGTCATGGTCAGGAACATTTGCCGGCCGCTTGGAGCCAGGCTTACCAAAGGGTACTGGTGCTTGACTGTGTGAATGGTTAGCAACTTGACTGCATCCGTCAAAAGAAAAGGATGACAACTTACTGAGACAATTCTTCTTGCTGGGCTGACCACTGCTCTGTTTGAGCAGCAAACATGGCGGCCATTCGATCTTCCTCCGTCATGGCATCGTTCATCTGGCTGAAAGCATTTGTGTTTGGCTTGGAGGCCGATACTTTTGCCAACTGTTCCTTACGGCCGGCATTCTTGGCCGCTACGGGCATCTTGCCTGAGACATATCGAGCGGCTCGCCCAGCTCCAGGCTTAACGGCGGGCTGTCGCCGAGCAATCACAGTCGTTGATCTGGGAACAATTGTTGTATCATCATCGTACTCTGCGCAATCCCGAATTAGCATCTAACCAATACATGAGCGTTGTGTTTGTAGACTCACCTTCACTGTTGTCGTCTGTGTAAATATAGAGGTCGAAATCCGTGCCATCACCCAATCCGCTCTTGTTGATAATCTCACGTTTGAGCTCAAAGACTGAGATACCTGTGCCGTCAAATTCCACTCTAGTGGGCTCCTTCTGCGACTTGAACTTGAAGAACACCGAGGAAGACATTGTTGCTGTTGAAGATGGTGATTTTCTTGGAGTTACGGTAACAAAATGCAAAATGCAAAAGTAGAATAAGAGATGTCAAAAGGACGTTAGGCTCGTCAAAAGTGAGACCGAAGGGGCTATATATCTGTAAAGTAAATACGTCGGAAGACCTCAGCCATAAAACAATGACTAAGTGAGTATTGATTTTTTTCTTGCTGCTAGCGAACTTTTTCTTGTTTTGATTCTTCTCTTCTTGGTTCTGCACCTCGGTGCTGCTTCAACTCAAGATGAACTCAAAATAATCAATTCTGATGGTAAATTGGAAGAAAGACAAAGACAATAGGGCAAATGGGTATGTTGAGTAATGGAGTACAAGCGGCAATAAGCCAGAAGGAAAGACAACCCTAGAGTTCCCCCTCACTTCCTGATCACCATAACAGACCAGCCTATGCACCAGCAAATAAACAACCAACTGTCAGCCGTCTCTGGACCCTCCGTCAGACAGGCTAGCAAACTCCAAAGAAAAGCAAAAGGACGAAGCAAATAGACGAGGATCTATTCGCCGGGAGAAAAGGAGGTGGAAGATATCAGCGTCGTCTCGATCGAGAGGCCGCCAAATGGCTTGGGCTACGTGGACGGTTCTACCGGAATCGATCACGCAAACAGAGACTGCGAGAGCTTTGAACCCGTCGAAGCCACCGCTCAGCGCGATGAAAATCGATGGACGGCGAGCGAACAATCGCCTGGGCGCAAATCGTCGATGGATCGGAGATGGTTTCGATGGGCGGACGATGAGTCGTGATGCAAACAGGGAGAAGGAGAAGTGAGGAGAAAAAAAGAGAAGCGGAGGCCTGGGGACCGTTAGTCCATTATTAATGGGAAGCGCGTATTGATAGCGAGCGCAGGCCACTTTTTTCGTAACGAACCGGCAGCGTTTGCCTTTGCCGGCGAAACTTTCCCCCAGCCCCGGGGCGCTCACGTGCCGAAACTCCGTCTTGGAGAAAGGCTAACGGGCGACGAGCAACGACAGGGGTGACCTGGGCGGTACTTGCAGCACCAAGCCTTGCGAGTCTATGTCCACACAAATGTAGGTGGTTGAGGCCGCACGATAGCTTCACGATGGAGGTACCCCGACGGTATCTGCGCCCATTTTCCTCAGCAGCTGCCGTTGGTAACCGGCTCGCCAAAAAAAAAAAGTTCCCCTCCAATCTGCCCCGCCGCGTGAAGCTTCTGCAGCCAGCAGAAGTGCGTGTATCTTCGCGCTGCAAGAGGTAGGGCGACATGCCCCGCACCATCTTTCTTCATGACTTCGCTCCGCTGCCCTCGACAAATCTGGACGAGGATCAAGCCTTTCTCTTTCTCTTTCTCTTCCCAATTCACACAGAGTCCTCGAGTAGCGACTCCTACGTTTCGACCGTATCTCACCGACTCGATCCGTGCGCACCAAGCTAGAAAGATGGCGCCTCAACTCGACAGCTTCTTCAAGCAGGTTGACAGCAACACAGATGTCTTCATCGAGCGTCTGCGCAAGGCTGTCGCCATCCCCTCCATCTCGGCCGAGGATGCTCGCCGCCCTGATGTCGTTCGCATGGGCCACTTCCTGGCCGATGAGCTGAAGGCCCTGGGTGCCTCGGTTGAGCTGCGCCCGCTTGGCAAGCAGCCTCACAAGGAGCATCTCGACCTGCCTCCCGTTGTCCTCGGACGATATGGAAACGACAAGAACAAGCGAACAATCCTGGTCTACGGCCACTACGATGTCCAGCCTGCGGAGAAGAGCGACGGATGGGCAACCGAGCCTTTTGAGCTCACGGTCGACGACAAGGGCCGCATGTTCGGTCGTGGCTCAACCGACGACAAGGGACCTGTCCTGGGCTGGCTCAACGCCATTGAGGCCCACCAGAAGGCTGGCGTTGATTTCCCCGTCAACCTGTTGATGTGCTTTGAGGGTATGGAGGAGTATGGATCCGAGGGTCTTGATGATCTGATCAAGGAGGAGGCCAAGAAGTTCTTCGCCGATGCCGATGCCGTCTGCATTTCGGACAACTACTGGCTCGGAACTGAGAAGCCCTGCTTGACCTATGGTCTCCGAGGCTGCAACTACTACTCCATCGAGGTTTCTGGCCCCGGTGCCGACTTGCACAGCGGTGTTTTCGGTGGACAGGCCCACGAACCCATGACCGATCTCGTTGCCGTCATGGGCTCCCTTGTTGACTCCAAGGGCAACATCCTGATCCCTGGTATCTCGGAGCAGGTTGCCCCCGTCACTGCTGATGAGGAGAAGCTCTACGAAAGCATTGCCTTCACCATGGAGAACCTGCATGAGTCTCTGGGCAGCACCACCACCATCCACGAGGAGACCAAGCCCACTCTGATGGCTCGCTGGAGATACCCCTCGCTCTCTCTCCACGGTATCGAGGGTGCTTTCTCTGCCCCTGGCGCCAAGACTGTCATTCCTGCCAAGGTCGTTGGCAAGTTCTCTATCCGAACTGTCCCCGACATGGACATTGAGACGACCAACAAGGTTGTCTACAAGTATGTCGAGGAGCAATTTGCCAAGCTTGGCAGCAAGAACAGCATGAAGGTTTATGCCCAGCACACCGGAAAGTGGTGGGTTGCCTCACCAAAGCACTGGAACTTTTCCGCCGCTGCCAAGGCTGTTGAGCGTGTCTGGGGCGTCGAGCCTGACTTCACCCGTGAGGGTGGAAGGTGAGTTGTCTTTTTTATTATCCCTTCTATATACTACCAAATACTAACATGATCCTGCAGTATCCCTGTCACCCTTACCTTTGAGGAGGCCACTGGCAAGAACGTCCTGCTGCTTCCCATGGGAAGCTCAACAGATGGCGCTCATTCCATTAACGAGAAGCTTGACAAGCGCAACTACATTGAGGGCATCAAGCTGTTGGGTGCTTACCTGCACTACGTCGCCGAGGAGCCCCAGAACTAATTTGAGAGGGCATGAATGAACGAATAAATAAATCAAGATATCAAGATACATTGGAAGCAAAAGCGTGTACGTTACGAAATCATAGGACATTGATACCGGACATGAAAAATCGTAGTGTATCAAATGTGAAAACTTGTCGCCTCTCCATACCTACGTCATACACAGCATTCTCTATATGCGTTTCTTCGCACTACATCTTGTTCCAGAGGCTCCAAAAGCTGGAAGAGGCAGTGACCGATGTTGTCAACGAAAATCTACCCAGAATGAAGCCATATCTAGGCATATACATATGTCTAGGCGCATTAATACCAATCAGATATTCTGCCTGTAAATACTTGAACAATCTCGATCGGGCTTCAATCTCGTGTTAGTGCCCCCCCCCATCCGTGCGGCCGCGGCTTCCGGCTAGCGGCCCAATTAGTGGACAATCGAGCATGGATGGATCACTGGGCTTTGATTGATTGATCGATCGACTGGTAGCAAGTCAGAGACAAGTACCGACGCTGCGGCCGGCCGCTAATCACCAAAGGGCATTTTGACGCCCCATGACCCTCGATCGGACGGGCGGGAGGTTCAAAAGCTCACGCAGGAGACTATTCGTTGCTCTATCAAAGCTGTGTGATTTGCGAGATAATACGTGCAGAGATGAAGTTACATGGTGCTTCAGCAAGAGCATGCCGATACTTTGTTAGACCTATAGTAAAAGCTGATGGCTGTCGGGGAGATGAATAACAGCGGACAGACACTGACGTATGATTCCGATGTTGGCCGGTTGGGCACCATTGAACCTAATCGCTTCGCCGGTGCAAGAGAAAAGATGGAATCCCTTGGCCGTGCTAAAAGAGAGACTTGTCTGCGGGGTTAGTGGTTGATCAATCACATCAACAGCGGTACTTGTCAGATACTTGCACATAAACGAGCAGCAGGTGAGCTCCCAACGCAAAGAGAGTTTGGGCGGTGTCGGCGGTTAGTCGAGCCGTCAGATCAGTGGAAGCTCTGCAGCAGCACCTCATCCAAGGCCAAGCTTCCCGTCCTCATTTTTTGTGCTCTCATCGTTTCTTCAACTAAACATCTCGTCTTTTCTGCCTTCGCGGACATCCATATTGCTTGCTCTATGGCGGGCGGCATCTGGGAGGCCTTCTTTTTTGAAGACGACATTCGGGCCATGGTGCGAGAGAGCGGCATCTCGGCGACCAAGCCGATATTCCCCAGCTATCTTCTGCCGAGCTTCAAGTTTGCATTTCCTGGGCGTCGCCGCCACTCTGCATCGTCCACATCGTCCACCGGGTCGGAGCCATCTAGTAGCCGTAGCGATGACGCTTCGTCGGCAGTGACTACGCCAAACGGCTCTCCCCCAAACGGTGATTCAGCATTCAACAACCTGAAAAGCACAGCAGAGCCTCGACGTATCTCGCGGACAGCGGCAGATACGCTGCGCTGCTCGAGTTGTGCTACGGACATAGCTTTTACGTCTCAAATTATTTCCAAGGGGTTTACAGGCCGCTACGGCCGGGCGTATCTCATCGCCCCTCCGCCGGCAGACTCGTCGCTGCTGAATATCCGCATTGGCAAGAACGAGAACAGACAGCTTGTCACGGGATGGCACGTGGTGGCGGACATTTGCTGCGGGATATGCTCGCGCAAGCTCGGCTGGAAGTACGTGGACGCCAAGGAAGAATCGCAAAAGTACAAGGTGGGCAAGTTCATCCTGGAGACGGAACGGGTGGTGACACATCGGAGCTGGGAAGACACCACCATTTCCGAGGGCCAGGAGGAGCTCATGTACGAAACGGAACAAAACGAAGACACGGCGAAAAAAGACGATGATGACACCAAGATTGAGTTTGACTCTTCGGATGAGGATGAGTGTGAGGCTGTCTTTGCTGGCCTTTGGGATGCGGAAACCGCTGCGAAGCGCAGGAATCGCCTGGCGGCCAGACCGAGGGCAGCTCAGCAGCAGGGCGAATGAGTTTCGCTGGGGCGCTGAAATTATTATTCATGAGATACCATTGTTGGCGTTTTTTTTTGCATGGACATTTGTAAAGAGGAATACCCCGAACAGCAGTTCTGTCTTTCGTTTATCGCACTTTGACTCTTGTTGGTTCTACAAAGATGCTCTGATAGTCTACGAAGCATTAATACTATGACGCAAGATGATCTTTGTGTGCGTCTTGTGAGCAGCAAGAGCCCTTCTCCAGAGCGGTTGACCGCAGATGTTTTAGGAGTCTTTTCGGCCATGATACTTGGTGCTATATCCTTGGTGCTGAATAGGCGTTCCCTTCCTTTGAGACTGTGGACTAATACTACTGCTAGGCAGAGTCGGTGGAACGATCGGACCATCTGTATTTGACGTCTCCTTCGGGGAACTAGCAATAGTACCTGTACGTCGGTAATGAGGTTACAGTGGTGAGATGGAATCTACCTATTGATTTCCCCATTACTTCCTGACTGTACACCATCTATCCGCGTGTACCAAGGTAGGCTGTCATACATTGGGCACTTATTTCTTGAACATCATGTGTAACCGGACATGATGAGCTGACAACATGAAGACGCCTACATGTACAGGTACGACGCGCAGTCGGTGTAGATGTAGGCTGATGTGTCATGAGCCCAAGCTGGCCCAAGGGCAAGATTTGGCGGCAACATTCGAGCATAGGAGGCCATCACCAGATGCAAGGGGGCTGATGCCAGGCGTGATGCGCTGTACGAGTGCGCCGTAAGCATAACAGGTAACAGCCCGTCCGGTGCGAAGTAGACAGTACTTGTGAGGCTCGTGTTTTCAGCTTCATCCCCCCTTTTCTCCCTTTTTGGTCTTGGAATCCTTGTGCGAAGGATGGGGGAACGCAAGTCCGGTGCAAGCCCCTGAGCGGGATGCCGTGGGAGCACCAGTACACTACTAAAATAAACATACTAAGTCGTCCAGTTTATAAGGAGTACATGTAATTATATATGTCACTCGCTCTCCGCCCGTGCACTTACATAGTAGGTACGCACGAAAGAACCAATGCTCTCAGCGTTCGGTCGTTTCCTCGGCAGTCCATCGGTCGGTTCCATGAGATTTAGCTCTGCTGTAATCATGTTGTGCTGCCGCAAACGGTGGACCGCTGTGGGTAGATTTGGGACGTTCTAGCGGGCTTCAGCGCGGCCATGAATGGCAATTTACGGAGATGTCGAGGTCATCAATCCCGGCAGTACCGCTGACCTGTTCTGTACTGTAATTGCCCGCTGAGGAGGGGGGACTCTTGGGGCTTGCGAGCCCTGTAACTTCGTCACTGGCGAAAGGGGGCACCGGCCTGTAGGGGCCGAAACGTGGGGGCTCCAGCTGTCGATGTCACTATCAGCGGGCCCTTGTTGGCCGGCAGGGCGACCATGCGTCATATCGTCACTTTTCGAATGACTTGTTTGTGAAAGTACTCGTACACGCATCCCGTGCAGGTGCCACAGTGGGGTGGGCGGTGAACGAATTGAGTTGAGCAGCAAGCAGCTCAAACCCACAGCTGCGTAACGGGTTTGGCAGCAGCGTCGGGTTGATGCAACCGCCAACATCCTCTGCCCTTTTTCCCCTCCGTCGATCAAGGTCTCTTCGACATCTGTCCTTCGCCCAGTTGTATCATTATTACAGTCCATCGTTTGCAACCTACCCGATCTCCCCATCGACGATACCTACAGCTACTTTGCAGGCGCGCCAGTTCCCGCCCTGCCGCTGCGTACCGGTACGTAGCAGCTTCGCCCCTTGGCCGCACCGGATTTCTCCCCCGCAGGGTCCATGCAAGCTTGTACTCGTAGTGGTGGTCATTGCAATACCTGGAAAGGTGGTAACGGAGATGGGAGTTGGGGAGACTCGCCCACGCTCGTGACCCCCCTGATGCGATGCGAGCCCGGGTAGCCTGTACTTTACATTCCTGTTTGCTGACTTCTCCAGACCCGGGCCACCAGTGTCACCTCCAGAGCCCTGACAGTTATTTATCATCCCCCGGGACTGTTGGACCAGAGCTGCTGCGCTTCTCCGGCCCTTTCTTCTACTGGTCCATCGCGACACCACCACTGCTGTAATCGATACCCTCCGATAGATTTGCATCATCACAGCCAAGCCAATCCAGCCGACTCGATAGACGTTCAGAATATACGTATTCCATATGCAAGGCACTTCCGGCCACCGCTCTCGCGGTTCTGAGGAGTACGGGGTGTACGATGATGCAAAGACGTACTATGCTTCCGAGGAGCGCCACAGTAACCGCTATGGAGTCCGAACGCGAACCTACTCGCAGGTAGGTGCTTAATTGATAGCAGAGGAGGAACAAGACAATACTAATGGGACTTGCTACAGAATAGCTTGGTGAAGCAGTTGGAGAGGATGGGGGCACAGGAGCCGTTCCGACGTGGAAGCCACGGTTAGTCCTCTCTTCCAATTTCAACAGAGAGGTGGAATGTGCAAGATTTTTAACCATAGCTATGTAGATGAGACCACCATGGAGACGGGTCGCCGATTTCTCGTTCAGGTTGATGCCACACTGGAAATCCTGAAGAACCAGGAGGACACTGACGGAAACATGCAAATCACGATTGAGGATAATGGCCCCAAAGTCATTTCTCTGAGAACAGCTGCCTCGGCTGGCCACAACCGATTCGAAGTCCGAGGAACTTACATGCTGTCTAATCTCCTGCAGGAGTTGACATTAGCCAAGGAGTATGGCCGCAAGCAAATCATTCTTGATGAAGGTCGCTTGAACGAGAACCCTGTTGATCGTTTGTCCCGCTTGATCCGAGATCATTTCTGGGATGGACTTACCAGGCGAATCGACGCATCTAGTATTGAGATTGCGGCTCGTGACCCCAAGGACTGGACAGATGACCCTCGTCCGAGAATCTATGTCCCAATTGGAGCTCCGGAGCAGTATGAGTATTATCAAAAGGTTGCTGCCGACAGACCAGAGCTCCGTCTTGATGTCCAGCAACTGCCGGAGAAGATCACGCCAGAGTTGATCCGCGATATGAACGACAAGCCGGGTCTGCTGGCTGTAGCTGTGGAGAAGGTGGAAGAGGAAGATGAACTAGGCAACAAGACGACAAGCTTAAAGGGACTTCCCTTTGTCGTCCCCGGTGGCCGCTTCAATGAGCTTTATGGCTGGGACAGCTACATGGAATCTCTCGGCCTGTTGATCCATGAAAGGGTCGACCTAGCCAAGTCCATGGTGCTCAACTTCTGCTTCTGCATCGAGCACTATGGCAAGATTCTCAATGCCACTCGGTCCTACTATCTTGGCCGATCTCAGCCTCCCTTCCTGACGGACATGGCTCTTCGAGTATATGAGAAGATTAAGCATGAGCCGGATTCCAAGGAGTTTTTGAGACGAGCCATCCTCGCCGCCATCAAGGAGTATCACAGTGTCTGGACCAGCGAACCTCGGCTAGACCCGGTGACGGGCCTCTCGAGGTACCGACCAGAGGGTCTAGGAGTGCCTCCCGAAACGGAGGCCACCCACTTCGTCCACATCTTGAAGCCCTACATTGAGAAGCACAAGATGGAGTTTGAGGAGTTCGTCCGAGCTTACAACTATGGCGAGATCAAGGAGCCTGAGCTTGACGAGTACTTTTTGCACGATCGTGCAGTCCGCGAATCTGGCCATGACACATCGTACCGTCTCGAGGGCGTCTGCGCTGACCTTGCCACTATCGACCTCAACTCTCTATTGTTCAAGTATGAAACGGATATCGGACGGACCATTCGAAGCCTCTTTGGCGACAAGTTGGTCATTCCAGCTGAATTCTGCCAGGGAACGCCATACCAGCCCGGCGAGTCCGTGTCTTCGGCGGTCTGGGACCGACGCGCCAAGCGGAGAAAGTTGACAATGGACAAGCTGATGTGGAACGAAGAGGAGGGCATGTTCTTTGACTACGACACAGCCAAGAGACAGAGATGCACGTATGAGACTGCCACGACCTTGTGGGCGCTCTGGGCTGGAATTGCAACGCCCAAGCAGGCAGCCGATTTGGTGAAGAAGGGCCTGCCCAGGTTCGAGATGTTTGGTGGTGTGGTGGCTGGAACGGAGAAGTCTCGGGGTGCGATTGGATTGGAACGCCCCAACCGGCAGTGGGATTACCCATATGGCTGGGCTCCGCAGCAGATGCTGGCCTGGACTGGACTGCTTCGGTACAGCTTCACCGAAGAAGCTGAGCGCCTCGCCTATAAATGGCTCTTCATGATCACCAAGGCGTTTGTCGATTTCAATGGAGTAGTGGTTGAAAAGTACGACGTCACGCGTCCGGTCGACCCTCATCGCGTTGACGCCGAGTATGGAAACCAAGGCCTGGACTTCAAGGGCGTTGCAAAGGAAGGGTAAGTCTCGTGCACTCCCTGCCGCCGTGTGAGCACGGCATGTATGCTATCGTGGGATGCTAACGTAAACGCGCAATAGGTTCGGATGGGTCAATGCCAGTTACGTTTACGGACTCCAGATTGTGAATGCGCATATGCGACGAGCACTGGGAACGTTGACCCCGTACGAAACGTTTATCAGGGCAATTGAGCTGAACAATGAACGTGCCTTGGCCGGCCTGGCCCTGACGTGACATTGTTGATTCGGAGACCAATACCGAAGCGGTGGCTGTCCCGAGACGATACGATGAGCGGCTAGAAGAAGAATGTCACCCAGTACGCCGCCAAGGCTGAAAGGGGAATATGAAGAAACTGGAGACAGATCGACTTAGAAAATGTCGTGAGAGCTGTTCTGGCGGTCCATGAGTCAGCAAAAATGCAGGTCAACAGAAACGCATAAGAAAGTAAAAACAGAAAGCAAGCAATAAAATGATGTTGTTTGAAACGCTCTTGTCCGACCAACCTGTAGATACTCGTTGATAGTAGCTAGGTAATTACCCCTATAGAAATCAAGAATACTTCATGAGGGGTGGTCATCATGCAGCTCATTCGCGTGCGTGTAAATGCAATCCCATGTGATTATGAGTTTGATAGGTTCTTGTAGTAGGATGGATGATAGATAGCTGGGCTGTGTAAACTCGAGGGGTAGGAGTCATATTGGCCATCAATTGCACCAGCCTGCGGATTGCTGGTGCAACACTCACGGTTGATTATTTTACCGAGCCAGCTCCGAGTCTTTTCGATTGCTCCATAACCATACAATGCAGATGCAGTCACCATGCCTACCTAGACTTGGAGCCACTAGGTTGAAGACACACGATCGAACATTCACATTTATCATCAACGGATGAAGACCGGTCTTGCCATTTATGAATATTATTCTATTGAGAGCCAGATGCATATAGTATTTGCTCTCTATCCCACTGCGCACCTCTTTACACGGATAAGCACTTATCAGCTGGAGCATCTCCCTTGATTGTACAGTAGAATCTTGATGCGTCACTTCACATGCAAAAGAGTTCCGGTGGGCCGTGGGGAAAGTGGATTGGCTGGCGCATTGCCGATTTGAGCGTGCTGTGGAGAGGGTTCGCCACTTAAAACCGGAAAGAAGGTACTACCGGACGGCGCAGGTTTGAGCAGGAGAGGACGTCGTTGAGAGGGAAGGAAGGAAAGAAGGGAAAGAAAGAAAAAAAAATAAAGGAAAGAGAGAGGCAGGAGATAGAACTATCTATAATTTTGTATCAGTTCAATTTTCATTCTCTGCATTCTCTAGACTTCTCAAGTTCACAGCACCGGCTGGAACTATCCAGCTGTTATACACAGACTACGGACACATGGAGGCCACACGACAACGCGGGGCCGACGGCTGACTTCTCTCGGCATCTCGGCCAATGGCGGTTAACCCACTTCCTTCGACATTGAAGCTCCCTTTGAGCCGAGCTGGAGCCGCACCGCATCTGGACTCTTGCCAGCGCCTGTGGCTTTCCCGCTTAAACAGCACTGAAGCTCGGTCACGTCACGCTGTCTAAGCTGCAAGGGGGGCTGGCATATGCGTGGGCTGCCCTCTCGAGTGCCGAGCTTCAAGTCCCCAGGCCTCGTCTAAGTGGCTGGACCTCGCTGAAGTGTCGGGCCATTCCGGCGCTCAGAAGGCGAGGTGGAGTGGCAGCCGTGGGAGTCAGACTCCAAGATCCGAGGTGATACTGCAATGGGGGAAAGGGAGAGACAGCTGCTGTGGCTGGATTCGGAGCCATGACTGGACGCCGCGTTTGTATGGGTTGTGAGAGCACGGGTCGAGGCCTGTGACTCGGCTCAAACTTTAACTTCTTGCTGTTCCTCCTCCTCTTTTATCCTTCTTCTACATCATTTTTCCTCATTTGAAGCAACTTTGGTTGTGTGATTAGTCTTCTGGATCTCCTTGTTTCTTCATCCTCTATTCAATTGACTTGATTCACTCTTTTGTCTAACAGGCAGTGACCACTTGCATCATTCATCATGGCTTCCAACAACATGGTGACGCTGGCTGTGAATCCAGACAAAGAAGACGACCTCTTCCTCCAAGAAGTCCAGCAGGTCAAAGATTGGTGGCGCGATTCACGATGGAGGCACACCAAGCGTCCCTTCACTGCTGAGCAGATCGTTTCTAAGAGAGGCCATCTGAAAATTGAGTATCCCAGCAATGCCCAGGCCAAGAAGCTATGGAACATCCTGGAGAACCGTTTCCAGGTGAGTCATTCAAGTCATTTTTGCTATGACGATGTCTCCAAGGAAGCCTCCTAACAAGAAGATGTAGAACAAAGATGCTAGCTATACCTATGGCTGCTTAGAGCCTACAATGGTCACTCAGATGGCCAAGTACCTCGACACCGTCTATGTCTCTGGCTGGCAGTCGTCTTCAACCGCCTCTGCGTCAGACGAGCCCGGCCCTGACTTGGCAGACTACCCATACGTAAGACTCTCCATCATTGGATGTGTATACCAGAAACATCTTGGCTGATTTCCTTCCTCTTAGACCACTGTGCCCAACAAAGTTGGCCACCTCTTCACGGCCCAGCTCTTCCATGATCGAAAGCAACGCCAGGAACGCTTGAGCACCCCCAAGGCTCAGCGTGCCAATGTGGCCAATATTGACTATCTACGACCCATCATCGCCGATGCCGATACTGGCCATGGCGGTTTAACTGCCGTCATGAAGCTCACCAAGCTCTTTGTTGAGAAGGGTGCTGCTGGTATCCATATCGAGGACCAGGCTCCTGGCACTAAGAAGTGCGGCCACATGGCCGGCAAGGTTCTCGTCCCCATTAGCGAGCACATCAATCGTCTGGTTGCCATTCGTGCGCAAGCCGATATCATGGGCTCTGACCTGATTGCCGTCGCCCGTACCGATGCCGAGGCTGCAACTCTCATCACCACCACAATTGATCCTCGTGACCATGCCTTCATCCTCGGCTCTACCAACCCCAACTTGCAACCTTTGAACGACCTTATGATCGCCGCCGAGCAGAGCGGAAAGTCTGGTGATGAGCTTCAGCGCATTGAGGACGAGTGGATTGCCTCTGCTGGCCTAAAACGATTCGATGACGCTGTTGTTGCCGCCATTGAGGCCAGCTCTGGTCCCAACGCAGCCAAGGTCAAGAGTGACTACCTTGCCCGCGCCAAGGGCAAGAGTAACGCTGAGTCTCGTGCTCTCGCCAAGAGCATACTTGGCAAGGACGTCTTCTTCGACTGGGAGGCTCCCCGAACCCGAGAGGGTTACTACCGCCTGAAGGGTGGCTGCGACTGCGCCATCAACCGTGCCATTGCTTATGGTCCCTTCTGTGATGCTGTCTGGATGGAGAGCAAGCTTCCCGATTATGCTCAAGCCAAGGAGTTTGCCGACGGTGTACACGCTGTTTGGCCTGAGAAGAAGTAATTCTACCCTCTCCCTCCTCCCCCTTTGCTATAACTCTAGGTTGTTTATCTAACAAATATGCAAATAGGCTCGCATACAACCTCTCGCCTTCTTTCAACTGGAAGACTGCCATGCCTCGTGACGAGCAGGAGACTTACATCCGTCGACTTGCAAGCCTGGGCTACTGCTGGCAGTTCATCACTCTTGCTGGTCTGCACACGACCGCGCTCATCAGCGACCAGTTTGCCCGCGCATACGCCTCCGTTGGCATGCGCGCGTATGGTGAGCTCGTCCAGGAGCCCGAGATGGAGCAGGGCGTCGACGTTGTCAAGCACCAGAAGTGGAGCGGAGCCAATTACGTCGATGAGCTGCAAAAGATGGTGACTGGCGGAGTGAGCTCCACGGCGGCCATGGGTAAAGGAGTTACTGAGGACCAATTCCATTAAGGGCCAGACACTCATTGTCTATCATCTCATTCCCTCAAAACCCTTTCCGCCAATCTTTATACCCTGTTCCAGAGCATGAGAGGAGTACATTGGTTTTACTATAGTTTCTTGGATAATAACGTAACGTCACTTGATTTGGGATTAAAAAGATTGACCGCCGCAGAAACAGAATTGAAAAAAAAAATCTTACACATTAAAAATATGTACTTGTAGTCAATACTGTTTCCCATAGATTCAGCAATGCAAACGGCTTTGAAAAAAAGACCCTTGAACCGCAGTCAGCATGCTATTGGCGTTGGAACGTTGATTCATCATCGTCGAAACACCAGCCACCACCGATCCGTCCTCGCTCCCCATGGCGCGGACAATAAATGCTGCGCAACCCAGTCTAACCATTGACGCCCACCCAGAATATCACGGACGTTTGAGGCAAAAACCAAAAGGAAGAAGAAAATGTTTAGCAAACAAGAGGTGTCTGTAAACAGGAGCATCAATGTGTGATTCCTAATGCCGCAAGTCCCCTCCCCCAGAAAACGTTCTCCCCCGAGATGGAAAAAGAAAAAGGAAGTTAACGAAAAAGCTCGGCAGCATAGGTAAAAGGGGGCAACGAGCATTTTTAGAGACCACGCGCACGCCGTTATCCTCTCCATTCTCTCTGGAACACGGCCGAAGCACCCTCAAAGACACCAGCCAGCCAGGTAATACCCCACCGACGAAAGTTGTTCAAAACCGCAGCGATCCTGGGCCGAGCCTAGTCAGCCTCGGCTAGCTGCATGATCAACTTGGCCGCCCGATCCAAGAAGGGGAACGGGCTGGTGACCTCCTTCTCCTCGAGCAGCCTTCCGTCCTGGGTCTCGTAGCCCGAGCACTTGAAGTCCACAAGATAGACTCCCTGTTCCATCTCATAGATTTGAATGTCCATGTGCAGGGCGACAAAGTCCTTACGTGAAGTCGGGTCTTCGGGGGAGTAGACGTGGAAGCTGTCTGGCGACCCGCTCTTCATTTCAGAGTCTTGTCGGCGTTCTGCCTCTCTTTGGATATCTAATCATTGGTTTCAATTCGTTAGAATTACAGATTCTTCAAGATTGAGTTGCATGGCGAGTTGAAAGTTCACTCAAAGACTTACCCGACGATGGCCATCTGACTTGGATATGCCACGGGTCCGCAGGCAGTTTATACTTCTTAGTAGGATCAGTGTCATTTAACTTGCGTGCCAAAGGAACGCCGTTTGCAAAGCTGCTATCACGACTTGTAGCGTCATCGCCCCCTCTGCCGTGCGCCTCGTCGTAACCCTCATCGCGAAGATGAGATGCACCGAGCTTATGGAGGGCTTTGTGGATACAGAGAAGGGCCTCCCATGGCGCATTACGAGACCGGATGCCAAATTGCCAGCGCACAGGCTTGGGCTTTTTGGCGGGTGTAGTAATTGGTGTCATTCCCTGTGGGCGTTTACTAGATTCGTCCAGGCGTAGAGCATTGCGTGCGTGAGGATTTAGACGACGTGCTGCCTCTTCCTTCTCGGCCTCGGTTCGAGTAGCGGGTAGCTCATCGTTAATAGCTATAGCTAGGGGTAGAGGGTCGTGATCGGTTCCGTTCTTTTCCCTTTCCATGTAGTCTTTGTGATAGGCGGGGAGACTGCTGGGCAGGATGCCGACCTTGTTGACATATGGACGAGGGGATGTGCCTCCGGGTGAAATAGCGGATCGTGTAGAAGATATGCTCATCATAGGACTGCCTTCCTCACCAGTGAGGCCAGATTCTGGATCTGGAAGGCAGTTAGTATCCAGCTGGCTTGGTTACAGACGAGCGGCAGGTTAGTGGGAAGTGGAGGATATGGACTCACTGTTTGCTAGCATAAGCTTGTTTTCTCGGACAATCATGTAGGCATCCTTGATTGCTGAGGGCTCCTCAGATTGGAGAGCCTCCTCGACATCGTCTTTGCCATAACCCATGGTTTTGCTAATCTTTTCCGTGACCTCATTGTGGAGCTTCTCTTGCACCTTTTCGGGAGCATTGGGCGCAATATCGCTCTTCTGGATTGCTTTGTTAGGATCAACACCGGTATGGAAGAACTCCTCGACGGGAGGCTGCAAGTACGTAGGCAAGTCGGTGTTGAACCACGGGTCAGCCCTAATCTCGTCAATGGTCATTCGCTGGACGGGATTGACAACCAGCATGCCCTTGATCAAGGCGGCGGCACCAGCCGGCATCCATTGGGGCATGCTATAGGTGCCCCTGGCGATTTTGGCAAAAAGGCTAGGGATGTGCTCATCATCAAAGGGCAGCCTTCCGACAAGCAGGACGTAGAGAATAACGCCGCAACTCCACACGTCCACTTCGGAGCCGGCATAGAGCTTTCCACCGATGACCTCAGGGGCAGCATAGTTGGGGCTGCCGCAGCTCGTCTTGAGGAAGTTGCCGTCGGTCATGATGTTGCTGAGACCGAAATCGGCAATCTTGACATTGAGGTTCTCATCCAGTAACAGATTTTCGGGTTTGAGATCACGGTGGACAATCTTGTGGCGATGGCAGTACTCGACAGCGCATATCATCTGCTGGAAGAAACGGCGTGCCTCTGCCTCCTTCATGCGGCCGTTCTGGACAATATAATCAAACAGCTCGCCACCGGCATACTCAAGCACCATGATGATTTCGGCCGGGGTCTTAATGACGGTATACCTAGTCGACGACACGCAGGTTAGCATTAGCAAGAATTGAAGGGCCGGGGGGAGGAAGTGGCATACAGCTTGATGATGTGCGGGTGGCGGAGCAGCTGGAGATACTCAATCTCACGCTCGACTCGGCCGGCCATGTCGCGGCTGATGAGCTTCTTGCGGGTGATGATCTTGAGAGCTACCTGCTGACCGGTGCCATTGTGGATGGCCAGGCGAACCTTGCCAAAGGAGCCCTCGCCCAGCGTGCGGATGACGGTGTAGGCGCCGATGCGCTGCTCGGCCCGGGACTTCTTCTCCTGCGGCTGCTGATCGGTCCTCGCGATGTTCTTGGGCGCCGTCGCGACATCTTCCTGCGGAGGCTGCGGCTGGTGCCGGCGGACGTGGGTGGACGACATGGAGATGGTCAGCTCCTCATCCTCGAAGCCTCGGGGGGCCATGGCGGGCAGACGGGAGGAGCACAGGCTAGGCGCTCGCTGGGGGTGTTTATAGGCGCTCAAGCTGGTCAAGGGTCCGGTAAGGATGATGGATATTTGTGTTTGGTGTCAAGCAACGCTCAGATGCGCGGTCAATCAATCAAAGCCAGACGTGGAGAATGACTGGCGCTGGCTTTGGCAATGGTGGAGCGAGAGTTCTACCTTGTCTACGTCTGGTCGAGATGGAGGGGTAACGTCACTCTAGTACCCAGTCCGGAAAATTACAGGTCGCAGGCCAGCCGTGGGACAGGCGCTAGGGGGTGTGCGGGCTCCACTGCGAAGGAGAATTAGCGGACAAAAGCTGCCAAGGCTGGAGCAGTTACAGGGCGCTGTTGTAGAGGCTTCGGGGCTGCTCGCTTCAATGGAGCGCTGTCAACACGCCGCCACCGTAGCGTAGCCGGGCTGAGGAACTGCTGAAACTTCAATACGACGGACATGCGCCATGTTTCTCATTCTCAGCTGGGCAGAGCTGCCCGCTGTGATGAATGGGTTGAATCATTGAATCATGGAATTCAATGGAATGCCGCAGTGTTCCAGCTCAGAGTTGCAGGTTTTGACAGCAGGGTACATTCAATGGTACTGTGAGAACTTGGGACGAGATGCAAGCAGCGAATACATGTACTTGGTTGTACCCAGTAGGTATTAAAATGGCGCAGAGATGAAGGAGCCAGACATCAAATCGCAATCTGCTCAAGACAAGAACAAAATCGAGCCATTGAAACACCATGGATGGCTTTTCCGTCTACGTGTAGTCAGCTCCATCACATGCTGTCAACACCATTTATTTGTAACAGCAGCCTCGCCCGCTGACAGCTTCCATCAGCATTAGCCTGAGACCTGCATGAGATGTATCGCATTCCTGCCACTGCCATGCGCTCTGATTGGACCTCCCAAGCCCAGTTGTTTAGGGCGAGCCGAGACGGATGGGATGAGTTCACGTCTCTGATAAACTCCATCATCATTGCGTTGCCACAACGTGCCGTCCCGTTTTTGACTTTCACTCGCTCCTCGCCACGATGGCTCCAAAGCTCCTCGTCATTAAACTTAAACGGGCTTGATTTGAGGCAGTATGAGGCTGTGGACAGTCCATGTATCAAAGCAAAAAAGAATGCTTTTGTAGACTACTTTCCTTGCAACGTAAGAGCTAGAAGAAAAAAAAATGGTCATACAAAAGTATGAGCAAAAAACGAGGTTCCTGCGTGAATCGAACACGCGACCTAGAGATGACTGCGCGAAACTGCAATCTCTCGCTCTAAACCACTGAGCTAAGGAACCGGTCGGAAGCCGGTTGATCCGGTGTGGCGAAGGGGAGATTTATTTTGTCTTATAAAGGTCTATTATTCTTTCCGATCGATGCCGTTCCGTGATCGACGCACCGCTGCCGGTGAGGGCCGCAATCTCTACCCTGGAGCAAATACTATTTTATACGTGATTGCAAAATTTCAGAACAATCCATAGCAAATCGCTCAGAAAACAGATAATGGAGCTTATCTTGGCAAAGACCTAGTATGAATGGGACAAGAAATGAGAATACAAGCATATGCAACTTGACGATGCATTAAGTAGTTAAGTATATCGTGATCGACTATTACGGACGAAATCATATTGTTATCGGAACTTCTTGTGGCTGCTTTATGATGCATGTATAACACTCCGAATAATTGCATATGCAAAAAGATTGACGAAAAATGTTATGTCAGTTGACAGATCCAAATAGAAAGCTCAAGATGAATCTCCATACAATTGCGACCTCAAGTTCAGCAAACCGGGCTGCCTCGGGCCTGAATCCGCTTTCCCAGAAGCCGCTTAAACGGGGCGGACTTTAATCCAAGATGATTTAGTAGCTCCTGCCCTCCACAGTGTCAGTGCTAATACTGTTCTATCAGCCACTTAAACCATCTCCGCGCTCATTCGTTATGATTCCTCGAGAAATTCCATTTTGGCTCTTCTATTCACAAAAGGGGAAAAAAAAGACTTGTTACCATATATCGCCTAAAAGGAGGAACAAAGTCTAGGCCATGGGTCCTCTGGATTGAGAAACTGAAACTTTTGTTCTTTCTTCGCATTTCGCATCGCTTCGCGACAACCTACCCGGCAATGGCAGACGCGAAAGAGAGGCAATCTTCTGAGACATCCTTTTTCACACTCACCAACCTCATTTAAACTCAAAATTGGCCTTGTTTAATTCAGTCCTTGTTTCACGCCTAATCAAAGTGGTCAACAATGAGCGAATCCGCTGAAAATGCGGACTCTGCGCGAGGTGGCCTCGCATGTCAGAATTGCAGACGGAGGAAGAGAAAGGTTGGTTATTCTCCAGCTCACCCATCTGTCTCTGTATAATTGATAGCTAATATTTGGTAGTGCGATCGTCAAGTCCCGCGTTGCGGTTCGTGTATAAGACGAGGCCTGGACTGCGTCATGCAAGTCATCAAGAGCATTGATGGACAAGAAGGGTCAGTATCACATCTCATTACTAGGTTACCGCAATGCCTAATTCGATCATACAGAGCTGTCCAAAGTCTTGAAAAGGAAATATCGAACCTCGAAGCTCAGCTATCACGGCTACAGACCACTGCACTAGCACTCCATTCAGCACCTGCCGTCCTCCAACAGCATATTAACCCAACTCCTGTGCCATTTGAAGCTTCCGTCTCATCGATTGATACTAGGGAGCAATCTATAGACACTGTTGATTTGGATGTTCTCAGAGAAGTTGAGACTGTGTCGCTTTATCGCGGCGAACTCTATAGCCTGCAAAAGATGACTCGCAGGGCACTCCGACTAGCAAATTGCGATCCTCGTGGTATACTTGATCTCACTCCGAAGAAGAGCCTATTAGCATCATATGATGCCTCTATTTACTCAAAACCTAACGGCATGGGCGACTATCTGGACTACGACAATGCAGTCTATTATGCCAGCAAATATTTCTCTTATATCCATCCGACACTCCCGATTGTCTCTGAAGCTGTAGTTCAGAGCATACTCAACAAAGTCACGGTCGGCAGCCAAAGCAATCTTGGGGACCGCGTCATGTTCTATCTCATCATTTCCATTGGGGCCATTCTCCCAATAGAGTCGTCAGCTGCCTTTGACACCCGCAACTCGGCCGATTATTTTATACGCGCCATGGAAATCCAGTACTCTTACGACGAATCAGCCACCACAGCACAAATTCTACTCCTCCTCGCCATTTATTCACTCTTCGACCCCGGTACAGGCAGCTCGTGGCACTTGGTGGACCTTGTCACGCAAGCTTGTATTGTTATGGGATATCATCAACTACAGCCTGAACCAAGAGGAACCACAGCGGCAGATGGAGATGGAGTGAAGCTCTTTCAGGCAGCTTACGTACTTGACTTGTAAGACAATTCGCATCCAATGTGCAGTATCCAGACTAACCATATCTTTGCGTGGTGAACCAGCTCTATTAGCTCCGCATTAGGACTGCCAATGAGCATCCAAAATCGCGACATTTCCTCCGACTGGGAAGCATGCATAGTGAAACCTCCGGATATCTGTACATCTGAGTCCGAAGGTTTAACCCTAGTGGAGACATTTAGCTGGGCATATGAGCTCTGCAGCAGCTTACAGAACGATGGTGCGAGCTATCTATCGTACTATAACGAATACCTACGTCGCAGAATATCGAGCCCTAAAGGAGAGATACCGTTTCTATCAAAGATGTTTGGACTCCATCTCGCAGCTCAGAGCATAAAGAGGTCAGCTGGGACAAGCTCTACGCTTGAAGGCAGAGACAAATTGGTGCAAGATCATCTGGCCGTCCTTCAAAATTCAGTTTCCACGTGGTTCGCTTTGCCGTGGATCACGGGATACAGCATATTCCAGCTTGGACTATTACAACTCTTGTTTTGCGGCGGGCTTCCGCAAAAACAGAGGATAAGCCAAATTTCTCAGACTCTATCCTTGGCTGAGATGATTTTATCGGTTATCAGCACTAGATTTCCGGGTTTATATCCTCACAAAGCGCTTGTGAATAAGGTGCTCACGCAGATGGCAACTTCTGACGTCGATTCCCGGCACGATATCGACTTTCTCGATGGCAGTGATCTGTACGAATTCTGCACGGATGCCCTGATGTCAGTTGGCATGAATACATCCCATGGATGAGATTCTCTCAAATACACACATAATAATTTTATCAACCACATTGTCCATCCTTTTGACAGTGACAGCACTGCTACCGTACCTTTTAAGTCAGCAAGCTGAAATGACCAACTGCCCGCTTTTGGGAAGGCATTCCGGAACGGTGAAGGGACCAAAAAGGAAGAAACAAGGACAAAAATGGAATCCAATGCGTAATCTGGGAATCGAACCCAGGGCTCCCCGACGTTGCTCGGATGGCAACGGAGAATTTTACCACTAAACCAATTACGCGCTTGTTCTTCGTTGTGAGATTGAGTCAAGTTTATAGCTATAGAGCTATCACAAGGGGCAAACTCTTACTTTTCCACGAAGCCACCGCAATTGACTCTCTTAAAAATCTCGAGTTGCAATTTTCCAACGACATCAAGTTTTACACCTCTCCAAACCCTTTTGTTTCATTGTTGTTTGTCTCTTCAGGATCCTCGAGATCGGACGCTGCACAGATTCAACTCTCCACCATAGGTTTCCTAAATAGGCAAGTCTCGGAAAGCCGTCCGCCAGGAGCAATTTTCATGCGGACGCAACTCCGGGAGTTACCCCATAATAGTCCCAGCTGGATCTCGGGAATTCTACGGATTAGCTGCGTTGGCTTGATAGGGGATGGATAGTCTTGGCCATAATCGAATGGAGAAGCTCCAGTTGCCCAATAGAAAGGGAAGTGATAAGGATAGGGCAGAATCCAGAGATGAGAAGCAGACAACACCGGAGTCTTGTATGATTGTCAAGCCTGTTAGTAGATATGGCAAAAAAGATGAACAACGCAAAAAAAGAAATGTCTTGACGAGAGTGGGACTCGAACCCACGCGGATTGCTCCACCAGGAATTGCTGTTAAGGTAGCCTTAACCTGACGCCATAACCAACTCGGCCATCTCGCCCAGATGCTGTGATGTGATGGATTCTGCCGTTGTTCGGAGAGACGTTTCTGGCAACAACA
This sequence comes from Trichoderma afroharzianum, assembly GCA_037893235.1. Taxonomy (NCBI): domain Eukaryota; kingdom Fungi; phylum Ascomycota; class Sordariomycetes; order Hypocreales; family Hypocreaceae; genus Trichoderma; species Trichoderma afroharzianum. The sequence goes on along the minus strand of JBBLXW010000002.1, from coordinate 529,884 downwards.
TCGTCGAACTGTTTTCACTCCGAGCTATTCTTCTTCTCCAAAGTGCTGCAGGGACGGGGGCGTTTGGAACAAAGACGCCACCCGCCACTGATGCCAGGCTTACCGTCTTATGGGTGCCCTTGTCATTTTAGTGGCTTGAAGTGATTAAGCTCGAGGGTCAGCTGCAGCGGCGTAAGTCGGAGCAGCATCGCCAACACCCGCGTTGAACATCTCACTGAAAGGGAATTCTTGCTGATTTCTGCATTGGAGATGCGAGAATCCAATACTATTGGCATCTTCTGAGCATGCCTCGTCAGATTACCAACTTTTCTGGCGCGTGCGCCCGTTGTCGTGCCAAGAAGCTCAAGGTAATAACGAATACAATAAGCTGGTTCAGCCAACAATGCACTCAGCTTCTTTTCTCCGTTTTCGCCCTTTGGGATTAAGTTGCCATTCTAACTAACAAATCTGCACTCAAGTGCGATAAAGATGCTCGAGTCTGCTCCAGCTGTGACCGCGCAAAGACTCCATGCATCGAGATTGATTCGGTCTCGGGGGAGCAATACGAGAGAGGGTGAGTTGGAATCTCGCAGCATATCATGCTATGTAAAAACCGGTAATTGCTCGTGTGCTCATGTATGATTAGATACATTGAAGACCTAAAGGCGCGAGCTGCCTATCTTCGAGCCGCCTATCTTGAAGCTCAAGGCAACAGACCATATGCACAGGCCGTACGGACCAATGACTCGACTCCTCTTGAGCTTCAAGGGCACGGCATCTCGCCAAACGTGAGGTCTATTGCCGGGTCTTCATCCAAAGCTGCAGGAACTCCCAAATTCACCGACGGCAGTATATTTAGGTGAGTCAGCTCAGTATTAAGTATCGAAAGGCTTATAGACTGATAGACTTCGAGTCTTGGACACCTAGTAGCAGCCGCGCTGTCCATGCACTTTTCCCAGGGAACTGGATTCCAAGCAGGATCACTACTACAGCCCCAAACTGATGGGATCGAAATTTCGTTGAGCGACGAGGACAACCTACCGCCTCTGTCGGAGGCCTGTGATCTGACTGATGCCTAGTGAGTTTTTGACATCTCACTCTATTCAATGAGATATGCTCAATCTGCTAATGCATCAACCTCAGTTTTGAGATTGGCTTTCACAGAGTATCTCCTTTCATGAGTAAAAGTCGGGCATATGAGCAGATTGAACGCTTGTATGACAATCGCTCTGCCTCGAGTTCCCCATTGGAAAGAAAAAATGACTTGTATCAGCTATTCATGATTTTTGCTGTTGGGTTACCGTTTTCAAGGCGACCATCATCGGGTAAATCTCCAATTCATTACTATGCTTCCGCTATGCAATATGCCGAAGAAGTCTTGTCACTCACGGATGGCGAGACACAAATACAAAATACCCTGTTGCTTCTTGTTTTTGCTCACCAACACGCTACTGGAAGTGAGTGGCCCTACTAAACATTGTGGGAAACTATATTGACTCATATCCTTCATCTAGTTGGTAGCAGATGGAAACTGGCGAGACAGGCTATGAGGACATGTATTCAGCTCGGATACCATAGAGCTCCGTCCAAGCCGCTAGATGCGGTAACTGAACAAAGGCGCAGACGGCTTTTTTGGTGTTGCTACGTCCAGGAGAGATTCGCTGCATGCGGTTTGGGACGGCCTATAGCAATTGCCGATTATGATATTACTGTTGAGGTGGGCATACTCTAAGACCGGTGGTATTGTATGTATCTTGCGTGCTAAACAGATGAGTTTAGATGCCCGACTACGTCTGTCTAGATGACCTGGAAAAGGGGCTTGACACAAGTATACCGAATGGATCTGAGGTTGCTGTACTCATCCGGCAATCTCAGCTGCGAAGAATATCAACAAAGGTCCGCGAACAGCTCTATGCAAGACGTACAAACGACAGCTTCCAAGCCAAAGCAGAGGCTGCTACTATTCTCTATGCGGAGCTCGAACAGTGGCGCCTCTTACACGAAGAAACAAGCACCATCTCTCATTCTCCTTGTATCTTTCTGACAAAGGAGTACATGGAGGTCAACTTTCATCGAGAGAAGCTCTTTATATTCTCTACATTAGTCGTGCCTACGGGGCAGGAGGCGCACTTGTTTAAGCCTGATGTAACATATCTCAGGCATTGCTTAGATCCAGCCGTTCAAATCATCTTCCTTTACCAAACCCTGTTAGCCAAGGGTGTTAAGACGACATTATGGTAAGCAACGGCTGATTCCAATATTCTCGAACTTGATAAATCAACTAATTGGGATTTTTATAGGACATGGATACAAGATATCCTACGCTCCGGGTTTATGATTCTATACTGCGGCATCCACACTTCAAACATTCTCAGCAGCCAAAATGACACCACTGCTTCCTCTATAGCCACGAATCAGATCCCGGAACCCCAGTTAATCATAAAAGCTCTCGATGACTGCCGACAGATGCTAAAAGACATTTCTCTAAAGTGGTCGGCCGTGACTCCACACTGGGTGGCATTTGACCGGCTATCCTGCGATGTGAGAAAACTGATTGAGAATAGCTCATCCCCGGGAGCGATTCTGGGTGGACAAGGCGGGGGAAACAACGACATGTCTGTGAACCAGACGATGAACCAGGGGCTTTGGGATGTGCCGATGGATTTGTCGTACTGGGATGACCTGTTGGATGGGGATGTGAATATGAACGAGGTGTTTGGTTTTGACATGAACACTTTTTCATGATGGATAAATTGGGGTGTTCGGCGAATTATTCAATGATGAAACGGCATATGGAGCTTGGGAGATATTCGTGGCGGATGACCACACAAAATACCATCAAATATACCAGTTATTAATATACATAAAGGTGTGGCGATGGCTCCGTCCTGAAAACCCATAGAGATGATGACCATTTAACGGGACGTATACTTGACATCCTAAATACGCATTAACTTTGTTCTGTTCCTAGTGTACATCCGCGCCCTGTCCCTAAGCAATATGAGCATTAAGATCCTCTCTCCTTCGCCTCTTCCTTACGGAGCCTATCTATCAGCTTGCCTCTCAAGAACGGGCTCAGTCCAAGGCTTGAAACAACAAGGTTAGCTCAGAGAGACAGTAAAGTGAGAAGATGGCAAACACCTGGATTTGTTCTCAACTTACATTCCTTCATTCGTCACGATTCTGTACGTGCCGCTTGGCTGAAGCTTTCCGACGACCTCTCCAGACTCGTCCACCTCAACGCTGCCCAAGATATCTTCCGGCCAGGCAATCCGGCCAAAATCTGGCGGATTCCTGCGATCGCTCAGATGAACGAAGCCGCCTCGGCCTGCACCGCCCGGCCCGCCCTGCGCACTCGCTCCTCCGGCTCCGTCCCCTCCAGCTCCGCCGCCTCCTCCCTGCTTCCGGGAAGATCCTCGATGGCGCTCTTGGTGCTGGCCGGGGAAGAATGAGCCACCGGACCCGAGATTGAACCCTCCTGGGCTGGCAAAGGCTTTTGCTTGCGCAATCACGTCTTCATCTTGATGGCCGTATTCAGATACGACCTCGTTGAGAATCGATACAAACTTTGGGTTCTGTGTAAATGAATGGGGTGTCGGGGGAACTGCTGTAGTAACGCCAATTGCAAGCGTTTGAGAGGGAGGATTTGAGTCTAGATAGGTGAGGATATGTGACGATGGTGCTGCTGCATTGTCAAAGACTTTCTAGAGTGGTTTTGATTAGCTCGGCAGTTCTCAGTGTAAAACGGCTTTGCGTTTGCGACTGACGATATATGAGTTATTCTTCAGCGTAGACACTGTTCTGAGAAACACTCTTGAGTTCTGGTGAGCTATTCGAAATTTGGTTGATATCATGTTTGCGATTCTACACGTCCCAATGGGCTAAAAGTAGAGGGAGGCGTGAATGAAAATATAGCCCAGCAAATTAAATCCCGTCGCCAATGAGGTCATTCAGAGGTTGAGCTTCCGGCAGCTCAAACTTTACCCCACGCTCCCCGGTATGCGCATTTATGCATCTATGCGAAATCAATTAGACGCGTCGACGCGGTCTCCCCTCCAAAAGTTCGCGATAGAACGAGCTCAAGGCGGGCTATCAGCTAAAAATCGGGCAATTGCTGTCTCGATTCTTCCATCCCGTGTCTGATGCGATGCCGGCTTTAGGCTCATAATCTCGACAGCATCAAACCATGGACAAAACACCGGCCCCCATCTTCCGCAAGCAGCGTCCACTGATCCCATCATCATCAGTGGCGCCCTCATCGTCGCCGGCATTCGGAACTCCAGTCCACCCTCCGAAGCCATTCAGCATCAATGCCCCCAAAGCCGCGATCCTCCCCATCATCCTCCCGCCTGCGACTCTCCGACCGCTCGCCTTCCGCACATTCACAAAGAAGCACTCGCTGACGCTCACTTCGTCTGCACTGCAGGAACTTGCGTCCTTCATCGGGCGACACTGCGGCTCGGGATGGCGTGAGGAAGGCCTAGCAGAAAGAGTGCTGGAGGAGGTGGCGAGAAGCTGGAAGAATCGAAATGGCGGCGTCATGGTGGAGGGGGCGAGCAAGGAGCTGCAAGATATCCTCAAGACGCTGGAGGGAAACATGAGTGGCGGCAAGATCATGGGCCAGGGCAGGGGGCTTCCACGGGGAGACAGCATGCTGGAGATCAACGACAATGATACAATCAACACCAGACTCGGCATCAGGCCAACGACACTCCCTCGGCAAGACAGCAATGTCAGCTTTGGCATGTCTGGGTTGGGGGTGCAAGAGGAGGCAGATGATGACGAGGACGCCAGCGATGCTCGTGCCTGGCTCAAGGTCATTGACGCCTATGACCAGCCACGACTCCTTTACAACGTGGATAAGAAACACTTTGAAAGGTGAGATGTGCCGCATTGCCCCCCCGCCAACCTAATATCACAATCTGGACTCACACGTGGAATATAGAGATACCTCCAAGCCCTCATTACTACCCCCAGCTTCTCACAAAACCACCGTCTTCCGAAACCGCTACCACGTCATTCACCAACGTCTCCTCCGAAACGAATCCTTCCAGACCTCCTCCGTCACTTCATCCCGTAAACACACTCTACAACGCTCGCTCTCCAACCAACAATCCCTCAGAATCACGCCCATCGCCAATTTGCTCGGTCGACATGGAAGCAATCACATGCTCCTAGGCCAGCTGAATATCCTACCGACGGGAGACCTTGCCATAAGTGACCTAACAGGCACCATTGCCCTTGATGTTTCACAGGCGGTTGCCATCCCCGATGATTCAGCATGGTTCTGCCCCGGAATGATGGTCCTTGTAGACGGCGTGTACGAGGAGGAAGAGGAATCAGTTGGTAAAGGTCTGAGCGGCAGTAGCGGCGTTGGAGGCACTCTTGGTGGCCGGTTCCAGGGATTCTTCATCGGACAGCCCCCTTGCGAGAAGCGTAAGTCGACTCTCGGCATCAGTGGGCTCGATGGAACCGATCATGACCAGACCATCGGGGGAGGCTTCGGCTGGATCGACTTCCTCGGCGTCGGTAGTGAGCGTGCAGTCGGATCCAAAATGCGAAGGCTGGAGAGAAGACTGCTACAGCCGGCCCCTGAAGAAGACATGCCCTCGCGGAATCGCGTCGTCATCATTGGAGAAATCAACCTCGACCAGCCGCGGGCCCTTCAAGCCCTCCGCAAGATCTTGTCATTATACGCCGCCGAGCCCGAAGGCACATCGCCCCTCACATTTGTCCTGGCCGGCAACTTCACGCAACACGCCGTCATGGCCCGAGGTGGCAGCGGCGGCAGCATTGAGTACAAAGAGTACTTTGACGCCCTTGCCTCTACCTTTTCCGACTTCCCCACGCTTCTCCAGTCCTCCACCTTTGTCTTTGTGCCCGGTGACAACGATGGCTGGGTCTCCTCCTTTACGGGCGGTGCTTCCGTGCCACTGCCTCGAAAACCTGTCCCTGAAATGTTCACCTCGCGCATCCGTCGCGCTTTTGCCACGGCCAACGCCGAAGCCGGTAACACGGGCGTTCAGGGTTCTGCTGTATGGACGAGCAACCCAAGCAGAATGTCGCTTTTCGGACCAAACCACGAACTTGTCTTGTTTAGAGACGATATATCCGCCAGACTGAGACGTACCTCGGTAACTCTCAAGCGCAAACCTGCCGCCGAAACAGATGGCGCTCCAGGGGAAGACAATGCCTCTCCTGATCTTCCATCAGCGTCACCTACTGTCGAGGACGACGCTATGGATCTTGACTCGGCTGCTGCCGACAAGCCCTCCACTGGTACCTCCTCTTCTCTTCCTCTCGACGTGAAAACGGCCCAGAAGCTCGTCAAGACGATCCTTGACCAGGGCTACCTCTCTCCCTTTCGCCAGTCTACTCGCCCCGTGCACTGGGATTACGCTTCCGCGCTGCATTTATACCCCTTGCCCACTGCCATGGCGCTCATCGATACGACGGCGCCGCCGTTTTGCATCACGTATGAAGGGTGTCACGTCATGAACCCGGGGAGTATACTCGTGCCTGGGCGGAAGGGCGTCGGAAGATGGGTAGAGTATGAGATTGGGCGGCTGGGCAAGCTGAGGGAGTGTACTTTGTAATCATGTAGGGCACAAGCATTAGAGGGAAATAGGGTCTGTCGATATAAGGGAAGAAAAGGGAATCTTGCTTGGTGGGATATGGAATTAGATGTAGCATCACGTTAACGCATGAAATAGCTAGTCCGGGACGACTAGACAATGGATATGAGACATATTATGATGAAAATTGATCAAACCGAGACACGATATTGCCATGTTATATACCTAAATATTCAAGAAAATCAACAGTCGTGCGCCATCATGATTCGCTTCATATGCTTCATTTGATCCTTCCCGTCATGAATATCCAAACCCATATTACTTTACCCCAAAAAGTCGTGTATGCTTGGGTATCTTTTTTTTTTAAAAAAAAAAACATCTTTTCACTCGTCCTATTTTGTCTTGCCTCGTTCTCGTATATTACTCCAACAACAATTCATCCTGATGCAAGACTCCATACAACCCTTCAATCTCCTTCTTAATCTTTTTCAACTCGGCAGCCACCTGCGCCGTGACAAGGGTATACGCATAAAGCAAAGCATAGTCTTTTTCTTCCGTCATGGCTTGGACAGCATCGTCCTCGCCGTTTCTTAGATTCATCTCCATATGGTTCTTGCGGTACTGATAGATTTTGTTCAAGAGGCGGTCTCTCGTACGGTCAATAGTAGGAATGGCATCCGTAAGAGGATACTCCAGCATAACGCACGACGCCAGGACCTGGAAAACGTGGCACAGGCGTTCACACAACTGTACCCTTTCAGCAGCTGTAATCTCCAGCAGGGCACTCTCGCCCTCTGAGAGCGTGTCTCGACGCTGTGTGATGAGACGCATAGCGTAGAGGCCGTCTAGTATGTGTTTCGTAGAGCGCATAATTCGGCCATAGGCAGCTTCCGGGAACGGCCCACGAAGTTCAAACTCAGATTTCGCAGAATCTCGTAGCGACTCCAGTTTGAACACTGTATAAGAGACATCACTAATTAGCAAGAGCAATTAGAGTGGCAAGAGAGGATTAACCATACCATATCGCCGAAGGGCTATCTGTTCGCCCTCCTTCAAGAAATCCATGCCATCATCGCCCCCCTCTAGCAAGGCAGCCAGAGGTCCGCGCTTCCAAATGAGCCCAAGTTGCAGATATAAGACAGAGAGTCCCTCTCTGAATTTCTTCCTTCCAGAGATTGGCCACAGCAGTCGACAGACGAGAATACCCCACAAGATTCCCAACGTAACTGCCACCACACGATGGTACGTAATCTCAAAAATGAGAGGATCTATTCCACCCTCATCGTCATCGTCATCGTCAACATCTTGCGTTAAGCTGTAAGCATACAGCACAATGACGTTGTATGCCAGAAGCGAGATTCTCCCCAGAGGAGCCTTCTTCATGACCAGAATCACATAAAAGTTTCCCAGCGCTACAATGACGGTACAGAGCTCAAGGAGCCAGGGATTGGTCATACTTATCGACCATGCGAAGCAAGCACAGGCTCCTCCTATCAGGGTCCCAATGAATCGGGAGCTACCCGTTGTGTTGGAGGCACCAGTTGTCATTCCGACAACAATCATGTAGGACAGAAGACCCCATTCGCCTCTCCAGTGTTGATACACTGGCCTCGTAGCAGGGATGAAAGCAAGCATAGCCCATAGAACGGCACCAATACCTACTTTGATTCCAAACATCACATCCTCGCGCGTTAGGAATCGAAGAAACTTTAGTAAAGCCTGGGAGCATTTGCGGACAAAGGAATTAGACTTCTGCGGTGAAGCATCCCAATGAAACGAGTCTCTCTTCTTCAGCATGGCCTTGGGTAGACCCTGAGGGGTAGGCGACTTCATTCGGCCCCTGGGCTTTCTGACCAGGAGGGGTTCGTGTTCTGCATCACGGTCGCTGCGGCGTTGAAAAAGCTTCCAGTGCCTCCAGAACTTGAGCCACCTCCAGCTGCGATCTTGGTGTACCACCGGATTCTGCAATGATTCAAGCACGTCGAGGTACGCATCCATCTCCTCTGCAACCGCCTGCAAACTGAAGGAAAAGTGGCCACAAGCAGCGGCAACCTCCTCTATATCGGCTTGAATATTTTCGGTTCGCGATCTTCCGAGCTCGATGCTTCGATATAGTTCGCGAAGGGCCTTGCCTCTGGCATTGTTGTACAGATTCACCGCATCCCGGAGACTAGCACGCAGATGTACATTGACAGCCACCTGGTCTTCCGGGTGTTTGCCAAAGGGGTTCTCTTTCAGCGTTTCTGACAGAGTGTATGCCAAAGACTTCATGGAAGGGCCCAGCAGTGCCAAAAAGAGCGCGAATATATCGGATGGCACACGAAAGATGGGCGACTTATCGAGCGTAGGGTCTGAGTGACTGTTGAGGGCCGAACGACGTTCGAATTCGTCTTCTTCAATGACCGATAGGCCGTCAGAAAAGTATGAAACGCTTCGAGTCATTCCAGATGCTGGCTCAGGGGAAAACAAATGGGATTGCGGTACCACAATAGAGTTGGGTCCCTCTTTCAGAAGCGTCAGCTGGGTCTGGAGCGCACTACGCAGGCCCCCAGTCGCCTGTGACAGCGTTTCTAACGACTTGATGAGGCGTTTATCCAACCGGTATATATCCTCTCTCCCGAGAAAGTATTGCTCGATTTTGGACTCTCGGAGAGTTGTCATTATCTGAGCATACGCTGAATTATACTGAGCGGATGCCTGGGCATACTCGGGGGAATTGACCTCGTCCTCTGATCCGTTTAAAAACCCACTGGTGATAAAAGACAAGCGATCACTCAGCGCCACCGCTGCAGTAAGGATAGATTGGCGCAATACTTTTCTTGCCGACACGCGCCATAACAGGAGGTTAACAGCCACGGTAAAGGTGATTCCAAGCAATAACAGCTTAAACATCTGGATGATCTTATCCACGGAGAAGTAGCCATTATTGACGGATTCTTCTTTGGTAATGATGGATATAATGGCCATTGATGCCAATGTAGAGGCGGTGTTGACAAGGGGCTGGTTCAACCGCTGCTTAGTCCAGCCGACCAAGCCAAGACCGCCTCCAATGCATACAAGTAGGACGATGGCATGTGCGGGCGCGGCAGATCCAGAGATGGCGCGAGAGGCAATGGCTATCCCCATGGACAGCATACAGACCAGCTCGGCATATACCACGGCCACAATGGCAATCACAACAGCCTCCAGCATGGACCCAGCCGTCCGGGCCGGGTGGAAGTACACCGTCAACGTCGCCGCAATGTGTTTGCCATCCCGGCGGCCCAGGAAGTTGGACAACGGCGGCCAAAACGTCGCCGTAGTGCCCAAGAGATATGCCAGCGTGCACTTGAGCACCTGCCGGCCCTCGTCGGTCTGAAGCCATCGCCAGGCCGCCAACGACTTGGTCCGCACAGCTCTCGAAGCTGCCTGGAGATGCTGACCAACCGAATTCACCGAAGTTGTTGGCGGACGACGCTCGGATCCATTGCAGTGTGACCGGGTCCTGGGAGTGCGGAGGGTGAATTGGCGCCGGGAGCGCTCGCCCGTGGCAGGGATGATGAAGGTGCCATTGCGCATTTTCTATTGATAGGAAACGAAACGGCCGAGATTAGCAAAGCGCCTCATGCAGAGTAATCTGGAAGGGGGAAGGCGAGTTCACGTACGCTCCTCTTGGAGGGACGCGCGGGCGGCAATGCGGCCGTCGTCGAGGACATGGAGCTGGAGCTGTCTCTGCTCCCGTTGGAGGAGCTCATGGCTGGAAGCGTCGGCCGCGTCTGCTGCGGGACAGAACAAGCATTCTCATGGGCTCGAGAAGGGCCCCGAGCCGTGTCTCCAGGCCAGCCCGCGATTCGGCTGCTGGAGGCGATGCTGTTCAGCTGGCGTCTGTGTGGTGGTTGATGGATGGTTAGGGCAGGGTTGGGCTCTTATCGTGGAAGAAGCTCAGCTCAGGTACTAACGAAGCTACTAGGTACCTACTAGGTACTAGGTAGTGGTAGTGGCCAGCTGCCGCGGTGACGAGAGAGCATTGAGAGCTGTGCAGGTTTGAAAATCGAATCAGGTGCACGTACTCCATCCTGTCCGCTACTGTAAACACTTGGCGGGACCGAATGCCGGGAGCTTATGGCATGGGGCGCAGCGGTCGTTAGCGGCCCTGAGCGTGCTGGAGCGCCAGTGTTGGGCTGCTCAGGTACCGGCACTCGCTGGAAACTTGACACTTTGCAGCGGGGCCAGCAGGTGGGCCAGCTGTATGTACTCCGGGCTTTGGGGCTGGGGCAAGCTGTCAATTTGCAATTCCCGCCAGATCGTGAGCCATGGAGCCTTGAACCCTTGGCGATCTCTTGGGCCACCTCCAATCGGCCGTCGCCATCCCCATGCACCCACGGCAATGCTAGTGCCGAGCAATTTAAACTTGAACTATTAGATGTGACAGTCGAGCAGCACTGCTAGCGGGAGTCGGGATTACAGCTCAAGGTGATCAGATGCATCACGGACGGCGTGATTTCACGTTGATTTGGGCGCTTGTGCACGTCCAACAGCAGCTTGAAGCCTGTCATCGGGCTGCGCCACCACCACCGACCGCCCACTAGCCACGATCTGATTTGATGCCCTCCGTTATCAGGCGCTCCAGCGTGCTCCTAAACTCGGGCCTTGCTCCAGTGCCGTCGCCTGTTTGAGCCTGTTGCATATGTCCAGACGCAAAGGATCTTGACTCTAACGCTTGGCGCCGTGCACATTCATGGAGCCCAAAACAAGTGCCATTGTGCTATTATCTGACCTGCTGGTTGCTGGTTAGAAATCACGATAAGCCTTGTGCTGCTCCTGCTCCTCACGCCGTTCCGCGCCGCTTCTTCCTTCTCCCAATCCATCCCGTCTTGCAGCCTCCGTCTCCCAGGCGCGCTGTCTGCTGCTCGTCTCACTTAGACGCTTCTGCTTCTGCGTCTCTGGCCTCAGTGTCCCGCTTCTCCCCTTCATCAACATACGCCAAATCGCCCACGCTGGCCACCTACTCCTTCATCCGACGACGGCTCATGTCCGCCATGGCTGCTCCGGGGCCCAGAAGGTTCGCCCCTTTGCGAGCAGCAGCCGGCCTGTCACCATTCCACAGCGATCCAATACTGAGGGGCATCATATTTGACATGGACGGGACATTGTGGTATGAAACACCCTATGTACAGCCAGCTAATGATTGAGCTGTCTTACCTAATGCCCCCTCTCTTTTCCTTTGTTTTCTCTTGCTTTTTACTTCAACGCTCTTCTCTTCTCTTCTGAAGCCCATTCTGTTATAAAAGCCTTCATTTTTCTTCTTCTTATATGATATTTCTCTCAGGTGTGATTGCCCGGTTGTTCTAGGGGCAAGGTGAAGTGATTCGTCTTTCATATTGTCGGGTGGCATTTGAGCAATGGCAAGTTTTGCTCGGCAGCCTTGTCACTGACTCATTTTGCTTACTGCGTTTATGTGCCCCTCATCCGGACACGGAACAAGATGGAAGAAAGAAAACGGCCAAAGGAATGACCAGAAGAGAGGGAATGAGAAGAGAATGAAGAGAAAATTAAAATGGGGAAATGTGTTCTTCAGAAATTGGCATTGCCTCTGACATCCTCAATAGTGAGCCTCAAACATACATGTTCAGGGAAATGCGCTCCGTCCTCGGCATCCCTCAGTCAGTGGACATCCTCGAACACATCGACAAGCTCCCCCCTCACCAGCAGCCGCCCGCCCACGAGGCCATCCGCGCCATCGAGCGCAAGGCCATGGCCTCGCAGACGCCCCAGCCAGGGCTCCAGGACCTCATGTCCTACCTCGAGGCCTACCAGGTGCCCAAGGCCATCTGCACCCGCAACTTCGACATCCCCGTCCAGCACCTCATCTCCAAATTCCTGCCCGCCTCCCAGTTCTATCCCGTCATCACCCGCGACTTTCGCCCTCCTAAGCCCCATCCGGCAGGTATCATGCACATCGCCCAGAGCTGGGGCCTGGTCGACGGCTCCGGCGCCGTGGACACCAGCGGCTTGATCATGGTGGGCGATTCCCTCGATGATATGACGGCGGGGAGGCTGGCGGGCGCGGCCACCGTGCTGCTGCTCAATGACGTGAACAAGGACCTGGCCAACCATGAGCATACCGACTTGGTAATCCACAAGCTCAACGACTTAATTCAAATCCTGGAAAATGGATTTCAGGGGAGAGTGATAGAACCAGGGCGTTTACCATTGTGATTTTTTTTCGCATATATCCAAACGTTAGATTTAGGCGCTTCTCAGCATCAAGCACAATACATGTAAACAAGTCCACCAACACTACATTGGACATGGGCGTATATATATATATACTCTTTGTATACGGGAGGGAAATGGCAAATACAAAATTCGATTAATGCTCAATTGCAAAAGCCACTTTCTTTTCTCTCTTTCATCTCATCTGTTATTTTCTCAGCTTAGCTGGGTTGCTAGATTCAAACGCTCAGCGTTTGCTACATAGATGTATACATCACACTAGAACATGTAACACGATCCAAGCGGTTTCATTGCGTTGAAGTGTACCAACAAAAAAAAAAGTGTTTTCTCTTTTCATGTGCAACTTATAGCTGTTTCACAGCTCATTCCAGATAATCGTTCCAGAGATTTTCTTCTTTCGCTATCAATTTTATTTGGCGCCTCTAATCGGAACAGAGACATGTCCATCAAGAAAGAAATTGCGCCGAGGTGATGCTAAGGCAGAGAGAGAGAGAGTTGATGAGAGGGTGCAGATACGAGGAGGTCAAGAAGGTCAATAGTATGGTGGCGGCGGATCCTATACGCCGTATGAAGGGTTCGGGGGCAGCCCGTAGGTTTTGACTTGCCTCCGGCTCTGACCTCGTGCATCGTCTGACACCGATTTCTGCTGTCCTCCTTGCGCAAAAGCACTTGTTGGTGGCGCGGGTCGGACTGGAAGGTTGAAGGTGTTGGGGGAAGAGTGATGGGAGCCATCTGAATAGCCAGAAGACGAGTTTGTGGGGACTCGTTGTCCGAGGCCCGGGTGAGCGGGCCGGCTCGCGCCAACACCGTTTCGCGATGGTGATCGATTTTGCGTAGCCAGCTGATCCCTTGGTGAGAGGATTCCAGCTCCAGCAATGGGAATGTCCCCGAATTGGGGTGTGTCGAGCGGCAGCTCCTCATTTCGGGATTGCGGCGATGAGTCGCTTGACCGGAGCAGTTCGTGGGTGCCGCTAGGCGAAAGCTGGGGCACAAGATGAGACTTGCGGTTGTCCCTCTCCATGAGGCTAAATGCCCACTCCTTCAGGTCTACCGGTGTTCTCTTGGCAGCTTGCACAAAAGGATCACGCTCCTAGAAATATTGTCTCAGTCACCATTCGACAAGCCGAGAGTAAGGGGGGGGGGGGGGGGGGGGTATTAACTTACAAATAATTCTTGTGGGGTCGGCCGCTTCTCCGGCTCTTTAAACAGGCACTTCTGTACCATGTCCTCCAGGATGCTGGGGAAAGCGTCGCTCTTGGGAAGCTTCGGGGCCGGCTCGTTGACAATCTGCTGCAGCAGATCCAGAATTCCAGCGGGGCCCGAGTCATCTTCGTCAATGTGCTCGCTTGCAAAGGGAAATTTGCCAATGGCAAGCTCCATGATGGTCAAACCAAAACTCCAGACGTCTGACTTGACTGTGTACTTTTCGCCTTGAATTCGCTCAGGGGCCATATACGTGGATGTGCCGACAAAGGTATCGGCAATGGAGTTGACCAGCTCTCCAGACACTCCAAAGTCGCACAGTTTGATGGAACCGCGAGAGTTGATGAGAATATTTGACGGCTTGATATCTCGGTGCATGATGTGGTGCTTGATGTAGAGGTAGGTCAGACCGCCCAGAGTGGCCTCTGCAATCTTGCCCAAAACATCCACGCGGATTGGGCCAAAGACTCTCGAAACTCTGTCGAGCGCACTATTCGGATACCAGAGTCAGTCACATTCAGTGCAGTTGATCCAATCTCGTATCTTGGATATGTGTAATGAAACTTACCCAACATCCATATATTCCATACACATAATGACATCGTTGTTGTGATTCAAAAAGGCACCATAGAATGTAACAATATAGTCGGAGTGGCATCCGTGCATAATCTGAAGCTCTCGAACAATTCGCCTTCGCATCTCCTTCTTGGCTTCCACGTGTATAATCTATAAGTATCCAGCATTAGCTCAGAGGCTCCATTAGGGACACCCAGGAAGTAGGTCAGGGGAGGGCCAGAAGGAACAGTACCTTGCGAGCCATGACGGTGCCTGTCGTCAGATGTCTGACTTTGCTAACGGTACCGCCATTGCCAGATCCGAGTTCTTTTATGACTTCAAGTTCCTCTGGTCTCAGGTCAAGCTTGTACTCGATGCCAATTTCCAGCTGCTCCTCCTTGCCGGCTTCGTCTTTGTTAACCTCTGAAGGCCGTCTGCCATTTTCGGCCGGTGGCGGAGGTCGTGGCGCTGCTGGCGTCAGGGCAAGACCCTTGACGTTCTTGCGCTTCATCGTGCGCGGTGCGAAAGCGTCAGCCATGTTGGGCAAGAGTTTGATGATGTTGAACGGGAGAAGAAGTAGTGAATTGGTGATGCTTGGCACACCAAGGCGCGGGGCGAGGCGTCGATGTCGATTAGGGGGTTCAAGTCCAAATCACTTGGGCAAGGCTCGCCAGAGTCAGAGCAAAGAAACAAGCAAAGCCTTGCTAGCCCAGCAGACAGTGCTCTTCGGGGAAGGCTGAAGATGAAAGTTCAAAGCCTTGGCGTGTAGGTGAGAGGAGTGATGTGTCGTCGCCGCTCGGAATAGCGCAGATTCTTCGTCCAGTCGCTGGCGGTCGGTGTCGATCAGGTTCAGGCTGTGCTGGCCCTGCCTAGTAGATGAATACTCGTATACAGCCACAGAGAGATGAAGAGAAGCAAGCGAGTATCACGTCGAAAATGCCTCTGGTGGTCGTTTCGCTTCTCCGCAGAATACAGGACACCCCTCGAAGTTCGGGAGCCGTGGGGGATATTTACAGGCAGTTGTCCGTCCTCCGTGCACGAAATGGTCGAGGCTACGGGCACGTTAATTAGTGGTGCCCAGGTGCCTTGTAGCGCTGCAGCGGTCCAGTGTGGGGTCCTGCAGAGATAACGTGATCCTGGTCGGTTTGTTTGGGGTCTGGAGCGAAACCTGGAAGCTACTTGTACAAAGGCCCAGGGCAGTTCAGAACAAACAAAGACCGTGGATCAACTGAATTGACTCGCGTGGAGGCCTGCACTCGCCCTTTATTTAAATATCTCCGGACGGGCTGCAAAGGATTTTTCAACAATGCACTTGACCACTTGCCAACGCCAGGACACGAGATGAAATCCCGCGTCAGGAGAATTTCTCCAATCATGCTGTCCCGAGTTCTATTTTTATAGCCAAGCAGCCACCAAAAGAATCGTGGTTGAATGCACGTTGCCTGTTTGGGCGACCCCAAGAGCCACCACCACCAGCCCCTAAATCGCTGGCCTTGTTTAGGCGCCCAAGCCTGGCTCCCCCTATCATATAGTAGCTTTTGATGCGCACTGATCATATCAGCACAACTCCGTGCTCCGTGCTTGTTGTATTCATCATGACCAAAACGCTCACACGAGTCGCGGGCAGCTGGGCTCATCAGCGGGGCCCGGGCCATTCCCGCGCATCTTAGCGAAGAGCCGGCACGTTTGAACATGTTTTGAGAGATGGGGATGCCTCATGTATACGAAGCACAGAGGGGATGAAACCCGGCTAACATGTTAAACGCTCCTGGGCGCGCTTGACCCTCACCAATCATGCATCAGGTACCCAGATCTGGCATTGACCCTTAAAGGTGCATAGGTACATACTAGTAGTAATTCTATAGAGGTGCAAACACACGCATGGCATCAATGGATCGAACTAGCGCGTCTGGCTGCGGAACGATTCAGGTGAAAGAACCCGCCATCTCCTTTCTACTTTCAATGTTCTACATGTAGAGGACCTAGCCGTTTAGACGACTCCAGCGCAGGCAAATGTCCCTTTGATGCTAGTCCAGGCGCACCTTTGCCGTCTCATCTTCCATGAGCGTTGCCTTGTTTGGCTATCGACCCATTATTCCCCATGACGTAGTGTTACGAAAAGTTGTTTCAGTGCATCTACAGGTATCCCTAGGATGAACTGGCCTGCCTATTGCGATGTTACCCTAGAACGACAGCTCACCGGCGCAGCTTTACCTTGTTCTGGATTTTGTTTAGCATCCAGGGATGAGTAAATGTCACCGGTCATCATCTGTATCTATCGTAGCTCGACCAGTCATATATCAGTACAACATCACCCGATTCTAGATGTAAGTCTTCTCTCTAGGGTATCATGAACATCCACGGAAGGTTTAACATGGTGCATCAACGGGAAGGCGCTTGGCAGTCTAATCGATAGTATGTGTGGCCAGTTCATATAGCGATATCTCAATTTCCTGATCTGATATAATCCAGCTCGCCATTTCTACTGGTCGACGAGTGAACCAATACGAATCGTCCTGCAGCAATGCTTCACCAAGCTCTCAAGCTCCCTCTCTTTCAATACCAATCAATAGCTGGTTGTCAATGTGGGGTCCTCAATCCGTCTTCTAATTTAAGTCTCCGGGTTGCCGCAACCTGCGGGGCCAGCTTTTGCATTCTCGTACATACTCCACACAGGGCTGTACTGTAGCAATCCAGAGCTGAGGCCCGATCTTGAAACTAGAGCCAGCTGCAGTATTTGCCGTTTGCCGAATATTCGGAGGTGGGGGAGCATATCGTATGTGTCGACCGGGCTGCATACTAGCACAACAAATTGCTGCTAATCATCTTCAAGAGCAGATATAATTTTCCTTATTCCCGGCCGTGTTCAAAAAATGCACACATAATATACCTAGTAGTCTTTGCTCAAGTATGGGATGTGTGGTAATGGTAAGGGAGACGGTGGAGAGGAAAGGGCATTTAATTGCCTAGCATTTTTGCACAATAATTTCCATTGCACATGTACTGTCCATGTACTGGGAAGCTTCAGGCACACACACACATATATATATTTTCCCCTCTTTTTCAGTAACTTCAAGGCTGAGAAATTAAACCCTATAGCAGTCAATTTTGTGTATTGCTTGATACCTACTAGGTAGGTAGGCTTCGGAGGGTTCGATGGCGGAGCATGCAGCTCAAGGTAGTTACATAAGCAATTCCAAAAACGGATAAATGTAATCCCGCTTCTCCCCCCTGCCACACGCGACACGAGGCTGAAGGTGGTCGCCGAGACTGCTCAAAAATTCATGTAGGCTTGTCAGGAGAGAAGTCAGTTGGCCTCATCGAGCTCTTTGACAATTTTCGCCGGAATCAAGGCCTTCTGCCAGTCTTCATCGGGAATCTATCCAGCCATTATCTGAATTGCGTTATCCGCGCCCAATTCGGACGCGAGTCCCTCGATCAACCTTGTGACATCCTCCCAACGCGATAGCGCCAGGCACCGACAAGATGAGCTCCGCTATGCGCGACCTGATTTCGGGAGAGGCCGAGCTGGATGACGAGGAAGATGACGAATCTTTTGACGAAGATACTGGCGAAGAACGCCGAAGGAAGCCATCCGCCCGTGTCGACGACTCTAGCGAAGAAGAAGAAGACGACGATGATGAAGAGGAGGCTCGCAAGGTAAAACCGAAGCGCTGTTAACTGCTGACACGATCACCAACTAACGTGACTGCTTGCCCTAGATCCGCGAAGGCTTCATTGTCGATGAGGACGAAGAGGAAGAAGAGGTCGAGTCCGACGTCGACAGCCGGCCGGTAAAGAGAAAGCGAGAGCATCGGAATCGTGAAGAGGAAGAAGCACTCGACGAGGAAGATTTGGAACTCATTGGCGAGCAGTTTGGGGAACAGCCAAAGCCCCAGGCACCAGTCAGTCACTCACTGCTCGTCTGACCCTTTTTTCTTTGTTAACACCTCATTTTTAGTCAAAGTTCAAACGCCTCAAACGTGGCCACCGAGACGAGGACGATTCAGCCCACGAAAAGCGAGGCTTGGAAGAAATCTTCGCAGACGATGACGAGGACGCTGCCGAGCAACGTGGCTACGGTAGACCTGGCTTCCGTTCCCAAGTCGACGAGTTCGACGACTTCATCGAGGAGGACTACCCCGAGGATGAAGATGAGCGCATACGCCAACAGGAAGATGCTGAAGTCGCCCGCCCTAGGGATCGCGGTGTCGGTGGCGTCGTCGATACCACAGGCTTGGACAAGGATGCGCTGGATGATATGGAGGCCATCTTTGGCAACGGTGAAGACTACGACTGGGCACTCCAGATGGAAGAGGAGGAGGAAGACCGGGAGAGAGAGGAGCAGGGGATTGAGCTCAAGGATGTCTTTGAGCCTTCACAGCTCAAGGAAAAATTGCTCACCGACGAGGATAACGAGATTCGATTCACAGACGAGCCCGAACGCTTTCAACTCGACCGCAAAGCGTTCAAGAATCTGCAACTCACTCCCGATCAGTTCAAGGAGGAGGCCCGATGGATTACCAACCAGCTATGGCCGAAGAAGGGTTTGGCTCAGGAACTCCAAGCCCCTTTTGGCAAGGCAGTTGGTAAAGTACTCGAGTTCTTCATTGTCGACGAAGTCGAGGTTCCATTCGTGTTTCAGCACCGAAAAGATTACCTCCTTCACTCCAAGAAAATTCGCAAGTCCACAAGAGACGATCCCGACGGCCCTGATTATACGATTCAGTCAGACAAGCTGCTGAACCAGGATGATCTATGGAGAATTCTCGAGCTGGATATCAAGTTTCGCTCATTCGTGGAAAAGAGGAATTCGCTTGAGAAGTCGTTTGAGAATCTCAAGTCCATGGATGTCCAAGACGACATGGTTGAGGAGATGATTCCTGAGGCTAGCACCATGGAAGAGATTCAGGACCTGCAGGATTATCTGCAGTTCCAGTATGCCAACAAACTCAAAGACCTCGCGACTCTATCCGGTAGCGTATCGCAAACGAAACGCCCAGGTTCAAAATCTTCACTATTTGACCGTGTTCGCAATGGAAAAGCCTACTACTTTGTCAAGGCTTACGGCATAACTGCCGACCAGCTAGCGAAGAATGCCCTTCGCCAAGGTAGAAAAGTCGCTCCGGATGACCACGAGCAGTATCCAATGGATCTGGCAGACAGCCTGCTTGATGACAGCTTTAACACCGGTGATCAAGTCATGAATGCTGCCCGTCAAATGTATGCTGAAGAGCTGTTTGCCAGTCCCCGGATGCGCAAGTACTTGCGAGCTTCCTTTTACCAGGCGGCTGAGATTAGCTGTCGTCGAACTGACAAGGGCTTGCGAAAGATTGACGACACCCATCCGTACTACGAAATCAAGTACATCCAAAACCAGGCCATTGCGGATCTGGTACACCAACCCGAAGTGTTCCTCAAGATGATGCGCGCCGAAGAAGAGGGCCTGGTGGAGATTAAGCTCGAGATGCCTTCACGATACGATTTCCGGAGACAACTCTATCAAGAGTTCGAGTCAGAGAACTTTAGTGATCGAGCGGAGCAGTGGCGAGAGGAGCGTAAAAAGGTATTGGATCTTGCCTACCCCAAGCTGGAAAAGATTGTGGCCAAAAACATCAAGGAAGTCATCCGGACTTTCTGCCAGGATGAAGTTCTCAAGATGTGTCGACAAGAGTTCTACCGCAAGCTTGATCAAGCTCCTTACAAGCCCAAGGGGATGATCCTGGGAACTACACCGCGGGTGCTTGTTCTGTCCAACGGAGGGGGCGACCCTACTCGCGACCCCGTGTGCTGGGCTTGGGTCGAAGAAGAAGGCAGGGTGCTTGAACAAGGCAAGTTTGGCAACCTCGGCAGAGACGAAACTCAGCGCGAGAACTTTGTCGAGCTTGTGCGGCGGCGACGGCCTGATGTCATTGGTGTCAGCGGCTGGTCATCGGATACGCAAAAGCTGGTACGCGACTTGGAGGGCCTTGTGAGCGAAAAGAGCCTCATGGGAGCAGAGTTTGAGGACCCCGAGACGAACGACTACCGAACCGAGCTGCTTGAAGTCATCGTCGTCGAGGATGAAGTCGCACGCCTTTACAAGGACAGCCCTCGTGCCATGGCTGAGCACCCCTCTCTTAACCCAATCACAAGATACTGCATCGCCTTGGCGCGGTATTTGCAGAACCCGATGAAGGAATACGCTGCGCTTGGCAAAGATGTAGCGTCTCTTTCGTTTCACCCATGCCAAAGCTTGCTGCCTCCGGATAAGCTGATGAAATATCTGGAATCCGCCATGGTTGATACTGTCAACATGGTCGGAGTCAACATCAACGATGCCATGACGGACACCTACACGGCCAACCTCCTCCCTTTTGTCGCAGGATTGGGACCGCGAAAGGCCACCAGCGTAATCAAGACCATCAACGCAAACGGAGGCGTAGTCAACACAAGAGACGAGCTTGTCGGCGACCCAGACAGTGGAAAACTACCAGTTGTTGGACCACGTGTCTGGAACAACTGTGCCAGTTTTCTGTATATCGAGTACGACGCAACGAATCCCTCATCGGATCCTCTCGATAACACTCGTGTTCACCCTGAAGACTACGAATTGGGCCGCAAGATGGCGGCAGATGCGCTTGAATTGGACGAAGAGGACGTCAAAGCGGAGACGGATGAGAACGGACCTGGTGCCATTGTCCGAAAGCTCTTCAAACAAGACGAGCAAGAGAGGGTCAATGAGCTGGTGCTTGATGAGTACGCCGACCAGCTGCAGAGGAATTTCAGCCAACGCAAGCGAGCTACTCTCGAGGCCATCAGTGCCGAACTGCAAGCGCCCTACGAAGAGTTGCGCAGGAGCTTTGCGCTCCTTACGCCTTCTGACATATTCACCATGTTTACAGGCGAGACCAAGTTGACTCTTTGTGAGGGCATGATTGTTCCTGTCAACGTGCGCATGGTCAGAGACGACTTTGCCATTGTGAAGCTAGACTGCGGCATCGAAGGCAGGATAGAAGGCCACGAGGTATCGAACCGGGCTTCTGTCAAGGACGTTCTCAGCTCAGGGCAAACGGTGCAAGCCAAGATCCTCGAGATGAACTACAAGGATTTCATGGCCAAGCTTTCCATGCGGGAAGAGTCTCTGCGCGTCCCCTACAAGGCTCCCATCAACTTTGGCCGCGACGGCTGGGACTATGCCCTCGAGGCCGCTGACAAG
Organism: Trichoderma afroharzianum; assembly: GCA_037893235.1. Lineage (NCBI taxonomy): Eukaryota > Fungi > Ascomycota > Sordariomycetes > Hypocreales > Hypocreaceae > Trichoderma > Trichoderma afroharzianum. The sequence goes on along the minus strand of JBBLXW010000002.1, from coordinate 508,158 downwards.
GAGGAGCTTCGTGAGAAAGATAAGACTACAGGCAGGACGCAGCGTGTGGTTAAGCATCCCAACTTCAAACCCTACAACTCAATCCAGGCAGAAGAGTACCTTGGATCGCAGCCTCCTGGCGAGGTCATCATTCGACCCTCTTCAAAGGGTAATGACCACCTGGCTATTACCTGGAAGGTTGCCGATGGCGTTTACCAACACATTGATGTCCTGGAAATGCAAAAGGACACAGAGTTTTCTGTTGGCAAGCTCCTCCGCATAGGTGGCAAATACACCTATAGCGATCTTGACGAGTTGATCGTGGATCATGTTAAGGCCATGGCCCGAAAGGTCGAAGAGATGATGAGAAACGACAAATACCAAAACAGGTCACGCAACGAGACTGGTAAGTCATCTTTAATCACCTTGTCATCCGGATCCCTAGATGAATATCATTCTAACATGGAAGCAGAGAAATGGCTCATCACTTATGTGGATGCCAACCCCAACCGATCTGCATATGCCTTTTGCATCGACACCAAGCATCCAGGATACTTTTGGCTATGCTTCAAGGCGAGCAAGACGGCACGTGTCATCGGCCTGCCGGTGCGAACCATTCCTCAAGGATTTGAGCTTAGGGGATACCAGTATCCCGACATGCGTGCCCTGTGTAACGGGTTCAAGCTGCGGTTCCAGAATGAGTTTTCCAAGATGGGGGCGCGCTAAGAAGGGAGAATAATGATTGACCTAGACGTGGCCTGGAGGCGGACATGGAAAAAAGCGAAATCTAGGATTACAGATTTAATGACTCGTGTGTGTTAATTATTTAGTATCATTGTGTAGAAAGTCCGGATTCAAACTGGCTCGGGAGAAAACTCGATAGCAGTCCTTGGGAGCGAAAAACACTTTTTTTTTCCCTCCCTCATTGTTCATTATTTTCAGAGAAAGATTGGAGCTATGGGGACGGCATGGACGAGAAGCAATATTCATGGAAAAAACAAAACATTAAAGATTAGAATAATAGGTAACTTGTTTTTTGAGGGGGGGGCGAGGAGGCTAGCTGGGTTGACGAATGTTTCAACTGACTAGGAACAAACAAAGCCTGCTCTTGAATCGATGCAGCTAGATTGGTAAATACAGATTACGTGCAGATGGATACAAGGACCGGTCATTCGTGATGTTTGGTTCCAAGGTGTCTTGACCAACGATGAATAGCTGTCAAGATGCCATGATACCTGGTGGTTTGGTCATATAGAAAGAGAGCTCAATAATATACAGCTTGATAGAAATAAGAATGAAGAAGAAACCAATAAATAGTAAGTATTCTGCCATATGCTGTTCAAGAGCATATGAGGGTAAAAAAAAGAATTGAGCGACACCTGCAGGATTCGAACCTGCGCGTGCGAACACAATGCCTATGATACCTGTAGATAGCAGGGCATCGCCTTAACCACTCGGCCAAAGTGTCTTCTGATTGGTCTATACATGGCCCGTCAGAAACTCATACTATCAAGCCGATGCAGCGGCAAAAAGCGGATGGTTTTTATGACGCTACTGTCGATGGTGCAAACATGACTATATGATGACAGTTACCAGCCTAATTCGATAAGAGATGATAAGACACTTTGGCCGAGTGGTTAAGGCGATGCCCTGCTATCTACAGGTATCATAGGCATTGTGTTCGCACGCGCAGGTTCGAATCCTGCAGGTGTCGTTTCTTTTTTTTGCATTTGCCGCAGTGAACTGCCCCTTTTTATTCCTCACGCATTCTCTTTTTTTACCGGTAAGCCATAAATTTCACTGGCGGTTTGTTTGCATTTGCGGCAGAGTGACATTTTTTTTTTGGGCAACTGAGAATTACATGCTACGAACGAGCTGTATCGCTTGTGCATCAAACATACAAGAGTATCATCATATCAGGTTGTGAAGACACATAATGACAAAATAAGATCCCTCTCCTCTGTTTTTGTGTAGCAGGGAGGAAGAAATCTTGAGAGAATGTGTGCCCCGCGGTAGATGGAATGCAAGAAATGAGAAACCTTGCCAGATCGCTTACATGGCAGCAGTACAAGTCGATGAGCCGATGTTAAATCCATAATCAGTGCATGTAATGAATAGCCTGCCTTCTGCAGCTCTCGAATCTTGCCTTGTCACCAAGTCTTTAGGCCGAGCTCGTAACATGGGTGATTTCGATTTCATCCTTTGCTCATGTCAGTAACCAAAGGCTCCGCCGTAGACTGAAACTCTTTCTTACCTCGAGATCTCCAGGCTGAATCAATCCCACGACTGCGGTGCTCTGCAGCCTCGGGTGGCCTCTGACATACTTGCGATACTCAGGGGCACCTGGCTTCACCACGTTGTCCGCCGCAATCACCGCACCCTGTTGTAGGAGCCCCAGTTCCTCGCAGACCTTGAAATCAGAAACGTACAGTTCCTCGACGTGGTCCAAGAATAAAAAGTCAATCTTGTTCAGATCGCCTTTTTCATGGAGCTTCCGCAGAGACTCTTCCGCCGGGCCAGTGACGACCTTGACAATGTCGGACAACCCCGCAAGCATAATCAGCTCTCTGGCAATGGCTGAAAATTCGCTGCTCATCTCGAGACTCAGCACGCGCAGTTGTTGGTCCGGCTTGCTGTTGCGGCGCATGGTGTCTGCAAAAAGAATGGCCGAGTACCCCAGATAGCCGCCCAGTTCGACGAGAGTCTGGGGATTTTCTTTAGTGACCAAGTCGGACATGATCTTGGCCTTGTGGCCGCCGATGCTGATGAGGAAGTCATGCTTGGCAGAGTATTCGTCCATGACGGAGAGGAGCTTGGAGGGATTGCCCCTCATGTCATGTAAATGGGGGTGAGAGAGGATGTAGGAGAGCAGTCGCTCTTCGCGGCCATCGTGAGACTAAAATAAAGGGGAAGATTAGCGACATGCTCAGAATACTTTTTTGCGCACCGTTTTCTTTCTTCATCAACAGTGTTGGAGAGAATAATAATACCTCGACGCCAGTCTCAATCGGCCCCCTCAATGAGGGATATTTCTCAAGCAGCGCAACGATTTCTGGTGGGTGGTCCATTTTGGAAAGGGGGCTCGTAGTTTTGCCACGCGATGGAGGGGGAAGATGTATGACGATGGAATAAGCTCACAGCTTATGAAGAAAGCTGAAAGCAGATTGTGGTTATTTTGGCCCTTAGTTCTTCCGTCGAATTCACTACGTTAGCTTCAGTGTGACACAATGAAAAAGAAAAAAAAGGAACTTTAAGTTGATTTGAGAAGATGTGCGTGTTATTTATAAGAGTGACGAAGGATTCAAAGGTCCCCGCTGTGTGCATGTGCTAGTACCTTTTGAAGAAGCTCCCAATTTAACAGCTGGAGCTGCGATTCACGGGGTTTAATCACCACACACGCGAGGCTTGTCACGGTGCTACTGTATTTAATTATTAATTGCTGGATATTATTTTTCTTTTGCATTGCGTGGATTGTGTGAGATAATCGCTGGATTGGTAGAATAGAGTCAGTCAAGGATGCGTGTTAAGAAGCGCCGCATTCACACCTACTTACCCCTGAATCTGAATCCCAACCTGCCTGACCAAGCATCTGTGACGTGAAAGTCTGCGCAAGAGGTGAATTGCGCGTCTGCGCCCAATCTCCCCCTTGCGTAACTCTTGCGATAAGAAAGCCTGCGATCAGATCGGAGCTGTGGAATGCCAGGGATTGAAACGGACAAACATTGTGATTCGTGTATTACGTAGGACCAATCTGTGATTGTGGTAACTGGGAGCGTCTTTTTTTCCCCTGATCCTGCTGGCTGCTTTGATACGAGCAGCATGCTTTGATGTAGATGCCAGAGCAAGTCGGGTCTGGCACATGTATGTGTGGCAAAATGGTATTATCAAGAATGTTCTGACACTCGACGATTTTTTGTGCGAAAATATTTACATGCCAGTAAAATATTCTGCAGAATCATCTACGCAGATGTGTTAAACAGCGTAGTAACAAATGGGAGGTGGCGGATGCTCTATTGAGAAATACTGGCTCGTGTAGTCCTCTCTGTCTCTATTCTCGTCACGAAATTCCGCACTTGGGCCTCCATCTTGAGCAGCAGGAGGTGGCAAACAAATCTCTGTAAATATGGCGAGATAAAAATGATGAGAAGGAATGACGAGAAGTAGGTTTCATGCAAATAACTGCTTGTCAGCTTTGTTAGAGATGGCTACTCTACAGCGTTAAGTAAGTGAAATAGGCCGTCAAAGAGTCCCCTTCCACGACTAGTGATGGTCACGAGTATAGAGAGCATCATCAAGCTCACTATCGGATCCTTTCACCGACTTCCAGATGAGTCTTGTCGTCTGTGACCCGATGAGGCAGCAACCACCTCCTATCTAGATGTCCCTCGTGTCGAAACATCTCGACTTCTTAATTAGATTGCCGGTCAGTCGTGCTCAAATCAATGTGCAAGAGCTTAGCCCCTCAAAGCCTTTGCGAGAATGCTGGAGAGAATCCTTACATCATATGTCTAGGTAAGTAAGGCTGGGGATGCATTACATGTATGACATTCAATATTTACACAATATGAGTCAACCCGGTGCAAGACAGTATTGATTGCCGTACAAAGAACTTGACAGTCACATCATTACCTACTTTTTATTACCCCTTGCATGATATCCAAGACTATGTGTCCAAAACGGTGCAGTGGTAGTCTGGATGCCGAATTGCATTCAAGACACGTACGGGTCGTGTCATGTCTCATGTCACGTCAATGACGGAAGCCTGGCCGAGACATTGGACCCTCAATTCCCGGCATCAGCCAAAGACATCATGTGCCTGGTCGATGCCGTTTACCGCGCAGATTCGAGGGCATTTCTCCATACGAGTATCCGTAATTGCCTCGAATTGTCAATATATTGCAAATGGATTCGGATGACTCCGAGCACTCGCATCGCCACCAGCCATCGACTCGCCCGCGCGCATTGATTGCCTCCCTGCAGCGAGCGACATCGGCAAGGAGGGACAGCTATCCATATCCATACCAAATTGGCCTATTCAACAAACGTGGCCTCTTCTTCAGATCATGGCCGAGAATGACTCCTAACTCGAGGGACCTGTGGAGCCTTCAACTAGGCAACGTTTAGCTGGTGTCTGGCCATGTTTTTGCTTTTGCTTTTGCTCGCCCGGACACGGAAGCACTCGGCTGAGACTTTGCCACGGCGTCTCCACACCGGGGCTCCGTGCAGAGAGGCAACGCTATTGGGGAGGAGGCTGGATGATGCGCCCAAAATACCGCCGAGGCACCGATAAGGAGTTTGTTGATCTCGGCCGGTTTCAGTAGGGAATTTGGTTGGATAGGAATTGACCGTTGGTTTGGTTGTTTGTCTGTTTGCTCGTAGTTGAGATGACACAAAGTAGAACCAAGACTGACTCGTACTCGCACTTTGTAGCTGTAACTCGTACTCCGTTGTACGGAGCAGACGATGGCGCCTGCACTAAGATGACCAAGAGGGCAGCACGGAGCATTTACGGCCTCTGCATGTACACCGTACCCCGCTTGGCTGCGGCTGGCTCACCGGGTTGACCGTACCCAGTACCTGCCTCGAGTACCGAACACAAGTCCACTTGACAACGTCACTAAAGTCTGGGGAAACGGGGCCCAGGGGTCCAGAACAAGGCAGCAGTGCCGCAAGCGGGCGGGTGCGTGACTGCAGAGGTGCAGCAACAAGCGTCAGTCAGCCCAATTGGAAAGTCAATTGAAGAAAGCAATTGGGGAGCGAAGGAATTGATCACAATTGGATTGGGGGGACACCAATGGAAGAAGAAAGAAGAGCTGCACTGCACTGCACTGTGCAATCCATTGAATTCAAAATTTAATGCAATGCAACCCGCTGGACCATCCAAGTTTCAGCGGGCAGGGAGGCCCAAAAGGAGGCGGAAGGGCACAGCGTAGCGCTTGTTGCGTCAGGTCACGCGATATATGGTCCAATCCAATGCTATTGAGCCACCTCGTCGTTCTGGGCAAGAACGCACGCGGCAAAAGCAGGAAAGCACGCACGGAGTACACGGCCTCGAACCCGACAAAAACTGCAGGTCACCGCAGGTCATGGGCAGGTAGAGTCACCCGTTGGCTCGCCGCTTGCGTGGATTGATTTCGGTGGGCTCAGCGGGCGATCGGTACATGGCCAATACCTGACGCCATCGTAGCCTTTGCCCACCCCCCTCCCCTCTTTCTCCTCAGCGATTGCTTCACCAAATTTCCATCTTCTTACCCAAGTCAATTGAGCAATCCCGCCCAATTCACCTCACCGTTGCGGCCCTCCCAGCCTCGCCATTGGCTGATCTTGCTTCTCCCGTCTGTTGGCGCCACCCCCGAGACGTCTCGCGTGACACCTTGTGATAGAATGCAGCATCCATTCACCTTGAACATACAAAAGCCCAAACTGCCCAGCTTCCTCACAGCTCTCTTTTCCCGACTCATCTCATCCCATCTCTGATCTCTCACACGCATATAACCTCTGCAAATCTCCATCTCTCTCTCATATAACAAGCAACAACAACAACAACAACCACATACACCCTCCAATCCCCAATTCCATCAACTCTCAACTTCTTCTCCAGCCACCGCCTCCCTCTTCTCTCTTCTCTCTTCTCTCTTCTTCCTCCACAGCAACCAACCCCATAAACGGTGCCAGCCATCAAAATCACTGCCACCCGTTCCGGCAACGCCTCCTCACCCTTACTCCAACTTTGTCTCCCTCTACCATCTTTCTCCGGCCAATTCGTCGCCATTGATCCCCCCCGCTCTGCCTCCGTCTTACCCCTTCTGCGCCTAGCTCTCATTTTGTCGCCTCTCGCCATCCATCCATCAAAAGTAAGTTTCCAGCTGCAGTTACGCACCCCCGCATCTGTATCACGTCTCTCCCTATTGCTGTTACGCTGCGACGTTTCTCCTTTCCTCCATCCCGTTCGCCCCTCTCACACACCGCATAGCATCTACAATTACATCTACACATCACATCAGAGGCCAACTGTCTGGGCCTCTTTCCATCAGATCCTGATCAACCAACCACACATCACCCAATCAGTCAGCCTAAAGCCCATTCCCAATAATGCCCATTTTGCCGAGATCAACATGCTAACCTGGTCGTCTTGTAACAGTGACTCGTTCTCACAAGTACAACGACCGTGACCACAAGGGCATTGCCGATGGCAGTGTCTCTCCAACAGAAAATCTGCCTCGCTTCTTCGCCAAGAGCGGCTACGTTGATGTTGACCCCAAGAAGGTCAAGAAGGACGGTTGTGGTAAAGGCAACTGGTATGTCATTACAACTACCCCATGGTCTTGTTCCACCGCATGAATCACTCTACTAACAATGGTTTCCGTCACAGGGGAAGCGCCGGCGAAGAAGTCGTGGATGAAGGTTTCCGCTTCACCAATGCCCGCCGCCGCTCCAACAGCTTTTCCCACCAACATCTCTCCGACTTCAAGACCAAGTTTGAGGTGAATGAGGTTGACCCTCTCTTCGAGGAGCATCTCCACGGACCTCTTGATGAGGAGAACGGCGATGACCTCTCCAAGACGGACTCGGCCGAGAGTGTCCACTCTGTCTAGACGAGACAAGTCGTCTCGCATGCCCCAGAGCGCGCTGCTATTAGTCGTGCCTACCCTGGATTTGTCTGGATGCCCTCCCACGATACATCATGATTCATATTTACTATAGCTTTTTTTATTCTTCTCTTTTTTTCTTTTAATCGGGAAGGAATGGGACAGTGGGATATGACAGCCACGGAACCGGACATGACGGCACTCATCTGAGGCCAAACTCATGATACATACCCGCCGTGACGTTGCTTTGCCGGCGGGATGACATGTATCACTGTATAATACGCTTTTCTTTTACCAACGATATGAAGGCTCGGGTTCTCTGATAGAACCAATCAAAGCCGTGTAACATTTTATAATAGCTTGCGTTCATTCGTGAAGAGTGGTTCACTGTTTACATTGCCCATGAAAGCCACCGGGATGCTTATCTGCTGCCCCTCAAGCGTCACGTCAACGGCTGCGATGCCAGCTTCGATTTGCCCGAGTCATTAATCAATGCCCTCAGACGACACGTAAGGCCTTACTTGAACAAGTTAAGGCCGTGCCCCAACTGGCAGGAAGCGTCCCAGACAAGCCAGACTCACCGTGTCGGTGGTCGCCGATACGACAGCGTACCCCGCTCGGGGTAAATGCAAAGTTGAATAGCCCAAGGAGAGGCTGCAGATCGATGGGTGAATGGGGGAATGTATCGGCAGTCGGATATTACGCTCAACACACTGCATAGAGCACGTAGCACACCTGACGCTTTTTGTGTTGGGAATTGGGGGTGGACGTGAGGCAGGAAAATGTGCTGCAGTGATGCCCAGTAATGTGTGTGTCGTGATGTAGACTGACAGACACGGGCCTTGTTCCTTGGATATTGATGGAAAACGACAGAAAGAGTCCAGCCAAGCAGGCGATATATCAACTTCTTCTACTTGGCTTCTTGACTAATGCGTCCTCTCACCCCCTGTACATACTCTCGTATCGATATGATTATGCAATTAATTCCCCATCAGCAGCACAATGTCCTGCCTCTTCAAGCCTGTTCTTCGTCTTTCTTTTCTCCTCTCCGTCACCCCCGGACTCCAGCCCCCACTTTTACCGCATGCTGGTCCGTGCACCGGCGCCACAACGCCCAACGCCCAGATTCAAGAACCGGGAATGATTATGTAAGTCATATAGAGCCTTCAGCCTTGTGTCGCGGAAAACACGTGCTGGTTGGCCCAAAGCTGGGCTTTGCTGCATCTTTTCTGCATCATCTTTTTTTTTTCCCAGCAAGAAACTCCATTGAACTGATTGCATTTGAAACCCCTTTTGCAGCAATATATCGGAAGGAACCACAGCCTGCGGGCTTAAATAATATCGACTCATTATCTTGGAAAACACCCCAATCTTCCACGTGTCGCACCACTGTTTGAGCAATCTCGAAACGACGAAAAAAGATATCGCTTTCGCGAGATTCTTCAGCCTTGCGACACCACAACGACTTTCCCTCCAACCAACCAGTCAATCCACCGGCTATCAACAGCCATTCAAACCAACAATCATATCACCATACAATTATCCCACCAAAAGCAAAAAAAATAGACACAATGGCCGTCCCTCCAGCATACCACGAATCCCTCCCATGTACGTTCATTCCCTCCTCTCCCTCCTATCCCAAAACACCGATACATCAAACAAAAAAAAATCAAATCCAACTAACCTCTTCCTCACAGACATTGACCCCGAACCCTCCTCAGAAGCCCTCTCCGCCGCCCGCGCCCTCATCGCCGCCGAACAATCCACATTCTCCCCTCCTCCACCACCTTCATCCTCAACACCTCCCAAAGAGCCAACCTTCTCGCCCGCCATCGCCGCCGAACTCGCCCGCATTGCATCCTCAGCGCCCTCCCAACCCCTCGACCTCTCCCGCTACGAAGCCCAAGAACTCCCACCCCCTCCAACCAAAAAATCAACGCGCTCCAAAAAGTCCTCTTCCTCGGCAGCAGCATCCGCGGTAGAAGCTTCAAGACAACCCCTCTCAAACGCCTTCATCTCCTCCTCCTACCTCTCCTCCCGCGCCCAAAACCTCTCCCTCCTCGACTCCCACGGCCGCAACGCATGGCTCCTCTCAAACTACCACCTCGAAGCCGAGCTGCGCAGCCTCGAGCGCGACCTCGCTGCCACGAAGCGCGACATGGACCTCCTCAACGCGGCCCGCGCGTCCCGCCAGAACGAGGTCAAGGGCGAGATGCAAGGCCTAGAGCAGAACTGGCGCGAGGGAGTCGGCAGGGTTCTCGAGACGGAAATCGCCGTCCAGGAGCTCAGGGAGCAGATACGACAGGAGCTGAGGAGCAGGGCTGCTGCCGCTGCTGAGCATGCTACTGCCTAATAGCGATACCAAAGATACAGGGCTCTGTTTTTTTACTTTTTTCTTTAATTTTCTTTCATGTTACTCCTTCTTGCTCAAATTCTTTTTAGTATTTCTCTCTTTTTTAACCTTTTATTTTCCAGAAAGGAAAGGGTTAATGGGCAGTTATGAGCATTACAATTTACAAGACATATGGAAAGTACAGCTGGCGTCAAAACGACCTTGATTAGGTAGCTACAACATAAAATAACACTACACAGACATCTTGATATGAGGTACAATATATTCTTTTCCTGTAACAAACAAATAATGAAAGTAGGTCGGGGAAAGGGGAATTACGGTAGTATCAGAATGTGTAATCACCCCAAGTCAGCCCTCATAGAGATATTGGTCGCATTGATAACGGTATCAAACAAGGTATCTGCTCAAATAGACAATGTCTCAAAGGGAGGGAGAATAACGAGGGTGGAGGTGTTAGGGGGTAAAATGTTAAAGGAAAAAAAAAAAGCAAAACAACAGAGTATCCCGAAAACGCCGGTAAGCCGTGCCCGTTACATAGGGCCTCCGATAAAGCGAGCAGTCGTTTGCACGAATTCGCAATCGGCCATGTAAAAATGCAACCCTTTTGCCAATGCCCCAGCCCGCTCCCGTCACTCCCGTAGAACCGATCTGAGGAGCCCATCTATGCTCGGTACCCTTTTCATGTCCAGAAAATCCTGCCTCTTAAACTGCTAGCGTCATCACCGCACCTGTAACTTATACCCGTGCAGACATTATACACCTTGAAAACGATACAAACGTACACATAAGGATGCTCGCTCGTTCGTTTCTTTCTTGTGGCAGCTTACTGCTGTAGGGGGTCCATGTCTTCCACACCCGTCTTGACGCCCTGATACCTTGTCCTTCGGAGGAGGCCCTCGACAGGGCCCAAGAGCCGTTGGAATGCGTTCTTGCCCAACGTGGCCACCTTGACGTCCGTCGAAGCCACGACACTAGCGGCTCGCGGAGCGTCATTAAGCAGCGCCAGCTCGCCAAAGAAGTCGCCCTTCTTGTATGACAGCACCTTTTCGGTTCCCTTGAATGCGTCTGCCTCGCCGTGCTCGAGGAGGTAGAATGAGTGGCCAGGGTCGCCCTCGTGGATGATGACGTCTCCTGGGGCGAACTTTTGTGTCTCGAGAGCATCTGCAATCTTGGATCGTTCGTAGGGGGTAAGCGTAGACAAAATGGGCACTTCCTCCAAGAAGCTCTCGTACATCCGTCTGCGAGCAAAGGTAGACTCCATGAGGATACGACGGAATGTCACTCGGTCCAAAGCCCACAGGGTGCAGCTTCCCTCGGCAGAGATGATAGTTGCCGCACGGGGAGCGTTGTACATGAGAGCAAGCTCACCAAAGGAGCCACCGGCCTGGACGCTGCTGACCTTGGTGCCCAGTCCATCCGGGCCAGGCTCAATAAAGCCACAGGGGTTGACATAGACATCAAACGAGCCTCGCTCGACTACGTAGAAATAGTCACCAGCATCTCCCTGGCTGATTACCTATTTGTCATGCCCGTTAGTAAAATGAAAGAAGAGGGGAATGCGTGCTTTTTTTTTTATTATACTGCGCTTACCTTGATGCCCCTGGCTGGAATGGGCTTCTCAACAAGAGCACCCAGAATCTGCGCGCTCTGTTCATCGTCCAAGTGGTTAAAGAGGAAATTTCCCTCGATGGCATGCTTGAGTCGCTCAACCTGCTCGGGGGTCTTTTCGGTGAAGGGAGGGGTCCAGTTGTCGTAGCTGTCGGCGCTCGGCTTCAGCGACTCTGCTGAAACGGACGTCCGACGTCCAAAGTTGTACTGTGCCGGATAGCTATCGGTGGTAGGGGGGACCCTCATGGTCGGTGGAGCCTCGGTAGATGCGTCGCCCCCAAATGCTCCTGAGAACAAGGGGGCGCCGGGGGCGAGATGATCGCTCTCGTCCTCCTCAACGACGCGGTGCATCACGTTGGGTGATGCCATGGGCGACGTGCTGCCGCCAAAGGGGTTGGCGTTGGCCCCAAAAGGGCTCGAGAATTGGCTAGACATCATTGCAAAGTGGCTGGTGGGCGACGGAGAGAATCTTGGCGAGGGGGTGCCTCGGTCGCGGAAGATGGAAATGCTCGCCGCTCGTTCGGATGCTAGTCGCGAGAGGAAGAAGTCGGCGCAGAACTGGAGGATATCGGAAGGACAGGTTTGCAGAACCTGCCGGTTGAGAGCTTGGATCTCATGTTGGTAAGCTTCTGGTAGAGACATGACCAGTGAAGGGTGTTTGGGTGACGGCTAAGTATTAAACAGATAATGACGTAAAACTCGACAAGAAGGAAGAAGCAACTCGGAGAAGGAGCGTATTTGAAAGGTACAAGTAAAGAATGACCGGAGTGAATTGGACCTACAGCTTGCGCGGGAGCGGGTCTGGGATGTAGAGCCGTTTTGTATGCGCGAAGCTGCGCGACGAGAATTAGCAGCACGCTACCAGGCGGCCGGGGTGCAGAACCGGGTGGCCCGCCATCGCAGACAAGAGGACGGGAAATTCAGACGGAGGGGCCAATCGACAAGGGCCGCAAGTCGTGGGCATTTTGGCACGCCCCCCAGGTCAGGCCTGGGACAGCGTCGTTACCGGGGAGGCCGAGATGCGAACGACTAGAGGGAAGACCAAGGACAAGGGCTCGCTAGCACCCGATCGGGCGGCATGGCAACGGGCTGGGCAGGCATGACAGGAAGAAAATGAAGGCAGAGACGAGGGCAAACGGGCGAGACTGGGGGCTGCAGGACGGCGGCAAACGAGGCACAAGACGCAGCGAGTTGACAGCCAGAAAACAATGGTGGCGGCCGAAACGTCAACCCAGCGCGCCATCTGCTGCGTCTGGGGCCGAGGAAGCAAGGATAGAAGGGGAGATGCAGACGAGAAAAAGAGAGCTTGTGACCTACCAGCAGTAGCGGGTGCAGCGGGCGAAGGATACGGAGGCGAGGCTGCGGCAGCACGGCGAGATTAGATGAGGAGCTGAGAGAGAGAGGCGCGAAGAGGACAAAGACGAGGACGAGGACGAAGACGAAGACGAGAGGACGAGGAGGGGTCGTGCGACAGGATCAAGCGTTTAGATCAACCGAAGGACGGGCAAACCAAGGGAGAAGAGGGGCCGAGCCTAGAAGGGCGAAGCGGAAGACGGCGTGGGGAAGAGAAAAGATGACGAGCCAAAAGGTGACGGACGCTGCGAACGAGGTTTGGTGGGCCTTTGCCCGGGGGATGGGATGATGGGAATGCTTCAATGATGCTCGCGGGTGGCGATGCTTGTGCTGTGGTGGATTGACTTGAGCCTGAGGGATGATGAGAGGAGGAGTTTCCAGTGGGCAGAGAAGCTTTCCTGAGGCGCAAAGAAATGGGGGGGAAGCACAGCAGCTGGCAGAATCGAGAAGCTGGGAAGAGAGCAATAGCCACCACGTCAACGCAACGCACAGCACAGCACAGCTCAGCTCAGCACAGACACCAGTGGACAAGACAGCACAAACCAGCAGCTGCCAGCCAGCAAAAAAACCTTAGACTTTTACCTAGTTGGCACTTACCTGGCAATTAGCAGCTCGAACTAGCACCAGCTAGCGGGCGGGAGCTCTCGTCCAGGTTGCTGCGAAAATGAAGCTGAGCCTAATCAACCGGTGCAGAAAAGCTAGTTGCAGCACAGGCAAAGAGAGGCGGCTGGTGGCTCGAGACAAGGGCCCTGCGGAAGCTTTCTAGAAGCGTCGCACGGGCCTCACGTCCCCACCCCTCGCCCTCCCAGCGCTGTTCCGCCAGGGCTTCCGCGGCTTCGGTGCAGGGCTCTAGCAGTACCTACGAGTATGTGCAGGCTACAAGCTGCGAACCCTTTTAGTGGGTGTTGCCACCTGGGGGAGCGCTTTTGGCTGCTTTCTTGTGTTGAGCATGTGCCAACGCAGGTACATACTGTGTGTGCGTGCCGTGCAGTTTCCATGCCAGCAGGTACTCGTACATGCTCGTACATAACATCCACACATCCAAGTTGATCAATCTGATGCATCATCATTGACATGCCGTCTCCAGCAGAGGTACAGGTACAGGTTACAGGCACGGCTACTGAACCCAGCATGATCAGCCTGGGCAAAGCCATGAAGTGACTCAGTCCTTCGCCCACATCGTCTCGCCTCACTTCGTCAGGTACCTATCAGCAGCACAGGCAGCACAGCATGGGGAATCTTCATCTCTGCATCCCAAGGAGGAAACAATACCAGCACAACGTTTCTTCTAGTCTCACCCATCCCAAACCCTGTCCGGTACATGACTAGCAGCAACAGGCACCCCGTACTTGCATGGGCTTTCATCTCGTGGCAGTGGTGCTATTGAATTTCCTCATTTCGGGCCCTTTCACGCGCCCTGCTCCTAGTGGGCAAGGCCCTGGACAATCTGCCTAGCTCCAGCTACCCAACCTGACAAGCGCAAATGAGCCTGAACCTTTATTTTTTTTTTCATCCCCTCTACTTTACCGTAATGTTCCTTTGTTCCCAGCCAAAAGACAAAAAGACCAGTGCCGTGGATGATATTTGATGACTTGTAACAAATCCCTCAATCAGCGCAAATCTTACTCTACACCACCAGACCAGACTGAGGTAGGTACCTTCTACGGTAAGCACTTAATCTTTGGCCCGAGAGAATTCCAGCGCGCAAAGCACGTGTACGATATTACCTTACTCAGAGAGAGCATGGAATCCAGCACATAAGGAGGTTTTGCGAGTTTCGTACCGTAATCACGCGATTGGCACGGCGTACTCCGCCTGCCACAGTGCAAATTACGGCCTTTGCAAGTGGCGCACCCACGCCTTTCTTTGCTCATGTCCTTTCGGAGATGACCATGAGACAACAAAGCAGGAGGGATATTTACGACGAATAAAATAAAAAATCATGCCATGAATCTGACAATCCGCATTTTTATTATTTCACATGTCTCTGCAATTGCGTTTTCCTCGTGATTTGTCTCCTGTTTTTTCTTATTGCAACCTAAGTTGTTACATTCGTCGCTCTTGGGTGTTGGCTGGGCGCATCAACACCTCCATGCCCTTACGCAACGTTCTCGTAACACGCACTGGGTATCAAGTACCGTCATCTGCCGGCCGTGAAGTGACGTCGTGGCTACTCGGTGGCGAAAGAGGAAGATTACATTCTTCTCTTGTGGCCATCAGGACGGATTCAGGAGTAAAGAAGGTGTCTTCCTATCCAAGTTAGCCAGCCAACCAATAGGCAGATTGCTGGACGTGTTGATGGTACCGAGTAATGGATGCCTCATCGCAAGGCGAGAACTGCAGTGCACCAGCTCAATTGTCAGCGCTTCACGACATGCTTACGGATGCTGCGCTCGAGTCAGAGCCCGCATCCTTTACAGATGCCACGAAGTGTCAAGATATACTATATATAGATACATATGGCTGTTCCGTGTTGTTTTATTTCTCGCATTAAACACCACCTACTGCTTTGGCACCTCCTAATAAATATCACGAGTAAGACGCTCACGCCGGCGGCCAGCAAAATGGGCTATCGCCATTGGACGTGTACGTGTACAACCACCTCCTCTGTGCCTCGCCCCCATTCGTCTGTATGTACATGTTCGCTTGACCCCTTCGCCTCGTGGTCCGTTTTGCCTTTGCCCCCCTGCCACTAGGGTATCGTTCCATACAAAATACAATTCATAGAGATGAACAAATTCAACCATATAATCCCCCCCCCTTGCCTCAAGAATAACAACGCTGTGGTGAAGATAATTGCAGCCCGGCAACGCCGTTTGAATCCCACCGTTGTGACAAATATTACAGAACAGGAAAGCAAATAAAGGAAGAAGAAGAAAAATAAGAGAAAGAAAACAAAGTAAAAGAGAAGAAAGGCAAGGCAATGTGTACCCAGCTTTTGCCAAGGTTAGTCAAAGCCTGTATAGCTGAGCATCTGTCTGCTCCGAGTAAGGCTGAACCCCTGCTGAACCAACCGCGATCCATCCACTCTATTTCGGTGTGGATGTCCTGTCAAAATCCCGGCATCCCATAGTCATAGGTGCCCTGTCAGCCACTTAATCTATCCAAAGCCGCTTACCCTGAAACCCCCCCCCCCCCCCCCCCCCCTCTATCGCGTTTGGGAGGATATTCTATTCGGCATCGCCGTCAGGGTGTCTTGCTCAGAACGGCAGCAGCAATGAGCGGCCAAAAATGCGAGTTTCTTCCTTCTTTCATCATCCGACGGCGAGACACGAGTCCAAGACGCTATCCAACATATCCATGTCGGGGTTTTCTGCTCCCTCCCACCCTATTTCGTTATCAATATCCATATTATCGGGGAGTGCGCCGTTGGTCAATGCCAAGTCGCCATTGGTCACGAGTTCCTCAACTGCTGGTGCGGGTGGTTCGCCGTTGACCCAAGTGTAGTCTTTCCAGTTTTCGAGCTCGCCGTCCCGGTACCCGTAGAGAATCTGCGCTGTAACAATGGGGAACTGAGATATGCCTGAATCTGCCATTTCCAAGGCGACTCGTACATCTGCTATACCCAGTGGGCCTCTCTCACTGGCAGCCTTGGACTCGATAGGTAACAACCCTGCTTTATCTCGGGTGATTTCGCCTCTCTGTGCTGCGTCTTCTTCTCGGTGAAGCTGCCGACTGTACTTGTGCGTCTGGATCCATGTGGTACCTACTCCGTAGCCCGCGCTACCAGAATCGCCAGGCCCGTTGCTCCGAGTGCGGCTGAAGATTTGCGTCAAGACTTCTTTAATAAACGTCTCGGTAGCAACAGACATGAGTTGAGACGCATCAGGCGCATGGCCGTTGATAAGCCCGGCCTCATAACAGAAGGGGAGCATTCGGCCGGCTATTTGACCCATATCAGGAAATTCTCCGGATTCGACGGCGAGAGGTTGTGTATATCGTTTTCGAATTTCCAGGTCAAAGTCTAGAATCAAAGTTAGGAAAAGAAGAGAACGAGAGAACGAGACTTTTGGGAGTAAAAATCCAAGTCAATCCACTTACTCATGTTGTTGATACCGCCAGCTGCGCTAGGGGGCACATCGGCAGCCAAGGAGGGTTTCCGGTGTGATTCGGTAAACACATTTGCCAAGCTCTCATGAGGATCATACTGTTTTCATGAATTGGTTAGTAATTGGATAGTAGCTGCAAGTTAAGAGCTGATGATAACGAACCTCGTTTTGTGTGAGCTCCTTGATGCGCCGTCGATCCCGTGCGGGTAGTTGCATCACCTCTCCCTTTAGCCTCCGTTCTGCTGCGTCACCCGAAACAGGTTTGCTGCCTGTCGTTGTCGTGGGCTTGTCGTTAGCACTAACCCATGGCGCAAGGCCAGCATCGGGCATCTCCCGGGTGACATTGCCGTAGATTGCAGCAATGAGCTGGTTGTGCAGGTGGTTCTTCTCGCCCGTTGGCGATGACAATATCGGGTCAATTCGACTAGAGTATTCGGTTTGGTTGAGACGGCCTGTTTATATCACATGATGAGAACATAGTCCGGCGTGGCGGATAGGGGCATGATGGCAGTCTTGTGCCAAAGTTGGTTAACCCATACCAGTCAGAAACTCCGTCGTAGATTCTTTGTATACAAGCCATTGCTCCGAGCTAATGGCGGCTTTCAGCGCAGCATAGAGCGGTTCAAGGTCAATTCGGGCCGGAATTATCTGGCTCGTCTTGACAGCCTTCTGGGAGCCCGGCGCAGTGAGCGTCAGCGTCTTTGTTGATAGAACCGGTGTTGAAACGCTGACGGATGGGCGGCTCAAGGCCGCGGGGTCGATATCGGGCATCGTGGATCGCGGAAAGACAACTAGAGTTGTCGCGTGCGGCGATGGAGCGGCGCGCGACGCGAGAGCAAAATCATGAGTTGATAAACGGGATCACAGATACCATGCGATCGCTGCTGTGCAATTATCTTGATGAAAAAGGCATTGTGAGGCTGGAAAGTTGATGGCAGATTCGCAGTGCTTTTCGCAGCTGGGCTGTGGGAAGGGGTCAATTGGTCAGAGTGAAGTCGAAATTTTGCCGAACGAGTGACGAATTCAGAGGGATGGTGCTGAAGAGCGGCGAGGCAGGTAGCAGGTACCCCGTGTTGGACCCAAGACCGCCCGGGCTCTAGGTTGCAGCTACCTGGCGGCCGCTACAGCAGCTGCTTCATCCCACTTTATAGCGTTCGAATCGCGTCCTCTGCGCGTACAGCAGCATCGTTCTGTTGACTTGAGACATAGCATAAAACAAACGACGATAGGCGGCTTCAGCAACTCTTTGTTTCTCTTCATTTTTCTTGACTCTCTCTCTCTCTCTCTCTCTCTCTCTCTCTCTCTCTCTCTCTCTCTCTCTCTCTCTCTCTCTCTTTGGGGAAGTCCAGATTCAAATTATTGCTGGTCTCGACAATGCAGCCATGGCACCAGATCGCGTCGCTAATGCCCTCGACAATCTGATAGTCCAAATTGTCCCTCCCAGAGGCCCAAACGAAGGCCAGGACTCGTGGCTGTCCCGGTATAACCTGAGCCATGAACTCGTCAGAACCATAATAAACACGTAGGTTGATGTCTGCACAATTGGATTTATGCATTTGTTCGAAGCGAAGACAGCTTGCTAACGACCAGCTCTGTCACAGTCCACCTGATCCCGACATCTTGTCAGACGTCGACCGGGCCGCCGATTCAATCAAACGAAAGCTCATCCAGAGCAACCCTTCCCACGCGCTCAGATTCTCAGATCTCTACTCCCGACTGCTTGCGCTCCCCGTGCTCAAGTCAAAATGGGCAATCCTATATCTGCTATACGCTCTGGCCGACTCTCCGGATCCCAGAGCTCCCCCTCCACCCCTCAGCATCATCCAGCCCTCGTCTTCGAATTATCGTGAAGCTGTCGCGCGAGATGCAGTCAAGAAGCGTGCCAGGGCTCGATCAAAGTCTATTCCTATGCCAAGGATAGAGGACGAGGTCATGAGAGATGCCCCAGCTCCTGAAGAACTACCACACAAGATACCAAAGGAACCGAAACGCATCGCGGAGGAGAGGCAGCCTCAACCTGAGCCGGTAAAGAGAGATCTATCCGTCAGGGCGAGCATGCTGTCCAACAACTACGCAGAAATCGACCCTTCAGAGACGGCCATCCTACGAGACCTTCCGTTTACACTCCAGGGTGTATCATCCACAACCCTGCCGTTTGCCAAAGATGACATTCTCAAGCTTCCGGCAACACTTCCTCTACCACTCATATCCATTCTGCACACTCTGGCTGAACCCTCATTACTCTATCGACGGCTCGACAATTTCTGCCAAACTCCCGCCAACGGCCTCTTAGCTCAGAGTCTACGGTCCGCAATCAGCAATGAGCTACGATCATACCTAACATTAGTCGCAACTCTCGAGGGCCAGATTCGGAAGGCACTGTCTTCGTTGGACGAAGCTGCTCCGAGGGGGGGTATTGGGAAGACAGGTGTCACATTAAAACGATGCGTGGTATGGACACGAGAGGCTACCATGGGGCTTAGACTCATGTCCCTCATTGCTGAAGAGTCGGACAAAAAGAAGGGTGGTCAGCTCATCACCCTGATACACAGTTTTGCTTCTTCCAACGGAGACCCCGTGGTTGCCGCGTTCGCTGAGCGGTTACTGGGCAGCTTTACTCGGCCTTGGTACGGCATCCTTCGTCACTGGATTTACGATGGAGAGCTGTCAGACCCATCTCTCGAGTTCTTTGTACGGGAGCAAATCGATTCGCAGGAGTCTATGCGAGTTAGGGGCAATGTGTGGGAGGATCAATATGAGATAGCCCAGGACATGATTCCGACCATTATTTCGCAAGAATTTGCGCAGAAGATATTCCTGATTGGCAAATCGTTAAATTTCATCCGGCACAGCTGCGGAGACTCGATGTGGGTTGAAGATTATTCCAAGGCCGCTTCAAAGGAGCTGAGATACGGTGATACGGCAACAGTGGAGGTATGGATCGATGAGGCGTACAAGACAACAATGAAGCGATTAATGGACCTGATGGAGACCAAGTTCCGTCTCTTTGCTCACCTCCAGGCTCTGAAGGATTACATCCTGCTGGGGAAGGGCGATTTTATTGCCTTGCTCATGGAATCCCTCGCCGCAAACTTGGATCGCCCTTCTGGTGCACAATACCGACACACTCTTACAGCCCAGCTAGAGCATGCAATCCGTGGCTCAAACGCCCAGTACGACTCTCCCGAGGTGCTGCGGCGATTAGATGCCCGAATGCTTCAGCTGTCTCACGGTGACATTGGCTGGGATTGCTTCACTTTGGAATACAAGATTGATGCCCCCATGGATGTGGTTGTTACTGAATGGGGCAACCGCCAATATCTCAAGGTTTTCAATTTCCTATGGCGAATCAAGCGAGTGGAGTTCGTGCTCCTCTCAACGTGGCGGGAGTGCATGACGGGATCTAGAAGAGTGCTACAAAGCCCTAACCAGGCGGTGGTGCAGACGTGGAAGTCAACGCGAGGCACGCTCGCCGAGATGATTCACTTCGTGGGGCAGCTGCAGTACTACATCCTCTTCGAAGTCATTGAATCTTCGTGGGGCGAGCTCCAGAAGCGCATCCGCAAGGAAGACTGCACGCTGGACGATGTCATCGAGGCGCACAGGAGATATCTCGAGGACATCACGCACAAGGGCCTCCTGGGGCCGAAGCTTCGCCATCATCCTTCCGATAACAATCGGGAACAGATGACGTACCTCGACCAGCTCAGCGAGATATTGCGGTCCATGCTAAGCTATCGCGACACCATTGTCGGGCTCTACGGGTGGACCAGCTCCGAGTACACGCGCCGGCAGGAGGTTGAGCTGCGCAACATGACGCGCCGCGACGACAACGACGGCGGCTTCTCGACCTTGGACAACGTGCCCTCGGAGTTCCCTGCCCTGCAGGAACGCCTGCGGCACCTCGGCGACAAGTTCCGCAACAGACTGCAGGTCCTGCTGGGCGATTTGGCGTACCAGCCCGACGTGGACATGAGGTTCCTGGGCGTGGCCATGAACTTCAACGACGTGTACGCGCCTCTTAGGAAGAGGGGCAAGACGGCTTCCATTGTCTCGGCGGCGACGGCGGCAACGGCCCCGTCTACATCTGCGTCGACATTGAATGCGTCCAAGGTCTGAAGTGCTTGAATCAGCTCGTGGGAGATGGATGTCAAGAGACAACTACTACGTCTATGAAAGGGGTGGAAAGGTCTATGTAGCGCTCAACAACTTTTGATACTCTTGGTGCAAGGTGTGACGATGGCATGACATGATGTTATATATGATACATTTGAATAATTTAATGAGACTCCTTCGTCTCTCAACTCGGTGCAACAGTGAGACATTCGACAAACGTCTGCTTTGGGTAAAAGGTACATTCATTGCAAGACATGTCAAGCACAGCAGGGAGCTGGAATATTAATGATGCCTACATCCAGTTGCCTGGAAACCATCCCTCACGCGGTCTCGCTTCTCTCGTTGATCACTTGACGTGCTTGGCCCCTGGCTGCTCCGTGTCTTAGATGCCTATGCACGATAAACCCCCGTGCGCTCGTGCAAGATATTGGGGCTTTCTGGACAATCTACCCGTGGGAGATGCATCGAAGCCCTGCAGTGACATGGCACCTGCATGTTGGATCGCCATGCCATGCCCATGGCGTGCATGAGGGTGCATATGAAACGCTCGAAAAGTGTTGTTGGCTCGGTGTCACGGCAGGGAGATGGAAAAACAGAGGGAGAAGGGGGGATTAGAACTTGATGCTGCTCGTAGCTTCTCGATCCAGATATAAAACGATGACGAGGACATGGACGCATAGCATTCCAAGCTGAGCCAGCTCTGTCTACATCGGCCAATGAGCTCGTATTACCTAGCTTATATGCCTCCTTGGATGATAGCTCATCCGCAGGGAAGCTTGGTAAGACATGGGGTAACTAGGCTGCAGTAACAATATTCAGCATCTCCCAATCAACCGCTCATGTAACCAAAAGGACTGAGCACATGTAAGGGGCCATTTGAGAAGCTAATTGCTAGCATCGCTGATAGTCCAATTCTCAAACCCAATGGGATCTCTTGCAACTCTCTTGCTCGAAAGCAAGTGAGACAGTGAGACAAGCCATCCAATAATAGGCGGTAGTTTGCGTGATGCTCCACGGATCGTGCTGCTGCTTGCTGCTAGAGATCTTGGCCGCAATGTAAAGCCGGACAATCTACTCCAATCAGTCCCATATGAGCAACCCTCGTTGTTGCACCAATCTTATTTGGCCCGTCAGCTGCTCTTCAGGACGGCGATGCTTTTCACCCTGTTATTGGCATGACAATATCGGAGGGAATGAGTACCCGAGTACGACACGCAAAAGTTTCATTCTGTGTCGGCTCAGCCTGCTTGCTGACAAGCCTGGGTGACCAAAACTGGTAGCTGTCTTGGACACCAGCTCGCCATTCGCAAGGATCTCGGAATCTAACAGGCCGTACTCCGTAGAAATAGAGACAGGGAAGAAAGACCATTTTGAGCAATGACATTAGCAGCTAGCTTCTGTTGGTCAACACCCCAACATCTACCTTTCCGAACGAAGAAGCTTGCGAGGGTGGCCTGCGTAGGACTGGCGCATAGAAATTGGACTTTCGATGAGATGCCTCAGCACGCAGGGAGGCCTCGATCTGGATATTCTGTCTTGCAGAGCCGCATCGGTTGAGCTAGTACAGTAATACCACTAGGTAGTGCTCGTAACTTGGCAGTAGTAGTAATTAACCACCAGGCGACATTAGTTGGCAGATGAGTCGATTCGCGAGTAGACGATCCTGGCCTTCATGACTGTCGTAATCTTCTAGAAAGGAGGTACGGCCAGGAAAGATGGCCTGTACGCATGAGTTGTCGGGGAACCCAACATGAGAATCCTCCCGCCCAGCTGCCTGGTGCCGTTACAGGTGTAGCATGTATGCAATATAGAAGACGGCGGTCGACGGCCATTACTCGCGTGTAGAGCTACAAACACGGTCCGCATATAAAGCTTCCACAGGCATTCTCGAAAAAAGGCCAGCATCGGGGAAGCCGTGGGAGCACCCCCTGGTCACTTCTTCTCCCTATTTCAGGCAAACCGGGGTAAGGGGGTCCTGGAGCTGGTGGAGCCACGCCATGGAGCTCGTCCGATGGGACGTAAGGCTCTGACGGCCTTTTTTTCTGATACTATTACACGCATGCACGCTCATGGCTCCGTAACGAGTGGGATGCGTGTAATGGAAATCTTGCCCGGCGGATTCGGCCATCCTTCATCTGTCGACCTGCCACGTCAGGCCAAGGTTCTGCTGGGCAGCATCGCCATCCGGTGGGAACCTGGACCTGGGGTGTTGCCTCTGTGGGAAAAAAAAAAAAAAAAAAAGTAACTTTGGAGGCAAACAGGCTGGCGGCAGCAGTCGGGTGAGTGAAGTGTCTCTAGGCGGCAGACGCATTAATGCCCTCGGGCGTATGGATGGCTGCCCTATCGGGGCGCGTTTGCTCTCCAGGGGGTTGTTCGTGTTGTTGCCAATCGTACAGTACAGAGTACCTGTTGGAGGTTGTTGGGGCCACGAGAATGGATGCCTGCTTGTCCGCCTCAAAGTCCAGTTAAGACACGGTTGGGAGCTTCTCGTATTGCCTGCTCGCACCAAGTACTTGTACTCGTCCGTACGGAGCGCTGCAGTCGCATTCCCGGTACCAACAGCAGGGCAACGTTTGGAGTCGCAATTTGTTTGCCCACGTCCGCCATGCTAGCAGCTAGGTAAGTACTGTAGGAGGCCGTCGAGTCAGCCAAGGCACCTGGATAGAGATGGACATGTTGCAACATACAGAGAGCCATGTTCCGCGGTTTGGCATCTGCATCTGCCCAAACACAACAACCCGCCCCAGCAAGACTCCCCAGGAAAGCCGCCGAACGTGAGCAGCTCTCCATCATCTCAACCCCCTTGTCGACCAGCAACCCTGCAAGCTGTTTGGTCCCCACAATACCCCAAATCTCCCAATTAATCGGGACGTCGGGGCTGCTCTGCTGTAGCTTAGCTTTTGCGTGGCCGCCCAGAAGATCCCTGGCCCATGCCGGGTTTGGTTTGCCCAACGCTTTGTTTTGCAAGGCGGTCGTGTGTCATTTTGATTAGCGGCATTGGCGACGTGTTCAAGCATGAATCAGTCGGTTTGAAGCGTTGAAATAACGGGACAAGTTGCGCAATGTGCTACCATGGAAGGCTAGGAGGAAACTTGGAGTACAAATACTTTGCGCCTTGGGTGCAAGGCATAAAACACAGGTACCTACCTACGGAAGGACACAGCACAAGTAAACGGGAAAGGTTCTCTCACCCTTGGTCCTGCGTACTCGACCCAACTTTCACAGGGTCGGTGCTATACTTGTGCTGTACATGGCATTTTCGGTTTTATTCTTTCACAGTGAGCCTGTCTGTTGGGTATTCAAAGGCTTCGGTTGTTTGCCTCCAACTTCTCCAGCGCTGCTGCACCCCCCCTTTTTCCCGCCTGCTGCGAATGCTGCCTGGTCCACCCGAGGAACTGTAGAAACTTCAACACATGAAAATACTTTTTTGTTGCTTCCATTACCCTGTCTCTATGTATCATCGCTGCCAGATGAAAGTTTCTTGTCAAACGTACCTCTAGTATGTACCATGTGAAACCATGTACATCTACCGCGGTAAACAAGGTACATGTATAGTACAGAGCCATCGGTGCTTTAGTACTAACGTCGCACACCCCCCAAGCTCCCATGTTATGCAGCTTGCCACAGCATCCCCGGATTCTCACGAGTTTCCCCGGAGCGCCTCTGGTGCGTCCCAAATGGCGAATTCAGCCCCCCCGAACTTGAGTCGTACACCCCCAAAACTCTCTGTCCAGCGCCGTCCAGGTACCACCTATGCTTTTGCGGCTGCATAAAAGGGCGGTTTGACGACTGCCGAGGTACAGGTACAGGTACAGGTACAGGTACAGGTACCGGCTTCATACCTACCTAAGGTATGAAATGGAAGCTTCCGGGTTACCTACTACTAGTACTACCTAGTACTAAGTATTCGTAGCCGCACGCCCCCTTTCTCTCTTTCTCCCCTTCAAACACACCTCTGCTCTTCACACGCCCTCCTCGTCCTGGGCAGCCGCCCTTCCGGCCCCCGGCTATGCCTAGGTTGTTGTTTCTTTTTCTTCGTTTCCAGGTTTCTTCTTTTGTTTTGCCCGTGCAGTGGTCTATAGCTAGGGCCTCGATCCCCGACCGACCTGCCCTCTCGCTTTTATAATTCAGTCTCTCCTCCTGCTGCAAAAAGCAAACTCGGGCCACGATCCCTTTTTCCTCTCCAATCTCCAATCTCCCGCCTAAAGCTGGCCTTTGCTTCTCAGGCCCCTTTACTCTCACAACAATTTGTTACTGCCTGTGTATCTCTGCTGCGATATCAACTTGACCAAACTCACCACTTTTCTCTCTCTTCTTCCTGGCACCCGGCAGACCTTCCTTTGCCCGTGCTCTTCATCGGCAAATATATTCCATCGCTACCAGCATCTAGTCTTGCTCGATCAAGATTCCCTTGAGCCTCATATTCTTGCATTATCATTCTGCAGATTGACATCGCTGCACACTACTTTTGATACAGCTCTGCGAGCCCAAGAAATTGTTCGTATTCACATGTCTCTCTCCACGCGAAAAGTCAACGTTTATTCTAACCCACCAAATCTTAGTCTTGCTTTCGCATCATCCAACTTCATCAGCATTTGTTCGTCGACTCAAACACACAATACATACCCAGTCAAATACCGACAACATGTCAAGCGGTCAAATTACTGCGCCTTTTGCTATTAAGCCTTCCCAGCGGGCTAACATCCGGCTGGCAACGGCTCAGGACCTTTACTCCACGCTGAGCAGTTGTCTCAGCCCGCTAAAAGGACATCAGCAACCAGCTATTCCTTTTGATACCAAGCAAGGCGACGGCTCCTCAACTCCTGCTCATCGCATCCTTGAGGATGACTACACCGTTCCAGCGCCACCTCCGCCTAGCCCTGTTAGTTTCAGGGCCGACCGCTGGCCCGCGCCAGCTTGTCACTAAAGGGGCCGAGAAGCTGTTACACTGCCTTCAGCCTTGTTCCTCGGATTCTAAAGGGTCCAGCTCACATCAAAGCTGAATGCACAGTGTGGCCGGGCTAGTCCCGGCAACATTCATCCTTCGTTTCGTTCATTGTTCAATTAGGGTTTAGATGGACGGCCTTTGTATTGTTTTGCGTTGCGTTGCTTGCCTTTGTTCCCTCTTCAGATATGAACGAGGTCTTTTTTGGAGTTGGGGTGTTAGGAATGGCAAATGGGCAAAGGGTGGAAATACAAACAAAAAATAGCCCTGTGGATTGCCTGCATTTGCCCAGGCCAAGCACTTGGCAGAGAGCACGGTACAAGTGGCGGAGGACTATGGTTTTACGGGGTAGGAGTCTTTGTCTGTTCTATTCAGTTCAATCATCTTTAGGTCGAGTCATTCTCCTCCTGTAATCAAACTTTTTTGTTGATGCTGCACTACCTCATGTTAGTAGCTGAATGTCTCGCTGTTGCGCAAAAGCAAGACGAGCACGGCAGAATGCAAATTTCGCGATGCGTACCAGAAAGGAACTAGCAATGCTCAGCCTTGAAGTGATACAAGACAGTCGGAGGGCGATTGACTCATAAGAGCGGTCAGAATATGTCAGCCATTGGATATTATGCCACCTTCTTCGCAAGAAGGATGTAACTACAATTATGCAATGCGCCCAATCAGTTGCTGCTTTGCCACCATCATTGGCTTACACGAGATGGCCACAGAAAGGAAGCTTGCCGCTATTGCCATTAGCGATGAGACCGGGCAGGGTGGCAATTGGCAGCGCAGAAGCACAAGCAGGACATCATTTAGCCGGAGACGGTATAAATATATAAATGAGCTGGATGTGTGCACGCAGACTAATGATGCGCCAGATGCGGCCGGTTTACGAGAGGTAGCACAGCGCAATGTATGGAGGTAGACTCTGGAGCCAGATTCTTGTCGCAATGAGGCACACTTAGTAGGAGCCCAGTTTGGCTTGAGAGAGGACAAGGCCAACTTATACAAGATTATTTCAGTCGACTGCTATGGGCTGCACGGGTATTGGTGTCGTTTTAAGGTATTTGATATCTTCTACTTAGATGCCGAGGTGATTTCCATATTTGGAAACGCATCTATTGTTCCTCTTACTACGTCGATGGATATATGGTCGCTACAGCCTTGAAACACTCACAGTGAGCCATCTTTGCAACGGGATCTTTATTATAACTTACCTTGTCTCATTAAATATTATATCAGTATCATCTCGCCGAGGATAGTCTTGCCACACAGACAGATAGATCCCCTTGGTTCATATTTCGTTGCCAACACCAGGAAAGGCTCATCACGACTCAATCAAGGCCAAGATATCCAAGATATGAGGCTACCATTACTGCTACCCAGAACTCTACTATTTCACATCTCGAAACAATATACTGGTCATGAGAATTCGGGCTGTTGGTATGGAGACGGGGTTTTGCTGAAGAAGAGGTCTCACACCATTTGCGCAGTGTCGTAAAGGTTCAGCTCAAAGATGAATACTTGATCAGCCGACGTTACTAAAAGAAAGAAATGTGAGTAAGTCTTGGTAGAAACCGCCTTTCTGGGCGAATGGAAGAAAAGTATAAGTAGATAGCCGACGTCCTGAGTTGGAATCATGAACAGCTTCAACCATAGACAGACATTGACAACACAGTCATTGTTCTACTCCCTTTTTGCTTTCAGTTATCCACTGGTTGCTTACCTCGATTTGATTTTAAACATTCAAAGAAACCGCCAATATGCAGCAACTCTCCCAGCTTGTGGCCTTCGCCATGCTCGCCACCTCGGCTCTGGCCAGTCTTCTGCAGGCCAGAGCCCCCCTGCCTCCTGCTATATACACAAAAACACTGTCTAGTGGATTCCTCCCAACTCCCCTACTACGACTCCCACGGTGACCCTTTCAGATATTTGCAAGCAGGGCGGTGTTGGAGGATGCCAGCAAAACCTTGGGGCGCTTCTGCGTTCTCGGTGACCTCGACTACTGTGAGAGCTTCTGGGATGCTCTCGATTACTGTCAGAAATACGTAAACAATAGCCATTGGGAGTTTCCCTCCGTGACTCATTGCGGCAACTTTGCAATCAGCGTTGCTTCCACCTAGAATACAGCAGCTAGGAGTCTGTGGTATAGCCAGGCCAAGGCACTTGTTTAACGCTGGTAAGTTTACAAAAATTCCACATACCAACTTATACCTGAAGAGCAGAAATGCTGAATGCTGTTTTTTTTTTCTTTTTTTTCATGTGATTGTGTGTAAGGCTCTTTAAGTGTAAGCCACTCTTCGATGCAAATATAATGTAAACAGAGATTCTCTCATACCGCCTAATTTGAAGAGTACCTTAGAATCTCATCAAAACTTCCATTCAGCGCTGAGAATTGTAAAAGTACCAGTGCTGTAACCATCCGTCTCGGCAAAAGTGGGTCCTCGCGGGGTTCGTGTCTGAAAGGTTCCGAAACCGCGTCGTTGCCGCGTCTGCGGGTCGCGTCGACACGACAGGCATGAAGCCTTTTGGAGAAAAACCAGCGCTTGGACTTTCCAACCCTAGCAGGTTCGTTGTCGAGGCAATTTGGCTCCCCGTTCCTTCTCTTCTTTTCTGACTTTGCAACTCTTGCCAATTTGACTTTGTACTCTGCCTTCAGCTTTCCCATTTTTTCATTTTCGTCACATTTGCAAGCACTCACTCTTTCCTTGCAATCGTGATTCTTACCCAAGCCGGCACGCATCATTCCTGCCAACTGAAGTTTTTACGTTGTCTCGACTATAGGTTAGGTTACCTTAGGCACATTGCACGGGAAGGAAGAAGGAACAAGAGAAGCAAGCAAGCAAGCAAGAAATAGCAACAGCAAGAACTATGGCGCGAACCACGAGAAGCCGCAAAGCCGAAGCTCCTTCTGCACAGCCCATCAGCAGCTTCACTCGCGTATCCAAGAGCCAAACTTTCTCCGATGCAACCAAAAAGGCCGTCGTCTCCAGCGCTGAACCGACGAGGAAGAGGAAAGCTGCAGTCGTCAATGGCAATGCTGAGAGCAACCACCCTCGAGCCACCAGAAGGACCGTCTCGTTCGCCCCAAGCAGCGATGAAGAGCCGCAAGCAGCACCATCGAAGCGTGCCTGTCGAAGAGACTCGACAATCGATGATGCCGTGACGGTGACAATCGCAGTGGCGCCTCCAGCTGCAAAGCCTGCGCCAAAGGCCCCGGTCAAGGGAAAAAAGGTTGCCAAGCCAACGCCTTCGCGGGCTGCCGCTGCCCACAAGCCCAGCGAGTCAACCATCATCGCAAAGTCGAAGCAGGACGGCAAGGCCAAGACTGTGCAGACAAAGCTCGACGCCTTCCGCCTGGCCGGCCAGAAAACGACTCCAGCTCAAGGCATTGAGGCCGAGTTTGCCCCCGAACTCGTCGACCTGATCCGCTTGCACAAGGCGTTTCTGAAAACCGTCACCCTCCAAATTGCACACAACGGAACCATTGTACCAATCGATATCTCGTCCATTGCGCCACACATCACTCGTACCTGGGGCAAGCGACAGGTCACAGTCGACGACATCCGAAGATGCATTGCCATCCAGACATCTGTCCGAGATTCCAATGTCGTCTCTCCCTTTATTGTGTCTGACTATGGCCGCGGCAAGATTTGTATAGAGTTACACCCTGACCATGACAATGGCTCAGTGGCCATCAACGAAGAGAGGCTTTGCAGACAGTTTGAGGTGAACCTTCGGGCTCTTTGCGCGAATCGAGCCCACGAGGACATGGCCGACGTAGACGTTCCTCTCGCCAGCCTATCTCTGGACGAGCTGCCCTGTGCCGAAATCAAAAACATGAACCATGGCATCAAAGCCAATCCCATCCTGGCCAAGGGACATGATGCTCTATCTGCACTCAAGGGAGGGATGCTTGCGAAGCAGCAAGAGAAGGAGGTCAAGCAGCAGGCTACTGCCGCAATGGTAAACCCTGACGGCACCAAGATGAGCCTTTTGGATCGTCTACGACTCAAGCAACTCGCCAAGGCCAACGAACCTCTTCCCCCATCAGGGCCCGAGCTCCAGCGCCGAGCTGCTTTGAACCGAGTCATTGACGTAGCCGCTACGATTTCTATGCTCAGCTTGTCGACCCCTACTTCTCTGCCAAGGCAAGCCTTTACTATGGGACTCGTCTCGGACAAGCTCAAGGACTCCCTGCGGGTTCCTGTTTCAAAGGAGGAGGGAATGATTTGTGTGCGATTGATTGCCACCGAGGTTGCACCCGAGTGGCTCAAGGTCGTTACTATTGGCGGGAGGGAAAACGTCGTCATTCAGAGGGGCTCTCAGCCCGTTGATCGAGTCATCGAGGAGCGAGTACAGAAGCTGCTAGCATGAAGGGGCAAATTTCATCTTTTGCGTCTCGCTCCAACCAATCTCATAATACCTGGATACTCCAAACACAGAGGGGAAACTTTTGTATTCTTATATCGAGGGAAGTTTCGAAGCATTTTCGATTGTTTTTAAGCATTGCATTGCGCTGCGTTTTGTTGGTACTGTTATATATTTACATCACGACAAGAGATGGTCCACGGGAGCTTCTGATGTACAAGACAATGCATGCGTTGGCGTATGGAGTTTTTTTTGCATAAAACAATGGTTCAAGAAGAGGGTTTAGATGTATACTAGACACTTTGATAGTGTAAAGAAACTGGTGATTTGCTGTTTCATTCAGGTGGCTAATGCGGTGACGGGAATTCTACTACTGTTCCCAGCGTGTAAGATATGTACACAGATATGGCAATGCATGTAAAAGGAGATTTTGCCTACGGCTCTTGGCCGATGTTACGGCACAACATAACGGCTGTTTGCCCTGCATTGCAATTGGATTACTGGAGCCTTTCTGTTATCGTGAATGGAACCACTTGGTTGATAGGAAAAGATATCATCTTGCATTAGTTCCCGCAGCTTTCTACAAAAATCACCGGATCCTGAAGAAGGCCCCCTTGCATTTCTAGCCACAACAATGTGAGCTCCTGGCCTGTTAGATGATTCATAGCTTCATACCGAAAACCCATTCGGCCCCCCCTAGTTCCTTGTTAGAGCGCCGAAGCACGGCCGGGTATAGCACGGCCGTTGCCGGAGGACAAGCCGTTAGATATCGATCAAGTAACCATTTACGATCTTCCACCGCAATCCGATTCTCGCAGCAAATGACTGCATAACTTACCATGTTTATCATGCGGCCGCTGCAACAGAAAAGGGGTGTGACATCGAAGGCTTTTCCCAAGGGGTCTAAAGGCGGGCCGATGGCGGCTTTCTTCGAAATCTTCAATGCAAAAAAGGCAAGGTCCTTCTGCTGAGGCTTCTGTTTCCATAGCCCGGGCGCGGCTCCGCTTCCCGGGAGAGCTTCGTCCGATAACGAAGCACCGGAAGCGGGCTGGGAATTCTTTCTGGTGGAGAAGCCGCATATAGGCTTCTTGCTTCGGTTACTAGATCTGCTCTGGGAGGCACGCACGAAATATCGTGATGTGCGAATTGATATATTCTGTCCATTGCCCACCCGTTTCCCATTTCTTGGAAGTTCGGTTCCTTGGTGTCTGGACTTGGTATATCGACCTATCGTGATAATCCCATTCTGCGTTGAAAATTCTGCTTTGTTGTGCAAGGAAATCATCTGTTTTTGTTTAGGTGCAAAATCAACGACTTTTACCTAAAAACTTCTTTGCGTTCTGATGGCAACCTGTGACGTTTTTGCACGCTGCCATTTTGTCTTGATGTGCTAAAAGATTTTTCTTTGGTTTTTAGATAGAGAGGAGTGCCATTGTTCAAATTTATTTGGCAGGCGAGCCCTCGGTCTTGGTGTTGTTCTGAATCCAGGACATCAGATTCGCAACCATGACATCCACCGAAGAGAAACATCCTATACCGACAACCTCTCCCCAGAGTAACGGCATCTCCGAGCTGCCACAGCCGCCATTGACTTATAAGCAACCCTTCGAGAGGATAACCAAACCGACAAGGCCATTGGACGTCGTGTATCGATCACCATCTCACGTGTCTGGGCCAGACGTATTAGGCCCATCATCAATACAGCCGCCGACACCACCGCCTTCTTCTGAACCCCACGAAGAAGCAGGAGATGAAATATACGACCGCGTGTCGCCACACCGCAAGCATGTCATTGTGACCATCCTTTCATTTTGCGCTTTTCTAGCGCCGCTGTCAAGCACGAGTGTTCTGGCTGCTGTCCCCCAGGTGGCAGAGACATATCACACGACTGGGTCCATCATCAACGTGAGCAATGCCGCGTATATGGCGCTGATGGGTATATCCCCGGTGGTATGGGGGCCCATGAGCCAGGTGTTTGGCAGGAGACCAGTAAGCTTGGCTATTTCCTTTTTTCCTCCCTTTGGATGGAGGCGGCGTCTCAGTTGTGTATCTCATCGTCCTTCTGGGAACGACACGGCGTAGCGTAGTTCGCATGCTGATTTTATATAGATGGCGCGGTTAACCACTGTGTTGTTTTTCTTGCTGAGCATAGCTACTGCTCTTGCTCCAAATTTGGCGTCCTTCTTCATCTTCAGGGCTCTCTCTGCTTTTGAAGGAACAGCCTTTATTTTGCTGGGAGCAGCTTGCATTGGGTAAGTTCATCAGTATATCATTATTTGCGGCGATGACTGATGAACCTGCGTCTTAGTGACATATATCGTCCTACGGAGCGAGCAACAGCTCTCGGGTGGTTCATGTCTGGAACACTGATCGGCCCTGCCGTTGGCCCCTGTATAGGCGGCATCTTGGTGACTTACACGTCGTGGAGGTCCATATTTTGGCTACAGACGGCATTGGCTGGCACTGGTGCTCTGGGCGTCTTTTTCCTTGTGCCAGAAACCATCCATCGCAAAGCCATTGACGACTTGCAAGACCGTTCTAGGAAAGAAAAGGTCATAGCCATACTTCACATGACGAACCCAATTCGAGTGATGCGCCTGTTCAGATACTGGAACCAGGTGTTGGTGGCATTTGCCAGCTCAGCACTCGTGTGGAACATGTACAGCTTACTCACGCCGATTCCGTACGTACTAAACCCACGGTTTCACCTGGAGTCACCGTTGGTGTCGGGACTTTTCTATCTAGCCCCTGGCAGCGGTTACCTCTTGGGGACATTCTTCGGGGGAAGATGGGCAGACCGAACGGTAAAGCTATGGATCAAGAAACGCAACGGCGTGCGTGTTCCAGAAGATCGTCTACGATCCGCAGTGCCGTTCATGGCAGTTCTCATGCCAAGCTGTATCCTGGTGTACGGATGGGCCGTTGACAGGGCTGTGGGCGGCATTCCAGTCCCGGTTATCATGCTCTTCCTACAAGGCTTCGGCCAGCTCTTTTGCTTCCCGTCTCTCAATACGTACTGCTTGGACGTGATGCCCGGACGCGGCGCAGAGGTGACAGCAGCAAACTACTTTGTTAGGTACCTGGCAGGATGCGTGGCGACAGCCGTAGTCCTTCCAGCCGTGGAGAGCATTGGTGTTGGCTGGTTCGAGACTATATCCACTGGTTTAGTGATTCTCTCAACCATCGGAGTCTTGGCCACCATTCGATGGGGCAAGGATTGGAGAGAAAACATTGATGCTAAAAAGAAAGGCCAAGTCAATGATGAATCCGACGAAGTGACGGACGTGGACGACAGTCAACAACTCGAAGAGAAGGTCGTCGATGGTGAGAAGCCAAAAGAGACTGTTTGATGAGATGTGCTGGCGATTAGAGCATAGATCTTTTGAATGATGATGGATGAGCGATGAGTGTAAGTACACAGCAACATTTATTCCCAATGTAAGGGGCAATGCGATGAGGCGAGCTGGAATATGATGCTCGCATGTAATACAGAGAGCGGCGATACCCTCGAGGCTGGAAAATAGGCTATATAGTCATGGTAACGAATAGAATTCACGAATGATTTGATTATACAAAAACAATCTTCTCACATGGTAAAGGTGATTCACTCAAACCACGAGAGAGAAGAATTTTGCTTCCTGATGCCACTGCATCAATCATGCAGCATCAGCGTTGCTACCTGTTGTGATTCGTAGGGTTGAGCAATGTCGTTGTTGCTGGGTATACGAAATCCTACTCGTAGCAGAGCCTCGACTCCATGCAGGATACAGAGTTTACACGCTTCGTGTACTCCGTACAATAAGCTCGTATATCTGACGAGGAGCATTCTGCATGTTGCTCCGTAAAATCCCCGATTGCAAATCTATTTTTAACTTGGGGCAAGCGCCCTCTTTCTTTTGTCATTACTGTAATCCACCTCATATGAGATGTCTTACTTGTCTGATGCGCGCCGGGCCTTGGCATGTGGGTGTCTCAGATATCGGCGACAGATGTAGCGAGTCGTACTCGGCAGCGGCTGAGTTGGTTGCGACCATCCCATTGTGTCCAAGACATAGGCCTACATGGTGGTGTGCGGCCTCGTCTCAGCGGCATCAAGAAGACGCCTCACGTCTGCTGTAGGCAGCTGGCTTGGAAGCTTGGAACGGGGGGCTTAGCAAAGACACTGGCGACCGTTGGCAGATTGCTTTGGACGGGTATTCAATCCGTAGTCGAGTCTTGGCGGCCGATTCTTGTCACCCTATGCTGCAGACGGGCCACTTTTATGACTTAGGCCAAGAATCCCTCCACGGGGGCTTGAGCGAACGAGATGACAATGGACATCGGAGCTCCACCACGAGTCAATAGTGGAATGGTAATTCTGCTGCTCGGCAATATTTTGATGAAATATTGTGAACCCCGGCTCTGGAAAAGGAGAAGCTCACGGCTGAACCGATGCCTTGAACCCCTAGGACAATCAAGGACTATCACGAAACCGTTGAACACGAATTTGGGATGGAACATGTGCGTGTGCGTGTTGGATTTCACGATCCTCCATTCGATGGTGATATCACGCAAACCCTCCCCAGCCTATCTGGTGATTGATAGGCCACGACGAAACGAAACCGGATTTCGGGAGCCTCGAGAGTGTGCACCGCCCTATTCTACCCCTGTCGTCGACGCGTGTTTCATGTTGTTCGGCGGGATGGTTGGACAGCAAGGGCCCACGCCACTGCGTCTGCTGCCTTTTTTTCTCTCTCTTCTAGCGACAGAGGAGATTCCACCATTAGCTGCGAAAAAGGCCGATCTTGCCGACCATGAGCGAGGCGTAAGAGCAATGGACTTGCTTAGCAGAGTTGAATCTTCCCCCAGAGTTAGTCGTAATTGACAGTTCAAATCACTTGGCGTAATCCCGAATGGCTCTCTTTGTTCGTCCGTCGTCTTGGCTGTTACAGTAGACGTCTCCTGCGGCATCAAGATGACGCAATGGTCGATCAACCGGCCAAGTGCCAACAATCGAAGCTCACAGTCGCAGCACAGGGATTCCTTGGGCGGCACAGTCGGGGCAGCCGTACGGGATTCCGGCTGAGGCTCGTGCAGCGCTGGACTGGCCCCAGACAGGTAAACAGCGCTAATGAGATTATTGGGATGGGCTAGTGAGGCCCTAAGTTGGGTGGCTTCGAGGAAATGCGCCATGCCGCTGTGATGGAGGCTATCACGGCCCTTGGGCGCTGCTTTCGTCGTGCCCTTTTGCCGTGTGAGGACAGCACCACGGTGGTTGAACTGTCAAACTCTCTTTTGTACAGCTTCCATCTTTATTCGGTCCTTCAAAGGGCAACTTGGCGGTATAACAACAACTCGCAAGGGCCATGACCTGTGGCTGATCCTATCCCGTGAGGCTGTCTTGCTGGGGGTTTCAGTTCATTCACCGTTGGACGGGGCCCGGCTGATAAGGCGAATCAAGCCTTGTGAAGGGCCCCGGGAGGCGGTTGTAGGCGAGGCCATGGCTTGCTCCGTAATACTGCTAGCGGCACTTGCAATCATTGCATTATTCCCAGTAGTCGCTCATGTGGTGAGCGTTAGCACGAGCACGAGTAGGTACAGCTGCCTCCACGTCGTTGATGCTGAGAGACAAGAGACAAAGAGCGAGAGGCGAGTGTGTGTGCGTCTGTCTGTCTGTCTGTCTGTCTGTCTGTCTGTCTGTCTGGAATGCGCGCGTCTGTCCTGTATGGAGGGGATGCGGCTCGTCGTATCATGGCTGCAGCTCCATCGTCTCACATACGCACTCACGCGGCGATTCGCCAGTAAGGAGGATGGCCCGGATTTAGTTCTTTGGCTTTGGCTTTGGGTGCAAGGATCAATGGATGTGTGTGTGTCTGATCCCAAAATAGGGTTTGCGCTGTCAGTGCTTGTGCTTGTGGGTGATGAAACTGGAGAGCAATGAAAGAGAGAAGATTGGAAGCTTCCACTGGCTGGGTTCATCATTGATCACAGCACCTGCAGTTTACATGTACCTTGGTAGTGTTCACCTCAGCCTTTTAGTGTTTGGGTACCTGAGCTTTAGTGGACTCGACTGCGTCAGTACAGTACCTAGGTGGTAGGCCTAATCGCTAGCGGCTCAGCAAAAAAGTTCTGCGCAGCGTAGGTATCCATCGCCCTGTAGCCTCAACTCAACTCAACTGTTCAAAGGATTTCAAAGACTTCTCTTTGCCAGTCATCTTTCATCTCCCTGCCCTTGTCTCTCATCCGCTGCCTGTCGATCTCTCTTTTGCGCGCGCATGGGCTGCCCAGCTGAGTCCAGAGGCTCCTGTCAGTTCCCACTTGGCGTGTCCCTTTTGGGGGACCCTTGGACGTCGTTGTTCTAACTAACCTTGTAGGCTCCTGTACAAGGTTTATGGTTATTACTACAACATAAACTCTCAACCCAAACTCTGGGCGTTGTTGCGCCTTGTTTCTTGCACAAAGACCCTCCCCTCTCTTATCTGTCTTATTCCGGCCTCATTTCCCCCATTCATAGTCTCCAGGTTACTTTTCTCTTCGATTGCCGGCTCTCCACTGATTTCCTCTCTTCCATATCTCGCCCTCTTGCTTCCATCTCAACCCGAGACAAAGGTAATCGCCACCATTTTCTTACAGGAGGGGCACTTTACTCAGCTTCGCCTCGCATTTCCAAGAAAAAGAAAAAAAGAAAAAAAGTCAGTTTTGCTTCTCATTCATTGCGACAATTCAATTACTCTCCTGTGGGAAGAAGAAGAGAGCAAGCCGAAGCACGAGGTCACCGGCAATAACATCTTCCTCGCGATTGCGCCGCCTACGAAATCCACAGTCGAGGGTGTTCGTCACCCTGCCACGCTCCAGCCGCCATGGAGCGCACGGCTTCCCTTCTGAGCTTCAGCAGCCGCTCCAGCTCTGATGCCTCAACGAATCGAAATGACCCTTTACTACCATATGCGGAAAGCCTCTTGGAGAAGAAAACAGCTCGGGGACAGTCAGTCTTTGGACGGGGGATATATCGGAGAATTCTGATATGGACTGTTATCAGCATGATCATTGTGTCGTTTGCCCTGTTCAAAACCGGCGATTCCCTTGTAGCAGATGCGGATTCGCGATTCACACAACCTAGCACAACGCCCTCAACAGGGAAAGCTGCTCCGGCGCAGCCTACAATAATCGGTAACGAGGATGGCGGTCCTGTCTTGGTGATTGTGGATAAAGAGAAGGAGGCCAAGGAAAAGGAAAAGGAAGCCAAAGAGAAGGAGGCCAAGGAGAAGGAGGCCAAGGAAAAGGGTGATGTGAAACCCGAGGAAAAGACAGAATCCAGTCAAGACAAGAAACCGGCAGACGAAGAGAAGAAACCCGAAGAGGGTGGCAACAAGGACAGCGAGAAGACGACAGAACAAGACAAAGGGAAAGATGGCCAGCAGAAGCAGGTACCCGTCGACGACAAAGATGAACTGAGCGCCGAAGAGGACGCAGAGGCACAGAAGAAGTGGGATGAGGACCTGAAAAAGATGCCCTGGCTCAAATTCCCACCGTAAGTCACTAATTTTGCACACTCCAAGTTTAGACTGCTGACATGGCCCTTCTAGTTTGAATGGCTACTTCCATGGTCTCAAGGCTCTGGTGGCCAAATCCGAGCACACTCCCGAGTATCCCAACCCTGCCCACCAAGCTCCTCTCGGCGAGCCTCCTCTGAACCAAGATGTTCCGACACCCAAGCTATACAATCCTTACTCTCCCGACTCGAACGCCGAGGTTTGCTACCTTGATAAGAACAATACTATCCCGGCCCCCAGTCTATACGCCTACGAGGGAGTCCCGCAATACATGCCCGACCCATCCATTGGTTCCCACTCCATTTTTGGCATTCGGGATGATGTGTGCTTTGATCGATTTGGCCGTTATGGGCCCTATGGCTTGGGTTACAAGTTGGTTGATGGCGGTTCGGACGTTGGAGTTGATACAGAGAGCTCAGGCAGCGAAGTTGTCTGGGAAAAGACTGGACAAATCAACTATGGCCAAATTGACTGGGCCGAGGTGCAGGACCGATGTGCTACCGCCAACAAACACCGATTCGCGGAGCCGGACCCGGACACCGACAAGCTCAAGCTCGTTGACGGCAAGAAGGGTCGGATCGCTATCGTCATCCGCTTGTACACTGGCTTTCCGTGGACGCAACTGGTGGTCTTGAACTTCCGGGCCATGATCAACGAGTTGGTTCTCAAATCTGGAGGAGAGTACCACGTCCACTTTCTGCTGCACGTCAAGGACAACAACTTGCCAATTTGGTCCGACGACGTATCGGTTCAGCAGCTGCTTGACTCCAACGTACCTCCCGAGTTTCACGGCCTGGTGACGTTGTGGAGCGAAGCACAAATGGAACTCTTCTATCCCGGCAAATTCGAAGACCCCATCGGCAAGCCTCCCATCAACAACCCCGCCATGAGGGGCGTTCACGGTGTATTCCGCAGTGCTCATCTGCCCCTTCAAGTGTTTGCGCTGCAGCACCCCGAGTATGAGCATTTCTGGAACTGGGAGATGGATATGCGGTATTTGGGCAACTGGTACGAACTGTTTGATCGCCTGGGCAGCTGGGCGGACAAGCAGCCGCGTAAGCTGCTCTGGGAACGAAACGAGCGCTACTACATCCCATCGCATCACGGCACCTGGGAGAATTTCACAGAAGCCGTCGAGCAATATACGAAAGACTCTGGCAAACCTGGAGTCTTTGGCCCCGTTAAATTCGACGAAGGAAAGCAGTTACGCTTCGAGCAGCAAGGAGAGTCCGCCATGCCTAGCTCTTGTGTCGACGATCCGGACAGCCCCGAGTGCGGTGTCGGCGAGGCAGCGGATCTCATCACCCTGAACCCGATTTTCGACGTTCATGGCTCTGCCTGGGTGTTCGCAAACGACGCGACGGCCTATGGCAAGACTCCGCCAAGACGATGCGCCATCATCACGGCATCTCGACTGAGCCGTCGTCTTTTGCTGGCGATGCACGAAGAGGTGTGGCGCCACCACCACACCATGTTCTCTGAAATGTTTCCTCCCAGTGTGGCATTTCACCATGGCTTCAAAGCCGTATATGCGCCTCACCCCGTCTACCTGGATCGTGCCTGGGATCCCTTAGGTAGTGCAGTCGACAAGGTCTTCAACGGCGGACGCGACCACTCGACCTCGGCCGTGGGAAGCCCGTTCGACCTGCGCAACGAGCATAACCACAAGGGTGCAACGTGGTACTTCAACAGCGAATTCGCCGGGCTTCTCTGGCGGCGATGGTTGGGATACGCTCAGCGGGACACCAGAGGAAAAGATGGCCACCGTAAAGGCGGAGGCAAGATCCTCGGCGGGAAACGAGCAGAGGAGAGCGAGGACAGCAGCGGGCGCATGTGTCTGAGGAGCTTCCTCGTGCACCCAATCAAGTTTGAAGCCCCTGATGAGAAGAAATTATGAGAGAGAGTCCCAATGATGAAATGGGTTCACAAAAAAGAGGTTCTTTGGCGCGCTCATTTTTTTTCGAACCAACGGATGCATACAGGAACGGCGTTTTTTGCTTCTTTTCTTTTTTTTTTTTCTTTCTTTCTTTTTTTATTTTTATACTTGGGGGTGTCTTGTCTCTCTTTTTATATACACATACATAGACATGTCTTTGGACAACCAATAATTATTACCCGAAAATGTCGAGGGGGGTTTTTTTATTCGCAGCGTTGGCTTCTACACCCGCTGCGCGAGAAGAGATGGATCAACGTTGGCTTTACTAGAAAATTCGCCTCGACAAAGCGGTGTCTTTGAAGACTTAGAAGTATGAAACTTGGCCGACATGAAGGGAATCAATCATGTACAAACATTTGGGAGTCAATAGAGCATAGGGTGTTATAGCAATTTGGGATATGAAATGTTACAATCACGCCCTCTCTTGATATGTCAGTAGTTGTTGAAACAAAACACATAAAATTACTTGGTATAAGCACATGACATCCAAACAGCCTCTTCACAGCATCATCGTAAAAAAAAAAAAGAAAAAAAGCATTTCATTTCACTCATAGCCTAGCTCATCTCTCGCCGTACTAATCCTATTTCCTTCCCATCAGCATAAAAGCTGCCAAACCGACCCAAAGCATAAAATGAGATCCCCCAGAACTTTCCCGTCTCCCTTGCAAAAAACACCACGATATTTGATTGCACCTTCTCTGCACCCAACGCAATTTTCAAACCCCGTTAAATACGCCGCGACGAGAGCGCTAGACGAGCAAACTGAACACTTGTTGTTTGAATTGCCCCTTCCGAATGATGAATATGAGATGCCGATACATTCCCTCTACTCCTGAGAGAGATATGCATCGACCCCCAGCAACTCTGAAAGACGGTGCTACCCGAATGAACACATCATCTCTAGAGGTGCGAGATATCCTTCCTCCAAGAAGACGTGAGAAAAACAAAAGATAAGGAACCAAACCC
Organism: Trichoderma afroharzianum; assembly: GCA_037893235.1. NCBI lineage: Eukaryota > Fungi > Ascomycota > Sordariomycetes > Hypocreales > Hypocreaceae > Trichoderma > Trichoderma afroharzianum. The sequence goes on along the minus strand of JBBLXW010000002.1, from coordinate 467,370 downwards.
GATAAAAGAAGACGGCAAAGAGGCAGCCTTCATCTCACCCAAGAGACGAAAAAGCCAACCTTCATACCCAATTATGCTTATGAGCATTTCGAACTGGTAATATTTCAAGACCGAAAAAAGGGCATGGTATCGAAGAAAATCAACGCAAAATCGGAACCAAGAACAGTCAAGACGAGAAAAAAAAGACGACAATGGAGAGCCGCGCTTTGACGCCATCGACACCTAAACGCCGCTTTCCCTCCGTTTCCTTTGCCACACTAAACTGTAGTTGTCGTGGCAGTCATAGCAAGTTTTGTAATGCGGATGAAAATAAGAGGAAGGTACTGGTGAAGTTTCGGAAGTTCTCATTCCTTAACAACAAGAAATTCTCTCTTCGCTCCATTATTTCTTCAGCACCGCATCGTAAATGCTAAGCAAGCCGGTAATGGCGGTTCCAGTCAGCATGCCCTTGTAGCCTCCGTAGACAGCTTCGTTGAGCCGTTCGATGGCTACTTCAGAAAGGAGGCCACCGAAAGTGACGCCCTGACCATAGACAACAAACGAAACGAGTGCCTTGACGATGCTGAAGGTCAAGGGATCGACAACAGTCTCGGGAGCCTGAGCGCGAGAGCGAGTCTTGGGTCCGCTGGAGGTGTTGGTGGCGCTAAGATTGAAGAAATAACCAAGCAGGCTGGGCAGGATGAAGCTGGTGAAGGCCCAGGTCAAAGCGGGAGACCAGAAGCTCGCAGTGAGCAGGAGGAACATGTCAGGCAAGTAGACGGGATAGTCGGAAGTGCCGAGGAAGCCAAGAGCAGGGATGGTAAAGGCATAGCGATTAGCCAGGATCTCCGGCCGGATATACCAAAGTTCGAAAGCGGAGACGACGAGGAGAATGCTGTTCACGTTGCTGAGAGTCTCGCGGGTGGCATTGGAAGCCTCGCCAATGCCGCTCTCCTGGTAAAAGGACGAGACGTGACGGCGCACGGCCAGGGTGGAACGGTCGACGGCTTGGGCGACGTCGGCCGGAGTGGCGGGAAGAGGAATGCGCGCGGCGACGCGGGACAGGCTGCGAGCGGGAGTCTGGATGAGGGCAGTCGAGGCGGCGCGGACATCTTCGCTATCTCTAGAGAGTGGGTCAGACAAACGAGAAAACACCTTGGGACGCAATGCCTCTCAAGATCCAGAGGCGGACAACATTGGCGAGAATACGTACGCAGAAATCAGGTCCTCGGCAGTCTTGGTGACCCTCCGCTTGGCGGCCTTGAGGCCCTTCTCTAGCTCCTCCTTGATGGGCTCCTTGGTCTCCTTGGTCTCCTTGGGCTCTTTGGATTCCTTGGGTTCCTTGGACTCGCGCTTGACGGGAGAGCCCAGGGCCTTGGTCCGGCTGGCGAAGTAGCCAGACAGCTCAGATCGGGAGGAAAGGCGGCCGCTGTTCCCCGCAATGAACTCGTCGAGAGCGGACTCGAGCTCCGTCTTTTTGAGACCATCGTAGCTAGTTGCCGGGGCGAGCGCATGTTAGCCTGGTTTTTGTTTTGTTTTGTTTGGAGCACAGAGTGCGAGGTGGGCAACGCGGCGACGCGCCAGAGAGGAGCGGGCAGCGGTGGAATCGAACAGAATGAAGTGAAATAAAGAAGATGAGGATGAAAAGAGAGAGGGAGAGAGAAATGGCAAAAGGAAGATTGAGCATGATCTTGGGAATCGCGGCTTCTTTCCGTCCGCGCCTGCCGTAGCAATGAAATGCGCGCGGCGCGCTACCGCTCAAGAAAGGCGGCAAGTGCACACAATGAGAAGGAAAGAGGGAAGAGAAAAGAGGACAAATAATCAATGACGCAAGGGAGAGCAATGCGACATAACGCAGCCAAGCAAAATACATTGCGTCGCGATAAAGTCATCCAGAGCGAAGAAGAAAAAAGAACGGTATAAGCACATACTTCTTGAAGCCGACTTGGTCGGCCAATTCCACCAGGTCGCTCTTGCGCTGAGCGCGCAGCCAGCTATTCGCAGGCCCGGTTGACATGGTTGCCTTTGTTTTGTTTGTGTTGTGAGGAAGAATGGGAATGTCGCGATAGCGATGCGATTGCAATGCGATGCGCGATAGCGATGATATCCGTCGCCAAAATAAATAAAAGTCGGCCCTAACAAAGACGGGAGAGATAAAATCGAGCTATAAAATAAAAAATTGGAAAAAAAAAAGAGGTTGTCGAATCAAGAAGGATGAGAAATGATTCGATGCCCAATGATATTCTTGCGGTGTGTGTTGCGTTCCAAAAGAAAAAAAAAAAAACTAAATTAAGTGATTGGTTGGATGTGATCAAAGCTTTCCCGTTGCTTTTTGGTCTCCGTAGTAATCACGCTTTTTTCTTTCTGCAGCTTCTTTTTTCTCTTTTCGCTTTTGTTTGCTTTTAAGATAACGTAGGGCTAGTAGGCCTTTATTGGCTATCGTGGCGATTGCAAAGAACAGAATAAAAGCGGGATGTCGAATGTTTTCTCTCTTCTCTCTCTCGTGCCCTTTTTTTCTTTTGCGTTGCTGGGGGGTGGTCCCTCACAAAAGTAGATTCGCGCGGGGGACCAAGGCGAGCTATTTGTCTTGTTTATGTTGTCCCGTTCAGGACTAGCCCCGATATTTTTCTTGCCCGCGCTCGCTGCTTTGCTCTGTGGTGTGGCTAAACGCTCAACGGGGCAAGGCGGGGGCACAAGTCGCCTGAGCTTGATGCTGCGTTTGCGAGGTGCCACGCTGGCAGGCGGCTACGTGCTGCCCGCCCGAGGTACTGCACTAACACGGCGGTACTTGGCACTAACGGCGAGGTACTTGGAACCAAGCTTCGGCGCGCGTGGCTGAAGCATGGGCGAGTTTTGAGCCCAAATGGCGACGAACGGGGCCGTTTGCGCCGCTGATGCGGGTTTTACCTTTTTGCTGTTGTGAGATTCGATACTGGTTGGAAACGGCGGGAGAGTTTTCTTCGAGGGAATCCGGGCGAGAGCAAAAGCAAACACCATGCCCGCCTGTATCGACACCCCTGTTGTTCGCCCAGAGGAGTGCCATCACGGATGGGGCCGTTGAGAATGTCCACTGCAGGGTTGCTCCGCAGTTGATGCCCGGCACAACGACAAGGTATTGAATCAATCACACGGGGATGGGATGATGGGGTGCTGCGTTGTCCTCTTGCGAGATAAGAATCAGGTCGGTGCGGCTGTCTTTTGTATCCTCATTTCGATTTTTTTCTCTCTTTTTTTGTATGTGTTTGTATCCCTCGTCGAGAGGAGATGCTCATCCCTCAAGGTAAAGTACATGTAGTAAGCTGAGTTCTTATAATACACGGATTATAACCAAAACGCTGCTTTGCATAAAATCCTCGTAGATGGCGGAATCACTCCTTATCCACCCAGTCCACAAACTTCTCCTCTCCCCTCTTCGCAATCCGGACAGGCACATGCATGCCGTCGTGCAGGTTCAGCGTCAACCTCGTCGACGCCTGTCCCACCGTCCACAGGCTCTTGTCCTGAGCCTTCTTGTAGACCTCAGCCCTCTCGTCCCGGCTCATCTTGTCCACCTGTTCCGGAGTCGCCCACTCGTCCACGGCGAGCTCGATGCTGTAGCTTCGGAAAATGACTGCCAGCGCCGCAATGATTTCCACGACAGCGATGCGTCGTCCCAGGCATGATCGCGCTCCGTCGCTAAAGGGAATGTAGGATCCGCGCTCGGGCTTAAAGAGCTGTGCGTTGATATCCGAGCCTTGGAAGCCGCCGAAATCTTCGGAATCGGCGCCAGCGACGCTTTCGCTGCCCTGGCCGTCCTGTTTCTCCTTTGTCAGGAACCAGCGCGAGGGATCGTAGTCGAGGATGTTGGATTTGCCGGGCGTAATCTTGCTGGGACGCGTTGGCCAGTAGCGCGGGTTCACATGAGTAGACACCGTCACCAACGAGATGCCCGTATCCTTGGGAATCACGTATCGGGTGCCGTCCATGACGAAGCTTTCGTCGGCGTCGGGCGAGATCTTTTTGGGAATCTCAGACACGGCGGGGACCAATCGCAACGTCTCGTACATGGCGGCGCCAATCATGCTAGCAGTCATCGGGTTGACCAAGCTGTCGTAATCCCAGTCCTTGGTGTCCTGGTTTCCAAGAATATCGTCAATGTCCTTTTGCATCCTGCGCTGCGCCTCGGGGTGGGTTGCGAGATAGATGATGGTGAAGTGGATGGCGTTGGCCGTCGTCTCGTGGCCGGCTACGAACATGATGAAGGCATTGCCGATGATTTCCTCGCGCGTCAAGGTGGCGTCCTTGCTGTCGGTTCCAAAGCACGATTTCGCAAGCTGTCCCATGAGATCCATGCCTTCTGCGTGCTCTCCTTTGCGAGCTTCTTCAATCTTTTCATCCAAAAGCTCATTCATGTAAGTAACGTACTCATCATAAGATAGCACTGCTTGCTTGACCTTCTTGGAGGGAATCAATCCTACAGTCACGCTGCGTTAATATCGCACATAGCATGCACAAATATGTAAGACCAGGGGAGCAGACTTACTCAGTATCCACCGCGGAATAATAAGAAGAAGCAAGAGGTAATGCAGAAGAATCTCCATAGTGTCCGTGAAGCTCAGCTGGTGTCCATCTGAAGGCTTGTGAGAGCCGTACTTGACAATCTTGGGATCTGTCCCTGCAGGATGTGCCTCGCCAGGCCACAGCAGACGCATGCCGAATCCAACATAGCTAATGATGTTCAGAGCCAGCTTCATAGTGTCATGCTGAAGCGATTTCAGTGGCTCTGTTCTAGTACCCGTAGGGCCCGTCCACATACGCAACATGCCCTGCGTCTGAGCAATGGCTTCGCGAAACACCAAGGCAGCGTTCCTCTCGTTAAAGGAGGCAGACGTGACTTTGCGATGCATGCGCCAGACACTCCCCTCGGTAGTCAGCACATTCTCGCCAAACATCCGCAGAATGTTGTAGACGGCGGTCCACTTGGGGAACTGCTCCCGCTTGAGCGTAATGGTACGGATGGTTTCCGCATTGTCCGTCATCATGACCAGCCTGTTGGGAGAAACCACCAGGAAGGACTCGCCCAGCTTGGCGAACCAATCGTGGCGAGTCCGGTACGCAAAGTTGGGGATCATAATCCTGAGAAAGACGACACATGTTAACCAATTTTTTTTTCCAGCTGACCTATATTTAGAGAAGACTCAGCCGTACTCGAGCCAGCCATCCCACCACGACTTGGGGAATAGCTTGATGATGGGCACCCATAGCTTATGTGAGACCTGCCAAGGCAGCCAAAACGGGGAGCACGCTTCAAATTCGACGATGTCCAAGTCAGCAAAACTCTAGACATTCCACGAAACGAGGTTACTAGCATGTAAAACGTACGAGTGACAACATAAGGCAGACCACTTCTCTTGGCCTCATTGACGTGATATCGCAGGTTTACGGCATAGTTGATGATGCTGTAGGCGACCAGCACCGCAACCGCAATGGGAATCAGCGACATGGCTGTCGAACGACAACGCAACGATTCCCCACCACGAAACTCGAGGTTGTAAGCAGAGATTACTAACGGTTAATCGGAATTCCCAAAAAACTGTCCTGGGCCGGAGAGGGGGCGAAAGTTTCACCACCGGCTGGAATCTAGGCCGCTAGCAGAGCCCCTGAACGAAGCAAAGGTAAAAACAGAGCAAGGCCGAGGAAAGGGGAGAGGATGAAGAAGAAAGAAAAAGGAATGAACAAGACAAGACGAGAGGAGAAGCTAGTAGTTCATTGAAGGGGCAGGGCCGGGTAGTATAAATATATAAATATAGACGGCAACTAACGTCAGATCTAGGTGCATGTGGGTGGGATAGGCCGCAGCCGCACATGTTACAGAAACGGGGTCCTCAATCTCTCCCGCCCCGACTAACTCTCCCCGTGTCAGTTTAAGTGTTCCATATTCGATGTTTCTGGCCCCCCCCGCATCCGAACTTCAGGTCATGGCGTCTATATTAGAACCCCGTAGTGGGTGGGAAGAGTCCAGTCACTGTTTTCTTATCTTAAACGATGGGTGACTCCAGCTCCTCCGGGTCTGCCGTCTCCCCCGTTGGCCGTTGTCTTCTACCTAATTTGCAAGTTCGTAAGCATTGCCAATCGGATGCACGCCGATTTCGAGCAAAAAAGAGCATAAAACCACGCACAGACAGAGAACGAAGCCAGGCCACCAAGGTGTCAAAAAAAAGCTGAGGTGCTGAAAGACATGGGTGCCCCCCCCCCCCCCCCCCCCCCCAAAAGCTTGTCTCTACATACTGGTGGGAGGCCAAAAGACCGGGATTCCGTAGGGCTAGCGGAAGCCGCCCCGTCATGGATGCAAAGGGCAAAACATCCGAAGGGGGTAATTGCTAGGGGACCATTTTTCAAGCATCAGACGAACCGCAACATGAGCAAAGAGATACGTTTCATTATGCTGTGTGCTATTCGTTTGATTCGTTTCTTGCTACTGCGGTTCTTTCCGGATGGTGCGAGGGGAGCCATGTCCATCAAATGTCCATTAACCAATGTTTAAATCTTCCGCCTGAATCCTTAGATCGCCTGCATTAATTACCATACCCTTCAAACTCTTATCCCACGGTTCATAAGATGCAATACCCCATATCTTGGCATCTTGTGCAACCCATGTCAAACGTCTACAGCTAGTAATACGTGTATTCCTTACACCACATGCCACCAATTTAGCCTTACCACTCTGTCCGTCCACGTACGAGTAGCCGCCTGTCTCAGCCTCATGAGCCATCAGCATCGTTTCTCCTTCATCATTAACATTCCAGTGCAACTCCGCTTCTCCATTGCCTTTTCACGCATCGACATTGCACTTTATTTTGTCTCTTTATGTACCTCTCCAACAGCATTGCCCTCTGTTCGGCCGAGAGTTCCTCCGAATCCCAATCCGGATCAATTCATCCAACCGGCTCAATCTCAGCTAGCTGCCTTTTTGTTACCCACCTGTTCATCGATACGACGTCTGTGATGCAATCTGGGTGCAATCTATTCTTACCAATCCACCAATGCAGGGACAGATATTTACTTAATCTCATCGGCTATTAGCCCAGGGGCAGCTTGTGGTGAGCTGTCATGTATATAAGTTGTACTTCGTATATACCTTGCAGCTGCCCACCTCGGGCATTGCTAGAGCTTAAAAAGAACAAGGGAGAAACAAAAAAGGTGCTATCCAAGCAATTCTATTGTATGCTCTAACATCTCTTGTTTACTCTAAACGGGTCAATCATCCAAATCATAACCCGGTACCTTGCATGCCTGCGCCATATGTTGAAGATGCACCAGCCGTCATAAAATCCCATATTCCATCCATCCTTATCGTGCCCCACGTTGAGTCTCTGGGTATATATAAATGTTTTCACCAACATTGACAACATGGCAATCAACGCAGGGAAAAGCCATGAATGCCAAAAGGAAAGAAAAGGAGAAAAAGAAAAAGTAAGTGTACGATGAATTTAGAAAAGACCGTCAATCTCGCCAGTCTCAAGGTCGACGTCGACGTTGAGGTAACCAGGGGCGGTGGGAAGACCGGGAATGGTTTGGATATCCGCAGCCAGAGCATACCTTGGAGACGAATTAGTACAGTCATTCAAAAATCTTATTTGGCAATATCAACTTACAGGTAACCTGCACCGGCAGCCATGCGAACGTCTCGGATGGGCACCGTGAAGCCAGTGGGTGCACCCTTCAGATCAGGGTCATGAGACAGAGAGTACTGGGTCTTGGCGACGCAGATGGGCAGGTTGCCGTAGCCCTGCTTGGTGTACGTGTCGATCTTCTTCTGAGCAAGCTCGCTGAACTCGACATTGGCAGCACCGTACATCTTCTGAGCAATAGCCTCGAGGCGCTGCTCGATCGAGCCGTCAAGGCCATAAGTCAGCTTCAGCTCCTTGGGCTTCTCGCTGGCAGCAATGACTCCCTTGGCCAGATCAACAGCACCCAGACCGCCCTTGGCCCAGTGATCAGCAAGGATGGCATCCTCAGCACCGGCGGCAATAGCCTCTTCACGGAGGACGGCGATCTCAGCATCGGTGTCGGTAGCGAACTTGTTAATGGCAACGACAACGGGGATGCCAAAAGACTTGGCGTTGGCAATCTGCTTCCTGAGGTTGACACAACCAGCTCGGAGAATTTCGACATTCTCCTGCTTGTAGACAGCATCGAGGGCAGCGCCGGGAGCGATAGGGGGGCCACCACCGTGTACCTTGAGGGCACGGATGGTAGCGACGACGACGACAACGTCGGGGACGAGACCTGAAGTGCGGCACTTGATGTTAAAGAAGCGCTCGCCACCCATGGTGAAGTCGAAACCGGCCTCGGTGACGACGAAGCCCGTCTTTTCGTTGTGATCCTCATCAGGCTCAGTGCCCGCAAGCTTCAAAGCCAGCCTATCGGCAAGAATGGAGCTCTGGCCAATGCTGATGTTGGCAAAAGGACCCGCGTGGACGAAGACGGGGGTGCCCTCCAGCGTCTGCATAAGGTTGGGCTTGATGGCATCCTTCATCAGAGCGGTAAGAGCACCGCCAGCACCAATGTCGTCACAAGTGACGGGATCGCCGCCGCGAGAGGTGCCAATGACCATGCGGCCCAAGCGGCTGCGCATGTCTGCGAGGTCGGTGCTGAGTGCCAGGATGGCCATGCACTCACTGGCAACAGAGATATCAAAGCCTGTCTCACGAGAGTGTCCCTTCTCTGTGGGAGCGGTGCCAACAGTGATGCCTCGAAGGTGGCGATCGTTAACGTCCAATACGCGCCTCCAGGTGATTGTCTCTGGGTCGATATCCAATCGGACGAAGCGGCGGATTTCATCAGGGGTCAGCTCATCAGGGTTGGTCTTGTCGATACCCAGCTTCTTGAGACGGCCCAGCATAGCGGGAAGGAATTTTCTCACGCCGTTCTTGGCAGGTACCAGGCGGCGGTACAGGGGGCCATCCTTCTGGGTGTTCTCGTGGAACATGCGCGTCTCAATGGCGGCAGCCAGTAGGTTGTTCGCCGCGGTGATGGCGTGGATGTCGCCTGTGAGATGCATGTTGAACTCATCCATGGGGATGACCTGGCTGTAACCTCCACCGGCAGCACCGCCCTTGATACCGAATGTCGGCCCTTGGCTGGGCTGTCGCACGTTGGCAAAAGAAATTCGGCCAACGTGAGCGCCGAGGGCTTGAGCCAGACCCATGGTGGTGGTGGACTTGCCCTCACCAAGAGGTGTTGGGGTGATACCAGTGACAACGACATAGCGGCCGTTTCGTCGATGCTCAAGTCGCTTAAGCAGGCCGAGGTCGACCTTGCCCTTGTATGCTCCGTAGGGCTCCAGCTCGTGGGCCTCAATACCAATTTCCGATGCGACACGGGTAATCTGCTTCGGGGCTTGGGCGCGAGAGATGGCAATGTCTGACGGAACGGGAGACTGAAGATGAAGCGGGAGAGGCACAGTCTGTCTCAGCTTCTCATTCTCGAAGAAGCTGTTTGTGGCCTCGACAACGTTCTCCAACAGCATGGCAACGGTCATAGGGCCAACACCGCCAGGAACAGGGGTAATGACGGAAGCGACCTCAACGGCGGAGTCGAAGTCGACATCACCTACAAGTCGCTGGCCGGACTTGCGCGTAGCATCGGGAATGTAGTTGGTTCCTACATCGATGACAACAGCACCAGGCTTCAACCACTCGCCCTTGACAAAGTTGGGAGCTCCAATGGCAACGACGACAACGTCGGCGTTCTTGAGGTAAGCGGGGAGATCACTCGTGGCGGAGTGGCACATGGTGACGGTGGCATTGGCTCGGTTCAGGAGCTGTGTAACAGGGCCACCGACAATGTTGCTGCGGCCAATAACCACAGCATTCTTGCCAGCAAGCTCAACGCCAGCTTCCTTCAGCAGGGTGATGACACCCTTGGGAGTGCAGGGAGTGAAGATGGGCTGGCCGCCGCGCTTGGCAAGCTCGCCAATGTTGTTGGTTCCAAAGCCGTCAACATCCTTCTCGTCAGCGACAGCAGAGGTGATGCTTGCCTCTGAGATGTGCTTGGGGAGAGGCAGCTGGACAAGGATGCCGTTGACAGCATCGTCGTTGTTAAGACGACGGATCTGGTCGAGGAGCTCGATCTCCGTAATGTCCTCTGGGAAGTGAAGCAGCTTGCAGTCGATGCGGGCCTGGAAACGGCAAGTTAGATGAGCATTTCCTTTGGCAATTTCGATTTTTATTGTTCAATATGTCTTACCTCCTCGGCGGCCTTGAGCTTCATGCGCACATAGGTAGCTGCGAGAAAAGTCAGCCGCGGTTCGAAGATGAGCTGAGATGGACATGGGTTGCGATAAGGATGAGGTGGGGAGCAGACATACTGGAATCGGAACGATCGCCAACTAGAAGCAGAAAAAAAAAGTCAGTTAGCTCCTATTGCGCGCAAAGTAGATTGGAGAGAGAGAATCAAGGAAGAAAGAGTTTTTTCCTTCTCTTTTTCTCCTCTTCCTGGCTTGTCTTCTATGAAGAGCGCTTTTTCGCATTGGCGGTCGTACCTTGGATGATTCTGAGGCTGGGGTGATAGCGGGGGTTCTTCTTCTGCTTCTCAGCAATTTCTGCGCCCAGCCGTTCGCGAATGGCCTTGGCAATGCTATTGCCGTCAAGCTTTGTGGCAACCATGGCGGCGGCTGTCGTCCCAAACGATCGCTGCTGCTGAAGTTGCGAGGGCAATCTGCCAGTGGAAAGGAGAGGCGATGACAGAAACGAAGAGGTAGAAAATGAAGAGAAGGAAGACCGAATAGTCACCGATGCTGGGGAGAAATGGCCGATAGTGTCTGCGGAACCACGCCAGGGTTAGTGGACAAAAGTACTGTGCAGGCCGCTGAGGGGCTCGAAGTCGCCGCACCTGGGGCCCTGGGGCTGCCGGAAATATGCGGCAAGTGGCGGGCGATGTTCGCTGAACTCGCAGCCTCGCCTGTGATACAGCGCAGCGAGCTTCTGAAAACTGGCCTTGCTGTGCGCAGGCGTTGATGAGGCGCCATTGGTCGTGATTTGATATTGATCGGATGCTGTTGGTACGTGCGTCTCTCACCACATGCAGCCAGATCCTACAATCGGAGTCTTTCGGTGCCGGGAGGAATGCTCGCGCAACCAGGATTTGGCTCTCGTGAGCATGCACGTAAGAATCACCGGGTACAGAATGTGATGCAATTGCAGAATTCGACCAGGTTGTTGGTTTTGAAGTCAGCGCAGCATTTGCGTCCTGTCTGGTCGCTGTGCTCTTTTTTTTTTTTTTTTTTTTCCTCCGATAGCGCCTAGCAGTGAGAAGATCGCACGCTATGGCGTTGGTCCCTGCGTCGACGGCTTAGAGGCCCCAACTGAATGGCTGAAATTATGATGGCACGCCCACAACGGCGGATTATGTTGTTCAAAAGATATTAAGAAAGTACAGCACAGTAGCAAGAGAAAAGAAAAAAAAAAGAAAAGAAAAAAAGACTCAACAACTGCTGACGGAAATATTGGTCTTGGCCGGGCTAATACGCCGACTTACGGCGACGACCTGGACAAATTTATAGAATATCAACCTGGGTCAATTATGTGTCGAATCCCGCCATGTGGGGATTGGATCCGAGCCCGTCGAAAAAGGCTTGGACTGGACTGAATCTATCTCTACCAGGACCACGAATTCACGCTGAGATTGCTCTCCATGGCCAAATGCCGGGCCTCTAATCTTTCAATCAAGCAGGTCTGTCTTGGCAGCTCCGGTTTCGTAATTACGTTGCGTTTGCTCTGCTTATCAGAGAGAGCGGTCTGGCTAGATCGGGATAGCATCTTACTTACATGCTGATCTGGCCCGGATGGAGATCAACGGCGGGTGTATCGATGGCGTTAAGTGAAATTCCATGGAGGAAAACAAATCATCAGCGGGTGGAAGATGCAAGGATATCTGTGGAATGAGTTGCCCCATTGATACGTTGCTTGCTGGCATTGTACAGTACGTTGATTCAAGAATAGCCGCCTGCCTGTTCAAGCAGGTCTGGAGTATATACTTAATACGCTTACCACTATTCTTTGCTTCTCTGCCAATCTTGACGTGAAGTGCCGGATGTTATTTGTCTGAATCTCGTGTGAAATGTAAAGAGTACAATGCTGCCTTACTGCACGTCATCGAAAAGCACGGCATTTGACAGGCCTCGTCTGAGAGTTGATGAAGGAAGAAAAAAAGGGGCGGAGAGAAGGACTTTAGGCTGTCCAGCTTGGTGCCATGACTGCTGGTTCATTGCAATTAGTTATTAATAATGGCTGCTTGTCTTATGGTGGAATAGTACATGGCAACAGAGAGACGTCAATGGGTTGCTTGGTCTGACTCCAAATGATGGATTGTGGTTGGCTGTGAAGATGACTCAATGTAGAGAGCATGACTCACTTGCAGATTCCTCTAAAACAGATCATGAAGCAAGCCACCATCCTCATCTACCTTACAAAACGTAACGAGTAGAGTATCAAATACATCTGCCACAGGGGTTGAAGATCAATTAAATGCAGTAGGACATGATGAGTCTGTTGCTTGTAGTCGGTATGGAGTACACGCAGATGAAAGCCGAGTTCCAGGGGGGTGCCAATCATAGGGATCGAGCTAACATCCACACATACCAAGCTCTTACTCACCCCCCAAATCTTCCCCTTTGGGCCACGCCACCAATGACTCCCCGCGCCACAACTTCAAGCCCCACCAAGACGCACAATTATCGCCAAAATTTCAAAGCACCACCATCTCCAACCTCGTCCTCGTGCTGGCCCATATTATAACCCCCCCTCTTCCCTGATCACTTCCTCAGCCTTCCAGCATCAGGATCACCAGCCAAAATGAGACCCATCCTTCTTTCCGGGCACGAGCGTGCTCTCACCCAGATCAAGTACGTCGCGACCAAGAGAAGAGAAGCAATTTCGACACCATCTTTTCTTCTCATCTGTCCAAGCCCCTCCTCTTCACGATGCTGCTGCTCCCCTTATTTTTGCCAACCACCAATAGGAAGCCTCGGCTAACCAAATTTTCCTTTCCTGCGCATCAGATATAACCTCGACGGCGACCTCATCTTCTCTGTCGCAAAGGACCAGCAGATCTGTGTCTGGTTCTCTCACAATGGCGAGCGTCTAGGAACCTACCACGGCCACGTCGGTGCCATCTGGACCGTTGACGTCGACCCGACCTCCACCTACATCGCCTCTGGCTCAGCCGACAACACTATCCGCCTGTGGGAGGTCCAGACCGGCAAGTGCCTCAAGACTTGGGAGTTCCCTACCGCTGTCAAGCGCGTCGAGTTCAACGAGGATGGCACCAAGCTGCTGGGCGTCACCGAGAAGCGTATGGGTTACCTCAGCAACATCGTCGTTATCGACATCAACCCGGATATCACCGCCGAGCAGACCGACGAGAAGTCCCTGACCATTGTCTGCGACGAGAGCAAGGCCACTGTTGCTGGCTGGAGCCAGGCTAGCAAGTACATCATCGCCGGCCACGAGGACGGCAGTGTCAGCCAGTACGACGCCAAGACCGGTGAACTGCTGGACAATGTCCCCATCCACGAGCTCGACAAGCCCATCGTCGACCTGCAGTGGTCACCCGACAGGACCTACTTCATCACTGCTTGCCGAGACAAGACTGCCAAGGTACAACCTTCTTTCACCTCCCCTTAACATGAATCGCAATGCTGACATGGTATCTTCGCACCAGCTCATCTCTGCTCGCGATCTCGCCACCCTTAAGACATACACGGCAGACACTCCCCTTAACAGCGCCACCATTACCCCCAAGAAGGACTTTGTCATCCTCGGAGGTGGTCAGGCCGCCATGGAAGTCACCACCACTTCCAGTCGCCAGGGTAGATTCGAGGCTCGATTCTACCACAAGGTCTTCGAAGACGAGATTGGCCGTGTCCGTGGCCACTTCGGTCCCCTCAACACCGTTGCCGCTGACCCTACTGGCCGCTCCTACGCTAGTGGAGGTGAGGACGGTTACGTCCGTGTCCACCACTTCGACAAGGGCTACTTCGACTTCAACTACGAGGTTGAGAGGGAGCGACTGAACCGACTTGACGCTTAAAGGAGGAAACGAGACCACACCAAACCCTTTTTTTACTCTTTTTTCCAATTTTGGTCTAGATTTTAAAACCAAAAGAAAGCGAAAGGGGGGAGAGACATAGAGAAAAGGAGACGATGGGGAGAGTAAAGGGAAAATGACCAGTCTGTGTTTTGATTATTGCGGACTGCCTGCTTGCTTGCTTGCATGCGTTACATATAGTACGGCGTTTTTGGAAGGGCGGAAAGGGAAACAAACAAGTTCTTCTTGCGGGAAGGGAGAGGGGATCTTCAAGGTTGGGGAGGGAGGACGACTGATTCCCGTATGTAATCCATACTAGGTATCTCCTTGTGCTGTAGTAGAGAGAAGAAGAAAATATTGTGCCACTTCAGGATGACGAGTTTCACTTTTTATACAACCACAAGAAGGGGGGGTTGAAGGGTTTGCTCACTTTACTGCAAGTTTCACTGTGGGGTTGGACCTTTCCATTCTGATATGTATATCCATACATCTCTTGATCGGGACTTGACGAAACTACTAGGTAGGCATCACAATTCTCTCGTTACGATATATTGACACGAGACACAACTACATCATCACACCATCGTAAGCACACATTAATTCGGTTTGGAACATCAATTCTAAACAACGACAGAAAGAAGCAAGTATCTGGTATTATCTGTCGCCAGGCTCTCGTGGTTTTTCGAGCCCACGGCCGAAAATAAAACCGGCCGCTACCTCAGAATGCCAACCAAAGAGGCGTGTATAAAACTTGTGTGATAAATCTCCACGCACGTTAAAAAAAAACCCATTGTGTCTCCCAGTCCAAAAACGCCTTCCCATGCCCTGCCCAACGTGACAAGAAACATATACGTCCAGCATAATCGTACAGGTCCCCCCCTCCAAGCCCCAAAGTCAAAAAGTCATACAGGGGGGCTGTAGTGGCCGTCTTTTTATAGCAACCGAAGCAGAAAAAAAGCATCACTTGGGTGATGCTTGGTATTCAGAGAATTTTGTCATCCTTTGTTTTGTTTTTGTTTTTTTTTAAACCTCCCATGACCTCCGTTTAACCGATAATCTCTTGATCCTGTGCCATCTCTTCCTTGTTCTCCGTCTCTGGCTGAATCATTTGCTCTTCAGCATTCTCATCCACAAATTTTCTCTCGCTGACATGCTCTCCCTGGCCTGGGGTCCAGACCTTGTCCTTGAAGCCTCCTTGTTGACCCTCCTCGTGGGCGAAGGGGCAGGTGGGATTTAGGCAGGGAGTATATTTGCACTTTGTCGTGACATGTGTAAACTTGCAGTTTGGTGTAGTGCAGCCTGCACCGTTGCGGCAGAGAGGCATCGAGGGGTGCTTGAACGGGCATCGAGGGTTTTGACAGTTAGGGAAGAACTTGCATTCCTGTTCACTCTGGTGCGCAAGTCTTGCGGCCGGTGAGGGATGGCGCCCGACACACTTGCGGTTCTTGCAGGCGGCGCCAAAGCTGCAAATGTCGTTGACATCGACAGAAACTCCCGGGGGCGCAGCTGGCGACTGATGCGCAAATTTGCAGTCCTTGTTGGTGCAGTGAAGGTTGTATTTGCAAACAGTCTCGTCTGGGTTCGGAGGCTCGCGCTTGCCCATGTCAGCATCTTCGCCTTCGGCCCCCGTCTCCATGTTCGAATCCTCCCCGTTGGCGTCGGCCTGACCCTGACCTTGGCCTCTGCGAAAGTTATTCTTGTGGCGTGGGTCCTGGGTCCTCTCGAATAGAGACTTTCCTCCTCGTCGCTGGTGGCCAAAACCCCGGTTTCCGTTGTTCATCATCTGTTGAGACAGCTCTAACATCATTTGACTCTGTTGTTCTAACATGGCCATGACGTCGATCTGAGTAGGTTGGCCTTGCATCCCCCATTGTGGGAACGCAGGTCCGCCAGCAACACCGGGCATTGCGCCGGCCTGCATGCCTCTGTTGTTGTTGTGATTCCGCATCATGCCGCCGCGACCTCCGCGTGGGCCAGTAGGGGGGGCACGCCCATGTGTGTCGATTCTTCCACTGCCCCCACGAACTCGATGAAGCACGTTGTCATTTGATCGGTCCATGGCTTTGGACATTTGCCCGAACATTCGCTTGTCCCGTCCTCCCCTGAAGTTGCCGTTGCCGTTGCGCATTGAGCGGGGACCGGTGGGCCTACAAAAAAGCTCCAGTTAGCTCCAGCAACACCACAGATGAAGCATCAGAGCTTCAGTCAATGCAAACAAGAAGAAAAGGTACTTACGCGTTCAGTTCGGGCGCACCGTGAGAGCCCATATCAGTGTCCATATCTCCACCTGCGGCGTCGCCTGAGAAGTCGCCCATGGAGTCACCGCCGTTTCCTTGTCCGCCATGCGCGTTGAGCATGTGAACTTGGTCGAATAGCCATTTGGAGAATTCGTGGACGACAGGGTCGTCGAGCGGCAGACTTAGGAGATCTCCAGACAGCTCGGCAGCAATCTGGTCTTGCGTTTTGCCATTGACAAGCATGAGAATGATGTACTCGGCGAGTGCGGAGTCGTCGCTACCGCCCGTGCCCCATCCAACCTCAACCAGCTTCGGCGGGATCGCAGCACTCAGTGCGTCCGCCAGCGGCGTGCCGAGGCCAATATCGATAGACATGGTGTCGAGATAAGGATCGTTGTGTCTGGACGACCAGTGCGACGGAGGTTCTTTGCCCGTGTCCAACTTCTGAGACGCGTTTATCTAGGCGGCGGGAGGTGATCGCGCGGCAGAGAGATTCTCGGTTCTAGGGCGCCTCTTTAAACGGGCGGATAAGCGTGGAAATATCGCAAGGTCGTATGCAATTGTGAGTTGAGTGCTGGAATGGCGAAAATCGGCCTGCTCTGGCTCACATGTAGCAGATGAGGTTCACAAAGTTCTTCTTGACTGCTAGGCAACTCGAAAGAATGGGTCGGAGAGGTGTCACGTGATGCGATATCACTGGTGGCGAAAAGGTTTGTCATCGGCTTTGCCTGTGGCTGAGTACATGTGAGCTACTGGCTCTAGTGATGAATTGTAATCATGGCAGCTTTGATTCCATTGTGAATCTGGGAGAACTTTCTGGTTCCCTGCGGCTGACAGTTCAACTTTACCAGGATTGGGCTTTGTGCGTGGCCGTTTCGGTTGTATTACGCAGTACTTTATTGGCTTTTCCCCCAAAAATGGAAGCCTTTCATGCGGCAGTTGGAGTCTCACGTGCCAGCCTGTGGCCTCAAAGCAGTGTGAGTATCTGCGCTCATATATATTAATAGCATCATCAGTACCTGGACTTGACGGAGGGCATGAAGCACTGTTCAAGTCTGTGCATTCACTCCTAACAGTTTGTATCAACGTGAAAGATCTATTCTGAGAGTGCAATCTTCAAAGGACGGCAAATAAACAGCCATTACAAAGAAACGAGTGCTCTTTGAGACACTCTTTTAAGAGAAGAGACCTGGTCTATATTTAATCCTTTGTTTCCTGTCTGTTTTTTATATAAATAGGTGGTTTACTGAAGATCTTCAACGCCTTTGTTAGCCAACCTTGAAGATATCTCAAAGAGGTTGTCTCTGCGGAGCCAGTAAAGCCAAGTACTGGGTCCCTCGTATTAGGATTTGGCCCCTTCCAATTCGGCAATCTGAGGTTACGGACTCCCCCGCAATGTTCCAGTCCTCATCACGATCTACCTATAGGTACTGTATGTAGATGTCTTACAGCTAAGGTAGATACCACTCGCGTCAGAGATTGCAACGGCTGCTCCATTTCACCAACGCATACGGGCTCTTGTATACCTTGATCGGAATGGAAGCTCACGGTGCCGGGTTCGGAACAGGATCCTATGAATACGGTAATCTAGAGCAATGTACTGCCAGATTGCGGCTAGGCATATTAGAGTCTTAGAACAAAGAGCCATACAGCTGTGCTTTATCGATAGCTTGCTGGTTTGTGTCACAGAGGCGCATTAGGTTATAAATAAAACGCTAGCTGGTACTTGGCATCTCTCATCTCGCAAGACATCCCAACTGCTGAGCACAGAGCTCTCTACTCCGCGCCAAACATTAATAGTAGGTATGCCGTACTCTACATCAAGCCTCAAGACATCCAAGCTCAGCTGGATAGTTTCTCTGCATAGGTAGTGGGGTAGATGCATGTTTTCGGATAGCCTTCCAAGCGGGAGATGATTCGAAATGAGTGTACGCTTGGTCATGAGATATAGTAGCTACAAGGAAACCCTGGCGATGTCTCCAGATAAGATTGGTTGTGGAAGCAAGCATCCATATCAAGCTGGCTTGCATTATGTATCATCGCGTCCAGCTTTCTCGATAGTCTAGCAAAAGATTGGACCTGAGAACCATCCAGACTTGACGCGATACCACGAGCCAGTGTTACATGCCGCTTCGCCGGAGATGCCCATGTCTGAGAGCGCTATGGAGTGTAACCTAGCGAGATGGTCAAAGGGTTGAGATGGAGACTTGCAAATCAAGCATCGTCGGTTCAGCAGCAGTCTAGCCTCCGAAGCTTAGCGGCATGTCCTGCATACTGGGCCTAGGTACTCCGTCCCGTACTACACGCCACAGGAGGGGCCTGGAGAGGTGAGGTTACAATCGTGCCAAGGGTACGGCCTGTTATACCGTGCTTCTGAAAGTAACGAGATAGTCTATGTGCTAAAATGCGAGAACGGAGTAGTGCTGTTTGCAAATAAGTACGTAATACAGGGGTGGACCGTAGTAACAGTTCAGCACAATAGGCCAGTTGTACTACCAGTCTGCTGTATCAATCTCATCGTTGCGCCCTTGTGTAAGTAGAGGGACGGGTTGATATCAAATACTATCTACCTATGGAGCCGACGATATGGACGGGACCCTTTGTTCAACGTCGCTCTAGACAGGGGCTGTGATAGCTGCGATTACACGTAGTACTGTGGTGTAAGTACGGGGCAACTCTGCTCCGCAAGTGCTGCTGCTGGGTCGTGATGAATCAACTGATCCATTCTCGTACATAGAGCCCAGCAGATTGCTCAGGGTCACCATTGTGAGTGATGTAAGGTGCTGTAGTTAGAACTTATCTGGGTATCTACCAGGGGGTCCATCCTCTGAGCAAGCATAAAGGTTATGACTGTAGAGCACTCGTACTTCAAGTAAGCACCATGGACAATGGTAATTTAACTCGATCCCAGTTGCCCAGGCACGGCGGCGATAAAGACAGCACCGATGAAGCTCCCAAATTATCGCTAGCAATGCAACGCCCATCTGTCAGCTTCACACCAGCAAACAGCGCTGTCGACTCGACTTCAATTTCCGCCCACGGCCAAGGCCCCGCAAAATAACCCGGCAAACCACCGAACTGGCCATTGACAGATGCCTGATGCAGACTAACGCCCTCATCAAAAGGGCGGCCCCCGGACTAAGGCTTATCCGCCACTGATTGGCTCGCGATAACGGGCCGTGGGGAGGCGTCCCCGCATGATGATCGCAATCAGGGATTCTCCAACCATGTGCCGTTACAACCACACAAAAGAACGAGACACGGCCCTAGCAGCTGCTTTAGCGACCACAGAAACAAAGTCCCGGGGCCGTTGCGGCATCCAGCGCCACCAGCTGATTTCCCGGCCGGCGAAAAAGAGCGGCTTTGGCCTCTGTGGCCGCTCAGTCGATGGCGACACGATCAAATGGTTGAGACAATGGATCGAGTGACCTCTGGATGCAACAGCACTGCAGCTTCAGCTCTTGGCCTCGATCGGTCCATCGGTACAAGATGAAGCTGGCTGGTTAACCGTTTGGCCCTTTGTCGGCGCTCTGATGATGCTGGAGCATGGAGTAGCCAGTCCCATTGCCCAGATCTCTCGTCAGATACCACCCCTGTCGAAATATCATTGTCTGTGTTTCAAGTTGCCAGCGGTATTCGGACCACGGAGTATATCGTACTTGCAGGGGTGCTTCTATGTACAGCAGCTAATTTGTCCGACTTGCCAATCTCGGCGGGCACCCTTTGCCTGAATGATGGAATGATGGACGAGCATGGACGAGGGCTCGCAGGGAGTCGCTGTGGGATGCTCGCACCTGGCCCGACTCGAACTGTTCAGCATTCACCTTGATCGTCGCCTTCTTTTTCTTTCTTTTTGCCATTGGCGTCTCTTGCCAAGCATTGTTTTCTGCAAGCAAAACCAGTCTTAGCCAAGGAGATGCGTGCTGTTGGTTGCTGTGCGTGGGGAGTGCGTCCAATTAACACCACCAAAAAAAGGTTGACTTAAAGTAACGTTGCCCTCACAAGTTACCCAAGTCAACTCGGCCCCCGGCAGAACGCCACAGCTTCACCATCAACAGGGAAGTCTCGTCCATGTCTAGAGCACATGCTCAGCCTCAGCTTCTGCCCAGCAGCCAGTCTCCCTGCTGCCGACCTGCCGAGCCGCTGGGATCTGGGAATGGACAGGCATCAGCTGCCTCTTTACACGCGTGCCATGTAGCATTGGCCTCTGGATCGTTGAATTTGTCTTGCCAGTCGCGTGTCAAGGGTCATGGTCCATCCTAGCGCATAACGTCCTTTGGGGGAGGCATGTCCATTTTAGAGATCCGCACATCCCTTCAGGGAACCGTGTTGCCGGCCAGCTACTTAAATATTCGGTTGGCCCCCCGTGTCCGAGAGCTGTAGCAGTGCTGGCAGGACGACATCTCCACCATAGAGTCGACTCATTGCTGGCATACGGAGCATTCCAATCTTACTCGTAGTAGTGTTATTGCCATCGCTCATCATGCTGCCCAAGGCGATCATCGCGATTGCCGCATTGGCTTTCAGCCCAGCAAATGCGCTGTGGCCCATTCCTCAGAAGATCTCGACCGGAGACAGCGTGCTCTTCATTGACCAGGCTGTCAGGGTAACTTACAATGGAGTGCCGGTATGTCGATGAAAAGGAAGATGACGCTGCTTGATATACACATGCATAGACCCCAGAGACTAACATTTTGGCAATAGATCATCCCTATCGGCTATGACCCACCGGCCAGCTCCAACTTCGACAGCAGGCAAATCGTCCAAGGCGCTGTCTCGCGTGCGTTTCAATCCATCTTCAACACCAACTATGTGCCATGGAAGCTTCACCCGCGTAACAGCAACTTTGAGCCGAAGGTGGCCCCTCTGAACCGAATCCAGTCCATCTCAATTCAGCAGACTGGAAAGGACACTTCCAAGACGTTCAAGCCGCGCGCCGGAGATGTTGATGAGTCGTACTCTCTGACCATTTCCAAGAATGGACAGGTCAACATCAGTGCCAAGTCCTCCACTGGTGTGCTGCACGCCCTCGAGACCTTCTCGCAGCTTTTCTACAAGCACTCTGCTGGACCTTTCTACTACACGACACAGGCACCCGTGTCCATCACAGACGCACCCAAATACCCCCACCGTGGCATCATGCTTGACCTTGCCCGTAACTATCAAACCATTGATGACATCAAGAGGACCATTGACGCCATGTCGTGGAACAAGCTTAACCGCCTGCACTTGCACATCACCGACTCTCAGTCGTGGCCGCTGGTGATCCCCTCGCTGCCTAAGCTGTCCCAGGCCGGCGCCTACCACCCCAGCCTCGTCTACACCCCTGCGGACCTTGCTGGCATTTTCCAGTACGGTGTCGCCCGCGGTGTTGAGGTCATTACGGAGATCGATATGCCTGGCCACATCGGTGTTATCGAGCTCGCTTATAGCGATCTCATTGTTGCCTATGAAGAGATGCCTTACCAGTACTACTGCGCCGAGCCACCTTGCGGTGCCTTTTCCATCAACAGCACCAAGGTGTACAGCTTCCTCGACACCCTGTTCGACGACCTTTTGCCTCGCGTCGCTCCTTACAGCGCATACTTCCACACCGGTGGTGACGAGCTCAACGCTAACGACTCCATGCTCGACTCCCACATCAAGAGCAACGATACCTCCGTTCTGCAACCCCTGCTGCAAAAGTTCATCAACTTTGCCCACTCCAAGGTCCGTGCCGCGGGCTTGTCGCCATTGGTCTGGGAGGAGATGGTCACCACCTGGAACCTGACCCTCAGCAGCGACACCGTTGTCCAGTCGTGGCTGGGTGGCGATGCCGTCAAGAACCTGGCTGAGAGCGGCCACAAGGTCATTGACACCGACTACAACTTCTACGTAAGTTTATACTTTGAAAATCGAGATGTAACTTGAAGGATAACTAACGAAATACGCATGTATAGTACTTGGACTGCGGCCGCGGTCAATGGGTCAACTTCCCTCCAGGAGACTCCTACAACACCTATTACCCATTCAACGACTGGTGCCAGCCCACCAAGAACTGGAGGCTCATCTACTCTCACGACCCTGCAGCCAACGTGTCCGCTTCGGCTGCCAAGAACGTCCTGGGAGGAGAGCTTGCCATATGGAGCGAGATGATTGACGCCAGCAACCTGGACAACATCATCTGGCCTCGTGGCAGCGCCGCCGGTGAGGTTTGGTGGTCCGGCAATACCGATGCCTCTGGCCAACAGCGCAGCCAGCTGGACGTTGTTCCTCGTCTGAACGAGTTCCGAGAACGCTTGCTTGCCCGTGGTGTCAGCGCGTTCCCCATCCAGATGACTTACTGCACTCAGCTCAACGCCACTGCTTGCACGCTGTTTTAAGTCTAGGATGACTTTTTTTCTTTTATTGGGCAGGGTTTTTTCTATTTTTCACGTATTATCATTAGTGTACAGTGATTAAAACAGGTATGGCTTAAGAGGAGCTGGGAGGGTATCCGGCTTGGGGCGGTATATTATTAACTGTATATAATTCAAATTCATCTACATATATGTTATGACACGCAGAATTCGGCTGGGTGCATCGTATCTCTCTGTGATTGCTGTGATGAGGATGGGATTTCCATGCAGTCCGTTGATAGCAACACTTGCATGTGGTCCGCTCCTCTTTTGAAATGTATCAATACACTGATATAGACTTTTGATGTATTTCCATCTTCCCGAGACAATTGGAAGGCACAAAAGCTTAATTCTTACCTAGACCCGGGTACCTGGACCAAGACCAATCCAGCAAGGAGGTAGTAGTACCAACCAATGCAAGTTACTTTCTCATCTACGGCATGCCGTCATACTTACCTACCAGGTAAGTACTGGGTAGATTAGGAGGCAGTAGATCAGATTTAATATGTGATTTAAGATTCTATTAAAGGTCTGATCTCTCAATAAACCCCAAGACGCATGTGACACCCTAAAACACCCTGGGCAAAGTATCTAAGTGGAATATCCGTATTTCGATTCTTAACCCCAAATTCATCTTGATTATACAGAATACTATCGGCGATGGATCAGAACGAAGCAACGGCTGATTCAGTGCCGACAATTCGATTTACAAGCATTGAAAATTTGGTTAGAGAAAAGCGTTCCCAGCAAGGGGATGCATTGCGCGTAACAAGTACGTTTGCCGATAATCTATATCTCTTCCTCCCTTTTCTTACCTGTGTCCAGACGTATCTCTGGCGGATTTCAACAAGATAGACGAAGAGTACGAATGTAACATGATCCGCATCTCTCAATATATCGAGTCCTCCCAATGTATGCTGGTGACCATCCCCACAACTGCCCACGAAGTGCTTCACCTGGAGCTAGAGAGAACGATTACCATTCAATTCCATCAGATGGGATTAGATAGGGACTGGGGACTCACGGGAGCAGTGACCTGTTACAGCGAGGGGTTTCGTTCCGGCAGTGGTAACGGTAGCGCGGGATCGGCAGACTCGTCGATGACGCCGTATAGAAAGGGGCAATATAGAGGCTTTCCTACCTTCATGATCGAAGCTGGATGTTCCTGGCCTTTGGCCAGCATGCGGGCCAAGGCAAAATGGTGGTTTCAGGTCTCGAATCACACTGTCAAGACTGTTCTTTTGGCAAAGCTCGACGAGAGTCGGCTTACCATCTTCTTGGAGAGGTGGGAGGAGAGACAGCAGGAGCAAACTGGTGAGGGAGAGGCTGAATGGGTGGCGGTCTGTCAACAGACCATTACCATTTCTGATACTGGTTCGAATCCGCCAGTGTATCGAGTGACTGGTGGTGATTTGATGCTGAATCTCAAACCGCTGCTTCTGGATAGTTCGCTCCAGGAAGAGGAATACGTTGTTATGACTACTGACGATTTCCAAGACTATGCTGGACGAGTGCTTGAGTATGCCCTTGGGCGACATGCTGTATTGAGATGACTTACTGGCTCAGAGGAGCTGCGATTATTTTAATATCTATCGCTGGTATATCTACTTTTATCTAGTAGATATATCTACGTTTAGTAAAGATATCTACGTTTAATAAAAATATCTACGTCTAGTAGAAATATCTATATTTAATAAAAATATCTATTTAGTAAAAATATCTATATTTAGTAGAGATATCTACGTCTAGTACATTTATCTTTTTAAGTACTTATCAACAAGCTAGACATCATCTTCCAAAGAAATTAGTCCGATACGCCCTCTCCTGGACGCTCTCTCCCCCTAGCCCTCAAGAGCCTCCTCCCCAACCATCTCCGCATAATCTTGCAAGCGGTCAGCGGAAATCACCACATCTCTCTCTCCTTCGCCCGGATCTCTCAAAAACAACAGCCGAAAACTTAGCACCAAGTCGCCAGATATCTGAAATGTTAACGGGTCGTCGCTAGTCTTTGTGATTGTAACCACCTGCTGACAAGACGGTACTCCTACAGATCCCCATCGAGTTGTTGCCGCCCCTTTACGAGTCTCTCGTGGCCTTTCTTCCCATTTTTCGACAACTATCATCTGTCGTCCTCGATAAAACTTTGCCAATAACACAATTTTTACATCGTGATTAGATACTTTAAACCACCACTTCGCCTTGGCCTGCATAATCGCCAAAGACCGAGTACACCCTGCTTCAACGACAAGAGTAGGAAATGCACCGCGTCCACGCCGTTCTGGCCGCGGTCCTCCCGACGAATCTGGTTCTCCGCTACTCCCTCCGCCATTACCACCATGGCCGACGCTGGTATTTCCAAGCTCTTCGCCAGAGGAGAGACCACCGTGGTAGAAACTCGTGGCTCCCATGGGTTTCCATGCGTCACGAAGGCCCATGGCGAACAGGTTGTATATAATCTCCATGTATAGCCATATATGTAGTTGAACGTGGGCTCCCGTGTTCAAACACACAAGCAGCCGCTGAGAATCTTCGTCGTACCAGTTGAAGCGGAACTTGCGTCCACGGGCCTCACGTTTCCGTTCCAACATACCAAAGGTATCAGGAGACACGTCTAGATGGTGAGAAGAGAAGATAAAAGGCCAGGTTAGTATTCAGAGGACCGTTGCGGAGGGTTTGATTCAAACATACTCTTTACAAGCAATGTATCTACTTCTCCTCTAGAGTCCATTTCGTGTGATCTGAATTCAATGGAGTCAATAGCTCGGAACAGCTGCTGGCCGCTGATGAACCGGACGACTGGCACCTCTGACTCGTCTTCTCCGTCTGGAGACTCTGGCAACGTTGATATATCCATACTGCCGTTAGATTTTTCTGGATAGACAGCTATGCAACCGTTCAAAATGCCTGAATATATTGCTGCCAAATAGAGAATAACGTTCAATTTAGGCAGCACCAAGGTAGAAATACATAAAACTAATAGAATTTATAGGCGTTATTAACTCCACGGTGTGGCGTATCCCCCTCTCAATATACTTTCATAGATTCTTCCATCATCTAGTGCTCCTTGGTCAAACTGACAGCCCCCCTGTTTCCCACCTTTCCTTTATCGCACCAGGGGGATGAAGAGCCATATCTCGTTCTTTGAATGGGCCTTGACAGAGTATCCTATGAAATTCTATAAATCTCGCCCACTTCCAATCCTCTGGGTCTCGGCACTGTCCCACCTGATGGTAGGCCGTGATTGTGATACACCATCCGTCGATTGACGGCCCCAAAGAAACCTGTTTTCCAAATTAGTTAATTCCTTATGATACATATGGTGCCAGCGATACTTACCTGTCCAAAACGATCCCGTATCTTTTCATGCACCTCACCGCGCTCAACTGTGGTAGTGTAGTCAGTCAAGCACACATTGCAGGATCCCGGCCCATTTTGGCAATCCTCGAAAAGCAACAACTCGTTTGACTCATATTCCCCCGGCTCCAACAGCTCTGGCATACTGCGGAAACGATCACGGGTCAAGTGCTTGCAAATACCAGACCATCCTTTGTCAATGATACCCCGTAATGTAGCCCCTCCCCCTTCAAGCGTATGCGTGATACAGAGGAAAAGCTCATCGTCAATAATCCTTGCGGATGGGGTTTCCTGCCAGAATGGCTCGCCGGGCTTATTCCTAGCTATGGCGGGAAAGGCGATGCTTTCCAGAGGTAATCCTTTTGGGAAGCCATAGAAGTGACGGTTCATGACAAGGCGCGCATGGATATAGCTCCTGTTGTTGTGTTAGGCAGCTGAGTTCGGAGATGCCAACTGAAGGGGATACCTACAGTTTATAGGAGGATGCGCTATTCGGCTTAAAAATATTACGGTAGTGGTGCCGCTTGCAGTCGCTGTAATGGCTGTAATGGAATAGATTTGCGCGACGCCATGGCTGCGAGAAGCAGTGGAGAATTCGACAAGTTGGACAATAGAAGAATTTATCACCGAGATCTTTCTCCAGTAATAGCAAGAGATCTTTCCGCGACTGATCACAGAGTTTCAGTGCGTCCCTGTCGAGAAAAGAAAAGAGAGTTTTGCAAGTTAGCGAGAGGGCAACGAGGGATTCAGGGGATGAAGACAGCTGAGACGCAATCAGTAACAGGATCTCGGGTGGAAGCTCTAGAAGCGGTGGTAGAGGCGGAGGCGGAGGCGTACGCCTGAAGATGCAAGAAAGAAACTGGCCCATTGCTCAGATATATGGAAGAGTTCAGGGTGGAAAGAATCATGGGTTACATACAAACGCTATGAGGTGATGGCATCAAGTGCCTTGCACGTGATACATGTGCCACAGTAAAGTCAAATACCTTCAAGCCAATACAAGTACAACAGCCAACGGCATCAAGACACGACAAGTCAGCCTTACACGATGCTTCTATTATCTGCGTGGGTATGTAACCTATGTGTATAAGCTGTCCATGACAGCTTCCCACACATAATCTCTCCTCCTCCCTCCTCCCTCCTCCCTCCTCCCCCCTTTTCCAATAGAGCCCTCACCTATTAAAATGCCGTGCAACACCTAGAACCACATCAAGGATAAGAAAAAAAATAAAGAAATCCCATAATCCTTAGTTTCATCCCAGCTGACCAAAAAGAAAAAGAAATCCCATACATGCTATACACTACGCAGGCCCAACGACGTTCGCGTCCCCGGTTCCAGTCTTGACCGACCACAAGTCTCGCGACCATCCCATCTCCCGCTGCTTCTTGCTGCCAGATCCAGACGGCCTCTTCTCCCCGGTGGCAATGGCCAGCGCCTTGCTGCAGGCGGCAAAGGCCTCGACGAGCTCCGTCATGCGCTTAGCGTCGATGAAGACGTCCTTGAGGTCTGACTCGCGTTCGGCTACCAAGGCGGCGAGCTCCATACATTCCAATAGGTTCTCCCGTGACAAGCCAGTGCCGGCGAAATGGAGAGCGCTGATGTACGCCAAGATGGTCTCTGGCAGATAGGCAGCTCGAATATCTTGTAGCTCAGCATCACCAGCTATAAGAGAAAATTAGTTAGCAATCATATATGACAGATATATGCAATATCAAAGCCAAGAACATACCCTTAATTGCTGGCATAAGCCATCCCTTTAGCAAGGGCTTCATGTAATCCTTGACGTTCTTGATTGATTCACCCGCTGGACCCCAAAATTCCCGATCTCCATGTGACAGCCTACACCAGAATTTGTCAGTGAATCCAGCTTTATATCCCGAGGAATGGGCAGTTACATACTCAGTAGAGATGAGCATCAAGGAGGCGATTGTCTCCAGGCCATCTAGAGCCTTGACGAGAGCTTCAAGTCCGCGGAAAATTCGTGCCTCCGCCTGCACCTGCTCGGGGCTCATATTGGAGACCTCGCTGCGCTCCAGTAGCTTAGCCCAAAAGTCGGCATCCTCATACCAAATGTCTTCAGGCTCTTCCTGCCCCGAGATCCCCTGGATAATCTTTTCAAATGAAATCCTCTCATAGAGCCGTCGGGCAGCTCCCAGGCGTCCGGAACCTGTCAAACTGTCAGTCACATAACCCCTGAATCGCATCACAACCAGGACTGGTGAGTTACATACGCAAGAAGAACTTGTAAACCTTTGTGCCCATAGAAAAGACATCGGCCCACTTTCCATCCACCATCAACAGCCACTCCAAGGAACGGATAACATGGTCATCGCCGCTCGACACGACACCCTCCTCGTAGCCAAAGAAGTCTGCCTTTATCAGCTTCCCAAACTGTGGTGTTGAGGGTCCATCGCTGATGATGCTAAAAGCAGCTTGCTGAGGAGCCTTGTCGCCCAATGCCTCGTAAAAGAGCACCACCTGCCTGTCCACAAACTTCAAGACGTCGATGCCGGCCTTCTTTATCAACTTCAACTGCAATAAGCGCTGTTCGGGGTCTTCCTCGTGGATCAAATTCCAGCTCAGAACGTCATATTGCCTAGGTGCCTCCAGTATTGAGCAGTACAGGGGGATAAGCTCTGGGAGACCAGCACGACGCAAGTAATCCGTATACCCCGCCAAGATACTCTCCTGAGAGAATGTCAATTGGGGTGGTGGTGAAAAGTTGGAGACCTTTTTCTGGGCACCGCCAAACTTCTTCATCAACGCTGTGAGCACATAGACGTGTGACACAATGCGAAGCCCATCATCCTGATCTAGGCTAAAGTACTTCTTCTTCACAACGCCGGAGTTAATGGGCTCAGATGAAGGCAGAAGAATGGATTTGCCATTTGAGTTGGCGTCCGCAATCATGACAAGTCCTTGTTCGTACAAATGGCGCTCGACATCCCTGGCAATAAACGCGGCTTGCAGAGCTTTACTAGGCTCCGTCGCCTCGTCATGAGTCCTTGGCTGAGACTCTAGCGAACGAACAAGGCGCTTTTCAACACCCTGAGGCTTTCCCAAGAATTGAACGGCGTCGAACGAGGGGAAGTTTTGAGTCAATGTCGAGGTCACATTTGGCGGACATCGGCCCAGCACATAGGTGTCAAACTGGGTTCGTAAAAGTGCGTTGTAGTTGGCAAAGAGAAAGTCGTCCCATCTCCGTGCAATCTTTTCAACGCTGGCAATATCGCCAGAGAGTAAACCATACACCGCACGTTCGTAATCGTCCGAGCCCCCCTGTCGAGCCAAGGCAAAGCACATGCGTCTCCAGAGGGCCAGAGACTCGGGCTTCAAGTCGTCAACAGGGACAGTCTGGTCCTCGGTGGAGAGAAGCATGGCAGACATGGAAACAGCCCGCCACATCTCCGTCCGCTCTTGACACCACTCGCGCAGTTCTTCGAGGCTGCTACCCCGGCGAAGGTGTTCGAAACAGCCAAGCCAAATGGCACGCTCAAAGTACTCGTCTGCAGGCTCGAGCTTTCGTCCCTGGCGGGTGATGGCATCGGGGTCCAGCTGCGTAATCAGGGGAGCACCATCCTTGTTGACATGAGATTCCATGACTCTGGGCTGTTGGCGATCCAGCAACCCATTCCATGCTGTCAAATTCTTCCGCAGCTTAATTGTTGCTCGCGTGTGAAGCCAGCCATGTGCAATGATATCCCCTCGGTCGGCCTGTTTCAGAAGATCCCGGGCCAAGTCGTCAATATCCGGACCATCGGCCGCGTTGCTCTGGAGCCACTGCAGCACCGCATGGCGCTCTCGAGCCAAGGGATCCGAATTCAGAAACTCGAGCAGCAAATCGGACTGCGTCGAGCCTATGTCCATTTCTATTGATGGCCGGTCGTCTGTCTTTGCTTCTGGGGTTGCGTAACGTAGGGGGAGTAGTCGTCGGATAAGGTCCCAGGTCTGCACTTCTTTTTCCAGCTGCTTAACCTCATCAGCTTCCCCAGAGAGACCATCCCCATCGGCGGTCTCGATCTCGTCAGCATCCATATCTACATCTTCGTAGCCGCTGCGAGCTCGCTTCGGCCGCGCCTGTTGCAGTCGTCGGACCGCATTTTCGTAGTATTTCCGAGGGAGGTCGAGGATTCGGGCTCGTTTGTCTTCCTGCGATAGGAATGGCGAGAGACAGTTATCAAGGGCGTTGGCAAACTCTTCCACCTCGGGGCCGACATTGAGGTCGAACACAAGCCCTTGTTCCATGTTGATTTCCGTGTCGCGCACGCAGAGTGCCTATGTGTTGCTCAAAAGGATGAATAGGGGAAAATACACGTCCAGGGCTCTTCGATTTGTCGATCTCGCCGTCGAAAGGTCCAACCAGACGAACCCAATAGAGTCTGGCTGGCGTCCAAGTGCCGGAACTTTCAGGGCGTCGACCTTGGCCGCATAACCCAAATGTGAGTCGCAATTGGTGGCCCAGGAGAAATCCGGTGTCGTAACAGTGATCGGGAGGCCTCTCGTCCGCTGAAGAAGTTCGCTATGATGCCTGGCAAGATCGTGGGTTTGCCAGCGCAGAAATTCAGCACCTTCGATATTTTGTTGCTTCAAGGCGCGCTTGAGCTTGCACACGAACGGCTTCTGGACGCTAAAGGCAGCGCTAGACTCTGATAGGTCCTTGGTCAAGTGTACATGGCCCTCAGGCTTCTCAAGCGCCTAGAAGGAAGTGTTCGGTACTAGCCACTCGAAATTCACAAGCAGCGACCAAAGGTGGAACTCTTTCGGCATACTGCGATATGCAACAAAGCGGGGTTCCGTGCGCTGGTGAATCCGACTACTACTGCAAATTTTCATCACGCTCGTTTTTTTTTCCTTTTTCTCTTTTCTTCTTCATCATAATGTCATCGGCATTCGTATTAGAGTCTCGGAATAAGCGTTCAATGCTTGTTCAGGTCCTATAAGGATCTCTTGCGTGCTCAACGATCGCCTAGAAAAATCGCTCCTCATTAAGTTGCCTGAAATTCTCTACACTGGTTGACACACCATACGATGAGCGTACATATCTTCCTCTCGCCTCTCCTGCCTTTTATATGGTACATGGTACATTTCTATCTAGGTATCTTGTAAGATGTTACGCGTGTCTAAATGCGTCGTAGAAGCAGTCTGTTGTCGCGAAGCCTGCGAGTTTTGCCCTGCTGTGTCCTCATTTGCCTTCCTTCTGCTGCTGAATCTTCAAACGAAGCAATTTCGGCTTTGGACAGCTTGGAGAGGTGGCGTCGTCGCCGTAACGCTGGTAGAAGGCGTCACAGCATTCGTATAACGCCCTGATGGCATTCTGGCACCGAGCCTCGTTGTAATTGTTTTTGGAGAGACAATCTGTGGTCATTTCAGCTCTCAAGTTCTTCTTGTCCGAGTATATATATCCAAATTGTGGTGTTTGTGTGGTATGTTTGCCTACCCTGGATGGCACACTGAGAATGCGAGGAAAGCCCATCTTGTCAGCATCTGAATGTTCAAAGTAACACTTATTCAATGCCAAAAACTCACTGCTCGAGGATGACACGGCGGGCGTGCCTCCACGTCGTCTTTCGGAGATGGCTGTAATACCAATGTCTGTGATCAGTTGTTGAAATGATGCATGCCAGCGATTAATGACGCCTAGGCGGTAGGATTCTCACAACGAACCATTACTAGATAGGACCTAACAAGCCAACAAGTTCTCCAAATAGGGCAACACAAGGATGGTAAGTTCTCAATGGCAGAATAAAATATCGCTAGTCTCCGATTGATGTAAAAAGAAGCCCAAGTCTCGAATCAATCATCCATCCCAAGCGAGTTTCAAGGCCAAGTTCCTCGTCACTGATGTCATCCGAAGCCGTGAACTTTTTAGCGCCCAAAGTACGGCAAACCCCCAGCACGCAAGTCACACAGGCACCTAAACAGCGCTATAACCTCAGCGGCTCCAGCGTGCGCACAATCACTCAAGCCCAGCGGTGCAAGATACTGTACCTGCCGCTCTGTGCCTTTTCCGAGCCTCAGCCGCCCAATCAGATGCCTCGCTCCCCACTTCTTGCCTCGATGCACTGCTAAAACATCAGGCCGCCTCATTCGCCTTGCCATCGCATCACTTTTCGCCCAGCCTAATCTGCTTCCTTTTCACTTCTTCTCACATACACTTCTCACAAACCAAAGCAAAGGAATCGGAATCACCAACCTCTCGAAACCGCATCTGTAAAAAGATACGCACGCGCGCATATAAAAAACCACACAGAAAACATGTCCGAAAACGATACCAACCAGTCCCCAGGCGATCGCCAGGACCCTCCCCCCAACACCGAGCACCTCAACATCAAGGTCACCGACAACAACAACGAGGTCTTCTTCAAGATCAAGCGCAGCACCAAGCTCGAGAAGCTCATGACGGCCTTTTGCGAGCGCCAGGGCAAGTCCCTCAACTCGGTGCGGTTCCTGTTCGACGGCACGCGAGTGCAGCCGACGGATACCCCGGACGCGGTATGCCTTGTTTCTCCCCTCCTACTCCTGCTCTAGTCTTTTTTTCTCTTCTCCATTCGAATTTCTACAGTGTTGCTAACGTGATAATTCGTTTGTTTGCACGCGTTAGCTCGAGATGGCAGACGGCGACACTCTCGAAGTGCATCAAGAACAGGTCGGAGGATGTCTGCGAGGATGACGCTACAAAAAGACCAAGGGCGGACGGGAGATGATGATACCAAGTCGGAGAGGAGAGAAGCAGAAAGATAGAAGATGGAGGGACATGTGCGTCAGAGCTGGGTAATTTGGGTCGCATTCTACCTCCCACACTATCTACCGTGGTTTGTGTAATACATTAGAGCAGAGCAGAGAGAGAGAGAGTCAGAGAGGGAACCCGCTATTCTACGACGTCGATCCAAGAGCCAAAACGGCTCTTTCTTTACGCCCTTTCGCCCTTTCTTGTTTTCCTTTCTCTCTTCCATAATACGGCAGCGGCGCATCGGTTCGGAAAGGTGGAAAATGGTTCTTTTTAACACGAGGTCAAAGTGCAATTACAGCCGTAAGCCGGTTTTA
This sequence comes from Trichoderma afroharzianum, assembly GCA_037893235.1. Lineage (NCBI taxonomy): Eukaryota > Fungi > Ascomycota > Sordariomycetes > Hypocreales > Hypocreaceae > Trichoderma > Trichoderma afroharzianum. The sequence goes on along the minus strand of JBBLXW010000002.1, from coordinate 434,308 downwards.
CCTAGTTCACCATTATCCCAAATGCTTTGCTACCCATTCCCAGTGCTGTCCTCCCTTTGATTTGAAAAAAGAAAAACAAACGCCTTGTTCAAAAATGACATACGCAAAATGTGTTAGTGGCATCATCGCATCGTCTTTAGAATTTGAGTTCCCTGGACCGGCAGTTGGTGCAGAGTATAATGGCGCCCGTTGCAGTCTCCTTGGGGAATATCTGCCCATCGTCGAACCCTCCCTTGCACTCATGGCAGCGGAAGCAATGCTCGTGCCACTCGCCTCCCAGCGCCTTGATATACTGGCCGATGACTGCTGTCTTGCACATCTTGCACTTGGGCGCACGGCGTTCCGTCCGCTTGGTCTGGCAATTGATACACCATGCGTAGCCGTCCTTCTCAATGTGTGTCATGCCATGCTCAAACGGGTCGCCGCACTCGGCGCAGAAGAAATGCCCGTAATGCCAATGCGCCCCAAGCGCCACAATATGCTCCCCAAGAATGGGAGTCGTGCAGTGCTTGCAGCGTGGAGCGAAGAGTTCGTGCCAGTCGAGATGGCAATAGAAGCGGAGTCGTTCGTCTCCGTCTTCTGCCATGGTCATGCCAGGCTTCTCATCCAATATCTCACCCGCCGCGCGACGCCGAATCCTCTCCACACGCTCAGCCCGTGATGCCTCAGGCTCTGGACTGATCTCCATGGCTTCAAGTCTGGTGTTACAGGTGTAGCAGCGGAAACAGTGAGGGTGGAAGCGCTCAGGAGACCCAGCCAGAGCCACAAACTTGCCCTCAATGGGGCGCTGACATTGGTTGCAGACGGTTCCCGCTGGCCTAATGGGACCTGATGCTGGTGACCAGTGGCCTCGCGGCTGCGGTAAGTCGCGTGTGCCCTGAGGCCCACGAGCCCCTGGTGTTGGCAGAGGGCGTGCACCTCTCACCGAGCCTCTCACAGGTGAGTCCCTCGGCGTTGAAATGCTGGGGATGCTACGGCGACCCGGCGCTTCATCAACGGAAATGGACGGGACGTTGATTGCGGGTATCGGCCGCTTTGGGGCCTCATCTGGTTCTGCTATCGAGATGGACGGCACACTTGTGCTCGTCTGCGCCCGCGGTCTCGGCGAAGGGTCTTCCGCCACAACAATGCTAGGGATCTCCATAGGCCGTGATGGCGTTTGGGGCTGGGACTGAGCTTGGGACTGAGACTGGGACTGGGACCGGAAGCGGTTTGATGCTGGCGTTGTCGGGTCTGGTCGGTCTGAACTGGCATCAGTGGACGAGGACTCCTCCGGGGCTTTCCAGTTCGTATCGAAGCTTACAATGGGCCTTCCAGGGCTGTCGCTGACTGCAGTAGGTTCCGGGAGTCTAGAACTGCGGTCCTTCAGCCTCATGCTAGTAGCTTCGCGGATATCCTGACTGCGAATCTCGACCCCATTCAGATGCTGTCCCTCGGATGGCTTCTGACCGTTGACAACGGGAGTGTTGACTTGATATTGGGCGTTACGGGATCGAGTTGGGGGGTTCCTGTGAATTTCTATGCGATCCAATCGCTTGGTCGGGCTTGTCTCTCCTTGATTGCGCGGGAAGGGAACCCGTCCGATCGTATTGGACGGCTTAGGATTCAGCGAAACGGGCGAATCACCGCTTGGAGGGGTCGTTGTCGTGGGTCCGTCGCCTGACAGGGCTTCGGGCTCTTCCCATATCTGATCGCCAGAGAAAGGTCGTTCGACTTCTCCACTGATATTCCTCTTCATGCTGCTGCGCCGGCCACCTGTGAACCGCCCTCCGACATTTCCATATGATTTTGCCTTGGTTGGAGACTCGTCGGTACGTGCTTGTGCTTTTGCTTCGGGGGATCCGTTCTGTCGAGAGCCGTTTTCTTCTTCCGATGAAGTAGTTGAATATGAGTTCCTGTTCACTTTGTTCGTGCCGGATGGCTCTTCTCCCTGCCCCACAGTAGCTGCCCGGGCATGTGCGTAGCTGTCCTTTCTAAGATGCGGTCGGTACCGATACGCACCCTCGGGTGGCCGGGGTTTGACTCCATGCTGATGTTCCCATACAAGCTCAGCGGCTTCGTTGAGGGCAGCATTGTAGATACGGGTCTCGTCGTCCTCGACAGCAGGATCGTTATCAGGAGAAGCCTTTCTGCTCTCTCGGAAGTCCATTTCTTCCATAGCATCTCGCAGAGACGATGCCTCCTCTCTTTCCATCCATCGGCGGCCCCTCTCCATATAACTAGCCGTGGGCACAACTGTATCGGGCTTGATTGGAGGTGGCGTTGGGCTGGTGGGATAGTAGTCGCGGCTTCGGGAGCTGATGGTGGACAAGCGAGTTGACGCCATGCTCCCGGCAATGAGGCTGGGCGTGTGCGACTGAGATCGCTGATGGCCGAGCTGATGAGCCGTATCTTGTGACGTCGTCGATGCATCGTAGCTAATGTTACTGAGACTGTTTCGATTTACCTGCGGACGGTTGCTGGGAGGCGGTGGCCTGGCACCGCCGGGTCTCACCACAGGCTTGCTTCGAAGGTTTGCGAGATAGTTTGCTGCTCACGACGGTTGTAGATTAGCGACCATCCTGAACCATCGGTCAATCCACCCTCCCTGTATCCTGTATGTCGTACCGAATTCGTCCTTTGTCATGTATGATGGCGACGGCGGCGTCGCCCTCCGTGACCTGACCTCACCAGCTTGCCTCATGTTCGTTTCCTTGGACGCGGATCGTAACGCAATGAAGGCAAACGGCCGGTTTCAGAGGGGAGGTACGAGGGCTTTATGTGTGCCGTCGACCTGTTCTGAGGTACCGGAGGCTGTTGGCGGTGACGGGAAGCTAATTAGAGAGGTCGCATGCGAGGCGTGACGTTTTGTATGCAAACCTTACAGGTATGTGCTCGGTACTGTGTCAATGGAGTTGTGCAAGTCATCATTGGGGGTTGACGGGGCAACCCCTTGGCATGTTCCGAGACACCCCAGAACTTAGGACCAGTAGGCGCCTTTTGCCTTTGCCATAGCGGTGCGTAGCGCTGGCCAGTAGCGCTGTGTGCCTGTAATCTGCACCGCTAGCCGGCACAGCTCAGCTGCTAATATAGCGCCACCCAAGTTCTGCGTTGGCATCCATCCTTTAAATGATGGTTATGTGAGCGAGCATAAAGCATAAAACAGCATGACTTGACTAAGGCGCAACCTTGTCAAGCCATCAGTGGTAAAGGGAGTGAAGAGATTTGTTAACAGGGGTGACGCTATGGTACAGTACAGTACAGCGGGCTTTGGAAAGTTCCAGATCGCTGCCAGAAATACAGGTATGTACAAGGAACTGATACGGGTTGGGCAAATGTCACCATGGGAACGGCCAATAACCTCAAGCTTCCTCCCCCCTTTGCACCTCCGTGCCTGTGCTTGTGCCTGGCGACTAGGGACGCCTGTCCGACTATGGGGGATGCCCACACTCGCCTTACTACCACCGGAGTTCGCCTTTGACGCCCTTTTCTGGCTCTGCTGGGGCTTTTGCCAGCGCAGGGTCTGCGAAGCCGAGATTCTTGAACTCGTCCCGAGCCATCAGATTTCTTGATTTTGCCGATATGTTAGCCCATGGCAATGTCTTACTGCTCTGCTCTCTCTCTCTCTCTCTCTTTTTCTTTACCTATCCATTCTGCATGACAGATACGCCTTGGCCAAATTGCGACATTCGTCTTCGTTGACACCACGGACTTTCTTCATGCAAGCAAGGTAGCTGGTCATGGCCTTCTTGCACTCGCCTAGTCCAGTTAGACAACTGAGCCATCTAGGAGAGGCGGGAACATGGACTGAACCACTGCAGCGGGCTTACCATCGTGGTCCAAGGGGAAGCTCCCTCGCTGTGGCCTATGGAGACGGCGGGTCAGCCAACTCCTGAGCTTCAAATCAACGGCGAGAGAACACGTACGGGGTTGGCTTGGTTGTTGGCAGCGCTCCAGGGCTGCCGAAGGTACTCATTTCTCCAGGTGCCGCACCAGGGGCATATCCCTTTTTTCGTTTCTTTTTTTCGAGATGAGACTTTGGAGGCACGGCTGTCACGCATGATGGTTGTCGAAAGCGGTGGGGCCGGGCCCCGATAGAGCGGCACGCATTGCTTAGCTAACCTTGGCCCTGACGCTTTAGCTAACTGTGGCGAATCAGATTGCATAGCTGCATACGGAGTACAAGCATTTCATACTGTCTTGGCCTCATTGGGATGACAACATCCGACCGACGGAGGATTTGGGCCGTTGGATGGACGAGTTCTGATCAGGCGCTTTGCGTTGCTTTTGCTTTTTGCACGGTATGGATATGGGATGGCGCAACGTCTCCGCAGCAGACTCATGACAATTGTCAACTCCAATCAGTGACTGGTCGTGGGAGCAGCCAGAAGCAGATTCTGCTCCCTTGCATTGCTTGCAGGGCTCCCTCTGGGTCTTGGAACGGACCATTCGCGTTGTGACACACTGCAAGCCAACTCAACCGCTAGCTGCATCAGTCGTGTTCTTTCGGTCGACTTCGGTATCCACAGGCGCCCAACCAGAGACAGACAGTGTTCAAGCAGGCGACGATTGGCAGGTTCCAAAGAGCCCGTTGTCGCAGTATTATCGGGTCGGAAAACATCGTCGGGTTGGCGAATGGACACTCCGTTGTCGGGCCGCGGGTGCGAATGAGAGAAACCAATATTCTTGTGTACTGTAGCACAATCAGGTGAGCAGCGTTGTGCGCGGTATGACATCTTGTCTTGGTTTGAGAGGCGGCTTTCACACGCAAGCTGAAGTTGAAGCATTAGCCGGAAACTAATCCAGGATTCAAGGGTCATGGTTCGACATTGTAATCAAAGTCGTCATGCCGAATCTGTGCTACATGGTGAACCATCAATAGCTCTTTCAAGGAGCGCGCTAGAGCTGGTTATGACCTGTAGCGGGTTAGTAGGTAGCTCGTATCTTGTCTATTAAATGGATGAGGCCGGCTCTACGTATATAAGGAACCCGACATGACGGACGAGAGATATCTAGCGTTCCGTCTCATGTATGCCGTAATGCCAGAGGACCTTGATACTCTGTAATCCATCCAGCTTCGGTAGAGAGATGAAGAACAAGCCTGGGTATTCACGGAGTAGCCCTAATGGCCCCGTGAGCTCAACAAAATATACAGAATAAACTAAACATGCAATCGTATTCCCGCAGCATGTATGGCAGCCCATCTCTCACATGCCGTCTCCAGTTAGGCTTCTGCCCATGCCTTGCCCTCAACCGTTTATCTCATCAGATATATCTGGAGAAATGGGGGGCGGTTGAACAAAGGGAGGCTGAGGCTGAGGTTCTTGGTACTGCCAATGTCCCGCCGCTCTGCACACAACACCCGGTACTCGGTACCTGTGGCGTTGAGAGGCAAGCCATTAACCTGCCCCACCCTTTACACGTGAACGAATCGGTACGTACTCGATTCGTTGCCAAACAGCCCGAGAAGCCAATGTTTCGGCTTGCTTCTCTTCTTGATCGCCAGAAAAGCCCAGCGCAAGTCGTCGCGTTGCCTGTGCGAGCCTGAATCCTTTTGTCGGAGGCGTCCCTGCTGCTCTTAGAACCCGGTAATTGCATTTAATTGACCGCTGCGACTGCGATAACCCCGGCCGAGGCGACGAAAAGAATCTACAGGGAAAAAAAAGGCTCCCAAGATCGCTGCAATGGCGGCCCTCGGCGAAGATCTGCTCAACACGGTCAACAAGCTGCAGGACCTGGTGTTCAACACCATTGGCAGCGATTCCCTCGATCTCCCACAAATTGTGTGTGGTTGCAAATCTGCCTCCCCTTGTCCTCGCTTGATGCTAATGCCCCGCCGCTCAGGTCGTCGTGGGATCCCAGTCCGCCGGAAAATCTTCCGTTCTCGAAAACATCGTCGGCCGAGACTTTCTGCCCCGAGGCAGCGGCATCGTAACCCGCCGGCCGCTGATCCTGCAGCTCATCAACATCCCGGAGGATGAGTCGGCACCAGATCCGTTCAACGACCCATACCGCTCGCCCGGTGCTGCGCGGCGCTCAGAATGGGCCGAGTTCCACCACATCCCCAATAGACGGTTCAACGACTTTATAGATGTCAAGCGGGAGATTGAGAATGAGACGTCCAGAGTTGCTGGTACCAACAAGGGCATCAATAGACAGCCCATAAACCTCAAGATTTACTCACCGCATGTCCTCAACCTGACCCTGGTCGATCTGCCCGGTTTAACCAAGGTTCGTCTTTACCTCTTACTACCTGCTCCTCTTCTTGGCTAACCTGGCTCGAATCATGCATAGGTACCCATTGGCGACCAGCCTTCTGATATCGAGAAGCAAACGAGAAATTTGATCTCTGAGTACATTGCCAAGCCCAACAGTATTGTTCTGGCGGTGTCACCGGCCAACGTCGACCTTGTCAACTCAGAGGCTCTTAAGCTTGCCCGGCATGTGGATCCTCTTGGCAGGAGGACCATCGGTGTTCTCACCAAGATCGACTTGATGGATCACGGCACCAATGCCCTCGATATCCTGTCCGGCCGTGTGTACCCTTTGAAGCTTGGCTTCATTGGTGTCGTGAACCGCTCGCAGCAGGATATTCAGGGCAACAAGCCCATGGAGGATGCCCTCAAAGCCGAAATGGACTTCTTCAAGCACCACCCGGCTTACCGTAACATCTCAAGCCGATGCGGTACACAGTTCTTAGCCAAGACGCTTAACACGACTCTCATGGCTCACATTCGAGAGCGGTTACCCGACATCAAGGCGCGCCTCAACACTTTGATGGGTCAGACCCAGCAGGAACTCGCCGGCTATGGTGACATGCACTTTAGCGGAAAGGAGCATCGCGGCTCATTGATTCTGCAGCTCATGACGCGATTCGCAACCTCCTTCATCTCCTCCATCGACGGTACATCCACTGAAATCTCGACCAAGGAGCTTTGCGGTGGTGCCCGCATCTACTACATCTTCAACTCTGTTTTTGGAAGCTCACTAGATACCATCGACCCTACTTCAAACCTTTCAGCGTTGGATATTAGAACGGCAATTCGCAACTCCACTGGTCCTCGGCCCAGCTTGTTTGTGCCCGAGATGGCTTTTGATCTCCTTGTAAAGCCCCAAATCAAGATGTTGGAGATTCCCAGCCAGCGCTGCGTCGAGCTTGTCTACGAAGAACTTATCAAGATCTGCCATACATGCGGCTCAATAGAACTTTCCAGATTCCCAAGACTCCAAGCAAAGCTCATCGAGGTGGTATCGGATCTTTTGCGAGAGCGATTAGGCCCCGCCTCAAACTACGTCGAGTCGCTCATTTCCATTCAGCGCGCGTACATCAACACAAATCACCCCAACTTCCTAGGCGCCGCTGCAGCAATGAGCAATGTTGTCAGCGCCAAACAGGAGCGGGAACGTAAGAGGATCATCCTGGAGGAGCGTGAGCGCCGGGAGAAGCGGCGGCTCAAGGAGCTTGGACCCAACGGCACGGAGCCGCAAGAAGATGGCGATGAGAGCCCGGTTGCGGAGGGAACCCCGCGAGCAGCAGAGCCCAACCTTCGCAAACTCGCCACGGCAAAGCCCTCACGAAGCATGTCACCTGCCGTCCACCAGGACGCTCTGGTTGGCCTCGGCGCATCCATGAATGGAATCCGGCCATCGTCCCCGGGCATGAATGGACAAGGAATTGGCGGTGCTCGCGATACATTCTTGAACTACTTCTTTGGCAAGGATGGCATGGCGCCAGTCAGCGCCCCTATTACTCCCACCACCAACGGTAGACATACCAGCCATCCTTCAGAACCTACCTTCTCTCAGAGTCTCCGCCGTGAGGAGAAGCTGGCGATCCGAACCTCTACCGCTCCCCCCTCCGTGACAGATGAGTACGACCCATCATCTCGAAGTTACGGCCTGGCATCACATCTGGTAAGTCTTGATACAGACTCCCTTTCTACCAACACAGCTCTTTTGTTCTTTTCCTCCTGACTGACTCCTCTCCTCTCCGACAGGGCGAATCTAACGAACCCGCCATGACCGAGCGCGAAGCCATGGAAGCAGAACTCATCCGCGCCCTCATCTCCTCCTACTTCAACATCGTCCGCGAATCCATCGCCGACCAGGTCCCCAAGGCCATCATGCACCTCCTCGTCAACCACTGCAAGGACGTCGTCCAGAACCGCCTCGTCAGCGAGCTCTACAAGGAGAACCTCTTCGAAGAGCTCCTCTACGAAGACGATGGCGTTAAGAAGGAGCGTGAGAAGTGTGAGAAGCTCCTCCAGACATACCGCGAGGCGGCAAAGATTATCGGCGAGGTTTTGTAAAAAAAAAAGGGGGGGAGCTTGTCAAGGTGCCTTTTTCGTCTTCTTGTCCTTTTTTAATACACTCCTCTCCCTTCCACGATGGTCTGAAAATCTACCATGAAGAGAAGGAAGAAAAGAAATAGAAGATGACATCCAAAGAAGAAAAAGAGAAAAAAAAAGAATTGGGAGGTTCAATGTCTGTATAAAAGCGGTAGGTTTTCCAAAACACGAAAAAAGGCGATCAATGGGGCGTCCATGGGGTTTTTAACGAAGGGCAAACGGCTGGGGGAGGAATGGATGACTGGAAGAAGGGGGGGAAAAAAGATACGGAAGAGAGAAACACGCCTGTTCAAGAGGGAGAAAACGAGGAGTGTGGAATTTGTCAAAATGAGAGAGTTTCATTTTGAAGTGTAAACAACCTGTATATGATGCAATGGAGGGAGAGAGGAAATGGGAAGAAGGGGGCAAGAGGATACATTTCCGTGACCATGGCTGCAAACGATTTTCTCATATTTTCTACAATTACACCGCTCGTCTCTGTCATGTCTCCAATGATAGGAAATATACTTGTCACTACCTGTACTGCTTACCTAGGTAATATGTGGCCGTGTTGTATGGACTGATCTACGGCTATATATCTCTAGTATCTCTAGTATCTATAGTGTCTTTAAGCATCTATAGTATCTTCTAATATCTCTAGTATCTCTAGTATCTCTAGTATCTATAGTGTCTTTAAGCATCTATAGTATCTTCTAATATCTCTAGTATCTCTAGTATCTCTTAATATCTCTAGATATCTCTAGTTTCTCTGGATATCTCTAGTATCTTTAAATATCTCTACATTTCTCTGGATATCTTTAGTATCTTTAGATATATATCTGAATCTACTGGGTCTATTGATAGTAAACACTGTTTGTAAAGTGTGCACATTCTTGGTAAAGAACGTCTGGTTAAGAGGTAGGTAAATATTGACTTATTATATATAGATATGTACAAACTACCATTTCCGCCTCAATTAAATAACCTTTGCCTCAGTAGCGAGATGCCTTAAAACGCCGTTGTCATAAGTGTTTAACAAGAACAAAAATGGAGAAGAGAATGCTCCTATGAAACCTCTAGTCTATGCCCATGTTATTCCCAACCTCCCGATCTTCTATTGGCCAATGGATCTCGTGACTCATAAACATTATAAAGCTGTGATAAGGCTCCAGTATTGTTGTGCGACTCCCTGATAGTATAGTTGGAATAACTAGCATTAGAGGGAATTCTATAGTCGTGGAAGATGGGATATTGAATGTAGTAGCCATTCGGTAAATTCCGCACGTCAACAATGTCGTAGGACTGGTAGAAGGTCGTGGACATCGGTTGTTGTTGTTGGTAACCACTGACGTGGCTTTGTTTCCTTTGCGATGCCATGACCGGAGCTGGTGTTTCTATCGCATAGGGGGCGTGCTCGCGGCGTTCTTCCACGTATCTGCTTGCCTCAGGTACACCAGGCATTGTTGGAGTTGGATTGGAGCTGACAGATGCTGAGCACGTGAATGGAGGCTCCTCAGGCCACTCCGTTTTCCAAAGCAAAGTCATGCTCTTCAGCTTCTTTGAGCGGTGCTTCATAGCATAATGTTGTAGGATAGCCTGAAGGCCGTAACGTTTCCTACCTGGGCATTCCCTGCAGCGAAAGAAGGCCTTCTCGTGATGATTGGTATGTGGCCCAATCTTATGATCGAATACCCATATCATATCATCCAGAGTTAGTGCTCGCGTCAAGGAAACGGCCCTTGCTCCGTCCTTATAGAACTGTTCACGGACGTATGCCAACACCTCTGCGGCGAAGTCTGCGCAGTTTCCCTTCTTGACGCTGCGTCCCTTAACCCAGCGGTCTATGACCTCATCTGCGAGGTTGGAGATGTGAATTCGTACAGTAGTCTCAACATCTTGTCGCTGCTTCTGTAGAGTTTTAGCAATTTCCGAACTTTTTTTCCCTATCGATTCCGGCTTGTTAGCAGCAGTAGGCGTTGGCTGAGCCGAATGTCTGCGCATTTGGCGGATACCTCCTGACAGGAGCCACCTGTCCCATCGGGAAGCGTCATGAATTTGTTCAATGCCTCGAGTTTCTAAGCCTTTTTTCCACTCTTCAGTAGCTGCAACGCCAAATCGCTTGACTTCTTCAAACTCTTCCTGAAGCCTCTCCACTTGGGCAGGCCAATACACTTTTGTCAACTGAAGAGGGGTAATGGCCCCTGGGATGCCTCGCAATTCTTGAGGGGAGATTACATTCATGTCAGGCGTGAGGAAAACCATAGGAAGCCCAGATGAGATGAGCGATGGTCTTGATGTTGATAGATAGAAGTCAAGTTCCTGTAAGGCAGAAAAATCTTGTCAGCTACTTGATAGACCCCAACAAGAGAAGGTAAAGCCACTCACCTTGATGCTCTTCCCAACCAAACAGTTCCCGCACGAATTGATGAAGAAAGGAAAGATAGGCGATACAATGGCATGGCCAGGTCTGCGGGGCTTTGAAGAATCCGCAGTGGTATTGTAGGCTTTGTCCCGCCGGCCGCAGAATTGGCAAAATCGGGTACAGGCAAACCGCCACATATCCAATTCAAACTTTCCCTTGAGCGGCGCGGGCATGGCTGGCCAGTGAAGACATCTGGACGCTCGCCAGATGGCGTCTGGGGGCAGTGTAGGCAATATACGAGTAGTAGGTACGTGTTTCACAGAAGTAGAGATAAAGGGCGAGACAGGATCGAGGTATTTGTGGAACAGCCGGTTGACACGCAGACAGCGGCCAAGAGTAACCGGCGAGAGAAAGGAAAAGATGTGATGCCACAACTCCGCTGGGAGCTGCCGCGACCTGTCATGACGGGGAGGCTCTGCGGGGCCAAAAACAACATCAACACTGTTCTGGCTAGCAGAGGTGATCCTGGTCTTCTTGGAAGTTTTGCCCTCGCCCTCGCCCTCGCCCTCGCCCTCGCCCTCGCCTGAACTCTCCAGTCGCCTTCGTTTCCTTGCGCTCGGGGATCCCAGGGTGCTGCTGTCAGATGAAACGAGTTGTGTCCCGTTCAGAACTCGCATCTCATCCTCGAGCCTCTGTAGGTATGCCAGACTGGCATCAACCACGTGCCCCTGCCGAACGTTGTCCATGACTGCATAGAGAAGAAGACGAGCTGTTGAAGAGGCGAAGAGGAAGAAGAAGACATCAATGTGTTGAGATTAGCACGCTTGGGGTGTTGTCTTGCAGGAGCGATGCAAGGGGCTTGCAAACACGGGCAGGCACGTTGAGGTATCATTGAGAGACTTTAAAGAGCGGCTGCGAGGATATCCTGAGAGGGAAAGAAGACGCAATGAAAAGGCACGGAAAGAGCTCTTCTGCTCTTGATCTTCTCCGGAGCTTTTTCGGTCTCGCCGTTGTGACGGGCACTAAATCCCCTATAAAGCAGGGGCTGACGTAGAAGAACGGCACAACTTTTGCTAGAGGCAGCTTATCGATTGGTGATGACTAAGCAAACCCGCCATTGGAGGTGCGCACTCCCGAATGATTACAGAAGCTGTGTACGGTAGAGAGATATAGTAGATTATTAGATTATAGTAGATCGTAGTAAATATAGTAGATTAGGGTAGATTCTAGTAGATCGTAGTAGGCCATAGTAGATGTAGTAGATTATAGTAGATAATAGTAAATGTAGTAGACCAGAGTAGATAATAGTAGATAATAGTAGATGTAGTAGACTAGAGTAGACCAGAGTATACCTTAGTAGATATAGCAGATGCGGTACCTAGTAGATTATATATTTTTACTCTTGAAACAGCTCTTATTTATGGCTTGTCCAAAGTCTCATTGCAAAGCAGTCATCGTCACCATAGAGAGAGAGATACGAAGGCACGATTTACTTATGAAGCGGAGAGAAGGGGGACTTGGAATAAAAGTAGCTACAAATGTCCCTGCTCATAGAGACCTTGCATTTTCCCTTATCCAAATACCAAATTCCAGATCAAACATGTCCAACGAACGTGTTCTATCATATACAAGAGTATTTAAATACACATCAAATTATTGCTGCTCGTTCATCATACTCGCGCCATCGCCCAGTCCCTGTTCTGGAGACGATTGCTCCCCAGAACCGTAGATCTGGAAACTCTGGTCTGCTCCCCAAGTTGTCATCTGTGTGTAGTTTTCAAATGCACTCTATTGGAAACAGAATTGTCAGCCAATGTTGTTGATCTAATGCTAGAGGAGGGAAAACTGCAGTCTTACCCAGTCAAAATTGGCCATGTCGCCTGCCCCGGTGCCGCCCAGGTTTGTAAACATGGAGAGCGGAGAGGCACCGGCGCCGTTACCATTGAGAGCGTCAAACTGCGGGAACTCGTTCCCGTTTGTCCCATTTGTTGCCCGTAGGCCAAAGTCCATACCCATAAAGGCACTGCTCTGCGAGAATGGGTCTTGACCACCAAAGCCGGGGATCCCGATGGGGGACACGAAGCCCAGTGACAAAGGTGTTTGATCCAGTGAGGAGCCTGAGCCTGAGCCTACAATTGAGGCAGACAGGGAGTCGGTTCGAGATGGGACTTGGTCGCTGTTGGAATCCATGGCCTCTCCACCAGGCATCTTAATCTTGTCCAGCATGATTTCAATGACTTTGGTAGCCTTGAAAGCTTCCATTGAAGTATGAGCAAGAGCTGCCCATATACCCTTGGCAGTTTCGAGTGCGCTGATCATTTTGCTTCGTTGTTCGTCAGTGTAGACGAAGCCGTCGTCGGTGGGATTGGGCGATTGCCGTGCAATGTTATCATAATGAAGGTCTAGAACAAGTAGCATAGCTGGTAAGGTAAACTCTTTTGTCGCAATTGATTTGATGTACCACGAAACAGATCGCAGCCGGCCGTTCCCCTGAGATTCGCGATGCAGCTTGGTTAGGTGTTCTAGCGCCTGCAGTGACGCTTCGATAGCACTGCGTCGCGAAAAGGCATACCTTGGGTTATGCTGGGCCTTGGCGTGATATTTCCTGTGCAGCAGACAGAGTATCTTCTGAAACAAGATATCAATGTTGTACCTTGCAATGATTAATGTCACCGGATCCTGAGACGCCTCTAGTGCACCAAGTCGAAGGTGAGGAGGAAGCTCCTGCATGATTTGGCGAAGCTTTGCGTCGAATCGGATCACCTCATCGTATGGAACAGTTTTGCCAACCATGTTTGTTGCCTGCAAAATGTTTCCCAACTCAGAGCAGAGTCTCACTTTCGCAATCATGTATGATATCGGCGTCGGTTCTGAAGAGGGGCGTGAAGGTGGCAGTTTCTTGGTATCGGGGTGGAATTCATCGTCGAAAAGGTTGTTGGGAAGCTGAGTGTCGCAGTCGTTCTCGTATATCATATTGGGCAATGACACCTGATGTGAAAAGACGACATCAGACATGCGGACCAACGCCCACGCTCTTCTTCTCATTTCCTACGTCGTATCGTATCAGTCGTTTGCTCGTCAGCGAAGTACCAAAAGTGAACTTACAGCTTGAAATGGTGTAAGATTGGGAAACCATTTGGCATCTCGATGGTATCCCATGCGGAAGGCTATCCTCGTGATGACAGAAACGATCAACCACAATCCGAGGTCGGCATCCCACCGAGATGAGTACTCTCCAAAGACGTATAAAAGCATAGCCTCGACAGTGTACTCGACCGGCTTCGTGTAGTCTGCCTTGATCAGACATTGTACTGTCCGTAACCGATATTCTGACGCCAGCTCCAACGTCCGGCCTCTCCACTCAGGAGGCTCATCACCAACTTTGTGATAGCTCAGCATGGCAAGAGTAAGCACGGAATATAGCAATCCTAGCCACATGATTGGCGTTTTTGACGGGTCCTCCCAATGGCTCTTCAGCTGCTTGAAAAAGGTCGGGCCGTGTATTATACACACAGCGTTGTCCATTGAGTTGAAGTAACGGCTACACAGGGTCAGGATGCTCGACTTTGGAGGTAGCTCCGCGCGAAGCTCAATCTCGGAGGCGGGCAAGGCACCAAGCAACAACGTCGGCCCTTCCCGAGCCGCCATTGGTTTTGATAGCCTGACACGCTCGTAGCTCGTCTCCAGCTCCTTTTTGTGAAACATGAAATAGTTTTTTACTTCGGAAATGTCGGACAGAATCGTATGCCAGTGCTCTTGGCCGATGTACATGGACTTGCCCTTGTCGGGGTCGACTTTCAAAACTCCCAGAGAAGCCGCGAGTCCCTCTTCCGTATCGCTATCGTCTTCGAGCATTGTCACCCCCTCATCGCGGCCAGCTTTGGCGGAAGAGCCACTATCAGTTAACGACTGCGACGTAGAGGCAGCTCGACCAGCCGCAGCGGCTGAAGCAGGGTCTACATTAGCCCCGCCATGCATCAAAGACAGGACAAGGCCTTCTAACCGGTCGATCCTATTCTGCATGTCATCCGGCGTGGCGTCAGCCTGGTTCTGGCTCTTTTTTCGGGTTGCCGGAGCTGCATAGGAGCATGACGACGTGTCCATGCCCTCTCGCTTGGTGCAGTTGCTGCACGGGTGGTTCCTGTCGCATTTCCTATGCCATGTTAGCAAGTCAAAATGCATCAAAGGATGCTGCTCTTTGGCTGTTCGTCAAGCCATATCCGAGCGCCCAGGCACTCACAGTCTGCATGGGAGGTTAGCACGCCTACACTCTTGTCCATGGACAGTGCGGAGATAACGACGTACTTTCTTGTCCTGCACGGGTAGCAGCTCAAAGGCACACGATTTCTCTTCCTCACAACGCGAAACTGCTCCTCAGGGGAGCGACCCCCTGTAGAAGAGTTGGTCGAAGGCGGAGTGGGCGTCATTGTAGAGGAGGGGAAGGAAAGCTGAGGGGCTCTCGTAATCTCAGACGGTTGTTGGCTGATGAGGCGATTCGGATTTAAGGATGACACCGAAATACTCTGAACTTCAGCCGGCCTCACAAGCGGCTTGCCGGTTATGATTGATGCGGCGCATATATTAGACCTCTGAGGGCTCCGGAGAAGGCAGGGGGAGGCAGCCTGTCAATTGCTAGAAGCAGCCAGGCCGAGAAAGGGGGAGAAGCGAGGCGACGGTTCAGTGTGACGACAGAGAGAGAGAATTAGACTGGCCCTTTTAGAGGATCAGCCGGTAGCTGGTCAGAAAAGGTTGCATTCGCCGGAAATAAAGCCAATCCACGGCTTCGGGCTCGGGTTGTAATGCGAAAATAGAGATGCTCTGCGATAGTTTCGGACCCTGGGCTGGAGATGCCAGTGGTTGCGCGGCCTCGTTTGGGATCGGACGAGAAGCGGGCGGAATTGCCTTGGTGGCTTGATATGGCAGTCAGTTGTCAAGTGGTTGAAGGCGGAGAGGGGCCGAGAAAGCTTGAGTGGCGGACTTGGGGAAGACAGAAAGCCGAAAACGTCGGAGTCCTGCAGGCGAAGCTGGTGATGCAGCAGCAGGAGGAGAGAGAAAGGCGTCAAAGTGAGGGGGATGAGAGAAAATTTGCGTTTGCGAGAGAAGAAGAGGGACGTCTGCTGGAATTAGAGGTTAAAGCACAAAATATAAAAAAGGAACCCCCCGAGAATCGCGGTTGGTGGGGGGAGCCAGGAAGTGGTGTCGAGCCGGGCGCGAGTCTTGCGTGATACCAAACGGTACCACCCAGGAGATGCGTCTATGCATTAATCACTGAGGATTCTAGTCTCCAACTTTTTTGTTTGCGGTGCAGCACTAACACCGGTAGCTACAGTACTGGACCCCCGGCTCGGCTGTACGTTACGATTGGATGCTAGGTACTGCTATGAACAGGCGATGTTTACGATGAACGGTTGTAGCAGAGCACAGCATCTAGTTCTCAAATCCCTCATCCAACAATAGGTTCGAAGGGTTGACAAGGACAGGTCGTCATATTGATTTCATCTTGGCAGATTAAACCCACAGCATTGCCCACCACATGCAAACATGGCACTGAAGCAGCTTCGATCTCATCCACAACCAAACAGGAAGCTTATCTCAAAGCGGAGCGGCTGCTTTGTCAGCCGGCTCTCCAAGTACCCCGTGTTAGTGCATGGCAGCAATCCCCATTGGCAGATCCATGACGACCCCCTGGCCATGGGAAAGGCTTCCAGGCGGTCCGTTTATTCTTCCATGGCGCCGACGACCTTTGCAAGCACACAGAAAACACAGCCTGTCATTTGACCTGGACCTTTGCAAAACAACTTAACCTTTCGACTAAGCAGAGTACTAACACGTCACTCTCCAGAACGATGGGTTGGACCCTGGGGCTTCAGTGTACACGCGAGTGTCTCGTACAATCGTTCCGGAGTACAGACTTCGGTCGAGGACTTTGCAGGGCCATGTAGCAGCATTTCCCGTGGTGATTTTTTTTTCACGCGGGAAAACTTTGCGAGATGAGCACAGCCCGGAATTAAGCCGCTACGCGCACGAGGTCATTTCCTGCGAGCCTGGATATGGACAAGGCTCCAGCTAGTTTACGTAGTTGACGCTGCATTCTGCAACTCTGTGACTCACCCTCGCAAGCTGTCGATTTTTAGCAGTTCTCTAGCGCCCCTGTAATTGTCGCGCGGAGTGTCAGCGAACCAGCCGATTAGCCCCCTATCCGGCCAATGGAAGTGGGCAAAATTATGTAGCCATGGAACTCCGTACGGCTGATTTCCATCTCCTCTTTTCTTGCTGGCCTTGGGAGGTGCCAGCGGCAGTTGAAATACCGGGCAGCACGTGCAGATTGGAAGGTTTCAGAAACACTCCCAACAGGGCATGGACTGACAAGCGCGGTGTTGTGGTGTATCGAGTTGATCGGACGCAGCTCTAAATTGGAGCCTAGGGGGATTGGAGATGCCTGATACGCTCGCAAGTATAATAGAGTGGATAGCCAACTCGGAGTAATTCCGTCTGAATCTCCTTTGCTATGAATTAAACCGCTATGTAACAACTTTCGATCTCCACGACCCCCAAGTCGAGTTCTCACGATATGTTGTGCATCAAATACTTTATGACGCAACGATATTCAAGATCTATATTGTCCAGGTGATATTTTTCTTTATTTGTTCTTCAATAAAATTGTGGCTTTCATACATCATATCCTCCTCTGCTTTCGTACTCATCAAATACCCGACTCGGCAGACATGACCAACTCAATAAAGGGCCCTTCTTTTCTACTCTTGGCCACCCATGTTCAACCTCGTCGGTATATATATAACGCTCCGGTTCCAATTTCGCTCATCCGATAGCTCAATATGCAGGGGCAAATTTGCCATTGTGTTCTCGTCCCACGCATCTCACCTCCTAGACACTCCTGGGCCTGCGTAGCATGCTTCTTCCTACAGTTGAAGAGACCGGAACACTTGAATATGGCTATGTGTCACGGCTCCAACACCAACCCATAATAGTTGGCAAGATTATTTTCGCCAGAGATATCACAGACGGGAATGTGAGGAGGTGCTGTCTACACCTTTCTCGGCTTTGCCTCTTATGCCGCCGTCGGTTCGGCAGTGACGCTATATGGCTTGAAGAAATCCTCGTTGCTGCTGAGTTCCTCCTTAACCTATAACCAGTGTCAGTAAATAATCAGAATGCTCATGTAATAGCACATACAATGTCAAGGCCGCCAACAAGTTCGCCGTCCACCCACAGCTGCGGGAAAGTCGGCCATTCAGCATACTCCTTCAAGCCCTGGCGCACATCATCGTCGGCGAGGATGTTGAAGAATCCGTACTTGACAGAGTTGTCGCGCAAGATTCCAACCATTTGTCGTGAGAAGCCACACTGGGGAGAGCTGGGCGTGCCCTTCATAAAGAGCATAACGGGGGCTGCCTTGACCAAGTCGCCGAGACGCTTGAACAGTTCCTCCTTCTGCTTGGCCGGATCAACGACGGTGGCATCGGCCTGGGCCACTTCGGCGGCCTGAGCAGTGCCGTTGGTTGCGGCAGCACTTTGCGTCGCACCTCCGGCCTTGTTTGCATGCTTCTCGATGGCCGTCCGCACCTTGACGGCGCTGCTACCGCTAACGGTCTCGACGACCTCGCCGTTTCGCAGCAGCACCAGGTAGGGAACCGCCGTCACATCGTAGGTTTCGCTGATATCACTGAGATCCTCAGCATTGATCGACACCCACTGGGTGCTTAGCGGGTCGGTGACGGGATATTCGGATGCGAGCGTGGACAAGACGGTTGCCATCTGGGCACATGGCGCCGCCCAGGGTGCGTGGAAAGAGGCGACAATGAGGGTTGAGGCGGGCGCAGAGCTGAGCACCTGCTGCCACTGTTCGTCGGTCAGGATTTCTGTAATAGTCGACATCTTGTCACCAGGCCTGAGATCGAGGTTCAGGTTCGGACATGTAAGATGACGGATGTTTGTATGGCGGTTGTGGGCGAAGACGGCGAGAATCGGCCTGGAGTAGGTATCAGAGTTGGATTTTTAGCGGGGTAAAAGTGATGGCGCAAGGCCCATTGCTGCAAAGGTCATCGGCAAGCATTTGAAATCAGGACCGCTGCTATTTCTACACCGGTGTGCCATTTGTAATCAACCTCTCATGAACCGAGCTACACGAACCAAATTCTTTACAAAGGGAAATGTTGACAAGATACAATCATCAAGCAAAAGAAAAAAAGAAGAGGGCCTTTTGAAATACAGAATTCATGGCGGAATATGCAGATTTTGAGGAACGAAAATGACATCACAAGTTGTGATTTGTGCCGGGATTGTTTGCTAATTTAGGAAACGCGAGGAGAGGTATGCAGGACCTCCTAGGTGCCTTTCGTGCTATCAAAGTAAAGGGAATGAGTTGGCGAAGGATTGAGTGCATGCGATTTGCACTCATCTCTACATATGGAGAATTCAGGTCAGCCAGCCGTGCACTTGTACATGCCAGGAAGTGCGAGATCTCGTTTAGAAATAGCCTCTACCTGTTATAAGCTCCACCTTATGCTTATTTCGGGGCATGGTCGTAAACAGGAGCCAGCTACAACTGAGAGCCAGATTAAGGAACTAAAGAATCATGGGAAGAGAACCCTATCGTAATGCACCAATACAATAGGTAGGTAGGGAGATAGCCATCATTGCGAGCCAGTCCAGCTAATATTACCATTTCCTTCCTCGGAAAGGAATCCATCCGATTGGCTGTCTATCACCCCAGCCAGGTTGGGTACAATGGGACGCCGAGATGAAACGCGTGTCGTTGGGCTAAATATACGCAACAATGTGGCTCGGCAGCTGAAGTTGACGAGCCCTACGCAACGCCGAGGCCCATCTATTTCGAGTGCTCTCTTTTCTTTTTCTCCTTTCTTAGACTACATGTAATGGTAAATTAGACAAGCAATCAAGGACGGTACCGTGGCGGGCAAGGCACTGGCCGAACCATCTGCAGCGCGGCCTTGAGGAAGAGCCTAACGCCGGAATGGAGCTCTGATTAGACGGCAGGGTACTCCGGACTCCGGACAGTCAGATCTTGCAGCACAAGTGTTTATGCTCCCCTTGCATATGTCTAGGGCCTAGCGATTCCCTATGCATTTGGATGTGCATCTTTGGCTTTGGCTTTGGGATTCTGACGCCTTGCATGCAACGGGTTTGCCGGAGATGAGATCCAAAGTGGGCTTGCCTACCTATTATACAGAAGACGGCGACTACCCTGCATTTGGAGGCTATTCACGACTGTCCTGGACACGAGCCAATGAACAACATGGAACATCAAGCTATATCTACCTCTCGGGGCCGTACTTGGTGAGTAAGTTGGTGGGATTGATTCGAGGATTCGTTGCAATGAGGGCTCTAATCCATCCGGGTGCCTGTGCCTCTACTTGCTGAATACCTGTGCACACTTACTAGTAGGCGTACATAGTAAGATTACGCCGGCTTGTAATCTTGCTACCTAGAGAAAGGGGATGCGTTTGAATAGGTGCACTAAATCGAGTTGAATCAATCAAACCAAACTCATCATGAAGCTTCATGCAAACATCAAGCGCCGTAGTTCATGCCTGACCTCCTGAAGATTGAGTTCCAGCGCTCTCAGGCACCAGCAATAAGCGATACACGCTGCCTGGGGCGCTGGGGGTGGCGGACCTGCCACAGCAAAGGCCACCGCAAGGCCACAGCAAAGAGGGGCAACTCTGCGTCATTTGAGCTCCCCCCAGCTCATCCCGACCCGATACGTGCAATCCACCACCGGGGCTATGCATCTACGCAGGCTGCTTATTGTCCCCGCCTCGGCGCCACGCAGTGTCGACGCATGTCCCGCCAGACAGGCAGTCCATCAGCTTGCCAGCTTGAGTCGGCCACGAATCCCCGAATCCGAATCTCCCCCTTTGTGCCCGAACAGCTGCTCGTACTTCTGTACCCGAGCCTCCCATCTTCTTCAAAGCATACATAACCTAGCCGTGCTATTTATTGGGCTGCCGATAGAACGGCCATTGCATTGTGAGGCTACATCCAGAACCCGCCGTTGCTAGTTCTCCCCTGAGTTGCATGCTAACGAAGTCGTCGCTAGCCATTGCTGAGCGGAGCTCAATTCCTCCCCTCTACTCTATACTCCATACTCTCTACGTCCTTTCACCTCCAGCGACCTCTATCGCTACGCCCACGATTCCTACCTCGAGATGGCGTCTCTCAACCTCTCTACAAACGGCGCCTCCATAAAGAGCAGCTACAATGCTGTCGTTGGCGGAGAAGCGGCGGCATCCGGCTCGCCCACCTACGCCCAGTGGGCGCTCTTCTCTGTCCAAGCTCCCCTAGTCAACGCTTTCCAGGACAGCGGTTCCAAGGAGAGCGTGCTCAAAGTTCAAAGCACAGGCGGTACGCGAGCCATTGATGACCCCTTGCGCCTTGCACTCGTCGGCCTAAGATGCTAATGATCCTCCAGATGGCGACCTCACCGAGCTGATTGAGGACTTCAGCGAGGGCCGAATCCAGTTCGCCTTCGTCAAGGTCAAGGACCCCAACTCGGGTCTCCCCAAGTTTGTTCTTATCGGCTGGTGTGGAGGAGGTGTCCCTGAGCGCACAAAGGGATACTTCACCAGCCACTTGGCTGCCGTGTCCAAGGTCCTTCACGGATACCACGTTCAGATCACCGCCCGCTCCGACAGCGACCTCGAGCCTGAATCCATCATGCGCAAGGTTGCCGATGCGTCGGGTGCCAAGTACTCAGCCGGATCCTCGGCCGGAGCTGCCACACATGCGCCCCCGCCAGTCAAGGCCAAGCCCGTTTTCACACCTTCGTCGTCAGCAGGCCGTCCTGCCGACCCTCTTGTTGCTGCTCGATCCAGGAATGCCGGCGCTGTCGATGCGGATGGTTGGGGAGCCGACGCTCCCCCCGTCACTCGGACACAGATCGAAAAGGTCGCGCCTGCCTATCAGCCAACCAAGGTGAACATGGCAGAGCTTACAAGTCAGAAGCAGGAGCCTTCGCGCTTCACCGGCGCGCCCCGACAGGAAACGGGCTCGTCTGATGTTGTCGGAGGCGGCTACCAGCCTGTGGGCAAAGTAGATATTGCGGCCATCAGGGCACAGGCCCAGAAGAAGGGGGATGACAGACCCACGCCGGTCAAGGGAGCGTATGAGCCTGTCGGAAAGGTCGACATTGCTGCAATTAGGGCCAAGGCACAAAAGCCAGCAGAACCAGCAGCGGAACAAGCGGAGCAAGAAACCCAGAGCTTTTCCGATCGAGCAGCTGCTTTCTCGCAGCCAAGTGCTGGACGACTGACCTCACTCCCTAAGCCTACCGTTGCGAAGAAGTGGTCCGGTGCCTCTGCCTTCACCGGCACAAAGGCGCCATCCCCAGGCGGTCTCGGATTCGGTGGCCCGGCTGCCCCAGCAGCCGCCCCAGTCGGAGCTGCTAGCCGGACGTTCGCAGACCAAGGAGGCAAGACCCCAGCTCAGATCTGGGCGGAGAAGAAGGCGAGAGAAGGCGGAAGCATTAGCGGCATCCCTGCCGCTCAGTCGCCAGTGCCACCTGCTCAGCAGGCTCAGCAGACCGGCGGCTCGTCTTCTTGGAAGAGTGGCTACACGGGCAAGAGCTGGGCTCCAGTTCAAACCGGAGGAGCCACACGCGGTGCTCCCGAATCTGCGGATCAGCAGGAGGAAGAGGCCAGAGAGGCTGCGGAGGACGAGCCCTCGGGTGCCTCGGGCGTGTCTGCCTTGAGAGATCGATTCAAGAACACCGTTCCCATCGGGGCTGGCCAACCCCCGACGACTCGGGCAGTCGAGGAAGAGTACCAGGCCCCACCGCCTGTTCCGGATGGCTCCCGGCCAGCTGGAGGTTTCGCCCTCCCCGGCCTCCCCAGCCGCCCAGCCCCCGCGGACGAGGAGGAAGAGGAGGAAGACCCCTCTGCATACCAGCCCGTGGCCCAGGAGCGGGAACGCTCGCCATCACCAATCCGTGTCGCCGTGCCTGTGGCTCGCGGCCCAGAGCCCACTATCGAGAGGCCCGAGGAGCGCGCACCTCCTCCTCTCCCTGTAGAGGAAGTCCCAGTTCCCAGAGAAGAGGAGCTTCAGGACGAGCACGAGGCTGGCCACCTTGCAAGAGCCGCAGCTGGTGCCGTGGCCGAGCAGACGTTTGAGCACGCTCCTCAAGCGGCCGACAGTCTCGACCAGCAAGGCGGAAAGCGCGCTCTGGTGCAGTATGACTATGAAAAGGCTGAGGATAACGAAATCGACCTGGTTGAGGGAGAGTATGTCACCAACATTGACATGGTGGACGATGACTGGTGGATGGGAACCAACGCCAGGGGAGAGAGCGGCTTGTTCCCTAGCAACTACGTCGAGCTTGTTGAGGATGACGCCGCCGCGCCTCCTCCTCCGGCCGCCCCCGTTGCCGCCCGAGAGCCAGAGCCGGCGCCGGCACCGACACCTGTGGCCCCTGCTGCTCCACCAGCAGCGCCGGCCAGCGCAACTGCAGGCCCGACAGCCACGGCTTTGTATGACTATGAAGCTGCTGAGGACAATGGTGAGAGAGACCCGCCCCTGAATCGATGATGTCATGGTCATGGCTAACTTTTGTGGCAGAACTGAGTTTCCCTGAGGATGCTACAATTACCAACTTGGAGTTCCCTGATGAGGATTGGTGGTTCGGTCACTACGGCGGCCACTCAGGTCTCTTCCCCGCCAACTATGTCAAGCTTGACGAGTAAAGGAGGGCCAGATGCTGGGAAGAGGCGTAGAGGGACCGAGGGGGGGGGAGCTTGAGGGGGAGATACGGGACGAGGTAGATGTACAAACAAATAAACAATCATGTTATGCCTGATGAGGCTAGTAAATGAGTTGTTTCCACATAGATAGGCTTTTTAGCAAGGCGGATGGCGGAACAAAAAAGATGTTTTTTTTCTCCTTAACCTTAACATGTGAAAATGATATTGGAAGTTTGAGGCTTCAGGTGTGTTGTTGCTAGTAGCTTGGTCCATCATGTATTTGTTGGTCAACTTTCCCCTTTACTATATGGGATACATGATATCACAGGATGCTCGCTAGTACCCTCACTCGCAAGCCAGCATTTTGCCTTTTCAAAACGATCTTATAATTAACGAGGCACAAAAAAAAAAAAAACTGAGTCGTCACTCTTTGGTACTAAATCTTTCTCTCTCCATATTATTCCTTTATAAGAAAGCAGGCGGGGTATGAATCGATTTGACAAAAAAAGAGAAGAATGAAAAAAACAAAAGAGGACGGCATATTACTCCAATTTCGGAGAAACAAGTGGAAATATTATGACTGGATTTCGCGTAAAACCTAGCGCTCCCATCCTAAGCGCAACCAAATAGCAAACAACAACAAAACCAAAAAAAAAAGGGGGGGAGCTTTGTGTTCCCCTTGATTTTCCTTTTCTGTCTTCTTCTGTCCCGTCCACTCCACGCTGGGGATATTTACTCTCCCTTTCCTTTTCGTGATTGTCGGATATGGTCGATTGGTGGTTTAAAAGAAGCATTCGCAAAGATCGATACTAGCATGGCATTAGCGATTGGCGCAAACATGATATGCAAACAAGGTCGCGCGGGGAGAGGTTCCAAAAAAAGGGGGCAAGGTTTAAGATTTGAAGAGTCACATACCAGCACTCGCATCCCTCTTCGATGGCGCAGCAACAGCACAGAGCGGCGATACAGCCCATCAAGCAGCCCTGGTCACCGCCGCGACCGCGCTGGTTATCCGGGGGAGGAGCCTGCTCGTACTGCATGGGAGCTTGGCCCTGAGGAGGACCATATTGACCCTGAGGAGGGCCGTATTGCCCCTGAGGAGGACCGTAGCTCTAAGAAACGCGTCTGGTCAGCGAATGGCCTTTTGACTTGGGGACTGATTTGACTGCAAGATGCGACGCCCGATTGCCGAGTTGATTGGTTCAGGAGGATATTTTAAATCGATCGAATCGGCGCACGGGGTATCAATCAGAGTCTGGGGAAGAAGGGTTTATTTACAGCTTGGGGCTGCTGAGGATAGCCCTGGGGAGGGTAGCCTTGCGGAGGGTAGCCGCCCTGCTGAGGAGGGTAGCCCTGCTGGTAGTACTCGTTGCTGGCCATGTTGATAGAGTTTTGGTGTTTTTGGTTTCTTGTTCAGATCGCGCTGCGACGAGACGGAGGAAAGAAAAAACGAAAGTCTTGATTTAGAAAGAAATAAAAAAGGATCCGAAGAATCAAAGAGAGAGCGAAGGGGAAATTAGCGATGGAAGGGTGAGAATGAATGCTGGAGTCTGGAAATAAAGATTAGCGGGTTCCAGCATTTAAAGTGGCCTGGGAGTGGATGCGCAGGGAGGCTGTGGCAGGCCGGCCGGTACTTTCACAAGCACCCGATGAGATATGGATCAATGGATCAGTTGCATCATGGGTGTAAATGAGCGCTAATGCTACTCGAGGTGGTCTGTTAGGGGACCAGCCAGTGCCAGTGCCAGTGCCAGTGCCAGTGCCAGTGCCAGTGCCAGTGCCAGTGCAGCGCCCGTTTCAACTTGTCACGGCACAGTCGGTTTTTGACGGGGATTTGATGAAGCTCGACTAGCCGGGGGGAGACGTCAATGCCTGCAGCCCAGGCCAGGGAGTGGGGATTGTGCGGGTGATGCTGAGATGGGCCAATCTTGGCTTCTTTTTGAGGCCCAACGGAGAGAGAATGACAGGCAGAGGGTGATTTGTGTGGGAAATGAGGGAGATGAGGAGAGAGAGAATGAGAGAGAGAGAAAATGAGCTTTGAAGCTGTGTAGCTTTGTATGTAGCACTGGAAACTTACCTCGACTGCGTTGATGCTCGCGAAACGATGACGAGGGAGCAAAGGAGGTTGAGGCCTATGAGGGGGACACGGGTGGACGAAAGAGGAAGTCTGGTGGGAAATGAGAGTTGAAGAAGGACGGGGGGGGGGGAGAGAACTTGGGCGGCCTCGAGTTTTTACATACACGTGCAGGTACCAGACAGGCAGACAGTACATGTACTGACCTAAGCTACAGCAGAGCACAGCAGAGCACAGCAGAGCACAAGCACTGGACAGCACACAAATTGACACCGTTCCATGTTCCCATTGAATTGAATTTTCTCCGACAAATCTCCCCTACTCCCCCCAACTACTAAAACACCACCAGCCACACACCCTTGCCTCCCATTGTCCAAGTCACCAAGTCAGACCCTCCCCCCAAGCCTGCAAGCCGTGCCGCGATTCCGGCTGAGCATCACCCCAGCGGCCCCTGTCGCCGCCTGCCATTGGCTCGGCACGATGCGCTGACGAGGCTGTCCGTGGCGCCGGTTTAGCTGCTTGGCTGCTGGGATAGCGGATAGCGGACAGCTTCCACTGGAAATCTCCACCTGCAGCAGTTACAGTACGAGTATGTACTATTCCCACCGGGCGAATGCGATGCGATGCCTGCGTGGCAAACGCTTGGCTTTACTTTCTTCTCTAGCACGAGCACGAGACCATTATGGGTTCATCCATACAAACTCAAGCAGTCAGTGATCTAGTCTAGTTCTCAGCTTGGTCGAGGGGAGGTCATCGTCATCCGAATTGCTGGACTGTACACGCATTCATTCTTTTTGCCTCACACCACCCGCACAGCCTCGATGATCCGTGGCGCATAGGCACTCGTACGCTCTTTTGCCATCTCCATCTCCAACTGCCATCTCCATCGGCCCAACATTCTGCCCGTCTGCCCGTTCTTGTTCCATCGATGCCAGAGTTGAATCATGCTTGACGTGTACAGTGTACTCGTCTTTTCGTCCGTCCGAGCCAACACGGCGACAGACAACGCATCTACGAGTACTTGTGTACTTACATGTACATGTAAGCAGATCAGTGCTACTGCACACGACTACTGCAAGGGCACTGGACATTTTGCATTGATGCTACACGCATGAAACGCTGCGAAATCCCCCCTTGTTTTAATTGGAAGCCCTGCGTACCGTATTAGCGCCTGACTCTTGTTTGAAGCCCTTCTAACGATACATCCAATCCCGTTTGATACAGGTATTTACATACTACATACTACATACTACATGCTCTCTGTACCGCATCGTCGGCAGTTCTAAGCGCCACAATGCCGCGTATCTCGTCCAGCTGCGGCTGATCGTCCACCAGCATCCAATGATCCAATGATCTGGGCAGGGGGGAGTGGCGGCAACTATCGAGTTTGTACCTGTTCATTTACATGCTTGACATGTAAGGAGTAGACGTGCATGTAAGCGCCACAGCCCATCAATGGATCTCATCTGGCAGCAAAAAACATGCGCCTTGGCTTTGGCCCCAAGCGCCATCATCGTGGCTGTGACAATCTGTTTTAAGATGGCATTTCCATTGCCGTTGTATAGATGGAATTGGAGTTATTCATGCTGTACATGCCGTGACGCGATGAGGAGTGCTTGCTTAGGTACCTGTCTGTGTCTAATGGTGGCTTGAGAGTGAGCACTCATATCCAAAAGGTGAGCCTCGGCACATGTACTTATAACACATATAATTCATTCACTACCAAAGGCATTTGCCCATCTTGTCCATGTACAGGTAGATATTGCCAATTTAAATGATGAGAATTAAAAGAAAGTAAAACACATGATGGAAAAAAGATGCTCATTTCCTAAATCCTCTTCTCAATGCGATACTTTCATCGTTGTTTCCATGAGTTCTAGAATCATCGTCTCATCGAATGCCAGTTCGCCCCCCCATTGGACTTGAGAGCCATCCAACTCTATCTTTGATTCAATGATTAATACCACATGAACATGTATAAATACAGTTCTCGTAAACGCTCCGATATCCTCTTCAACTAACTGTGATCATCCTACGACAAACGGAGCAACCCAACTCATCAGCTCAACCTCTCCCCCAAATCCTGAAAAACTCTCCCGACACTTACACTGAATCACATAACATCCATTCTTGACCGCTCACATCTCTATCCACAACTCTTGTCTACTTCCTCCCTGTCGTTTGCAGCAGTGAATCTTGCACACACGTGTCGTTCCGTAGCGTTCTTCAACATCATGGCCACTTCTCCGCTTACATGTATTTATTTCAGCTTCTTCCTCTCTCTGCTCATGTGTTTTCAACTTCACAAGTCTATACACGCCTGCTCGCTCTTCCCTCTCTGACATTTGAGAGCTTTGCGGGTGTCTGGTGTTGACGGGGTCCTTTACGGTGACTTATATCCTTGCGCCTTTGGCTATATGTTTTCTCTTCATGTCCAACTGACAATATCTACTCAGATCAGAGCTACGATACCGAGAAATTCAACATTGCTGAGATCGTCCTCTCTCTGAGGTGACTTATAAGTGTGGCCCTCACAAAATAAAAGAGTCCCAACAATGTCAACCCCCAAAGATGACGGGAACTATACCTCCCACAACCAAGACAAGAACCCATCTGCAAACACAAATCTTGACTCTACCGCCAATCTCACCAACACCCCAAACGAACACCACGTAATAGCCACCGCCGGTCCCCAATCTCAGCAATCCAACACTCCTGTCCAGCTCCAGCAGCACCCTTTGCCCATCTTCGACATCGCCCATCACGGATGGGACGCCTCCAACGTCCCCACCGCAAAATGCGACCTCTGCCACCGCCAACGGTGCGGCACTCTGCAAAAATGCCGTGTCTGCAAGCTCTCCATCTGTCAAGAATGTTGTGTTTCCGGCCGTCTGCAAAACGACCCCAGACATACCATTGATACCGCCGCCGTGAGCTGGGACGCGCCACCTACCCTTCGCAAGCGGAAACGCCAGGCTGAGGAGATGCCGCCGGGGACGAAGAAGCAGAGAGCGGGAGCGAAGCCAGGCCGTAAACGGAGGCCAGGTTATGAGTCGAAGGGTGCTTTGCCTTCTTCTTCTTTCGTCGTGGTGTCGGACGAGGCTGCTCGAGCTGTCAATGGCGAGACTTCCTGGCAAAGGGATGCTCGGTTTCGAGAGTATGGCTGTGATGGGCCCATGGAGCCGCGGCTTTCTGTCGCTCCGGCATCGTACTATCATTCCGTCAGACAAACTCAGGAGATGAATGGACTCTCGCCCAAGTACACTGCTCGTTATGACCCTCAGACGACAAGTCCCAACTATCAGAGAATACCTGCCATCGAAGAGGTCCGTTATGATGGCGGCAACGATGGACAGTACCGAGCTTCTCTTGGCAGTGAGGGCTACCATGCGGCTTCTCCTCCGGAGCCATTGTCTCGCCATCCCGATTCTCCAGCAAATGATTTCTCGCAAGCTGCTCCATCTCGGCCCTCCCTCCCACCTATAACCCCTTCGCTCAGAGACAGACACATTCGGCATCACCACTCCTCCGAGACTTTCCAAACAAGCTCAGACATCCTTCACCGTCTCGACCACCTCCTACACAACCACTACCAGCCGCAGTCCGCCTCCAACGAACCTTGGCCTCTCCACGAACAAACCGACTCCCTCGGCGCCGGCCTCGCCAACGCCGCCCGTGAAAGCCATCGCGCGTCCAGCCCCCCCAAGCCGCTCGACCACTGCCTCCGCGAGCAGCTCCAGGCCGTGTGGACGTCCCGCGCTTTCATCGCTCAGGACCCCGACGCAGGCCGTCGTTATCGTCGGCTCCTTGCCGCCATGTACTTTGCTGGTACTCTTCTTGGTCTTGAGCCGCGGCGCAATGCGGCGCGGGAGTGGCTGTGCGGAGAGGAGAGGAAGGTGAGGGAGATGGGGTATGAAGCTACAGGTACAAAGAGTGCGCAGCTGCTGGGTTTCCTTCAGGAGGTTGGGATCTGGTATCTGCAACAGGTTCAACATTAAAAGAAGGAACGAGGAGTTGCATCTGATGGGAAAGGGGGAGTTTTGTTTGTTTGTTTTTATTTCCGACAGTTCAACAATGGCTATTCAAAAGTCTTCTGGAGTTTGTGTGAAGTGGGCTGCGAGAGAAAGATACCCAAGATAGATCAGGCACGAGTTGCTTCGATGGAGGGCTTGGTTACGATAGGCCGAGAGACAGAAATGGACTTTGCTGGGATAAATAGACAGAGCTGTTTAGACAAATAAGACATGTGAGCGTGACATCTCCTGCCATGGGTGAGTGAGGATCAAAGTGAGATAATCATGAAGAAGCGGATAGGATATTATAAAAAAAAAAACTTTTTTGTATCTTCGTTTGCCCATTTCTAGTAAGCTACCATGCTCCTGAAACGAGACCAGATCTAGCCTATGCATGTATCCATCATGAGATTTGCCGTTTTCTGGAAAAATCGAAACCAACTCACTCATTAAAAAGTGGAAAAAATAAAAGTGTTTTGACATGGACAGGTATGAAACACATCACATATAGTTGGTAAAAAGAGAAAAAACACAACAAAAATCAGCGGCTTTACTCTTCAGCCTCCTCCTCCACCACCTCGGGCTCCTCCTCCTCGTCGTCCTCGAAGCTGCCCGCGGGGACCGAGTACAGTCTCAGGATGGACTTGTTGGGGTCCTTGACCAGGACGAACTTGCCCTCTTCGCGCTTGAGGCACATGTCGGCAATGGTGCGGACAATACCCCAGCCGTTGGACAGGGACAAGTTCATCTGGTTGGCAAAGTCGCGGGGCTTCCAGCCAATCACGCCGAGGATAACGTGCTTATCGTTGCTTCGGGGGTTGGCACGCGAGACGAATCTGTGATTATAAGTGTTAGCAAATACAGAGCAAGAAGAAGAAAAGATTCAGTGGACGAGAAAAGTTACGTACCCGAGCTTCATAACGTCGGACTTGGACAGGATGCTCTGCACAGTCCATCTGGCCAGCTTGCAGCTGTTGTTCTTCATTTCGGTGGTAACAACAGCACCGCGCTGGGCCACGAGCTTCGTCCGCCAGTCGAGGGCGCCTCCGCTGCCCTGGGCTCGGCTGTCGAACTCGTTGAGGGCCTTGATGGTCACGAGCTGGTCCTCGCCGCTGATGGCGTTCTTCTGGACGGCGTCGATCTCGGTACGGACAATCAAGTACACAGGCTCCTCCTCGTTGGTAGAAAGGTCGAATCTCCTGTACTTGTAGGCCTTGCTAGCAGCAGGATCGGTATCCTCGGAGGAGTTGTAGAAGGGGTTGGCGTGAGCCATTTCAACCTTGGTGGAGTCGCTCTCGGACACAACCTGGTTGGCGAAGTTGTGGTTGATGTAGG
This sequence comes from Trichoderma afroharzianum, assembly GCA_037893235.1. Classification (NCBI taxonomy): domain Eukaryota; kingdom Fungi; phylum Ascomycota; class Sordariomycetes; order Hypocreales; family Hypocreaceae; genus Trichoderma; species Trichoderma afroharzianum. The sequence continues at coordinate 403,502 of JBBLXW010000002.1, read as the reverse complement.
TGGCCTCCTCGGCGAGGGCAGATGGCTGGTTAATGGCATCCTTACCGCCATCGGCAGCCTCCAGAGGAGCGTCGGCGGCGTTCTCGTTGACGGTCACCATATCCAGGTTGGCGTTGTCACGCTTGTCAAGGAAGATCTTGTTGCCCTGGCGAACAATGACAATATCCCAGGGGTAGACTGAGCGAGTAGAGCACATGAGCATGGAGAGAATGCTGTCGGTGGCAAAGATGGTGGCCTCGTCCTTCTCGGCGTACTCCTGGATGACGGGATCGGATGAAGTGGTGACGTTGTAGGCGGCACGGTCAATGGCAGTGAGCTTCCTCTCGGATCCCTTGACAGGCTGCTTGTCATAGGACCGGTCGTAGTAGTAGAGGAAGCCATAGTCGTCCAGGTCTTCACCATCGTCGGTGTCGAGGTTGAGCTTGGCGAGGCGGTTGAAGTCAATCTCCTCAAGAAGCTCCCAGTCAGCCTTGATGTTGATGCTAGCATCGCGGTTGCGAGCAGGCTTATCATAATCCTTCCAGCCGAAACGACGTCCACCACGAGCACCAGCACCACCACGGCCACCGCGCTCGTATCCACCATAGCCACCCTGTCGACCACCAGCAGCTCGCTGGAACTGGCCTCCACGTCCACCACGGGTGTCGCCCCGGCCACCACGCTGGCCACGGCCACGGGTGAAGACGGCGCCACGGCCGAATTTTGACTTGGTAGAGTCTCTGGTGTTGCTGACGACGGAAAAGCTGGTCTCATCCTCGGCGGGAGGGGCATTGAAAACAACGGCGTGGCCGGTACCGTACACCTGCTGGTCTAATTTTTGCGTGTTCTTTCGTCAGCATACTCGTCCGCTTTTCACCGGTCTCAAAACACGACATATGGCCACTGTACCTCTGTATTGACGGCTGTACTGAAGGCGTCCACCACGCTCACGGTCCTTGCCCTCGGCAGTCCAGTCGGCCATGCGCCCCAGCTTGTCGCCCTTGGAGAACGGCGCATAGGGAACGCCATCCAGAGTGATCTCGCTCGTTACCGAAGGGCCCCAGCCGTCCCCGGGGGGGCAGCTCTCGCAAATCTTGACAAAGTCAAGGGATTCGGCCATCTTGACGGAGTTACTTCGTATGCTCTCTGTGTTTCCGGTTCTAGGTCCGAGAGAGGCTTTTCGCTATGCTCGTGATGATTCGTCGTCCGGCCTGCGATGAATTTGTCCAACATTGAATCGAAATTGTGGTGGGGTGTGGGGCGACCTAACGAGAAAAAGTTCCAAGCCCCGCGCCACCAGCTGGTGCCAGGTGTCGCACCGCCACAGGCAATTTTGGTGTTATCTTATCGCTTCCTCAGCTGTAACAGCCACAGCACTGAGAGAGAACATCCTCGCCGTGCATCATGTTGTATGGCATTCAATGTCATAAATAATAGGTACTACCAAGGTAGGTTCTCCGGATAGGTCCGCACCAGAATTCGTCTGCATATATAGTAGATAGGGAACTCCATATGCTGGGTATTCAAAGTGATTTGAATTAGATAAAAACAAGATAATGATATATACATCATGACTGCACAGCCAAAGTAAAACAGAAAATACCGCCATTAGACATGGTCGCAACCAAACATCGAGGTTCGCCCTGGAATCTTTTAACATAAACACCCAACTGTCATCAGAGCAAAAAAAAAAAAAACGGAGGCCATGCAGTAACCACCAATCAAAGGCAAAAGCAATTTTTGAACAAAAAAATGTGAGTAGCAATAGGCTTAGAAGACCATTGCCTCGGGGCGACCAGAAAAGATATTTTCTATAGCATCCCGTAGTTCAAACTCCTCCAGAACAGCGCCAAAACTGTGTTGAAGAGGGTCAGCATACCGAGGAATATTGAGAGAATACCAGTTCCCAACACGGAGTTGAAAAAGAGAGGGGGGGGGGGGGAAGACTTACCCGTAACACCTGACTTTTCGCAGCAACTCCTCGGAAAGCTTTTCAAAATCACCCGCCTCCAGCTCGGCGAACCTGGAATGAGACAAAACCATCCCCCACGCCATGACTGGAGTGATTTCGCCGTCAAGGTTGAGCTTCCGGCTGAGGTCCAGGAGCGTGGACAAATCGGCTTTGGTGAGCTCCCACGTGCCTTGACCCAGCGCGTGAAACTCGCCGCCGTGGTCGTGCGTGTGCGCGTTGCCGAAGGGGGTTTCCGATGTCAGGTCTTGAAAGGGGGCGGGAGGGCAAGATGCCATGAGAGCGTGGCCGCACGGTGCGCCGTCGGCGTCGCTCGCTCTGTCAACCAAGAATGGCATGTGTGCCATGCAAGGTTTTTCGAGCCTACAATGATCCCTCGACAAAAAGTCGCAACCGTTAGCATACCGGCCCTTGCGCATCAAGCCCCCGACAGTGTTGGCTCGCGCTGTGCTGTGAAGTGGCAACCTCGACCGAGGGTCACTGCGGGGGAGGTGAAAGATATGCCTTCGAGGAGGAGTTCTCGTACGTTAAGACGAAGTCAATACCAGCCTGCTCAAGATCAGCCCCGCTCCCGGCAGGCGACTGCTGGCGGTTGTCCGGCGACATTGACATGGAGGTTGTGTGAGACGTTGCAACAGGCGAGAAGCCGCTTGAGGACCCGGGCGCGTAGCTAATGCCAGAGGCACTTACACTCATCGCCTGCGCAGCACTGCTTGCCGAGTCGTCCACTCTTGGCAGCTGAATGCCCCTCTGGACAAGGACCTCCTTGAGCTGCTTATTCTCATCAACCAGCTTCTGTTTGTCCTGTGAGATTGTGCTAAAGACTTCTTTCAGTCTAAGAACTTCGTCTTCTAATGCCTTGATGTACAGTTCCTTCCTCTCGCGGTGGGTACTAGATACGACCAACGGCTCGTTAGATTTTGCTACACTCTCACACTACGTCGCATGTCGTTGCGCAGATGCTTACCGCTGAGCCTGTCGGTTGAGTTCTTGCCGCCTAGTCAGGGCGGGCTTGCTGTCGGGCTTCGGTCCACGGCGTTTGGGAGGATTTCCAGCTATTCAAGGAGAAGAGTAGTAATCAGTGGCCGCTCTTCGCAAGGGTGTTAAATCCGTGACATGTCGCGAGTACTTACTGCGAGTGACCTTTTTATCTGATGACAGATTCTTGAAGAAGTTGAGGTTCAGAGAGCCGAGGACGCCCTTGTCAGCGCCTTCAGTAGAGGCCCGAGAGGTGCCTCCTTCGAGCTGGTCGGGGGATAGCGACGACGACATGGCGACTCGCGATGCTTCGGATGAATTGCGAACGAGGAGTAAAGTCGCTTGTACGGTCGCTGGCGCGAGGGATGCTAAAATATTCACCGGCTGTGAACGGATAAGCCACTGTGCGGCGTGAGATTCGGACGGGCTCGCAGCCACAGTGTGGCAAAATCACAGCCCGCCAGAAGGAATTGGATTTGGGGAGCGGAGGCGTACTGTCAAGCGGTGTCCAGACGTCAATGTCGGAACAGATGGGAGAAGGATGCTGTAGAAAGCAAGATGTTGATGGTTTCAAAGGCAGCGTTCCCGGTCCGATAGGGTGATAAGGCGAGGCAGGGGTTGAGCTACCCGCATCCACAGGAGAAGAGGAGTTGTTGCTATTACTCGGACTAGAGCAATAGAATGTCTGGGGTTGCTGCAGTTGGAGTTTGTCTGAGACTGGTTCGGGTCGGCGAGTCGAGTCGAGATGAGCGACGCAGCAGCAACTCTAACCAGGGAGAGTCGGGAGTAGGTAATAAATATTTGCAGGAAATAATACAGAAACAGGGAGAAAGTAGCAGCAGCCGTGAGGTAGTATCTGAACGGTTCAATTCCCGACAATCGGGTTTTGGCCTGCTTCGAGGGTCCGGACTTAAATGCAGCGGGATAATGGAGAATAGGAGCACAGATGCAGACGTGCGAGGCACAGCGGGGTTCTTGTGTCCCACGGGGGCTGCGAGGGCCCTGAAAGACGGGCTGGTCGGGGAGCCTTTAGCGGTGCTTGGCCCGGAAGTGCAGGCAAAATTAGGCGAGTCAGTGGAGCGTTCGGCAGAACTATCTTACATCAATCCGCACGTCCATCCAATGGTTGGTTCCCCAGTCCGGGGGAAAAGGTGGCGAGTTGGGTCAGAGGAAAGGTTGGATGAAATTGGGTTGAATTGAATTGAAGTACAGAGAAGAAGCAGAAGCACAACAGCTCAATATTTGTTCCGAGTCACGGTAAATTGCACGGATCCATGTCTCGGGTCGCGCAGATCAGAGGAGGGGAGTTGGGCAATAAGACAGGTTTGTGTACAGTAAGGAGTAGGAGGTGGAAGCCTCCATAATCGTACATGTACATCCCAGCGTCGGTACCGAGTACATCCATGGCGCAAGCAAAGAGGGAAATTCACAGCCAGAATGGATTACGAGGTGGCAGAATCACATGTACAGGGAACATTGGAACTCTGACCTCAAGATCCTCACGCTCAGCAGCGTTTCTCAAATCATGGCGCCCCCGAGTCGCGAATCCGAAGAGCGAAACAAGGCTGCCAAGCACCAAAGCCACCTCTTGCGTCAGTCCTCCAGCAGGCGTAAACTGTCGCTTTGGCCAAAGTTGAGACCGCGCGTGAACGGGTTGCAACGCTAAGAAACCGCACTCTTTTAAAGCGCCAATGAGTCCTCAGCTCCTTGCTTACAATGTCCAAGTGCCGAACATGAAAACATGAACCATCCATTACTAATGGGTACCATTGTCATGCTACCACAGAAGTCCGTAAGCACCAGCGTGTGGACTCCGTACTGAGTACGACGAGATATGGGGCAGAGCGAGTGATACAAGGCGGCGGCCAATTTAACGTGTGGCGGGCTGCAGATGCAAGAAGAAGAAGAAAAAGTGAAACATTACACATGAAAGCACAGCAGTGATCCCACCATTCAAGAGTAACCTATGAAGCAGGTGGCCTGATGTCGTAAAAGCCATGTACTCGGCAGGCAAAATTACCAAGACAGACGGTGAAGCTCCTGGAATTAAATAGTACCTTAGTAGCACGACATAGTAGAGCAGGATATGTATCTACCTAGTAGAAATGCCTAGAAATGTACATGTACCTACGCGCGGGGGGGTGGTTTATGGACAATGTTAGTACATGATCTTCGCACTGTAACAGCTTGTTTGCGGTTGGAACACTGTTACAAGGTACATACAGCTGTTTTTAAGCTATCAGATTTTTTACTCAAACAGCTGTCTTTCTAATCCAGATCGCCTTATCAAATACAACTTTTTCAACCCAAGACCTTTCATCAATAGCAGCTATTCAACCTAGCAGCTATCCAGTCGGCAGCAGCTATCAAAGCCGGCAGCAGCTTTTAAATTCAACAGCCTTCTATTAAAAGCAGCTATCAAGCCCGGCAAGCTTCCAGGCCCGGGTAGCAGATTTCCAATTCAACAGCAGCTATCAGGGCCGGCAGCAGCTATCAGGGCCCGATGACAGCTTTTACATCTTGACAGCGTTTACAATCTGACATAGCGTTCCAATTTCATAGCGCGATAACCGCTATAGCTATAGCGCTTATAGCGCCCGGCAGCGCCTGACAGCAGCTATAGCGCCCGAGCTTATAGCGCCTAGTGCCCTGAAGCCCGATGTACCGTTGCGCACTTCCTCTTATATACCAATTTTTCGCGATACCTTCCAACTTCCTTCCAATCCATCGTAAAATGCCGTAGTGGTTAAACTGTAAAATAAACCCATCCAGTTCCTTCCAATTCCAGCCCTTCCAATTGATCAGCGTTCGATTCCAGCTTGGAACCGAATAAAAAGATCAATTGGAACAGCTTTTTGAGGGCATCCGGCGTAAGCTACGTACAGTACGAGGTACGTAATACATCGGTACCTTACCTTTTTGCTTGACAGCAAATTCAATCTGACAGGGTTACTGACAGGTTGTTCCCGGCTGACAGGATGTAAATTTCGTCAGCTAAAATGCTGTTGTAAGGATTTTCGATCTGCAAGGTTGTGCTGGTCTGAAAGCTTTCTCTAGCCTAGCAAATTACATACAAATCGAAAGATATTATATATGTATAGCAATAACATTGACGGCCCTTACGGCACGATTTTCAAGGCCAAAATCTTGCAGCACCCCTTTCAAAACCCATGTCAGAGAACCCCCCTCCCGCGCGTAGGTAGTAAGTTGTGAAGACGAAAGACTGGCAAGCAGGTTCATCATCAAAGACTAATACTTACCTAGATATAGCACTGCCTTGATGGTTAACGGACAGGAATGTACTGTTGCGTTATGTTTTGTTCGATAGAAGCTGTTTCCTCGGAAATGCTGTGGCGTTGGGTGGACAGCATAGGATGAAACGGGCGCTGGCTGGCTCAGCTGAGAAGCTCAAGCCTCGAATTCTCTCTCAGAGCTCCTCTCCTTGGTGGATAGTACTCGTAGTTACACCTGAAGCAACATGAAGCTACATGTACATTTTTCAGCACTGTATGAGGCGCTCACTCGACTCCCTCCTATTTTGAATCCTGAATAGCAGCCGCCTCAATCATTCAAAGCCCGACAGAACGCGATCATGGCGTCATGTGAGCCGACAGTCTGACCACCAGCTTTAATCCAAGCCGTCTTAAAAGGCAATCCCGACTCCCAATTGCGATAGATTTCCTGCATCAGACAGAGTGCTTATAGTGGCACTGGCTGTGCTACAAGAGGTACTGCCAGTTCAATCCTTCCAATAAGAGGCTCCAGGCGTACCTGTACATACCGGACTTGCTTGTGCTCGGACGGGATCAATGCCAGGTCCTTCGCATAGGTCCCTGATAACACATGTCCGCGGCATTCTGCTGACGGCGCCTTGGTTCTTGTATCTGTTCCTGGCAGATGTGGCCCTATCACTACTACTGCCGCTCAAGCCGCTGGCTCCCGAGCTCGTCTACAACCTCTCGTCTCGCCTGGCCGGCTCGGTGTGGTCGTGGCTTCAGTTCATCTTCCAGCGAGTCAATGGCGCCAGGATTGTCTGTTCCGGCGATGAGCTGCCCCCCGGCGAATCGGCCATTGTCGTCGCCAATCACCGGGCGTGGTCGGACTTCTATATGATCCAAGCCCTGGCAATACGCTCGGGCATGTTGGGCCGGTGCCGCTACTTTGCCAAGCGCCAGCTGCGGTTCGTGCCCTTCCTTGGCTGGGGTCTCTGGGCCATGGGTATGCCCATGGTGAGCCGTAGCTGGCGCAAGGACAAATCGGGGCTCGATCGTGCCTTTGCCGGGCTCGTTTCCAGGAGGCTTCCAACTTGTAAGTGGTTCCCGTCCCGTCATTCGCTCATGCACGAAATCCGTGTACCGTGTATGACAGTATGAGTATGGGTGCCTGACACGATTTCATCGCCGTAGGGCTCATCAGCTTCAGCGAGGCCACTCGCTTCAGCCAGCATAAGTATCAAGAGTCGCTGGCATGGTGTAAGAAGACCGACCGCCCCCATCCCATGCATCTCCTGTATCCCCGCACCAAGGGCTTCATCACCACGGTCCAGCACCTCCGCGAGGCACCACACATCAAGGCTGTGTACGACGTGACCATCTTGTACCGGCGAGGCAGTGATTTCCAGGAGGTGCCGACCATGTGGGACACCCTGAGCATCCCGAGCCTGAGCAAGGAGGCCGGCTACGCATTTCACGTGCACACTCGCAGGTTTCCCATTGAGACGTTGCCTTACACGGATGCTGAGCTGGCACGATGGCTGGAGCAGCGATGGATTGAAAAGGGAGAGTGGCTTGAAGCTCAGAGACAAAAGTGTCTAACCCGCAAGGAAGGGCCCTGTTGAATTTCAATGCCTTCTCCTCTTCTCCAAGTACACGTACATATTTCTTCGTACATAGAACCTTATCACTGATGCTCATGCTGCTACTAGACTGCATATTTCTTCTTACCCGGTGCAGACAGGGTACAGGGCATGACTACTGTTCTCGGGTTTGCCCTGACTGGTTTTATTTCCGCCTGTCAAGAGATACTAAGGGCCACCAACAGCAGAAGAAGACGGTGATAAGCACATAGCTTGCTTCTACTCGCGGCAGGGACTTGCGGCTGACATTGAACCTTGAAATTTCGGGAGTTTGGAGTTGTCTTTTACTGAGTAAAGAATAGCATCAATCAGTATAATTATCACTTCCATCAAATGCACGAATACATGGAACCGAATGCAAATAAGCAGCAAGCGCAGCGGGCAGAGCTAATTATAGGGACCTTCTATCAAGTATCATTTCAAGTGCGTATTGGCTCCAAGTTGGGTTGAAAAGATAGTGTAATCGGCTCCTGTGATGTGCATCCCAGACCGCGCCACAGCCCCTTCGAGATGCATCCATTCTTCTGCAGAGCTTAGCACGGTGCGAATGCTGCTTCATGCTGTTAGTGCTTCATCTCTCCACTGGGCTTCGTTCCCTCTTCGCCGTTCTCCTCTCATTCCCGCCGCTCCTCGCTGCAGCGCTAGCGTCCAAGTGGGAGGTGTGAAGTGGCAGATGAGAGGCCATTGAGCTTGTCGAGAGCTGGAGCTAGAGCTTGTCGATGCTGCCCATCACACCGTCGGAACAAGTGGGAGCGAGAGAAGAGCGAGGTTGTGAGGGTGAGGAGGGTACCCCAAAAAAAAGCCCAAAACGCAAAATGCGGAGGAGAGGGGAGAGGCCAATGATCCCAAGCCCAGGCCATTGATCCCATTGATCCCAAGCCCAAGCCAAGTGTGCCGATCTGGGCGCCAACAGCCAGTTTCCCCTTCTCTGGTTTGTCTGCTTCATCGCCCTCGTTGGTCCTACCAAAGCTTGTAACGCATGCAAAACGAGGGCGTTGATGGTGCAACCGTTCTAGAGCATTTCTCTCCGAATGCACCAAAGCCTTATCGCCACTTGTTTCTGGTGCATGCCTGTTACCATCACAACCACACATGCCTAGCACAAGTTCTTGACACCCACAGGATCAGCATGTCGACAAGACTTGGGGTAGTTGACCTAGTGATGCTTGCTTGCACCGCACTTCACACGGGCAATGAGATCGGAAGCTTGTTAGTGCTGCATGTACAGTGTCGATTGAGAGCAGCCGGCAATTCACCCACGCAAGACTCAAGCCCAATCCCACGCCCATTGCTGCCGTTAATAATGTCATTACTATATCTGATCCAAAGCACCGCTTACGGGACGTGGCGTGGTCGCAGCAACCATGTGCCGTGCCGTGCTAATCAGCCCATCCTTTGACAGGCAGGCATTATCATGCAGCGATATGAGAGAGCGGGCGTTGTGTAGAGGGGGAAAACCCTGGAGCGACTTTTTCTTTTTTTCCCTCCAGCTATCAATCAAATCTTTCCTCCTGGGCGCCAGTGTGTTTCGAAGCTCCAGGTCCCGGGCTGTCTCGTTTCACAGCACGGGGGGTTAAACAGCCTGAGAGCCTATCCAAGGCCGCTAAAGCCCGCCAAGCGTCTTCCCCCCGTAGGCCTTGTTGGTGTAGCGCCCAGCGCCTGGCTGCGCTATAACCTGCGCTGTTGCCAGCAGAGTTTAGAGGCGGCTTGGGAGGGTTGGATCAGGCGGGTAAAAGAGCAGAGGGATGGTGTGTCGTGATTGGCCCACGGGCTCTAGCCCCCCCGCTTAATGTGTCATGGGGGGGAAGGACGCGATGCTCCAGAAGTACTCCGTACCTGTGCGATTAACAATTGAGCCATCGTGAAACGAGTGAGCTGACTGGCATCCAACAAGAGTTTCTGTCTGCGTGGTGCTTCGCCAGCGATTGTTGCTTCTGGGCAATCCCGTCGCCGATTCAACGTCTGTCGTTTAGCAGCTTCTGCCAAAGGCCGTCTGCTGAGTACTGAGAGTCGGTTGCCGGGCTCGTTTCTGGCTGTTGCGTCCGCCTGGGCCGTGGGATTGCTCGCAGGGCATCCGATTGTTTTTTTTTCCTCCTTCGTCAGCCCTCCTCCTCGACCTGGGGCCCTGCCTACCTACCCTGTTGCCAGATATACGACGCTTCGCCAGCGAGAGAAAAGAGAAAAAAAGAGGACAACGAGAGCGACAGCTGTGACTCTACGCTGGCCGTCTTCCGTCATGTATCCGAGCTTCATGGGTCTGTAGTTCTGGCCGCCTCGCCAGACCCCGAGTCTCTCGACGAACAAACCCCAGCTTCCCCCACCATCACCGCCGTGAACAGCCGCTCTCTGCAACGGGCGCTGCCTCCTCCTCGTCGCCATGGAGAAGCCGTCCACTCCCGCCGTCGCCTCGCTGGCCCCGCCGGCCGTCCAGTCGCTGCGAGCTCAGCAGACGACGGCCATGGAGAGATCCATCAGCCAGGACATCCGGGAAGAGCGTGAGGAACTGCGAGAGGCGGCCGAGCAGACGCTGAATGCCATTGCATACCTTAACCTCGACGGCACCATCAAGTGGGTTAGCCCTTCTTGGACCGACGTTGTTGGCACAAAGGTCGATTCCGTCGAGGGCGTCCCCATTTCCGATTTGATAGCCAGCGAGAACAAGTCCATCTTTACCGATGTAGTTGAGTCGATGAAGAGGGACGACTCCAAGAGCCACAGGGTCCGCTTCTCTGTCGTATTGGGCCCTCTGTCAAAGTTACGCTCCTTGGGCAGCCTTTCGGCTCTCGATCCATCACAAGTCCCACAAACGGAGGTGGCCGATCTCGAGGCACAGGGTATCATGGTGTACGACAGCGCCTCGGGCGGTGAAAGCCATGTAGGTTCTTCTCGACTTTGGGTAGATGAACGGGAGATTCGACGATTGAATCTACTCCCTGCCCTTGATTCTCTCTATTTACTAACCGGTGAATGATTTAGACAATGTGGATGATTCGTCCGTGGATACCACACGAAGTTCAAATCGATCTCCCCGCCGTGATTGTCGATTCCCTAGGCTCGGGAGTCGAAATCCTCGCCGGTATCCTCACCCGCATAGCAGAAGCTGCAAGCGAAGAATCAGAAGAGCCAGAACCCCCGCCTCCAGTTCTCTGTCGCATTTGCGAGCGTCAGATACCGCCCTGGTGGTTCGAAAAGCACACGGACTTGTGTCTCCAAGAGCACCATGCTGAAATGGATGTGCAAATGGCTCAGGAGAGCCTGAGTGAGCATAGAAACCACATTGTCAAGGTCCTTGACGCTCTGGAATCACGCAAGAGCCGATCATTGACTGGCGGCGACTCGCCCAATCTTCCCGTCGCCGAATACAAGGGTCAACCCATTGGCCCTCCACCATCGGCACAGTCATCCCCCGGCACTTCACTCGCTCGCTCACGAGAAAGAGCAGGCGGATTCGGACACGCCAGAGCCCGTTCCTTTGCCATTCGTCGACCACAAGCGCGTATCGTTGAGCTCCTGTTGGATCTATGCGATACCGCCATCGAAATCAGCTGCCCGGGTATCAAGGAGAGCTCTTCGCAGCATGGCAACTGGGAACTGCGCACTCAATCACCTCAGTCGGAATCGAGAATCTCGCAGGTGCTCCAATGGCAGTCGCCAAGCTCCAACACTCTCGAGCAAGAACAGGGTCTAGCATTACTTTGCGAAGATACTGAAAAGGTGGCTCGAGCCAAGGTGGATGCTGTCTTCCGCCATCGGCAGATTATTGAATATGCGGAGCGAATTCGCATCGAGTTTGCGGTTCTCGTGCAAGACTGTATTGATGAGGCGACCAGAAAAGCCGCTCGCATTGCCGAGGGTCGGTTTAGTGATTCAACCGAAGACGAGCTTGATGAGTCGGAAGCATACACAGAAGACATTGAAGTGAGGAGTGAAACCACCGAGCCGACAAGCCACGCCGGCGAAGAGCATTTTGATCACTCCATTACCAGCCCTTCTGCCTTGGCTGCAGCACTTCGCCAGGTCGACATGTCCGGGGGACTTGGACGATCTCGCCCTACATCGTTTGTGGGATCTACTAGATCCAGTAGTCCTAGAGAATGCCCAACTCCTCGATCTCATCCGGGTGGGTTGAGCGTTCTAAGCCAATCTCGAGATTCACGCCGAGGGTCAACCCTCCCTCTGGAGAGCGACATTGGCGAGAGTGAGGGAAGCCTACGATCATCATCGGTAGCCTCACGAGGGCACAACAGGACCGAATCGCCCATCTCTGAATTCGGCGATCTAAGACGTGCAGCGAGCTCCAGGAGGCACAGGCGGAGCTTAGTGATCCCGGAGACAGCTTCTCCCCGACGGCAAGAATCCCCGTCACGGATGATGACGCAGCCATCCTCTCCTCTGAGGATCAAGGCTCGGGTGCTGCCTCAAGCGCACGAGTCAATCATTTCCCCCGAGGCATCACCAATGTTTCCTAGTAGCGAATTCAGCTCCCCCATTACTCATCCGTCTAGACATCACAGGAGACAGTCTTCAGCCGCAATATCTGACTTCGTCATGAAGCCACCGCCGTCTCCACGTCTCAATGCTGGAAATCAGCCGCCGCCGCAGCCCCGATCGTCGCAGCCGTCGATCAAAGACTTCGAGATTATCAAGCCCATAAGTAAAGGAGCCTTTGGCAGCGTCTATCTCTCGAAAAAGAAATCTACTGGAGAATATTTCGCCATCAAGGTGCTGAAAAAGGCCGACATGGTTGCAAAAAACCAGGTCGGAAATGTCAAGGCGGAGCGTGCTATTATGATGTGGCAAGGGCAAAGCGAGTTTGTTGCGAAGCTGTACTGGACATTTTCTAGCAAGGATTATCTATACCTTGTCATGGAGTATCTGAACGGAGGCGATTGTGCCTCCCTCATCAAGGTGCTGGGCGGCCTTCCTGAAGACTGGGTCAAAAAGTATCTTGGAGAAGTTGTCTTGGGCGTGGAGCATCTTCATGAGAGAGGGGTCATCCATCGAGACCTCAAGCCCGATAACCTGTTGATCGATCAAAGGGGCCACTTGAAGCTGACTGATTTTGGACTTTCGCGCATGGGTTTAGTTGGTCGACAGAAGAGAGCGTTGAACAGTGGCGCAGATTCTACTCCAGACTTGCTCAAGCAGGGACCATTCGTGCGTTCTACGTCCATGGCATCCTCACGATCAACATCGCTCGATATCCAGGGCCAGACGTATTCTCCCAGCGCAACGCCACAGATGACACCGGATGTCGGGAGCATTGGCCAGCCGTCGTACTTCAGTCTCGGCCCTGCTCAGTCCGACCCACGCCGCATTTCGAATAGCCATCGAAGCGACAGTGGTGGGAGCGAGACGCTGAGTCGCATGGTCACTACGTTCTCCATCCATGACTCCGACTCGGGTTCTCAGCCTGCAAGCGCTAGGATGTTCTTGGATGAGGACGCTGTAATTCACGGATCACCAGATCTGGCACCATATTCAACCACCAGAACTAGCATGGACAGCCACGGTCGAAACTCTCACCCGCCGCCAAACATGATACCGCCTCCCATGGCATTGTTTGATCCTGAAGATACAAATCGGCGCTTCGTCGGAACCCCAGATTATCTGGCCCCCGAAACTATCAAGGGAGACAAGCAAGATGAGACGAGTGATTGGTGGTCTGTCGGATGCATCATGTTTGAGTTTCTTTACGGCATCCCACCATTCCACGCCGATGAAGCCGAGCAGGTTTTCGAGAACATCTTGGCACGCAAGATTCAGTGGCCAGATGATGCGGACTGTGAGCCAGTGTCTGATGAGGCCAAAGACTTGATCAACAAGCTGTTATGCATGGACCCCCCGCAACGTTTGGGTTCCAATCGTGAAGAAAAATTCGCTTCTGGTGGTGAGGAGATACGAAGCCATCCTTGGTTTGCAGGCGTCAACTGGGAAACCCTGTTGGAAGATGAGGCTCAGTTCGTTCCTCAGCCGGAGAACCCGGAAGATACCGAATACTTTGATTCGAGAGGCGCTGTCCTTCAATCATTCGTAGAAGAGATGGAGGACCAAATGTCGCCGCAATCTTCCACTACTGGGTCCACTGACTATCCAGATAGGCCGCACGACGCCCTTTCTCGAGTCCGTTCGCAAGTAAATCAAGCGGGTAGGAAGCTGATGCCACTACACATTCCCCCTCACGTGCGAGACCTCAAATCACGGAGGCTGAGCGAGCCAATTGCTGCCGATGACTTTGGTAGCTTCTCTTTCAAGAATCTGCCTGTATTGGAAAAGGCAAACAAGGACGTGATCCAGAAGCTTAGGGCAGAGGCCCTGGCAGTCCAAAGCAAGCAGTCAGCTGTTAGTCCCGGAGGACTTGGAGGACTTGGAGGTGTGCCATCTCCAGCACCGTCACTTGAAGGCAGCCCCGTGGTATCAACGCATATTCAGAGAACATTGTCCAATGCAAAGGCTCGCCCGCAATCCCCATCCGGCTTAAGCCTCGCGAATGCGTCTCCCAATAGGATTTCGCAGGTCTCGCAGCCTTCACAGCCCTCATCTCCTTTGCTGGTCTCTTTCACGGCAGCCGGACAAGTACCATCAGATGGCCGTAGAAAGGCATCAAGTAACTCATCCAGCTTGTCGTACCAATCATCATCTTCTCTGCAGCCAAATTCCGCCTTTGAGATACCAAAAGTCCCCCCTAGCCTACAGAGGGCTGCAACATCCGCATCTGCATCGCCGATTAAACCCCGTAATGGAAACACGGTACCACCTCCGCTTGCATTGTCTCCAGGAAAAGTGTTGGCAACGCCGGTTCGGCAGGGAAGCACATCTTCGACGAGCCGGTCGAGGTCCCTGACTGTAGGGTCGCAGGAAGCCAGCCCCATAGCAACTGACATGCTCCAGCATCATCACCGGAATCGTCGAAGTCAAGTGTTTGACATGTCCCCTTCATCGTCCGACAACGAAGGAGACAAGCATAACGCTCTTTTGAGGGTCCAGCGGCGTCGGCAAAGCTCACGGCGACTCTCTCAGATTGCCTTTGACAACGGACCGACATTCCGGCCCTTGGACGTGCTCATCTGTGAAGACCATCCCGTGTCCCGCATGGTGATGGAGAAACTCCTTGAGAAGCTACGCTGCCGCACCATTTCCGTGGCTAACGGATCGGAAGCAGTGCGATATTCGATGAGCGAGATCAAGTTTGACATCATCTTCCTTGAATACAGACTTCCACAGATCAACGGAGCCGACGTGGCCCGCATGATACGAGAGACCAAGAATGCCAATTCGCACACCCCTATCGTAGCTATCACGGCGTATCTGAAGGAACTGCAGGCGCCGCACTACTTTGACTCGCTAATTGAGAAACCCATCAGCTCATCAAAACTAACAGAAGTGCTTCGGAGCCTCTGCCAGTGGCAGCCCGAATCCCCGCACAGGCCGGCTATTCCATCCATGCCGCAAACCATTCCACTTAATCTGAGGAGAGCTCACCCCCCTCGTCCAATTGATGACAGTCCAACATCGAGCATCTCTGCGTTTACGGGCCGCCATGCATCGGCGATGGTGTCAAGCCGAGAAGATTCCATCACATCTAGCATGTTTGGGGATACGGAGTCTTACACTACGGATGAGATCCCGGTCGTCATCAGCCGCAAGGCAACCGGTGATTGGGGGGATGACAGCGGTGGCCTTGGAATCACCGACTTGGACGCAGCAGCTGGGCTTGATCCTTCACCTAAGAGTATACCCTTGCTCCTGTGCCAGCAGTCGGCACCAGCACACCTAGAAGTCATGTCGCGTGGTCTTGATAACCGACTCAAGGTTAGGCAGGACATTTTTGACAAGAAGCCTTCAGAAGGCACCGAGTCCGCGGACGACGAAGATGAAGAGCTTGATGGCAGGAGAGACATGCAGCTGAGACGGGGGAGCAAGGCTGTGATTGGAAAGGGCTCATTACCGAGCTCGAAGCTTGGTATTGAGATGATGCGAGCGGATAGCCATGACAGCGTCACACTGTCAGATAGCACATCAGAAGCCGTGACGCAGGTAGCAACGACACCTTCCCTCGAATTGGAGAGACAACTAGTCGGTATGCCTCCCGACATAGCGGCAGCACTGAGCACGCCAAGCAAGACTGGGGCGGCCGGAGCCGATCCGGAAAGCATGCTGGTCCCCGGGAGCGCCGAGGCGACACCAAGACCACCCGTAGCCGGGACAGATACAGATCGGACTGACAGCGGGGGTTCGGCGGTGAGAATCCAACTAGAAGGAGACGACTCAACACCAAGGGCCTTGGGCAAACAGACATAGCGAATTAGGCCACACTTTTTACAATTTTTTTTTTTTTCATTTTATTCGTTTCACTCATTCACTATCCCCCCCCTTTTTTTTTGCCTTCTACTCAACCCCCCTTTTTTATTTCTCGTTTTTCTCCCTGGCTTGCTGGAGGAAAAAGGCTTCATCTATTTCCAAGCCCCCTTTTTTTCCACACTTGCGAAAATATTCGTTGCTCGGGACGAGTCTGAAAAAAAGAAAGTTTTATTTTTCCTTTTTTGTACGAACACAGCAGCAAGGCGTTACATGGGATATGACGACTCGAGACGAAATGCAAAACAGAGCGATAGCATGCATGCTTATTCAGATGGAATGGATGCGATGGAGATGAACTTGAGTTGAAATGGATGCGATGGAGATGAAACTGGGCAGACGGAATTGATACAACGAGCCTCGCCATCTTCTTTTTTATGGAACATTTGCTCTCAAGGAGCCAAAGGGATGGCCTTTTTTTATTACTCGGGGTAGTTTGATGATTCTTGGTCTACTAGGGTTTTCGTCGTGGCCGGTATTTTTAGTTATGGGTGGTGATGTATGTGTGTATATAGATGGGAGATTCTGACGTATAGGGAATGAAACTAGCTATTATCTGGTCTCTGCTTGTGCTATTTCTGCTTTGATGTCTTGGTGTGTTTGCGCGTAAGTTGCAGTTCGATAGTTATATGGCAGGTTGTTTGTAGGTGAGTCGGCCACTTTTGATATATGACATCTGGGTGAGAAGTCGACGGGGAGATTGCGCCCAGCAACAACAACAAAGGACTCGGGGAAGCTGCAAGAACGATATAGACGACTATACTGATCCTTTTGGCCGAATACCTTGATTTTGAATTAGGATGATTCCCCGATGTCCTTGTCATTATCTATTGTATCTGATGGAAATGAATAGTTAATGCCGGGAACAATGGGCAAAATCCTTGCCGGAAGCGCGGAGATGTTCCCGCCCAAAGGATTAGTCGCAGCAAAGCCGCGCTACGCACAAAAAAAAAACACGGGTTCATACCAGATATGAACACCGAGGCGGCTGACCAAAAAAAAAAAAGGCGGCAGCGTTTTCGCCGACTTTGGAATTATGTGTTACTTGTATTACCATGTGGCAAAACGTGAGGAAAATCTGGGGGGTGCTTTGAGGCTGCTCTCGGTGAGCATTTGCATGTTAGTCGCGAGATGTGGCTGCTTGGTGTGGCTAGAGCGTGCATTGATCTATGTACTACTAGGTATGCGCCATTGAAGCTTTCTGAGGCTGAGGCAGGAATTGACTTTTTACATGTGAGCCAAAAGGCTTCCAAGGCTAAGGTTTACAGTGAGTTTTAAGTTGGCGATTTGGAAAGCATTTATGCGAGGAGATTACGGTGTATCAGCTGGATTTCCTATTGATTGCGTAGTATGTTTGAGCTCGTTGTGCATTAAAAAAAGTTTGGGGGCGTGAATTTTGCAAATGTGTCTCGTCTCTAGGGTAGTGTGCATTGCAGAGAGACAGTTGAGTGATGCATGTTAGTGAAGTGCTGTACACGTAGGAGCTTGTCGTCCCGGAGTACTCCGTACATGTACTAGTATTCTCCCCTCTACCCCGCGCTGATCAACAGCTTTGATTGGTGAGCGCTGCAAAGAGGGATCAACCAACGAGCAAAAAATAGAGCAGGCAAAGCTGCAGAGGACTCCGCGCAGAATACTCCATAGAAAAAAAAAAAAAAAAACTTTCTCAAAAGGGGTGCAGAAAGCGGATGTTAGCCGAAAGACCCTTACAGTCCGGATCAGGTTCCCGCGTCGCTCCGTCGATAACCTTACTGCCATTCAGCACGACGCCTACGGAACGTCGCATCTGCCCAAGAACTAGGAGTTACACGAAGAGAGGAAAGTGTAAAGTGTAACTTGTTCTGGAATTCGGATGTAGGGCAAAAAAGAAAAAAAGGAGAGACAAAAAGAGACAAAACTAGGCTTTCGACCGCTCTGGATAGCTCCCAGTGGCGTTGGCGTCGGCTCCGTCAGAATTCTACTACTGAAGTCCACGGCGACACAGTGGCGGCGGAGACGGTGATTTTTTCTCTTCTTCTTTTTGGTCTCTGAATTTGCGTGTCCATTGGACGTGCCGTACATGTACTCGTACTCTATTCTTCGAGGGATATCTGTAGGATTGAGTACGGACGGGTCTGGAGCATGCATGGGCCGTGGTCTGATGGGGGCTCGTGCTTCATGCACCCAGACCTGCGCGAGACACCAATTGCAGCGATACGAGTACTCGTACCTGTATGTACCAAATGCTCGTGCTACCGCCTGATGCGCGCATGAAGATGCTCCCTGCTGGTAGCAGTTAGTCCACGTATCATGTCTTGCAAAGATTTTTCTTGCCAAATCCCGCAGGCAGAGTACGAGTACAGTGCCAGCACGCTGACAGGGAGATGACCGGACAATGGCACATAGCACATAGGTAATGAGTATTTTGCAATACAAGCATCTTGGAGAATCAAGCATTGGCCAGCCTCGTGTCAGCAGGTTGCACGTTTTGCAATGATTGGATGATAGAACAAGAGGCAAGAGACTCGCGGGCGAGGCCGAAGTAGAGAAACCAAATTGCCATCAAACTTTAAAAGCTGTGCGCAACAGAAACGAGGGTATCCGGTACTAGCGCATCTCAGCCGCAGACGCTGCGCATCAAAGGTACAAAGTACGCTTTTGCGCCACTGATAGACGCTCGGTGCGTGTTTGAGGAAATACATGGATATTGCTGTTCAATAATCTCACTCATCACGCATTCTTTCCCTTCAGCTTGTCACAAGTGCTCTGATTATCGTACTCGTGCCTTTTCTCTGGGCTTTGCTTTACAATTTCCATCGTGTGCTGCTCCGCCCGCGGCGCTCTTTCCGATTACGTCCTGGAGTAACACCGAGAGGGGGAAGTCTCGACTCTGGACTTGACTCACGCGACAATTTTCCCACTCTGGTTGGTCGTACTTGGCAGAGGTGGATTGCGTGACGTAAAAGAGCGGTCGCCAAGCAGAGCCGGTACGTGATAGGCTGCAAGTGCCGAGAGATTGGACGACACTCGTCCCGGATGGAAAAAAACACATTGCATCGTCGAGGACGAAACGAAGCAATTCAGAGTCTTGTTTTGGGTAATTTTGGCATCTTGTCAGACTGTCTTGTCGGTGCCAGGTGCAGCCACAGCACCTGCTTGTTTTCTTAGGGGCGGGGGCCGATAATTCTTGGAAAGATCGGCACGGATTTTGACTGTCTGAGCTGCCGTTCTATCCGGATGCAGCAGCAGCAGCGCCAACCAGGAAGGGACGACGCACCACGCCCTTGCCCTCATTCCCTGAGCGACACCTTCGTATCGACTACTAGGTAGGTGCCCATTAAGATGCTGACCAAAGACGTCCACGGGTGCTTTTCGCCAATAGAGACCGCCGTAGTGCTTGCGCGCGCCCTGGTTCAGCGGCAGCCTGATAGCTAAAAGGATTCATGGATGCGAAACTGTGCGCATCAAGTCCATGGATCTGTACTGTAATTTTCTTCTTTTTCCCGCTGTGCCACCGCAATGGGAACGCCGTCTGGTCTCACTTTTTTTTTTATCCCGCCACCCACCGCGGGATTCATGCACTGAACACCGAGTGACTCTGTATTGAATGCTCCATATTTGTCCATGAAGATCGAGCCAAGCAGGGAACCTTTTGGATCGGTTGACCGAGGCTCAAGGGAGTGCACACCACCTGCTGCGGCTGTACTCAAACGTACATGCTATGGATGCCAGATCGGCCACCGAAGAAACATGGTTATTGCCTACAGGACGGCCACAACCCAGCATTTGGACGCAAACCCTGACCGAATGCCCTGCATAGCAGCATAGGTGGCCAAAGCAAGCCTTGCAGAGGCGTCATAGGCTCTGAGGCGAGGGTTGAGATGGCCCGATTTTCGCAGCAGATCTTGCTCAAGCGAGACAGGGCAAGGGCAAAAAAAAGAGAAAAGAAAAAAATAGAGAGAAGCAATCGGCTAGCAAAAGCCTTCTCCGAACTACGACGAGCCAAAAGGCGCCACTGCGGTCAACACAACCGATTGGTCTAGATGGTGGCGGTAAAAGCCTTAGATCATGGCTTCTGCGCCATGTCTCTCCCGGGCTACGGCGAATTTCACATCGTCCCTTGTGCGCATGTCAAACTCGACTCAAGCTACGCTTGCTGCGCTACGGCGAGCACGAAGGGCCCAGAAGTGTGGCATCTCAAAGGGAGCTTTCCGCCACGGCCTACAAAGTAGCACCTATTACGGGCCGTGGACTGCGCACACGACAAAAGAGACCGACGGCAGGGTTTAGTGATACAGCGAGCGGGTCATGGCTGGACATGGTGTGTGGGAAGCTTGTGGGGAGCATCCCAAAGACCACGAGGCGGACGACGGAATGGAGCAGCTGGGCCAGGCGAGTCTGCCCCCGGCCAAAGCCACTCGAGGTCCAAGGTTCGCCCACGATGGTAAATCTCGGCATCTGACTGGCTGCCGAAATGCTGTCTTTCGGTCGTCGAATGCGGCTTAAACCGTGAGTCTCATGGCGGATGTTGAATTTCTTTCTAAAATACTGCCTTTCGCGGGTCTTTAGCTTGCACCCAAGCTGATGCATTTCTATCAAGGGTGACAAAGCGCATGGCGACTGCGACTTTGACAAACAAATAAAGCATTTGCGTCCCGTCAATCTTTCTTCCCTCGTTCCCTCTCTTCTTCTCTTCATCCCCATCTTCATCTCTTGGTGTGGTGGCCGCGGTCGAAGCAACCCCCCAACCTTATTTGTTGCTAGGGCTTTGTCCCTCCCTCTCTATTCTCGGACTTTCTCCCCGCAATCTTGGGCTCCTCCTCCAATCAGATTGCTTTGTGGGAAACCAGATCAGAATAATTTTCTGGTCATTCAGTTACTGTGCACTGCATAAGTTCGTTTGTGCATTAGTATCGATCACAATGGCCAGCCAGGAGCACCACCACCTCGGCGGCATAGTCCCCGGTGAAATCCCCATCCCCCACGGCCCCCATGAGGATGGCGACGACCGCGACGACTACCCTCTCGATGCGGATGAGCGCCGTGTTTTCAGCCATGTCACCCGTCCCGATGACAGCTACACTCCCGACGGCACCTACTGGGCCGACCTGCCCTTTGGCGAGCGTGTCAAGTTCGTCTCTGCCGTCGACCGACAAGCCGCCAGCGAGGAGCTGAGCACCATCTGGTCAATGATCAAGAAGGATCCTCTGTCTCCCGTCTCTTGGTATTTCCGCCATGCCGTCATTCCTGGTGCCGGTCTTGGTCTGGAAGGCTACGTTCTTTTCTCTATCGGTAACCTGTCTCCTCTCTTCAGCCAGGTCTGGCCCGAGTGCTGGGGTTCCAAGCCTACCGTTTGCGACCCCAACTGGATTGCCGCTGTCACTTATCTGGAAGTTGTCGGTATCATGATTGGTCAGGTCATTGTTGGTGTAAGTGCTCTACAAACTAGCCAAATCAGAACACCAAGAAGACGCATGACGCTAACGAGTTCTCTCTGTACAGGTTATTGGTGATTGGATTGGCCGTCGCTGGGGTCTCATTCAGGATGCCATCATCATGTTCATCGGCCTCCTTATGCTCACTGCCAGCTGGGGCAACTCTCTCCAGGGCTGGGTTATTTGCTATGCCTGGTCGCTGTTCTTCTACTCTCTCGGTGTCGGTGGTGAATATCCCATCACTGCCACTTCTTCCCTCGAGAGCGCCGTCACTGCCGGTAAGCTCTCCACTAAAGAGGATCGTCTGCACCGTGGTCGCCGTGTCACCATGGCTTTCCTGATGCAAGGTTGGGGCCAGTTCGTCAACCAGGTTCTGCTCATTGTCCTGCTCGTCATCTTCAACCACGGCAAGGGCGGTCCCCCTTACACCAAGGAGGCTGCTCAGTTCACCTTCCGTCTGTCCTTCGCCTTCCCTGCCATTGGCACTCTGTGGCTCGTCTACTACAGAACTTGGAAGATGCCCAACGCCTCCAAGCAGCTCGCCGAGGCCAAGAGCCGCACCAGCGTCACCGGTTACGATGTTACCGCCCTCAAGTCTTGCTTTACTCACTTCGGTGGCCGTCTCCTCGCTACCGCCGGTACCTGGTTCTGTAACGACGTCTTCTTCTACGGCAACAAGCTTTTCCAGGGCCAGTTCATCAAGGTCATCTCCGACAACCCCAACTCCCTCCTGACCACCTGGTCTTGGAGCTTGGTCAACATTGTCGTCTCCCTGGCTGGTTACTACTGCGCCACTTTCCTCATCGATAACAAGCTCTACGGCCGTAAGTGGATGCAGCAGATTGGGTTCCTCATGTGCTTCCTCATGTTCGTCATCCCCGCGTTCAAGTACGAGTACTACACCAGCCCCCAGGGTATCCACGCTTTCCAGGCCATGTACTTCCTGTCCTCCTTCTTCAACCAGTTTGGCCCCAACTCCGTCACTTTCCTCATTGCCGGTGAGGTTTTCCCCACCCCTATCCGAGCTACTGCCCACGGTTTCTCTGCCTGTCTCGGAAAGGCTGGTGCTCTGCTCGCCTCGATTCTGTATAACTACATCGACATCCAGACCCGATTCTACGTCGTCCCATGGTTCGGCCTTGCTGGCATGTTCCTGACCTGGCTTTTCCTCCCCGACACCACCGGCCTCGATCTCAAGGAGCAGGAGCGACGATGGCGCTACATCCGTGACGGCAAGGCCGATCAATACCACGGTGTTGCTGTCCACCCCCACCACCTGTCCCTCTGGGAGAGATTCCGTGGCATCAGCAAGACCTATGATCCCCAGGCGGACTGGAAGGCCAAGGTTGAGGACATGCGCGCCGAGTGGGAGGCTGTCCAGGCTGCTCGTGGACCCAAGGAGACCGAGGCTGACCACAGTGGCATGCCTGATGATGGCGAGTTCTCTCCTGAGATTCATGCCTTCTTCAAGCGCTCCAGCCCCGCTGCCCGCTCCAACGGTGTCCTGAATGAGAAGACCGTCAGCGACGAGGCTTCTTCCGAGTAGAGTCGGCAACCCATCTTTCCAAATTTTCTACACACATATCTCTCCGAAAGACTATTGTTCTATATACCTTTTTACTACATTTTTATTTTAACGCGTAATCTGCACAAGTGGAGTTGGCTTTGGAGGGTGGAGATCTACTCTCTTTTCTTTTTTTGTTATAACTGATATCCGGTTTATGGAAGTAGAGGGACGCTGAGAGAAGACTCTCGTTTTTGGATTTTATGAGATTCCCTGATGAAAAAGTTGTTCCCTATCTAGAGGGTATGATGTTTAAGCAGCATGATGATGGTATGCTATATTGACTATAGATATCAATGAAACACAATCAAAGTGTCCAACAATCTACAAGGAGCTGATCAGTGGTGATATTAAAATGGGTTTTGTGAAGTCTTGATGTGATGAATTCTGTGCTTGCTATATGACATGTGCCTTTATAGGATGGTTTGAGACTTGTAGGCTGTTGATTTACTTGTAGACTAGCAGCTCTGCTATATATTCTATACATTCTCTTTATGCAAAGATTGATGCAGACCAATTATAATTCGCCAGTAGACATCCGTTCCTCTTCTACAAGTTGTATATGCAACGAGTATCACATCAGGACTCTTCTCTGATAAACTTCTCCGGAAAGGGTGATTGGCTGTCTATATTCCATTGTATCTCTGTGAAGTTTCCGCTCGAGTTTTTCTTGAAATGCAAAAGCCACGCAGGAGCGCCATAGTGGAACAGGCCACTACGACTCCGCTGGTCGGCCGAAGGCAAGAAGACGAATGCATCATCGCTGTAGTGTGACAGGACGTGCTCTTGGTCCAGCTTTCCGTTGATGTTGAATTTTAGGGTGCCATCTTCCTGAAATATCTCGAGATATAATGCGCGAGTCTTGTGCCAATACTTGCCCTGGAGAGTCTCGTGTATCGGCTCTGGTGAATCCGGCTTGTGGCCCTTTTCGAGAGCTTCTACAATTCCTTGGTGAATTGTTCTCCATTTAGCTGCGGCTTGCTCTGCAAATTGCGTCAAGTCGAGAGGGTGCTTCTCGTTCAAGACGGCTTGGAGCAGCGATTGAGCGACCCAGTCGGCAGTGTCACCTTGGGAAACAGAGTTGGTCAGGACGACTATTGCAGACTGAGACTCGGGGACCAGCATGAAACAGTGGCCGTACCCAGCGCCAGCGCCACTGTGATAGAAGACTTGTTGGGGCTTCGAGCTGGTCCCTATCACGGGCATGGCGTCAACTAGGCCGGAGTTGAAGCCTATTTTGCCAAATTGCGCTGGGGTCGTGACCTTTGCGAAGCCCATTGCATAAAGCTCATCCGATGTGACGGTGTGGTTTATGAAGCTGCGGCCGGACAAGACCGTGTCGAGAAGGACGAGTGGTGCCTCGCCCTCCCGGAACACCGAAAGAAGAGTGTTGCCCCAAGCGAGAAGGTCGCTGACGGTACTGCGGATGCCGCCCGCGGAAGACATGATGCTGCCGTCGGTGAGGTCCATATTGCCAACGCGTACTGGCGTGGAGTCATCGAGGATCATGTATGGTAGCGCCAATGTGTCCCGGGGGATCTCAGACGCGATGGCTGTAGTATGTGAGAGCTGGAGTCGTTTCAGCACTCGGGTAGAGAGCACTTGGCCCCAGGACTGGTTTGTGACTCTCTCAATGACCTCGCCCGCCAGCGCATACATCCAGTTGTTGTAGAGCCACCGCGATCTAACGGGATAGATGGAAGGCAAGTGATTACACAGCGAAACTGTGAAGTTCTTGGCTGAGAAGGTTTGGCTGTCAGCGCCTAGCCAGAGGGCATCGAGCCGAGCAAGCCCTGTTCGATGCGATAAGATGTCGATGAGGGAGAGTTGACCGGCGAGGGATGGATTGTGCTTAAACGAGAGCTCTGGTATGTAGCTGGTCAGGGGCTCATCCCACTTGAGAAGACCCTCGTCGACTAACTGGGCAATTGTGGTCGCAACGAAGGCTTTTGTGAGAGATGCTATGGGGTACCTCGGGCTGGAGTTGGCTACGAGACGGCGCTCAACGTCGGCAAAGCCAAGGTTGGTCTCTAGAACGACGTCTCCGTGGCTCATGACGCCGATGGACATGCCAGTCGTGCCGCCGATGTTCTTGAGGGCTTCAATCTCCGGCAGGACGTGGATCAATCTATTCCTTAGACCCGAAAGATCAGATTCCAGAGGCAAAAGAGGCATCTGCCGGGCGGCTGCAAGGAGAGGTAAGAGCGTTAAGGCGAGCATATCGGTAGCCTTGACGTGATGTAAGGAACAAGTTGAAATGGTGCCGTCAAAGTGAGATTGCTTGATTGAGTTTTGGTTCGGGTTTCATGGAGGAAAGCCTACGGCATTTTATATCTGGAAAAGAAGCAGAAACTCTTTGTCCTAATCTAAGGACATAAAGGTCCTGATCTCTGCAAGTGTTAGCTGCATGCACCTGCAGCAGTGTATCGAAGGAGCAAGCACGGATGGTTTCGACCAACAGCACTCCCATCTCCCTTGTCTTTCTCTTCACCAATTGGAGATTTTTCTCGCTCTCTAGAAAACAATCCATCACCCAGCCGTCATGGAACTCAAAATCCCGCTTTTCCTTTATGGAACCGCCTGGAAAGAGGAAAGGACTGCTCATCTTACAGAGACAGCTGCGTTGAAAGGTTTCACCTGCATTGATACGGCCAACTATCCGACGGCGTACGACGAGAAACTGACGGGCGATGGAATTGCGGCTGCTCTCAAGTCTGGCATCAAAAGAAGCAATCTTTTTGTACGGGCTTCTTCCCCTTCTTCCCTTTATTTCTTTTGATTTAGACAAATTGACTTACTCGCCATGCTTAGATCCAAACGAAATTCACGCCGGTCTGGGCTCACGACCGGAATAAAATCCCCTTCAATCCTCGCCAAAATATTGAGGGACAGATAACTGAGTCAATACGACAGAGCCTTGAGCATCTTCAGGTCGATTACTTAGACTCCTTGCTTCTACATGTACCATTTCAGCAGGATAGTGACAACCTTGTCGCCTGGAAAGTTCTCGAGACATTTGTGCCACACACGATCCGCTCCCTCGGCGTTTCCAACTTCACGTTGCCACTGCTTAAGGAGGTGTATGCCAACGCAACCGTTAAGCCCGTCATCGTTCAGAACCGCTTCTACAAAGAGACGGGCTTTGACTTTGACCTGCGAGAATTTTGCGCAGAGCGAGGCATAACGTACCAGGCATACTGGATGCTCAGGCACAACCCGGAGATTCTAGCATCGGACATCTTGAACTCCGTAGCTGTAAAGCTTAACGTGGAGAAGGAGCTTGCGTTTTATGTCTTGGTCTTGGGTTTGGGCGGAACTCAAGTGCTCAAAGGCACGACAAACCCTGAGCGAATGGCGCAGGACTTGAAGACGGTTGGCGAGGTATTTGGTAACAAGGGGCGGTTGCGTGAGTTGCAAGGAGATATTGACGCGTTCCGCCAACTTCTGTCGAAACTATCGACTGGAGCAAAGTAACCCGGCCAATTCCATTTACTTGCTCATAGCGGATGCAAATTGTGTCACTATATTTGCAGGTAGATCTAAGTAAATAGTAAAAGAATAGGCGATACCTAGTTCCCTTGTACAAATAATAGTTTCCCGTTTCAATAGACTTTGTATAATAGAATCACGACTGAGGAGCGTGATACTGCTCGCTATGGAAATGCTCGCTATGGAAATGCTCGCTATGGAAAGCACCATCTAGTTCAAAAAATAGGCCAAAATACCCATCACGACACCATCTACGCCAATGACAGCACCAAACACACCCAGCCCAGTATCTAAGCTCTTCCAACAAAAGCCCGCCACGACTCCGCAGATGATGGATAGAATGAGGGATAACAACACAAACGCTGAGAAAATCAGTTTATCGAGTTCCAGGCGAATTAGTAGCACATCTCTAGCGCGGAGAGTGCCAGGCGCCTCGACGAGGGCTGTAAAACGGCGATACGAGGTAACAAAATCGCACCTAGCTGGGAATTCTTTAGGGTTGTTCAAAGCCTTTGTCAGAACGTGACAGCGATATTCGGCTCCAATGTCGACGATGCAGGGGAGATCTTGAGATATGACCTCGATTGGTACCTAGGAACGATTTACGAGTTAGCCTCTGTCTAGTTCAAAACGCGAAGATGGAACACAAACTGGGCATATTGTTGCGTTATAAACTACCGGCGTTAGAAAGGGAACAACCTTTATTAAAGTGTCTGTCAACCATCCGCGAGAGGTCACAAGAGACCTCTTGAGTTTGAGTATGACATCAACTGCCTTATCGGAAGATCGAAGCGGAACGTGATAGAGAATGTAGTTGCCGTGGCTGAACACGACTACACGGAGGTCGATCCGTGCTGTCTCGGACTGGTCCTCCGTTTCAATATCCCATGACGAAGACATAACCATTTGGAGTTGGCCTTGAGATGATGCGTATGTGTAGATGGGATTGTGACCAGAATTTAATGACAGCTTAAGAAAACGCCGGTGCCATCTGTTAAATATCCCATGTTGTTAGGAATATGGGGGCCCTCGAGAGGCTCCTGAGAGAATCACTAGGGCGTGGCAATGAGATGAACGTGGGGCTTCCTCCACGATGGGAGAATACAGCAAAGCATCATAAAAGTTAGGAACTCAACGACGTCTGGGAGCTGGGGATCAATTATTAGGAACGCAGCGGCAGCCGGGGAACTGCAAGCCAATGAGATGCAGCCAGCAGTGCACCAAGTTAGGAAGACATGCTGCAAGATAGAGCCATGCGGTCAGCATATATATTACCTACCATCCTTTGTGCGAGGGAGGCTAATGGTTGTTAGGAATCGACAGAACTGACTTGTGCTTTGTAGCAGACCCCCACCTGATTCCTAACAATGCATCTAATGGGCGGATCTGGGGTTTCTAGTGGCCACATCATGGACCCCTGTCAGTCAGGCTCGGGTGGTACTTACACAGATTCCTAAAAGCACGATGTGGCCACTAACATGACAACCTCGAACACTGGTACCGATTCCTAAAACTTCTGGGGGCGGCTCAATCTAAGGCACCTGTACGTACATGCACGGTGACGAGCGTAATGGGTGGCGTATCAAGTACATACATGTAGTCCGTCGGTGCAGAGTATAAGATTCTCGTTCTTCTCCCCAGTTCATGTCGCTCTTGAATTTGTTTTCATATCAACTCATGTTCTACTTTTTATAAACTGCCTCTTGACCGGCCGCCAACACAACATACATCCCTTGGGCGGTATCACGCCATCGTCGCCGCCATGAGCTTGAAGCAGTTGCCTCCGTTCCGGCGCAAAACCTTCGTCTTTACCGAATTCTCGACAAAGTGAGTGCCCCTCTTTTGGCATCTGCAGCTTCCTATTTTGCATTGCGCTGACAATTACCAAGCGGAATGTTGAAGGCTTATTCATGCGGTAACGGCCGTTTCATCCAGGGCCCTCCAAGCCCAGACTTCGAGGTCTGCTTCAGACTCCACAAGAACAAGAGCTCACTCAATATCCAAATCCACGAAGACAACCTCCTACAGTGGCTGCGTGCAATCCCCTCGCTGCGTGACGACATTATCGATAACTTATTTGCTCCCTTGATCTGCATGGACCGACTACTACCGCGCTACCCAGAAATGAGTGCCAAGTTCGACCAGGATAGAAGAGAGGGACGCAGCTTCGAAGCCCTCGAGTTATTTGTCCGTCATTTCCTCCACCAAATCTCAATCTTTGCCACTTTTGGCTTTGAGCATCTCCAAAAAAGTGGCATTCTTACAGATCTCCATCTCCATGACATTCTAAGCCAAAACTACTCCATGTGTGAAGATCTCGACCTTTTAGACGACGCCGTCGACGAGGTTGACGAGCGGAATATCAAAGGGCCAAATAATTCTTTGCGCTTCGCTGATGAGCCTATCCAATGCCAACCCCTGACTGCTATCAGATGGCACGAGTCCCAAGAACGCAGAACCATGGCGCACCGGTTACTCGCAAAGGTTACAGACTTACGCCAACAATTGTTCGACGCAAGCACCACACAGGACGCTTCTGCTAACTTCATAGCATTTGTAAATCGGGTCGGCACCAGTCTGGTCGTCTGGAGGGGCGGAACACGTGCGATTCGGGACATCTGCAAAGGCCACATGATGTACAGCCTTTCGGGTATCGTCAGCGCGTTGCAAGTTGCAGATGCAATGCGCTCGGTCGTTCCGTCTTCGAGACTAGGATGCTCGAATGAAGAGTGAGCAGACTATAACCCTTTGCTGTTGTTTACCTGCACACCTAACTGGCAATGTAGATTTATTAATGACATTCCTCGATGGGCTTCTCTCTTAAGTACGGATGATCGAACCCTCTTCTTCGAAGTTGTTTCCTATCTTTGGGGAGTTTCGGCCTCAACAGTCGCCCAAGAAATGGCGGATAGTTTCGCGCACCCTTGGATGTCCTTACAAGACGTAGACGAGCATCTCGTGAGGGCATCTGGGCTTTTTGACCATGGGTCCGGAATCCCTTATCGGCTGCAAACTCTACGACAACAATACCTTTTCGGCATGCCTCCTACTCTTACGTATGAAAGAAGAGTTACTTTAGCCGAGTGGGATCCATTAGCCAAGCGAACGAAACAAGGGAATCCGCCTACCAATGCCCCCAGGCACTTAATGACTAACGCAATATTCAGTGCAATCCTGCTCTATTTGTGTCGTAGGTACTCCGGTATTTCTCTATTTGTCTAGGCTAACATGATGACAGTGTCTCGGTACCGCTTTTCGACCATATACCTGCCCATTGTGACAGCGGATGCTGGGCAGGATTGGGCTTCGGATCATATAACAACTCGAAACAGCGCAATCATTGCCATATATGCCGGATTTGCGACTCCTATCGACTTTGAGAGTTGGAAGAACACCGACTATTTGCTACCTAGACTATCCCCACTCTCGTTTGTGCCACTAGACAGTCCCCCGGCAGAGAGAGTTCGGGAGCATATGGCAGCCGTTCAGACATCCTATGAGGGTCACCGTCCTATACTCAAACCCCCTAGGTAAGCTCTCAATTCCAATCATCTCTACGTTCGTAATTAATAGGGTTAGTGTGGTCGATACCGTCATGGACTGCTCGCCCAGTGTGTCGTCACATCTGACGACTTCATCACCCCCCACTACCATCTCAACATCCCCAATGACCACAGCCAAGCCTGGCTCGACTACTATGGGCACTTCGATGGACGGAACGATTTGCTGCGAGCATTGCAATTCGAAATTTAAACTCGGAAAGAACGGCCGCAGGGGCCAGGCCAGCAATCTCCAGAAGCACATGAAAATTCACCATCCCGAGACTATACCAAATTACCACCGAGTAATACACAGCTGTAAATACGGCTGTGGCACGAGGGATCCCAATAAATCGAATATCAGGGCCCATGAGATTAAACACTGCGCGAACAAGAAAGGGAAGCAGCCAAGATGCCATGGCAAGTGGAGACAGACTGTTACATAACCCTCCTGAGTCGGCATCGATACGCATTGTTAGGGAGTTTTGAATGGATTTACAGCCAGGTTATGGCAAATGGGCAGACATGAAGAACGGTTATGGCGGTGATTTGATTTTCTTTCTTTTCTCTCGGGCGTTGCATGATTAGGCTCTTTTCTCGACGATTCAAGTTTATGAATCCTTGCTATTTGCATAAAGGTTGATGGTGTTTGTGGGGCTGTCTGCCTTGTATATTTCATTTAATATGGTTTAACATAATTAACTCTGTCTCATCATGACTCTCGCCATCCCCATCATCAAAATGAGAACTTCTCTCGCTCCACCAGCTCAGTTCAACTCAGCCTCAGAGTCACAACCCGCGCAAAGTCCATCAAAAGCCGAGACAACTCCTCCACCTAAACAAATGAATCAGTCGACTCCGCATCCAATAGTCCGTAATTTCGCGGTAAAAAAAAAACTTTTTGTACCTAAATCATGCGTTCTCCCCCCCTCCCCTCTGCTTCGTCCGTCTTTTCGTCTGTCGTTCTCAAGAGGAAAAGTTGCCTCATGAGAAAATTGCGGGTCCTTCCGAGTGCTGACAGCCGCTCTAACTGAATAAGGAAGCAAGACTTACCTAGATGCAGTAAAGGCGCATCGGGAGCCGGCTCGGGATTTGCGGAGATCGTGATTGGAAGAATTTCAAGTCTGGACAACCTTAAAACGAAGAGGCAAAGGCGGAAACCCCCCCTGGATGGAGAAAGTTGGATATAGAGAGCTTAAAGCCGGTGGTGGGGATGGGAGTGCATGTTGATGACTGGAGGGCTAGCCTTGTTGGGAATTATGGGCGAGGCTTGTTGCATTGGATTGTGATTTTCTTGTGTTTGCGTGTAAGTCGAAGAGTATAAGTATCGTCGAGGTTTCGTGGATTCAAAGTCTTGTATATCCGGACAACACTGTACTTTATCACTCAATTTAAATAGGCACTCAACTTCTCCTGTTCCGAAATATTTCACTTTATTTTCATCACCCTTTCGTAAAACAACACAATACAACACCAGCAACCATGTCCCCTACCTGGGCCGGCGGCATCATCCTCTCCTCCGAGTTCGTCCTCAGCAAGAATGGAGAATCCCTCGCCAACAAAACAATCCTCATCACCGGCGTCGCAAACGACTCCATCGCCGGCGAACTCGCCGTCCAAATCAGCGCCTACAAGCCCTCCCTCGTCATCCTCACCGCCCGCTCAGAGTCCCGCGTCGAGCCCGTCGTAACAAAGATCAAGTCCAAGAACCCCGACGTCTCCACTCGCTTCCTGAAGCTCGACCTCTCCGACCTAAAAGACGTTCGCAGAGCTGTCAAGGACCTCAGTGACGTGCCCAAGATCGACCACTTCGTTGCCGTGGCCGGCGTCATGGTGCCTCCGTACGCAAAGACGGCGGACGGCCTCGAGTCGCAGTTTGGCGTCAACTACCTGGCCAACTTCTTGCTGGTCAAGGAGCTGCTGCCCAAGATTAGGGCTGCAGGGCCAAAGTCCTCCATTGTCATTTGCTCTAGCTCCGCTGTGCGAAGGGGCCAGGTCCACTTTGACAACATCAACTACAGCGTTCGTCCTCCTCCATAGTTACGTGTTGAGAATGGCCTTGATTGCTGACATATTGCCTGTTCCACAGGACGGTGAAACATACAACGCCCTCGACGCCTATGGCCAATCAAACGCCGCCAGAACAATCTTTGCCCTGTTCCTAGGCGAGAAGCTCAAAGGAGAAGGCATCCGCGTCTTCAGCGTCGACCCCGGTGGTACGTACACTGCAATGAACCCCCCCAGTAGAAAACTGGTTGAGCCGTGGCTAATCAGTCGCATTTCGATTCAACAGCGGTTCAAACAGGATTACAGCGCCACTTTGGAGGCGAGTTCCTTGCTCAGGTTCAGGTAATGCGCAAGTCGACTGAACGTAAGCCGTGCTTCCATCGTCCTCCTTTCTTGACCGATAATTGACTGAAAACAGCACTGCGCGATCTCGACGGCCGCCCCTATAACATGCCAAACTTCACAGGCACATCTGAGGGCGCGTCGACGCTCATCACGGCCATGATTGATCCCACCATTGAGGAGGCCCACGGTGCCTTCCTGCACCAAAATGCCCCTGCCGAGGATCATCTGACGTCGCACATCCTGAACCGAGATAACTGGACCAAGCTGTGGGAGCTCAGCGAGAAGCTCATCGGAGAGCCCTTTACCATCTAGGCTCTGTGTTTCCCCTCCCCTCATGTACACTTCTTTCAGAACGGCTTCGCGCTGGCCCGTCGATAGAAATCAAGAAAAAGCCCACATCTCACATCTTAATCAAAGAATCTTCAATGGACCCTCCTGTCTCTTTGCCCGCCAGTAATTTGTCGTCCTGATGATATCTGGGCACTCGTTCACTATCCACGGCCACTTGCGTATCATGGTGGCCGAGATTTCGTACGACGCGGGATCCCACGCCTCTCCCCACACCACCATCCCAATCATGCCGTCCTTGTCCGACTCGCCAGATTGTAGAAACATGTGATGGCAAAACTCATCTTCATCTAGATTATGCAACCGCCTCAACAGCGCGTCTCGCAACGAAGGCTGAGCGCAGACGTCGATCCAGGGGTGGTGGATGACTAGCTTCTGCAACGCGGTTGGCTGCAGGTTCGGCGGCAGATACCGCAGCCCCTTGTCGTCGTATGGAGCGCTGCTACTGCCAGGCGCGGAAGGCAGAGTGAGCTGAGTGCCGGCGCCGGTGTAGAAAGGCGAGATGACGTCTTCGGCCATGACATCCATCCCGATGCCGATGACCGCGGCATTCACCCCCGCGGCCCGGATCACGTTGAACTGCATCACGGACAACAGGAGCTGGCTGTCCAGCGTGTGCTGTGCGACATGGCGAGTAACCAATTCATACAGCCGACGGAAAAAGATGCCCCGTTCGGTCGTTGACAGCTTGCAAAAGAAGCGAAATATCTCGTCACGGTGCTTGGGAGAGCGGAACACGTCGGTGAAGCCTGTGCCGTAGTAATCGCGGGTGGCAACAGTCAATTCCGAGCCAGACGCTTTCCAATCACCAAGAGAAGACACCGGCTGTGTTTGTGCAAGACGCCATTGATACCGCTTCCGATCCAGCGGCCGCCCGTCTTGCTGCGCGCCCTCTGTTCTGGGGTCTACATAAAAGACCCATTTGCTAACCTGATTCTTGTCCTGCTGTTGCTGCTTTTGCAACTCCTTCTTTCTCATGCCTTTTTCATTCATCAGCTCCGGTGGATCAAAAAGAAGAGCCAAGTAGATGGGCAGTTGATATCGTCACTTACGGCTCGCCCGCTGGTTCAGTCGGTTCTGCAATCTCCGCCTGTTTGCTGCACTCAACGTCTCCGTACCCTCCGCCTCCTGGCTTGTAGTGTCTGACATGGCGTCTCGTAGGCTCTTGATGCTACACGCTATGCCTTGGGCTGCAAAATGATGCTATCACGCCAACAAAAAAGGGCATCGTGAAAGCTGCCGAGGTGTTGATGATGCTGCAACGTTTGGTGGCGCGCATCGTTAGTTTAAGTCCGGGTCCGGGTCCCACCTAAATCCGCTCCGCAACTCTCCAGGATTCCGTAAATACGGAGCAGCTGCTGTACAATCTAGACATCCTGGCATTGTTACAGCACATTGTTACACTGTCTGTTGTATCCGACTTTGATTTTCATCTCAGCCATACCCATGTATACCTAAATATTTACGACGCCTTGCACAGTGCACAGCCCGTACTGTTCCGTACATTTGGCCTTGCTTGTTGCTGTCAAACCTCATACTTTCACGGCACACTATCCAACTGCTGGCAAAACGACATATGCTCTTGTTTTCCATCCGCTTGCCTTCTCAAAGTAGACAGAGCATCGCTACGCTATGATTCGTTTATTGTACAGGTGCCTGCAAGATTCCACAACAGGAAATTTTGCACTCGTGAGGGGGTGGGTATGTAGTAGATGCTGGGTGCTAGTGGCATAACTCGTGTACCCAAAGGAAAAAGAATAACAGATATCGCTCATGTGCCCTCACCAGAGGACAAATAAAAGGAAAAAGGAAATATGAGATCACTCCAAGGAATCACACAAAAAGGAAAAGAACACAAAATGTTGAAGAAGAAGAAAAAAAAAAGAAGAGAAAAGAAAGCAAAAAGAAAAACAGATCAGAGCGCTTATTCCATCCGGGCAGACTTTTTCGCTCTTCTTATGTAAATCATTCCCTGTGTACCATCAATGGTTCCTGTCCCGTTTCCGTTCCCATTCCCGTTCCCATTTCCATTCCCAGCTGTCCGTTCTCCGGTTGTACCGGGGGCGGCTCCGGCCCCGGCTCCGGCCCCGGCCCCGGCAGATCCTCCTCGTATTGGCTTTTTATCTTCGTCGTTGGCATCGTTATTCGTTTCCATGGCCGCTCGGGTACCCGCCGGAACGATGACGCTAAGCACGCAGTCGTCCAGATGCTCATAAAAGTCCTGCGGTGCGGCAAAGCGGTTGTTGCAAATGGAACAGATGGCGCTAGCCCCTGAATTAGCAGAAAGTGTAATAAGCCGGCCACCTCTGTTGGTCGTATGGCTATGCAGAGGCGCCTGTTCGACCTGGTGAGCTGCAGCAAGGTGGCGCTTAAACACATCGGCTCGGTTGAATGCTTTTGCGTAGGCTGAGCCGACTCCGGGGCAAAACGGGCAAACCATAGTTCCTCGGTAATGTGTGAGTGCGTGTCGGTTTTTATCGTACTTGCGAGCAAAGCCCTTGGTGTGATATTCGCACGATTCAATGGGGCACTTCTCAGGCCTCTCCTCCTGGTGCGTGAGCATATGAGCGGCCAGGTCTTTGAACACGCGCCCGCAATCGGGAAACGGGCATCTGCTACGGTTCTCGGGTGCTGGCGGTGTTGGTATAGGCCTCGATAGGTGGTGTGGGATCGGTGGCTGGGACGATGGTGGTGGCAGTGATAGCGGAGGAGGTGGCGGCGGCGGCGCCAACCGGCCGACTGGGCTCCTCGAGACCATCTCCCATGGCA
Organism: Trichoderma afroharzianum; assembly: GCA_037893235.1. Classification (NCBI taxonomy): domain Eukaryota; kingdom Fungi; phylum Ascomycota; class Sordariomycetes; order Hypocreales; family Hypocreaceae; genus Trichoderma; species Trichoderma afroharzianum. The sequence goes on along the minus strand of JBBLXW010000002.1, from coordinate 367,888 downwards.
CCTGATCTTCCATGATACTCGGAGATACTGTCATCGAGCTGACAGATGATACTGACAAGTGTGAGTGTGAGCTGACGATTGGGATAGGCGGCGGTAGCTCCATCACCGGTGCCGGCGGTATAGCCGCCAGAGGTACCGTTCTGGTAGGGTGCTTCACATCTTCCTCCTCTTCGCCATCACTCGACATGTCATTGTCCACATCACCGCCCACCTCCGCTACAGATTGCCTAACTTCGCGCATCCAGTCTTTCAGTAAGGACATGGGCGGCCAATCCCCGCTGGCCTTGCCTCCGCGGTGGGGGTTGAAGTGAGCTCGTCGAAGATGAGCCGCTGCATTATAATAGGCGCCATAGTGCTTCTGCATAACGCAAGCCTTGCAACTCGAAAGGGGAATGGCAGGTTGTGGGGACGCTGGGCTTTGCCCTCCAGGCTCACAACAAACCCATCGTTTTACTAGCGCTGCGTGTTTAGCATCTGTATGGCGTCTCAGTTCGTGCTCGCCGCGAAATCCTTCGGGATATTCATTACACTTGCGGCAAAACACACGCCGAAGAGGTGGTCTTTGGTAGGCAGGCTTGAATCTCATGGGGGTCAAGTGATTTCCGAAGATTGGGCTCGATGCGTTCGTGGTCTCCCCCGCAACCGTGTGCCTCCTGGCACGTCCGACGTGTTCTGGAACTGGCTGGCTCAGGGAAGACGAACCTCCTCCGCGATTGATGTTGGCATCGTCCAATGCCTCCGGACGCGGCCCAAGTAGTATTTCTCTGTGGGAGGGCGCGGGAGGAAATGCAGAGCTCCCCACGGATGACCACCGCGGCTCTCGGGCCGAGATGGACTGGGGAGTTGACAGCTGAGAATCAATGATGGGAACAACGTTTGGCCGTCCGGGACGGATGAAGCCATTGTACCCAAACATATCTTTAGTTCCGCTTCCTAAACTCATGAGGAAATCTGCACTGGAGCGAATATTTCGGGCCTGCCACGTATCCATGCGCATGATGCGGCGCGTGAGCTCATATACGGGAACATCCTCCTGTGGAACATCGCTGGGAGAGCCATCCGTCAACATCGGCCCACTGGTGATGAACAAGTGGACCAAGGCCTTGTATACGCTGTCTATGGTGTTCTGGGGACTGTCTCTGAGTGGACTTTGATGTCGAAACGCCGGATAAGGTAGCAACGATATTGAAGCGAGGTCCATGAGCAAGGTGCGAATTATGCTGAAGATACACAAAGAGTAAAAAACGGCCAGCCATTCCTTCGAGTGAAGAGGAGAACTTCTCAGAGAAATGGTCTCAAAGGACTGCAAGAAGGATACCATGGCCTGTTCGACAAGCCGGCTGTGCTCTCCGGTAAAATCCAGGCGGTCTGATGGGGGCTGATATCCGAAGCTGGGATCCAACTGAAGGACGGGCTTGGGATGGAAAAGGCAGTAGAAGGCAGTTTCGCGGAGCAACACCTTTGCATGGAATAAAACTGGATACTGTGACTCCTCGGCCTCGCGGGAGGGCGATATATATCCGGTATACCTCAGGAGATCGAGCGGGCTAGCTGATGTCTCCTGGCAATTCCAGCTGGCAGCCAGGGCGCAGAGAATAGGTGGAGGGCGGTTGACCATATCCTGGGTGAGCTGTTGGGTCTCGTGATGCCCATCGTATCTTCTATGAGATTGTTGCTGTCCGGACCACCAAAAGGCATCCCTATAGTCCATACATGTTCTGACATGTTCACCAATGTGCGCTGGAAAAACACACGTCCTCTGCAGATAATCGTTCACATTTTGTCGTCGTGTGGGGGACGTGGAAGATGTGGGTGTTTGGATTTGTCCGTGTGAGAAGGAAGAGCCTAACCGGCGTTGTTAGATATATGCGTTGGAGCTTTCCGGTTTTGCAAAGGCCGAGACGAGGAAACAAGACAACTCTAACAACATGAAGGTGCAAATCGAGGCCATATGAGAAAGGAAAACAGAAAAGAAGAGTAAACCAAATCGTTTATACCTGGCAATAGATAGTCGGTAAAAGCGCTGAGGGAACTGCGGTAGCACCCAATGACGGCCCAATGGTCCTCGGAACTTATCAATGGTAGGTTTGAGCAGGCTGAACACGGCTGATTTCTATCGCACTGGATTCCCAGACAAGAGACGAAATAGATGTTAGTCCACGACGAGGAACGGCCCCCCAAGAGTTTGGGAGAAGAATGAAGAAGAAAAGCGGTATCCCACCTCCTTCTTGGTCACTTTACAGCGGAGGCATGGCCGCTGGTCGTGAAAGAGACGAAGCTCTCCGATAGACTCGAGGCGAGGCAAGCTGCCGACCCTGCTCCTCTTCAATGGCGGGAGGAGGGGCTCGACATCGGCGTCGACGGCGCTCCTCGGGGCGGCGGAGCGGCTGGAGTATGCGTAGGATATGAGCGAGTCTCGCCGTTCGGTCGACGGCGTCGGGATTCTGAGAGGAGGGAGCTTGGAGGACAGGGCGGGGCGTGGAAGGTGCATGAGAGGCGACGGGCCCAACGGTTCAGAGGCATTGGACAGATAGGGACCGTGTCCAGAGGCGAGAACCGACGACGAGGACAGCGACGAACTGGCGGCAGAGAGCTCCGAGTCTCTCTTTGCGTGAGAGGCATGCATTCGGGCGTGGCTGCTCCGATCAAGCTCGGTGAGAAAACCGTAAACGTAGTGGATGCACCGGTCGTCCCAGCACTTTAGAGAGGGAAGCGGATAAGCGCTGGACACAACTTCGCTGCCGCACTCCCGCTGGGCCCGGAGGACAGGGTCGTGGAGCTCCAGATGCTTGTCCAGCCAAGAGCCGAACCCTGGCGGCGCCGATCGCGAAGAGCCTCTCAGGGGCTCGACAGCATCCACGTCTATTTCGCGGGAGCAAAGAGGAAGAGAGAAAAGGTCAGCGTCTGGGCAAGGCGAACTAACAACAGGTCCCGGCCTTGGTTGTTTTTGGGCCTGACGATGTATGGAGTACAAGGCAGATGTAGCACGGAGTAGCAGCAGTATATTTTGACAAATGGATTGGGGGCTTGCATGAGGCGGGTTGGTGGCGGCGGCGGCGGGCTGCGTGGAGAACGGGAGATGGGCAGCTAGCTAATCAAGTAGCGGTAGGAGGGTCTGGTCTCAGCTTACTATCTCGAACACAAGCAGCCTCGAGGCATTCGCAACGGTGCTGAATCGCGCGAGCCTCTTCAATGTCGGACATGAAGGGGGTTACGCGCGACGCCGGGCCTGATAAGCATTTGCGAGTCAGCAACACGGGCTCCGTTGCCGGACCGGAAAACGAATGACGGCTCGTATGTATGTGTAAGTATGTGAGGGCATGTACGGAGCGCTACCACTAATATGTATGGTATCTGTCTGGTCTGGTCTGGTCTGTCCTGTCCTGTCCGTCTGCCTGTCTAGTACGAAACAAGCGTGGATGCAGCATGTATGCATGTATGTACGGAGTGAAAAGGTCAGGTAAGGAAAGGCAGGGCAGGGCAAGGCAAGGCAAGGCAAGGCAAAGGTAGGGGAGCAAAAAAGCGTGTGTATGTGTGGTGTGTGTGTGTGTCAGTCGAGGCCGGGCTCAAATGTGGACAAGGCTGTATCAGGACAGGACAGGGGTTTGACAGGCAAGGAAGAAAAAAGAGAGCAATTGAGGGGGAGCCTATGATGCAAATACGCAATACGCACACACATACAGGGCATCAGCCCGTACATGTACACACATGCGCACATGGGGGTGAGAGCGGGAGGGCCAGGCGAGACAGCCAGAGACTGAGAGACAGAGGCAGATAGGGCGGACCGAAAGTGAGAAACATGGAGACATACCGTGGTGATCAACGACGTCTTGGAGGACGCGCAGTTTGTGGCGCAGCATCTCGAGCTCTTCCGGCAGGTTGAGCCCATGGTGGAAGACGTGTTGAAGGTGCATGCCGGCCCGTTGGTCGACGGCCGAGTCGGTGTCGAGAAGCCCAGACATGGCGACTCGCGGGTGTTGCTTTTAAATGGCCTCTTGCGCTGTCGTTGCTTTGCTCGTCTTCATGGCCAGCGCAGGTTCGGCATCGAGGTCTCAGGACATGCTGTCGGCTCCGAGACTGCCGTTGTCCATGACACGCGCCCCCGGGGCAGGGCTGCTGTGAAGGAGAGCGAGACCGGTGAGCGGGCAAGCAAGTAGCGAGCTGAGGAGGGGAGAAGAAAAGAGAGGGCGTGGGAAAATCTCGTGGGGGATGGGAAGCGTCCCGGGCTGTCTTTTTGCTTCCGCTTGGAGATGGTTTCGTGAAGGCCTTTTGGCAGACCTTGTGTTTCTCTTGTCTCTTGCGTCTTGCCTGTTGCTTCTTGTCTCTTCGAGCGGCTCTCTCGTGCGCCTCAATACCTCCTCCGTTTGCTTGTTATCGCTGATGTTGTTGCGATCTCTTTCTTTCCTTGCAACCAGACTGGTTTCTTCTCTCACTTTTCCTCCGTTTTTTTTTTTGTCTTCCCTTCCGCCCCTGCCCGCCTACTGTCGGTCTCGTCTCCGAACATCTTTTCTCACTTGCATTTTGTCTGCTTTCGAAATGCACACCCGCCTGCCACCCCCCTTCGCCTCCCCTGCATTATCCACTGGGGCCATTTCGCGGGAATTGCGGGCTGGGGTGTTTTATCAATAGGGCGGTGCGAGTGGGTTTTGCTGGAGGTGGGTGCGACTTCATGGGCTGGAAACGCAACGGTTTTTTCTCTGCTTCTCCTCGCTTCTCTTGCCATGGTCGCACACGGGGGACTCGTACAGGCTACAAGGCGCGTGGGGCACAGCCTTGCAGGCAGGGCATCCGATTAGGCGCCGCCTTGGTACTCCATACATGAAGCGTACGACGGCCACGAGCCTGGGCGCACGCAATCTGCGGGTAGCGGTGCAGACACGGGTACGGCAGCGAGAGCGCACAGGCAGCACCTGGGCAGGCGAGATAGGTAGTCGGTACTTGGAGACGCACACCCACTTCTGCAGACCGAGAAGGGCTCCATAATCCAGGTATTATTCGAGCTGGACGGCCTGGGCGGCATGTCTCACGCGGGGTGTGGGAGTGAGGGTGGATGCGGGTGCGGGTGAGCGTTGAGCGTCGAGCGTTGGACATTGAACGTTGAACGTTGAACGGCCCAGGTGTGGCGCACTGTGTTTGACCCCAAAGGGGCCGGCTGTTGCACCGTGTCTGAGACCTCGGAAGAGTGCCATGTGGCTCCGTCTCCGCACTGTACGAGCCGCCGTGTGCTACGAGTATCAAGGTACCTGTGCAGCACTCGACGAGCATGTACGAGTACTGTTACTGTTGCTCCGTACAAGGACGAGTGCAAAACCACATCAGGCAGGGCGAATGGACCAGCTGTGGGCTCGACTTTAGTTCCATGTACTCGTACTGTAGCGTGTCTGCTCCGACTTGGTTAGAGCGGGTGGTGCTCGTGCTCTTGGTGCCACCTTTGCAGAGCAGATGCCGGCAAGACCCTGCGATGGCATCTCTTCCAGAAGACACGGAACAGGCCTCCGTTCGCAAGGTACCACTACTAATCCCTTAGTAACTGCGTGGGTACTCTCTGTTAAGAACTGGGCCTATCGCGATGCCTGTCTTCTAAGGTATGTTAGCACTCGTACTCGTACTTGTACTGACGCACTCGGCGAGGTGTCCTGAACAAGTATAACCAAGATGTAAGCATATACTGCAAGAATCTAGATCCAGCAAATAGCCTCACGTTCGGAAGGGGGAGCAAGGCAAGGGAAAATGAAAAAAGAAGCACACACACGAGCTGTCTCGGAATACATCCGACGACACTAAACATGACCAGACAGCGAAATAAGTTCGAGCAAGGCCAAGCACACCAAGGCAGGGAGAAGGGAAGAAAAAAAGGTGGCCGGTGCACAAGCTCCCGACAGCCACCCCAAGCCAAAAGGAAAAAAAAACATAGTCACCAGTTCAGTTGTCTGGGGCTGCTGCTATCAAATTGCTCGTCCATACCACATACAGACATCCATACCTTACGATAACTGCTCCTGTTCGAGTATATGCTCCCCCCATCTCGATGCCGCTGCGGCGAATGAGACCGCCCTGTCTGGCTGTAAGTTGGAGGGCCCGGCATGGAAGGTAGCATCATCGACGCATCTCGTGCGGCAGAGAGTGGGAGGCCAGAGTCGGCCGAGTCGATGGCTTGCGACTTTTGTGCGCACACGTGCGGTCTTGTCAGAGTCAGATAGATGTCATGTCAGTTGTTAGTTAGCCCTCAGAACGGCACCAGCACCAGCACCAGCACCAATGCAGCACTCCACCGCATTTGCATTGACTGATTCAACTGTCGTTAAACTCTATCACCACAGACAAAATTGCATTCTGGGTACTCGCCAGGCTAGTATCCTCGCGGTATCACGGAGAGGGAAAGGTCTGGAGCTGCTACTCCGTAGTGGCCCCCAAGCCAGCACCGCTAACCGGCACCTGGTCCAACTCCAACCGGCGATATCTCATCTTCCCGCGCTCTCACTCACTCACTCTCTCTTCTTCTCGTCGCATCTGCATCTTCTGCTTGCCCATCCTCCACACACCCCTGCCCTGTGGTACGCGTACTAGTACATTCTAAGTGTGGTGCGTGCTGTGCTTCTGCCCAGGGCTTGTTTTAATCACCGCCTCGCCTCACCTGTCACTCGCTACGCTACGACCTGACTGACAACCTCCATGCACGCCCTGCTCACTCTCATGTTCCATCCCATTCATCCAGTCCCGCTCGCCCAGCTGCTTGTGCTTGTGCTTGTGCTTGTACTCTCGTACGGTAGCCACCCATCCCGTCCAATCTGGCCACTCAGCCGGCCAGCATTCACTCACGTCTCAACTCACGCACGCACGCACGCACACGCACCCCAATCCGCATCAAGTCTGTCCGTGCAAGTCAAGTTTAGTTGCACCGGGGGGCTTCGGTATGTGTGTACGAGCACGGAGTACAAACGAACATCTCTGCCGCTCAATGGCAAGGCAATTGTCTCAAGTGTTCGCTAAACAAACCCCCAACGGCCTCAAGTTACCGCCTATTTGCCTCCTAGGCCTAGGTACGAGTACAAGTCCTCTGCCGACCGACCTACGCAGTACCGGACACACTTGTACCGAGCGGCGGAACGCACTACAGCCCAGATACCCGGAGTCCAGGTACTCCGTACTCTTACACAGGCAACAGGACACAAGATTGCCCCCCGGTCAACCAAAAACAAGGAGCCGCCTCCGCCATTCTCGAACATCACGCCGTGTGCTTGTAGCGCTGTTTAGCCCGCGGCACATTTCCAAGCCAGACAAGCCGTATCCACGCACACACACGCATCCACTCGCACGCACACAGCGCACACGCCTTGTACCGGTACTTGCACGCTCCCCAAGACAACGCCGACTCGCCCCGTTCCTTTTTCGCCACAGCAAGGCCCCTACCTCCCTTCTCCATCGTTTCCCCATCGGGCTAGCTCCAACGCTCAGGCCAAAACCCTTCTCCACGCTAAAACACTTGTGCCGGGCCTACTCCACCCCCAATCAGGAAATTCCAGCCCAAGAGCCTAGCAAATTAAAATAGGTAAACAAGGGAAAAAAGAGACCGGCGAGAGAGAGTGTGTGACACTGTGACTGAGTGTGGATGAGAGCGTGAGAAAAACAGAGACAGAGACAGAGACAGAAGTAAAAGGCCACACAGCAAGCTTGTTATAGACAACTCTCAAGCCACTCGCCCGCCGCTGGTTGGCTGAGATGGATGGAAATGCCAAAAAGCAACTGGACGGACACACACACACACAGACACAGACACAGACAGACACTCACACACACACCATTTGACATCCCATCCCGTCCCTTCCATGTTCCCTCTCACCCCAAGCCCAACTAACTAACTAATTCCTGTATGAGTACCCGCTTCTGCTTGAGGGCTTTTCCCCATAATTCCGCTCTCGAAAAATGACGATGAGATGCTGCTGCTTGGATGCTGCTAACTCTTGTCTGATTCGGGCTGCCGCCCATTTTCAAAACAAGCCACCGCGTATGTACGGAGGCATGTATGTACGAAGCATGTGCGTGCATGCAATGCCACTGTCGCTATCAGTCTAATCTCTGCCGGTCTGTCTAATGTCATTACATACTGTATATTCATCCATCGCCGTTGTTGCTCGTATCGTATCCTATCATATTCTTAGTTGTATACAGCCAGCTACCTAGGCATCTTGATTGTTGGTTGGGGTGGTGGGCTGGCACGGAGCGTACTCCGTATCACTGCCGAAAGGAGTATCCCAGCCAAAAGAGCCATCTTACCTCCCCAGAAAGCATACCGACCAGTCCGCCCTATGGAGTATGGAGTACCGTATAACCTCGCAAAACTCGACTGTGGAGATCCCCAGAGTTAAACCCTGTTTTCGACTGGATAAGTAATTGGCTAACTTCCTCACGTTAGCATGCCACCATAAAAAGAACGACCCACAGTCGAGTTTTGCGAGGTTATACGGTATGGAGTATGGAGTATGAAGTATGGAGCTACATCCATGGCCATGGCATTGACAAGGTGGCAAGTGATTGTCAAAGAACATCGCCGTGCGATATGCATACCTACAGTACAGACAATCTGCTTTGGCCGTAGTACTGTACTTGGCAGCAGCAGCAGCAGCAGCTGGATGTTCGCTCGTTCGTACCTTATCTACAGACTTGGCCGGCATACTCTACAAGGTCATCATCTTACATACAAGGTCAAGCAACAAGCAACTCTACTGGCGTCCTATGACATTACATGTCCATTACATGCCTTACATGCAAGACGAGAGATAGGATAAGTAGGTAGCCCGGTCAAGGTAGCACCAGGCAAACGTCCCCGTCCATGGCCTTGGAGGCGAGAATCCCTCCCCGACAAGGACCAGGACAAGGACAAGGACCCCCCAAAATCGCTCCGTGTGCTCTTCATCTGCAAAGTACAGTACATACCACTACGAGAGGTATGTACAGTGCCACTTTACCTGCTTGCCTTTACCCTGCTCTGCTTGTCCATCCATGGTTTACAATGACCACAACAAGCTCCATTTCTCCATCCTTTTTCTCTCCCAAGTCCCCCTCCCCATAAAGCAGCACTGTCGTATTCAAGCCGCTGACTGCCGCCAATCTCTCCACACAACCAAAGATCGATCAGCAAAAGAAAACAGAAAGCCCCCCTTGTCTTGTCTTGTCTTTCGCCTTCGGCATCCCCCCCCCCCCCCCCCCCCCCTCTCTTTCTATCTCTTTTGGAGTGCGAAATGACGCGGGGGTAAAAAAGGTTGCCGTCCCCCCAATCATTTCCCTCCTCCCCACGACGGAACCTGATACTCATACGTCAGGCTACATGGAACACAAAAAGGCTCCCCGGAATTGCATGCGCCTCGCCATGCCCGTACGTCCGCTCGAAAGAATCGGCGTTGCGTTGCTTATTCTTTGTATGTGCGCATCTACTGCCAATAGAAGCCTTAGAATATGCCGAGGTACATAGATGCCGCCTGCTGCTACTGTACTCGTATTACCTGTATTGAGTAGCCTATTCGTAGTTTAATTGACCACCTTAGGGAGGTAACCCATGCTTGCGTCTTTATTTCATTTCACGTTCTAGTGATGGAGAGAGCCTGTGGCTTATGCCCTTCGTCAAACGTCGTCTAATATTAAAACTCGTAATAAATCGCGTGCTAAGAGCGATACAGATGATGAAACATTCATCAAGGTAAGAAAATAAAGGGGAAAGGGAAACAAGGCGAACGACAGATACTACAGTGCAGTAGTAGTACCAAGCTCATGCTGAGTACTAGAAGCATGGCCACTTCTTCTTTCGTTTCGTCTTCTTGCTTCCCTTTGCAGTCGTATCAGGCCATTCCCCATCCCAACCCATATTCATGATACTCTAACTCGTAGATAATCCAATGGCTGTCTCTCCAAAGACGGCCCCCAATCCAGATCTAGACAAATGCAGGACGGGATAATTAAAAGAAATAATAAAAAAAGCACTAACCAGCACCAACGCCGTCTTTGCGCCCTCCCCCCACGAAAGACTGTTTCATTGCAGTCTCTCTTCGTTGTCACCGCCACATTTGTGAGATAGCAATTGGCTGATGCCGCTGTTGCTGTTGCTGTGTTGCTGGACAATGACAGACAGGCAGGCAGGCAGCTTCTCTCTAAGGCATTGTAACCGTGACACCCCACGGAATCCCCCTGCTACCCTTGCTTTTTCTTTCAGGTTTTTCTTCTATTTTTAGCTTGTCCCTCTCTATTCGTCTCGGGACCACGTCTTCTCTCGGAGCGGTATCTCTTTGCCTGCTGCTGCACGGCTACCGTCTTCCTCAGCCTTGTAGGCCCAGTATTCACCGAGCCTCAATTCGGCGTACGAGGCATAATCAAAGTCAATGTGCGAGATGGTCGCCTGAATCAAGGCCCAGATGCCCCAATAGAAGCCAGGAACCCCACGGAAGACATCTACCTCACGTACGAGTTTGTCAGTCTCCTCTTCGAGGTCCATGCCATTGTTTGAGAGCTTTGCATATGTCGCAATGTATTCACGAATAAAGGCATGTCGCTGCGACCGGGATGGCATGGCTGCATAGTCACAGTCATACCCTGCCCATTCGGCAAAATGATTGGCAATATCAAACGCAGCCGGCGAGGGCGTTGCGTATTCGTAATCGATGAAGCTCACGGACAGCTCCTGGCCGGCTTCCTTGTGCATGATGATGTTGGCACTGAGCAGGTCGCAGTGGGCGAAAACCAACTATACATTCTTCTGGTTAGCACAAAGAAGGGAACTTCTACAACGCATCATGTAAGGCGGCGGGTCAACGGATACATACCCCGTTCCGTCCAAGTCCGGGACGTTGGCTGAGCTTCTCAATCATTTCCTCCAGCTCACGCTGCAGCAAGGCCTGTCTCTCACGCTGCTGCTCCGTGTCGGTCGGTAGGGCCAGGATCCATTTCTGCATGGTCGACCACAGGTTGGGGATCGGCTTCCCCGCTGCTGCCTTGGCGATCATGGCCTTGTGGTGGCTGTCGTGACCGTCGGAGTTGCCGTTCTCTGTCGACTCTCCCTTGATGGCCGAGTCGGGCAGACACGGCACCGTGGCATGCCACTGGGCCAGCAGTCGAGCAACAGCCGCGATCAATGCAGGGTCGGAGAGGTCCTTGGGCTGGGCGACGGTACCGGGGACGAATCGGTACAGCATGCCGTTGGCAAAGCGGGCCAGCAGTTCTGGGGCCAGGCCATGCTTCATCAGCAGCTCGTGGTTAGCTGCCTCGCGCTCTCGGTCGATGATAACTGCCGTGCCGTTTCCATAAGCACGGAGCAGCACGGCCTCTCGGTCAATGTCAGCCTTGGACAGGCCTGGCAGCCGGTTGACAGCCTTGAGCAGCGTGTTGGTAATGCCATCAGTGAAGCGAACGAAGTCAACGTTGGAATCATCGCTCTCCCATTGAGGGAACAGACTCAAGATGAGCTTCTGAGCTGAAGCCTGTGAATCACTGCTGTCGTAGGTAATGGGGAGGAACCGGACATGGCTGTGGGCAGAGCCCTTGGTTGTGGCAGCTGGAGACATGGCTAACGAGAGGATAGGTAAAGCAGGAGTTGATGAGTGTTGGTGCGAGTTGTGCGGGAGAGGAGACCCAGAGAGGTTAAATGGGGTCGAACAGAGAGTGTGGGAGGGTCACGCGCGCAGCGAGACTGTAATATAATGCTCCTTGCTCTTCTTTTATTGCCTTTGTGTCTCTACTGGGGGTTGGCCGAGGGCTTGCGACGTTTGCTTAAGGTTGGTGGACAAGACTGGCTCAATGCTTAAAACAAGGGGGGTTTGTTTGTCTCTCTTCTCATCGACTATTGGCAGGCTTCGGGTGTAGCGGCGTTGTCGTAATTGCGATAACAGATTCGTGGTACAAGAGTAGGATGGTTGACGTGTGCTTGCTTCAGCGAGTTGTCGTCTTCGTAGTTCGTAGTACGGGATGCCAAGCTCGGGTGTTCTCAATGGGCGGGCGAATGACGGAGGCGCACGGAAGCGGGTGAGGCTGGAAGAATCGCACACGACCTGTTGCCCTCCCAAGCCGTCAAATTGTTGTGTGTGAAAAGACTCAGGAGCGTCGGATAGTGTGGGCCGCTTGTGGAAGGGTAGGACGCTTCCATGTGATGGTGGCTACAGCAAAGCCACGAGACAAGCCCAAATTAGGGGATGGGGGAGGGAGGCGAATGGCAAACGACGGGCTGAAAGTGGCCTCTGCAATGGCGTTGGTACTTGTGAATTACCGGCGGCGCAGTGTAGATGCAAAGTACTCTGCGCGATGACGCTCCGGGCTGCTTTCGAACCTGCAGGGTCCAATATCTGGTTGATGTCGCTGTCGTCAAAGGTAACATCAGCCTGTACTCCGTAGTTGGCACGCGAGAATGCGAAATTTTGTTGGGACACTGGCAACTGCTGCTAATGCTAGAACTTGATGAGATTAGCACCTCCGCATCCCGGTTAAAATGTGCCAGGGTCCAAGTGCAGAAGAGGTATCTATAAGGTTGATTTTGGGTTAGATTCATCCAATATTCTATCCAACTAGATAGTTTCGGTACCTAACCTCTACTCAAAATATACTTTGCACGTGCTTCTAAAACGTGACTGCGCTAATCTATTTGGTGCCACCTCCTAATTTTCGAGGTCCCTTTTCCAACTCGTAGGCGCCAAATCTGTTCACCGCCCAACTGTAGAAAGGGCCATCAATGGACACGCCCGAGTCTGCCAAAAAAAAAAAAAAAAGGTACGTGGCTTCTGACGTCAAGTTTTGGTACTCCCATCGTACACCATACCTAGTACTTACACAGCAATTTGTATGTGCAAATGCCACATTTTTACACCTCAAACACATGAGGAAAATGCCACTTTCTAGGCACTAGGAATTAACTGGGATTCAGTAATTGTTGGGAATCTGCATCTAGAAGAATCCATTAAAATGCCTGTTGCGCTAAACCCATGATATCGTGCAGCACCGCATCGTCTTTTGGCATGTGAAGGAGCAACAATACAGGGGCCTTTTGCGGTGGAGATTTACAGATGAGTTCAGCCGCCAGGCTCTCCAACTGCTGCCCCCGCATTCACTATCAGCTGAAATAGCTCGCCAAACATCCCCAAACTGTACGTCCAACGCACCGGGGAATTACACGCAAGTACGCCTAACAGATATTCATTGTTTGTGCCGGGAAACAACAAAATAGAGGACCTCTTGCTCTGCAGTTTGCTACCTTGTTACTCCCTTAAAAAAAATAGATGAATATTCAGGATCATTTATCATATCTCAAACGCAAAGACGTGGGCATCAATCAATCCCGTGCCACTCTTGGGGTCGTTGGTACTAAGTTTGGGGGAAGGCTGAGAGCCAGTGGAGTTTAGTACCGTGTACTCGCATGATGTATATTTACCCGGTAATAAATGAAGGTAGACGCGACTTCATCCCACGCAGCTCTTACTTACTGCCACTTAAGCGACCGCAAACTGCTTAGCTTCACCTCTTCTCATCAACCTCAACTGCAAATCCAGCCAAGCTATATCTTGCTTATCCTTGCACAAGCAAGTAGCCTCTTGCGCAAGAGGAGCTCCCAATCTAATCACAGTCCGCTCACGGGGAGAATCGCTTACAGCAGCGGCTGCCTGAGATCCGGCGCACAAGCGAAGCAGAGGCAGAACGGGACTCGGAGCAGACATATCCCGACGCTTGACCGTGTCCCTCGTGGATAGTGACGGCTAAGCTGATTGGGGGTGCGTCGCATCATGTAAGGCGCCTTGCCTTCGTCCCTCGAATCTGCGGCCATGTCTTGCGTCAACGACGAAAACTTTGTCGCCGTCGCGCTCGTCATCAACCGGTCTCGCGATGGGCCCGCCTTTGTCTTCCACTATCCTGCTCAAGTCCCTGCCCTCTACAGTGGCCTCGAGAAGTCAGACACCATAGACGTCGAGGATATCCTTTTTGAGCGAGTGCCACAACCTGGCGGTGCCGAAGCTACTCCCGATCTCGCCGAGAACCAAGGCGTTCGTGATGATCATTATATGACTGAGTCAGGAATCCAGGTTGTTCCCTGGGAGCACGTAGCCGGCTTTCCATCCCGTGATCTTGCAGGCATCTTGACTCCCGCAAGATCCTATCATAAGAAACTCTTTCAGCTTTCTCTTGATCCGCTCCTTTGTGTCTCTTACCCCATCCATGTACCTGAAAACGGGAAGTGGAAGAAGACGAAAAAGGCCAACAAGGCAAAGGCCAACAAGGATGCCGACGAGGGAATTGCACCAGATGAGCCCAACCCCCTACCCACAATCAAAACAGAGCCATGTAAAGAAAAGGCCAAAGATGGCAAGAAGGATGAGGCAGACGAAGAGAAGCGCAGCTCCATGACCATGTTCAATCTTGTCTTCTTCCTCAATCCCAAGAAACACGAAACCAAGGAGCTCATCGACTCTCTGTATTCTAATATTGTGAAGAAGGTCAACAAAGCATACCAGTACAGCCAGCAGCACAGTGAGTTTGTGTGGAAAGAGTCTAAGCGTATCCTGCTCGCAAAAGACAGGGCCCGTGAAGATCGTGAGTTTTCCCACTCAAAGGGACAGGCCACCAAGCCGACACACAGACAAAACACAGACAAAGCTAATCATTGAATTGTATAGAGAAGAAGATGAGCGTGTTATGGAAAGACCTTATTCAAAACTCTTCGCTAGCAGCTTCAATGTGTGAAATTTACAACGCCATCTCTCAAAACAGGATTGCAACATTACATCTCGATACTGTGGACGGCATTCTGACACCCTCAGTCCAGATTCCGGCGCCCTTTTTCGTTTCAGATCTCCCAGCAGAAGACGATGAGAGGCATCGTGGCCTCTGGCTAACAACATCCAATGCTTTCTTGAGCCAGGACGCACTTGAAGAGCCAGGATTCCTTGACCGGAACTTTGCACTCTTGCTCATGGATGACGAAAAGAAGATTGTCTCTGAGCTACAGAGTGATCGTGATCCCACCACTCAATCCATGATTGAGTTTGTGCGCCTCTCAAAACCGACAATGTCGTCAGTCATCCCTGCTTCTCACCTTATTCCCCGGTATTATGAATTATCTTTGCTAACTTGACCACGTCTCCTCTTGAAGCTTCTACCAAGTTGGCCAGAGCAACCTCCTCACTCTGGATCAGGTCCGCAAGTACGCTCAGCACTTCATCTTCTGGCGCCGTGCCATGGCCATTCCACCCCTTCACCCCCGAGACGTTTACATCGTCTCTCCGAACTGTGACTTGGAGAGGCTACCACAGGATGCCCAAGACTGGCAGAGAGCCTTTCCCCTAGCTCCGCCTCTGTCGACTTTCCTTGCCGAGCTCTCCGTGCTGCCCCGGCCCTACAAGCACATCTCGCCTAGTAAAGCTCACCGGCCGCTGTATCTCCGCATGCTGGCCTGGCTGATGCGCGGTGGCTGGGTCACTCAGCTCTGCACATTCGGCTACGTCGTTGTATGGCCGGAGATCCTATACGAGGTCGACTACGAGATCGAAGCGGAAGAACTCGGCGGTCTCGCCACCTCCTCAACCGACTGGGCCGATGCTACCAGCACCCACACCACCCAGAGCAACAGCAACGTCGACGCGCAATCCACCAGCTCCTCACTTACGCCGCCGCCTCCGCCGCAACAGGCCCAGCCGCAGCAATCGCAGCAGCCGCCGCAGTCACAGGCTCAAGCCCAAGCACCCCCTAATGTCCCCAACCCATCCACCCTCTCCGCAGCCGAGCACTCGGCCGAGATGGCCCGTCTCGAGCGCATTGCCATGAAAGCTCACCGAGAAGCCGCCGACAAGGCCACCGCTCACGCCCGCAAAGTCGTCCCCGTTGCGACGGCAAACCCGTCCCTCAACGATGCGCCGCACCTCGTCGGCCTCACGCCGCACATCATCCTCGACCCCAAGAAGGCGGCGGGCAAAGAGTCTCGTTACCTCTCTGCCATTGCGCGACGGTTCAAGGACGAGAAGCTGCGGTCGGCGTGGCAGAACATGTGTAAATATTTTGATGGGCGATGTGCCCTTGAGCGGATTGCTTTGCAAGAGGACATGAAGCGCAAAGAGGCCTGGGCTTTATTGACGGCCATGAGGGAGTATCTGCTATGTACAAGACACTGGTAAATAGAGAAGACGATGACTGGTAATTGATAAACCTCTGTCACTCAAGACGTAGGCGCCTGTACTAATAATCAATTATACGTGTTAAAGTCAAGGCACAGTTTTAATAGCAAAGATTCATCTCGGCTGTTTATTGGTCATAAGTGGTATCTGAAATAATATAAAAAAAAGCAAAGGAGCCACAGGATATAAGAGATGTCGATGTCAAAATTAAGTACACGGATATAAAAGTGTAATCCTCCAGAAAGCCAACACAAGATCAGAAAGAAGGAGAAGCGTAAAGCAAATAGCTGTGTATCAGCAGCGATAACAAAGTCCCATTATCCCACAGAGAGAGGCCGAAGCCGAGACTGCTACGTAATAAAGGAAAAAAAAAACCATAGATAAATGAGAGAAAAAAAACAAGAGAAAACCATACCAGTCGTAGGGCATCTCACACTATGAGAGCCCTCTGTATTGTCCCTGACCAAGCAAACCAAACCAACAAATGCATATCTCATAACGGGTTGTAGTATCAGTAAAGCGCTTGACAGCTGTAAAAGGAAATCGACGGGGTGGAAAGAGACCAAGCCAGCGAGTGGCATAGAGTTTCTTTCTGTGTGTGTATGAGAAACGGGGGGAAAGCAAGCAAGAGAGACGCATGGTCTCTTTGTGCTGTCATGCAGTAGTATATGAAATAAGAAAAACCGAGAGAGATGAAAGACGAAATGAAAAAAACATGACCCATCCCTATTTAAAAGCCATGCCCAATGCCGATGCCAGTAGCACGCACCCTATCACTCCAAAAAGACGAGGCCCTGCCGATGTAATAGTTGACACCTAGAACGCCGCCAGTACGGGCACTCGGACATGTTCCTCTTGGTATGTCAGAGCCACACATATTTCCTCTCCTAGATGATTACTGCTAGATCTCTAGCAAAACATCGTCAGATGGGCCGCAAAAAGATGCGAAAATCACACATAGAGAAAAACCAGAAGGAAAAAGACCCAGAATGATAAAGAACCGAAAATAGAAGGAGAGTGGAAAGGAATAGACGGTTTGGTGCGGGTAGGTAGACAGAGATAATCTCCAACATGAATATTCGGATGTGATGACACCAGTAAGGTAGCTCTACTGTGTGAGATCCATGTCATATTCATCCTCTTCCTTGAAGTTGAGATTGGCATCATCATCCGGGTCATGCCAGAATTGTGCGGCATCTGCGAGATCGCCGGGTAGTCCGCCATTACCACTTCCCTCCGGAGTGATGCCAACAGAGTCAAGGTTGCCGCTCATACCGTTGGTGGGTTCGCCGCGGTAGTCAGTGTGGTGAGGCACACGAAGGCCCGAACCAGAGGTGCGTGTGTAGGTAAACGATCCTGAGTCGTTTCGGGAAATGGCATCCATGAGCTCAGATTGCATCCGGCGCTCATCATCGGTTTGCTCAAAGGGTATTGTGCCGCCCAATTCGGCAATGTGGTTGATCAGTTCTTCCTGCTGCTGCAGCTTAAGATGCAGCATCCACATCAGATCCCGCGTCCAGCTGACGGCGCCGTTGAGAATGTCACCCTTGTTTGGGCCTTTGTCTTTGTCTTCAATAGGCAGGCCGGTTGTAATGTTTCCAGCTCCAGCGCCCGCAGCTCTCCGGGCACCAGGCCCGGCTAGACCAGAGGTAGCGCTTGAAACACCAGTGAGGGTGGGCGACAAGGGCGTGCCATTGGAAATCAGCTTGCGAATCTTCTCGTCTTCCAATCTGTGCGTGGGAACGAGTCTGCTGAGATCCTGGATTCTCTCATTGATGTTGTCACGGCGGCGGCGCTCAACGAGATTGTGCGACTCGCGACGGCGCTTCCGCTTCATCTCTTGGGTAGACATGGCATTTCCCACGCCAAGCTTGGCAGGCATAGAGGTACCTCCCTTCATCATGACTTCGTTAATTTGCACCATGCCAGGTTGCATGGGAGAGGAAAAGCCAGAATTGAAGGAGGCGGGGATGCTGCCGTTGGGGGTGTTGAGCCAGTGACCGGATGGTGACTTGTCGTTCCGGAGAGACTGAGGGCCAAAGCCAGGAGAGTCTTGGCCGATGGGAATGCTGTGCATGCTGTTGGTCTTGGGAGTCATCGGACTCCGGGTGTTGGAGGCTTTTCTTTGCATCTGCTGGGACATGCGGGCTCTGGCCTTGGCATTGAGGAAGTTGGGATCGTTTCCATCTGCCATGTCGGCGGCGGCCAGAGGAGACTGAGAGTAGGACAACGGTGACTGCAGAGGGTTACCGAGAGCGCGATAGTGTGCATTGTAAGCATATGGGCTCTGAATGGGGTCACCATCTGGGGTGCTGGAGTAGCCGTTGATCTGCGATGGGTCGATCTGGATACCAGAACCGCGGTGTGACTGAAATGTGTTTTGGTAGCCCATGTTCATGCCGTGGAAATCTTGGCCCTGGCCGTGAAGGCCAGACTGTCCATCAGAAGGGAGGCCGTCGAGCAGCTCGTCATCGCCGAAGACGGCAGAGCCACTCGAGAAGCCGTTTGTGTTGGAATTTGTGTTGAAGTTGTTGTTGGCAAAGGACGGTGAGTATCCGCCCGACATGGCCAGATCGTTGGGGTCGATGTGGCCGCCAGTCGGGCCAGACCCAAACTGGGTGAAGCCGTGTTGGGCCATTGCAGAAGAAGGTCGGAATTTCAATCGATTCAAGAGGCTCGCAGTTGGTCGGCAGCCGATGAAGTCGAGAGCGCTTTGATTTGTCTTGTTTGAGGTTGTAGGTGCTTTTTCACAGCTCTTTGTGATTTCTGGACGGGGCAACCGGGGAGCGGCTCTCGGAATTTCGAGGATCGGCGAGTCCCGCCTGAAGGGGGAAAGGTTTGTGGCTATACCGAGACAATAGAGAGAAAAGAGTCAGTGATGTGCGCGCAATAAAGGATTGCTCAGCTGTGCGCGACAAGACAAATGCTGATCAAATAGCCGGCGGCAACGACGGAGCCTGTTGGCCTGACGTGGCGCAACCGGTCGGCGAGAGAAATGGAGGGACCGGAAGACGAAGTGCGTAGGAGGGGCTGACAAAAAGAGAGACTAACTTGACTCAAGAAAAAGGCCACGGTTGACCTTGCGTTGCTACAGAAGTAGATGCTCGATTGCTGCAAACTTTGGAATCGCAAAGTAAAGAGGCGAGAGGCGATCAAGCGATCAGAAAGCGTGGGTGAGGGTTTGAAGGTTGAAGGTTGTCAAGATGCGAGGTTCGGAGGGGTTTGGAGACGATTGCTTTTTGTGAGCCCAAGGGCCGAAGTCGTCTCGGCAATGCTAGGTGCGTAAAAAAAAAATAGTGGCAGGGTGCAAGCAGCCGGCCGATGGGAGGGGCGGAAATGGCGGGCTGTCGTGTAACTGGGGTGCAGGCGGTGACGGGCGCTTGGGAATCCGCTATATGCGCAGTAAGAATCCCGTCAGAAAAGAAACCGCGGGATGCGATGACGATGTGGAGAGCTGATGAGCGAAGAATGCGAGCCGCGAGATGGGATGAATCTCTATGGACGAGCCCTGCACTGCACTGCGCGCTTTATTATTAGCTTGTCGGGGTCCAAAGCGCACTTCGCTGAGAGGGCATGTACGAGCAGTGGATGAATGGATGGGGGGAGGTGGTGAGGGGAAGAATAATGGGCCAAGACGATCTGCTCACTGCGGCAGGGCTTGGGTGTGATTGTTTCTTTCTTTCTTGCCCTCTCGTGAGGGGCGTTGCAGCGAGTCTAGATGCAATGCCACCTGCGCGGGGGAGAAGGTGAGGGAGGGGGGAATCGAGAGGGAGGGATGCAACAAGAACAAGGGAGATGGAGGCACAGAGTCAGTCGCTTCTACTCACCAAAGGTACCCAAGGTAGTGGTGTATTGTATCAGGTAGAGGTGCCTGTCTGTAAGTTGAGACGTGGCAGCAGGCACAAGAGAGTCGGGTGGATTATCGTGTGTGTATCGTATGTATTTGACACGATACACGGGCAACTTGACGGGGAAGTCGTTTGGCCTTTTTGACAGATCCTTGAATGCTTTATGCCTATTTGTTCATAAAGCATGCATGTAATATGTCTGTCGATGTTCCGTAGCTGCGGTAGGATGGCCTTGGCGGCGTCTGGTTTGGTAAGCGGGCTGCCAAACCCTGCGTGCCGCGTTGCACAATGACGAAAGGGCGAGACCTTGTTGCTGGGTCGCTGTGACGGCCCACAATCCCCAAATAGATGTAGATGAGGCTAGAACCCTCAAAAGCGACAAAGACGGGAAGAGAGACGACTCGGTGCGCCGGAGGCTGAGAGGCGCGCGGACACTAGCGGTGATGGTCGAGGACAGCAACGAAGAAAGATGACGGCGAGACGTTTTGCTGGTCGCAGGGAAATCGGAATATTGCCAGGATAGAGCGGCTAGTTTAGTACTTGGGCAATGCACATATGCGCGTATATGCGTCCTCTATGCTGTGCAGGAGATGTTGCGTGGCGTGGTGTTGAGCAGCCGCTTGATTATGTCCGAGTATGTTCGCTGGGACGGTGGGTGAGGTAGTGAATACTCACGCAAACAAGTTGAACAAGAATCAAAAAAAAAAAGGCTCCGGCGCTTTGCGGTGGGACGAGACACTCAAATATTGGAATTCTGGCCCTTTTCTCTCTCTTGTACTCCGTCGCAGAGGTGGTATCCTCCCGCTGTCTGGTGGGGGAGGGGGGAGTGGGAGTGGGATAGTGAGATCTTTTCGCTTTTTGCCTTTTGCAGCGGTTAGCATTCCCCCTGCTAGTGCATATAGACTAGACGCCAAAGACGCACGACTTCTCGGATCTGTCTCTAGTGATCTCTTCTGACCCAGCGAGCTGAAAAGCCGATGGTCGTGTCGTATCGAATATTGCCTGGGCTGGGCTGGGCTGGGATGAAGGAAGAGCAGTAGCGGCAATAGCGCTCTGTATTATTGGCGTCTTCTGGCTGTTGGGTGGTGGATGGGCAGAAAGCAAGTCTTGTCCAAGTGGCGCCCGGAGCTGGTGGTGGTGCCCGCGATAAGCTGATAGGCCGCGGCGGTGGTGTCAAGACGCTGGAGCGCCCTTTGCGGTTTTATTGTATTGTTTTCCAAATTCCTTTCTTCCCGTGTCCCTGTTTAAACTCTGTCGCCTGCAGCCTTACTTGCTCGCATGCAACCACGTCGTCGGCGAATGAGGACGAGGCGTAGGACTGGATTATGCCCGATGGAGAAGCCTAGCTGATGACGATCCAGAGGGCAGACAAAGCAGGCAGTGAGTGAATCACGCCTGTTAGTCCCGATATTTAGCCCTTCCTTCGGGTCGCTCTCGATGCCGCTTTTCGATGGACCGACCGGTGGTGTCCCAGATATGGCCTAGCGGTGTCTACTGTCTGTTGTTGTTGTTGTTGTTGTTGCTCTTCAAGTGCTCGTACATGCATACACATATGCAAGTGCTTATACATGTATGTACGTTGGAGATGGACGAAAGCTTGCGAGGTGGCGTTGGTATTTACTTGTCGGTTGGCTTGAGGCGGACGAATCGGGCCGTGCGGGCTCTCTTATGTAGGTATGTAAGGTAGGTATGGGCTGCAGCTGGATGCAAAAGTCCGTCGTGGTGGTGCTTTTGTCTGAGAGCAAGTAGATGCAGATCAGAAACAAAAGCAGCTGATGGGATAGCGCGGATGGATGCACGATTGATGCAGAATACGGATCATTCCAAATCTCTCCTCGAGAGCTCGGCAGTAAGGTACCCGGCCTCACGTTTTATAATCGATGCCGGTAGCTAAAAATACCGGATCTCCAGTACGAGAAATCTTTGCTGCCTTTTCCGTCTTCTGACTTGCGCGGGAAAATGGTTGGCTCGTTCTCATCCAGTTACCACACCCACGTTATTACGAAGAGGGAGGGGGGGGCAGAGAAACCAGGATGAGCGTGACTCGATTTCGTTAAGACATTAAACGCCATCCTCGCTATTAACCTAGGAGGGGCTCCCCATCGCCGGGCGTTATGAACCATCGCAGTGTCACTCATGGTCATGCGTTCCAAATCTTCCGTGAACCATCTACCGTTCTGGCCACGCGGTCATGTAAGGCACCGGTTCCAGAGGTCAGCCACGATGGCGATGACGATGACGACTCTGGAAGCCCTGCTTCTTCTCCCTTCTCTTTTATTCTCTAGGCTCCGCTGTATCGTGGCGATGCTACACGCGTTGGTTAAGCTGAAGTTGAAGAGGCAGCTAGGCAGATCAAGTCAGGTCAGGTCAGGCACGGATTGCAATGGGTGTGGTGTACACGGAACACGGAGTACGGAGTACGGAATACGGAGCAACAGCGCTGCAACCAACTCACTTAGACCGTCTATCGGCTCACCCAACCACACAGGCGCAGTTCATGTTAACAAAAGCCGGTCAGTCTGTTTGGAACAGAAACAAAGAGTGCTGGTCCCACGGAATGCTGAATGTCTCCCCCACACATTACTATACTACCTTACCCGCATGCAGTCGCCGTTGCACCAGGACAAGGTCCGACTGGAACTGGCGATGACGTTGTTGCGGCTTATCGCTATCGTATCGTCTTATCCTTGCCAAGGTGAGCGGCACTAGCAGCGGCACTCTCACCTTGGAGGGCCTTTTTAGGGCCTTTTTAGAGCTCAAGCTCACTGAACCCCAGCGGTGCTACCACCCCATAATAGCACTGGCCCAGTGCTGCCAATCATGTGGCCCCCTCCAACGACGTATCGATTCTTGTCCCACACCCCTTGAATCTGGCCTGAACCTCCACCCGTCAAACATCTCGTTCCCGTTGCCAGATTCCCCATCTTCGACCTCGTCCATCGCTTCGACGTCTCCGACCTGCCCCCCCACCAGCCCGTGCCGCCCGTTTTCTTGCCGCCGTCGCCATCTCTCCCGACGCGGCCGTTGCCTCGTGCCCGCCTGTCGCCCGCGATAGTTCGAAGCTGGTAGGCTTCCCTCTGCCCCATCCCTCCATCTCGTCCTCGACCTTCTTCTAAGCCACACCCTGCGCTTCTATACATATCTGATCATGCCCCCCGACTGACCATGTCCACAGTGGAGCTAGCAGCTTTCTACGCTCTTAGGGCTGTCATCTATCAATCGCTGACTGCGAGAAGCGACGCCCCTCCTCTTCTCCCTTGGCCGTTTCCGTTTTACCTCGAAGCTCTGCCGCGTCGATCGTGGGCTCACCCACAGCTGCTGTCAAGCTTGGCGATTGGATCCTCGACATACCCGTAACCATGGCTTCCAGCAGTTTTCGAGACTCCATCAACTCCCTGGGCTGGAGCCGACGACAGGAGGCGCCCATCACCACATCTCAGCAGTCATCCGGCCTCCTGTCCTCTCTGCAGAGTCTGAACCCTTTCCAGGATCGCGGGTACACTGTCCTTCCCACCTCAGAAGGTCCAGGAGCACCACTGCCGGCACCCACTCGGCGTGAAGAGGAGGAAGGCTGGTTTGTGCGTGAGTCAACCTGGACATTGTCCCATCGCCTTCATCGCGACCCCTCCCCCTCCCCCCTCCTGCAGACGAAACATGTGCATCTCGCAGCTCTAGCTCGCACCTTGGATGCTGCATGTGATGCAGATGCAACGCCTCGTGGCTGGAAGTAGCTAACATGGAGTGTAGTAAGTCGATGGGACCGCATGCTGGTATTTGCCTTTTGCAATCTGGCTGCCGCTGCCTGCTTCGTCATCTGCTTCACCCTGTTCCCTGTCCTTTCTCTGAGACCACGCAAATTTGTGATTCTGTAAGTCTTTGATGACGTCGTTACCTCTTCTTGCAGAGCTCTTCACACACCCTTTTCGTTCGCTGCCCTGGCCCCCTTCTTCCCCAACAATCCAGCCTTGAGACCTGTCACACCTATCCAGACATGCATGCACGCAATATATGCCTAGCCGGAATTATCGGTAGACGGTATTGCATCGATTACCTGCATGCGTTTCTACTTGCCGAGACCAATTACCCATGTAACTGCGCAGCGCTAATCCCCCACTTAGATGGACAGTCGGTTCGGCGCTCTTCCTGGCGTCCTTTGCTGCCATTATGGGGCCAATGAACTACGTCTACCACCTCTTCTCGGCCCCGAGACTCCCATTTACCGCTGCCTACTTTGGCTCCATCGCATTGACGCTGGTGTTCTCTATCAAGGTATGTCAAGGCCCCGTGAGACATGAGAAGGGGGGGAGTACCGCCGCGTAATCAGAAACAAAAGCCTGCTAACATGACGAAGCTTCATAGTACTATCCTCACCCTCTTTGCTGCCCTAATTCAACTCGCCGCATTGCTTTGGTATCTTGTCAGTTATTTCCCAATGGGTCAAACAGGATTGCGCTTGGCTACTTCTTTCGGCGCAAGACAAGCCACTGCATGGCTTTCGGGGTGAGTCTTGGAGTCTTAGACAAGACGGATCGGCAAACAAAATCTCCCCACTAGTACTCAAGCTTGACACCTGATGAGCTTTTGAGTATGGCTTTTTGTCTTGTAATGTATTGTGGATATATATGTATTATGTGAAGCCTGGAGTTTCGAAGCACTTGGGCAATACCTGGCATCTGGTTGCAGTCTCGTGTAGCGATAGGAATGAATCCACTCAAAAACATGTCTCTCAGAAGCATGTCTATCAGTTATTGCCGAAGCTCCCCATCCACCCTTATGCATAATCAACCAGCTACCTTTGCGCGGTGCTAATGCACAATCTCTCCGGATATTAACTAACAGACACGGCACATCTCATCCACGTGCCGGAAACACAAGCATAGACTGGGAAATGCAGAGCGGGCAAGAGGTCACCTGCCATGCCAGGGGTTGTTGACATATATTAATCGGGGAAATAGACGAGTCTGATTGGCTCGTTTGAAGGTCGACAGGTTCTCTGTGCTCCGTACCACCACCATCTACCTTGTTGGTGAGCTCATGGTGATCATCATGCTTGGAGCCTGCCAGGTACTACCTAGTAATTCACTAAGGTAGGTACTACCTACTAGTATCTAGTAGTTTTGAATAAAGACGATCCGGAGCAAATCTCATAGCATCTAGGCCTAGAACAAAGAATTTGCACTTTGTCCATGTGAGAAATAAAAACCAGCAGAGACTTGCATTGTCACGGGTAACGCTGGTGCGGTATGGCAGGGTACTCCGAAACGCCGTACCTCCGGTATACCCTTGGAGGTAGCGCTACTTTGCGCTGCGCAGCCCATTTGCAAGCCACCACAGGCCAAAAGCAAACAATGGCAACCGGAGAAGCATTTCCGGTACCCATTTGGCTGTAGAAGCCTAGCAAGCGGGTGATTACTATGTATCGGGTATACGATATGCTCGGCGCGGAATACGAAAGTGGGAATCAAAAGTGCTCTCCAGTTGCGTTTTCTCTGGTTGCTGCTGCTACCTATGTAGCACTCGCAAGGGCGGGCTGGGCTGAGACAGAGGCCTCGGCAAATATGACGATGACTCTTACAGTACCACCAGTAGCACCACAACTGCGGAGTATTTGCGACAAAATACATTTCCATGTCACCAACTCTTCTCCTTTGGGTACTACGTGCAAAATCCCGCTACTCTCTGCCGTGGGTTACTCGTACATGAGAGATTTACAAGTAAATACTAGGTACCTGTACTATAACTGAGGGAGCTCCCCTCATCGCCAGTGACGCTCGGCGCAGGCACAAAAAAAAAGTTGCCCACGGACCCTTTATCGCGGATATCGCTTGTCGATAAGGGCGATAAATGATAGAGGATAAGTGATAAAGTGAAAAAGCGCGGCGCGCCGCAGCAAGTCACGACAACGCGGCCGATCTCCCGGCACGCAGCGTGCTGATCACGAAAGCGAAATGAGAAAAAGCAGGACAAGGCCAGTGATTATGCACGGCCGCAAGGACGAAGCCTCGCAGCCGGGCTGCCAATAGGATGCTTGATAATTATAGCGGCGGATCGCATCCTGACAACGCATTCCGGGGGCTGAAGGCCCCAAAATGCTGGCGCCGCACCACAGGATCTCTGCCTTGGGTACAACCTTACGCACCTTGTTTGCGCATGTACATGGACATGGACATGGACAAATCAGGGCCGCACACAGGTCGGGTTTGAATGACTCCGCAGTAAATGTGCATGTCTCACGCCGCCGCCGGGTCTGCAATTGCTATTCGCTATTCGCTATTCGCTGCCAGGTCTGCTGTACTGTACTTCGTATCTGAACAAGAGCAACGAAGCAGAGCGGCATGAACAAGACGGCAAACAGAGCCTTGAACTGCTTACCCGCCACCTCCTACTAAGCTTCTATACTGTAATACCGAGTCTCCTATTGAGTATTTATATTTCTCCGGCAGTCCGGTACTTGAAAAAGCCACCGACTCGACTTGAGCAACGCTCGGGCTGCCTCTCTCAAGCACCAGACACCGACTCGACCCGACATTCGGCTTACAAGCCATATTCGCGCATTTTCAATCACTCCACCTGCAGCGAACGATTTTCCATTATCCAAGTGTGGGCCGCGGAAGCCCCAGCAGTTGTGCCCTCGGCCAGCCGGGCAAATCGAATTGATTGCATCAACTCTCACGAGCAAGGGCCTTTTTTGTCTTTATTTTTACTTTTATTTTTATTATTCAATATTATTCTAAACCCTGGGCTTTCATTTTTTTTTAACACCCTTCATCACCATCCCCGTTCTCACAGGCACAAGGCCCTGCAAACCCGCCCTACCAACCTTCTTACCTACTAGTTTGGGACCAGCAGCGCTGTAAGAGCGTGCTTCCATAGGCCCGCTGGGGGCCAACTGCACTCCGTAATCCAGCGCCCATTCGCTCGCTGGGGACCGCTGTAACTAAGACGCCCAGCCGCTCCGCTTTCAGGACGCTGTCCTGGGCCCCAAAAAACCCGCCAAACCCGCCAAACCCGTCTAGGCGCCCTATCGTCTAGGAAGAGAGGGGAACCAAAAAAAAAAAGTTTTTATTATTCTGGCACACAAAGCAAAAATTATCAACTTGCCTCTTTCGTTTGCCCTTTGTGCCCTCTTCATCTTTTTCACCACCACCTTGACCAGTCAATTCTCAAGAATTGCCGCGCCGGCTGGCATTTGTTTGACCGTTTCCTGACAGGCTGCGCTGTGACCTGTCGAGGAGCGCAGCTGGTTTTTCTCCTTCATCTCTTTTCCTTCCTTCTTCTGCCCTGCATTGCCCGCGTGCCACTGCGCAACAGTTATTTCCTCCTGCACCCCGGTCACCTTCGACCCTCAATCCGGCAGCCTGTTGTCACCTCTCCCTTTGCCTGGCCTGGCTGACTTGTTGCTCGGTCTGCTTCTCTGTCCTTCCACCCGTACGTGTACGTGCGACGCCTGGAGGCTCTGAGTGTGCGACAGCCACCGCCTTGAGCTTGAGGCGCCTTTTGCCGACCGGCCGCCTTTGCGTTTTCGACCGGTTAATAGTTTTCGGGCCCCTCCGCCACCTACCGACGTGATCTTGATCCCTTTGCCTGGGCTCGAGAGACGACCGTCCCGCTTTACAGCTACGGATTCTACGCACTCGCTTCTCCTCTCGAGAAGCATTCCAAGAGAAAGAAATCGACTGCCTCTCGGCCCTCTAGCAGGATTTCCGTGTCTGGTGCCTCTTTAGCGTTTTCCCATACGCCAAAGAAATTTCTCTGGAACTTTCCACCTCGAGAGATAACCTTATACCTGCCACTGCGAGGTGCGACTTGAAACCTTGTACCGGGATATCACGCCTTTAGTGTTTATCAAAGACATCAGTTTCGCTGCCGCATCATTTCTTTCACTTCTTCTTCACCATCCCCTCTTACGGTTCCATCAAAAATGGCAACCGCTTCAGCCTTTTCTTATGCGCAGGCCGCCAAGGGCCAGGGCACCGTGCCATCAAATGCCTTGCCCGGGCAGCCCGTCCAGGACTCCCAGCCACCCGCAGCCGCGCCCAAGTCTACCGCGGACGCCGAAAATGCGACCGAATCCAACGGTGCCGTTCGAAGCGCCGATTCTTCCGCCAACACGGAGAAGCAGGATGCTGCCAGCAATCCTGGTTTGGAGGTTGAGACTCGATCAGAGGAAGTCCAGGAGACGCGCCGCGAGCCTGTACGGGATGACGAGTCTGGCAGATTAGATCGCCCTTGGCGACGAGGCGACAAAGGCACGAGGTCTTCGAGTACGACCACGCGATCGGTCGACGAACAAGATTCCAGAAGGCCGCGGAAGTCTAAGAAGTCAAAGGCTGCTGAAAAGCAAGCCAACGAGCAATCAGCAACGGACAAGGACCAGGAGTCTGAAAAAGAGGTTCCCAAAGTCGAACTATTTGAGGCGCCCATTCCATCTGTCAACATCTGGCGGCAGCGAGCGGAAGCTCAGGCAAAGACCAAGCCATCTCCGGCCGGCTCTGTAGAGCAGACAACCAATGGCTCACCAAAGCCTGACGTATCCGCCAAGGTGGCCGAGAACGGTGTTCCAGCTGCTGCCCAGCGTGATAGCATACCAAATGGCGTCAAGCCCCCTCGCAAATCGGTCGATGCCCCTCGATCCGAGAGAAATGCCAGCCGTGGCTCAAGAGTAGCAGACAAAGATGCTGGCAATGTGCCCCCTTCAGTCGCCGATACTACGGCCTGGCCTACTCCAGAGACGGCTATCCAAGAGGACAAGAAGAAGCCCGCCGACAAGTCTGAGAAGGACGCCTCAGAGGACGGATCCCAGTCAAAGCCGAGACAAAAGGGAAAATGGGTGACCATGGACTACGTGCCGAGCGTCAACTTTGAAACGCAGCTTCCTCAGATGCGTAACTCCAAGCCTCGAGGTGGAGCTAGAAACGCAAATGGCTCAAGGGCTACATCATCCCACGCCAGTGACAAGGGCACCGCGCCCGTCGCCAGCCAGGGCAAGCCCAGTGAGAACACCAACAGCGGTAACGGCAACGGCGGCAACAAGGAGCGCCCTCGTGATGGTGCCAACGGCCCGAACCGCGGTGCGCCAGCACCTCAAGCTAAGCGTTCATCGACAGACATGTCAAACGCACGTGAGCAAAGGAAAGCCGCGAACCACGCTGGTAGCGAGAAGAACAAGGATGCTGCATCAAATTCAACTGTAAGTAATTTCTTGACGAATGCAATTGCAGCTGAGAAGGGGGTGGTGGAAGAGGACACTCCCATACCAACCTCACCGCCATTTTTCTGGAATGATGTGCTAACACTCGTATTTGAAGGAGCAGGGCCATGCTGTCCGTGAGCGAACGGAGAACCGCAATGATAGACCACGAGGCGCATACCGTGGCCGTGGCGGACATCATCCTGTCAACACCCAGCACCAGCATCAGCACACTCCATCCAGCTTCTCTGCATCGGGCACTATGGGCGGACGAGCCCAAGGCCCCTACAGCCCACCACCCAGGCAAGGTGGCCATGGTCAGATGTTCATGCCCTCTCAAAGGGGTGGCAGAGGCGGCCGCAACAACGGACAAAACTTCCATCGCATGTCTCTGCCCAATGGATCAACACGCATTCCTCAGGTTCAAACTCAGTTTGGGCCCTACGAGTATCCCATCACGCCGATGACGGCCATGCCCTTCCAGCCTCAGCCCTACTGGGACAACATGTTGGTGCCAGTACTGAAGAGCCAGGTCGAGTACTACTTCTCCATCGAGAACTTGTGCAAGGACGTATATCTCCGCGCGCGAATGGACTCGCAAGGGTTTGTGCCCTTGCACTTCATTGCCTCATTCAAGCGTGTGCGAGAGCTCTCTGCCGACATCGCCATGGTCCGTGCTGTTTGTGAGATTTCCACCGAACTCGACCTCGCTGTTGGTGAAGATGACATCGAACGCGTGCGACGAAGCCAGGCGTGGGAGAGCTTTGTGTTGCCCCTTGAGGACCGGGATGAGTTTGCTCGAAACCACGGACCCGCCCACCTCACTTTCAAGAACCGACCATCGCAAATGCCACCCCAGTTTAACGGAGTGCCTGTACCATATGGCATGGCATCACCCCCTGCGTATGCAGCCCATGCTGAAGTCCCGTTTCAGCAGCTGCCCGAGGATGCTTTCATCGGCCAGGGAGTCAACGGTCTAGCAAACGGCCATGTCAATGGCGTCAGTCAGCTGTCGGCAGATGTGCCCGACTTTGCTCCCTCAGGTGCTATTCAGCTCGACGGCCTGGCCAAGATTAACGGCCCAGTTGCCGTGAATGGACATGCTGAGAAGCCCGTTGACCAGTTGCCTAACGGGGTACACAACGAGCAATCGGTGTAGGGGAATCTATGATCCTTAGCTGGTCATGCAGCAGCGGTACTGACTCCTGGCCATTTGGGGGTTTCTCTCGTCTGTGGTGTCTGGGCGAATAGCCTTGAAGGCGCTTCCTGCATATCTGTTTCTTGTGGTTTGGCCGGACAGCTCAGATGGCTTGTCATGGCAATTCCTTGGCCGGTTCAAGTGAAAACGCATTTTCACCTTTTCATTTTTCTTTCGTCACAGTTCTGCCTAGCTGTTCTTGGCTAAGGCTCGGCAAGGGAAACGGCAAAACAAAAAGCGTTGCAACAAACTGTGAATTATTTAAGGATTTTTGGTTTTGTAAGATTCATTTCTTTGCCCTTTGATTGTCTACCTATGCGCAGATGAAGGCGGCAGACGACGGAGACGGGGCGTTTCGCTACTCTAGGAGGGCACAACCAAGAAAGGGGGAGAAAGATACCCCTGGAGATTTGTGTTTTTATTTTGGGTCCGGAACCTGTAACGCAGCAAAAGCGTTTGGCACTCTGGTTTGGGATTTCCTTTCTGAGAAAAAGAAGAAGAAAGAAGAGAAAAAAAAAAAGAATGACAAAATGGGAAAGACATAGGAGAAGAGGAAAAGGGAAAAAAAAAGTTTGAGAGTAGGAAATAGAGCCAGTGCTTGAGGGCGCTGGCATTGGAGACCTTGTGTCAATATGGAGGTCTTTTCCTCTTGGCTGGGCAACCATGATTACTCTGACACGGTTTTCGGTAGAGAGTGGATGAGATTTCACGCACTTCTGGGGCTCAGGAGACGATATTATTCACGGCAGGACTTGGATTGGAAAGGCATACCTAGTCTTGCAACCTGTTGGGATCTCGGAAGGCTTTTATGAAAAAGGGCTGTTCCTGTTTTCACACTCCTGAGCATTAGTTCAAGTTTGCTCCAGCTACCATGCTATTGATGAGAAACGCAAAGGGCTTCCGTTACGATCTTTTTATTATTATTATTATTATCATTTTTGCTAGACAAATGACGGGATTGGGCTGCCCAAGAAAAAAAAAAGTGAGGAAAATACGAGAGAATGAAAAAAGCAAAGTGATGGGCGAAACGACCCAAGGGCATTTAAATGGGATGCGAATTTGGCAAAAATGGTTGCACAATGAGATTTTTTGATCTTTTTTTTTTTTTCTAAATCTTCAATTTTCTTGAGTCCGTAATTTCGGAGGGTTGTTTTCAGGGCTGGATTGCCTATGGCATTTGATGCGAGACAGCGTAGTACGATGTTGCTGCAAAACTGTTCAATTTGTACGATAGGATTCAAGAATAATACCAAAAAAAAAAGTCAGCCATCGGGTCTGAGGATAACAGACTCTCTCCTCTCTATTGATTTATGAAGAACACTGGTTGCCTGCGTCTAGTTACAACAACATTCAGGTTCGTATTGGCCCAAGTGTAATAAGAGGGTCTCTCCTTGTTCCCTAATTTCTCCCTTGAGTCTCTGTTTCGACGGCATGGGATCTGCCGTTGGAGAAGATGAAGAATAGGTGGCGGAAATGAATTGTGTGAATTGGCGATGCCTTATATGCTCATAATGCCATGGCTAGGCCTACAATGGCGATGAGACCGACGGCGGCGTTGGCAAAGGCTGTTGGCACTGAGGCCGGATTCGACGTAGATGATGATGTTGTGGTGCGAGTTCCTGTTATTGTGGTGAGGGAGGGAGAACTGGATGGGGCGACTCGTTTCTCTGCGCGGTTTGCGAGTGCGGTTGATGTAGATGATGGGAATGGCGTGGAAGAGACTGACGATGTTGAAGGGGGAGATGAAGGCGATATGGATGAAGTGGATGGTATGAATAGAACAGGGTCACTATCTTCAAAAGGAATAGTGGTTGGCTCGACGGTACTGGTAGTTTATGGTGAGAATGAGATTCAATGTAAAACAAGGAGAAACAAAAGACATGTCTTCTTAAGGTTGACGTGACAGCAATTGGACAAAAGGGGAAGGGGAACAGTTGATCGCTTACGGTGATGAACTAGATGTACTTTCAACATCACCAAGATCCAACTCGCTCGGCGTGAGAATAACGAGTGGTCTGGGAGGAATCAGGGCAGGATCATCGGCGAATGCTGTAGGCTGGACAGGCCTTGAGAAGTGCCGAGTCGCAGTTCTGCAAAAGAGAATGCATATTCTGTCAGTTGATGATCACTGAAGCTTTTGGGTTTATGCATTCCATGCCAAGGTAGATTTAATCCAGATACTGAAGGGACCTACATTGAGTGATGCGCCAAGGCGACAGAGCTTGTGGCGATAACAATGGCGACGAAGCGATGCATGGCTTTGAAGTATTTGTTCTACCCGGCATCCGATGTGAAGAAGAGGAAAAGGAAGAGTATGGAAATGAAGGTGAATTCTGTCGATTTCAAACGAACGATGAAGCGTGTATGATTGGAATGTAGACAGTTGCCCAGGCCGAGCCTCGTCACATACGTCGTCACATAGCGGGCGGGCAGCTTGTACTTTTACTTTTTTTCTCTCCTTTGGGCCCCATATTATATGCAGTATTCGATTCTTACATGGGCAAAGTAATCAGGGCAAGGTTCTTTAAATCTCTTGGATAACACAGCGATACTAGAGTAGCATTCGGTTGCTGGGTTTGGAGACTTGAGCATTGTGGGAAGCTGTTGTTACAAAGGTACGGCAGTGCCACGATAAAGATGCAAAGTGGCGCTAGGCTGGAAAGGGTATATGGATATGGCCTGGTAGAGCCGTTGCCCTGGTTGTACTTGGGAAGGGAACGAGCGCAAAGCCACAAGGCTGTATTGTATCACTCTTTTCCTACAATATTTACTTGTGTATTTGGTTGTAAATATTGCAAGAGCCTGTAGCGATGACAAAATAGACGAGGCCTTGGATAGATACCCAATGCGATAGAATATCTCAATCTTTCGCATAGTGTACAGTATACAGTAGGTATTGTTGGGGGCATTTCATTTTCCCTTTTCCCTGTGCGCAAGAGGCATGACATCATTCTCCAAAGAGGCCACCCCGCCATAAAGTGGCTTGAGCGACAGCCTCTGTTTCAACCAATCAATCCCGTCACGAGCCACATCCAGCGAATGAGGTCAAGTCACGGGTGGCTGGCGTGTGTGGCTAACGAGTCGAAAAAGGCCGGGTGAGGCCTCGGGAGAGAAGCGGGGTCGAAGTGCTAGAATTATCTGGGCAATTGAGCAGAATAAGAGCGAAAAGTGTGTAACAAGGGAGATGGGATTCTGTGCAAAAGAGGCGCTCAGGTTCGGGCTCAGGCTGGATGTGGCGTTGGGGCTTGTTCTAGGCGGCGGGTGGCAATGGGTTCTCCCGCGAGGTTGTTGAGACGGCATGGCAAAGGAGATACAGATTTGACGTAGACCCGCACAATGTCATGCGATGCAATATGCCCGTGTAGGAGAGTTGTGGTGAGATGGCACCCGTCAGTCACCCGGTATCCAAGATGGGCATGAGGCGACGACTCAGCTGGCTCGGTTCAGTCGACCGACCGAAGCTTGGCCAGACGTAGACGAGTCTAGCAGGCCTAGAAGCGCTCCCTCTCTGCTTGGCTGCTGAGGCTGAAAATGAACACCACGAGAGCGGGTGGGAGGACATCGGAGCGCCCGAGTCTGTGGGTGCGTGCGTGCGTGTGTTTGTTGGGAGACATGATGGGTGAGTTTGATTTTTGACTGCACGAATATTGAGCAGATGGTTGCTGAGTACCTCTAAGGTTGGTAGGCCTTCACGGTTGCTGAATATCGCCTCAAGCGTTACAAACACAAGAATCTCAACCAACTGAACCATGAGGCGCAGCCACTGAGCCACAGCATGGCATCAGTGCATTACTCTACCTTAGGTAGCAGGTACATACAGTACGGTATGGTGAAAGCCTGCAGTTCAGCAATTACGCCGCTCAGACCGCCTTGCCCTATCAAATCGCCAGCCCGAGAGCGCAAGGCAAAAAACAAAAGCAGGGCAACAGCAGGGGTGCGCCTACCCCCGGTCATCTTCATGTGTCGCCATTACGTCTTGCCCCGCTGCTTCATGCAGGCGCTGCGGCCAAGTCCCTCCTTCCAAGGCCCCCAATTCGACAATATCTTTTGGTCCTGCCTCTCGCAAATCTTGCAGCAAAAGTTTCTTTCTACTTCCTCAAACCTCTTCCAGCTGTTAGTTGCCCTTACGAGTATATCTGCTGTAAACACCAGCATCGACACGGCAAACTCCTGCAGAAACATCGACAGAAACATCGACAGAAGCGCTCATCAGCTGACTCTTGCACCAAAAGTAAAGCAACAAATACAAGGGCTAGATCGGCAGTTGCTTTCGTCCGCAGTTTTGTGCGGCATATTATAAAAGCCAGCTACCCCGCCAGCGCACTTAGACGCTTCATCTCTACGAACCAACCACCCTCTACAGGACGACACAAGGCAGAATCAACTCTTCTTCCAAATGGCGAGCCACAGCGGGCAGGACTACGAATATTCCCGTCGCTACTTGCGAGGGGACGTTGTAGATGACCGCGATCCCCGCTATTTTGACAACTATGGAGATGTCAACGTTCGGAACCGCGACCTCGTTCCTCGCGCAGACCCTCGCGACAGCAGCCTCTCCGTAGAGGAAGTTCGTCGTGATTTCCCGCCACCCACTGGACGAGACTATGTTCACACTCACGATGTGCGCCGTGCTCGTTCTGCAGAGCCCGGCTACTACCAGGAGGATTACGAATATCGCCGCACTTATGGATCGCGGCTTGACGCCCGGGAGAGTGACCGCCACTCCAGGTATGCGGGGAGCAGCCATGGAGGCGATGATCGCGACAGAAAGCCCAAGCACACCAAGACCTTGTCGAAGCAAGAGAAGCTCATTGCTGCTGTTGCCGGCGCTGCCCTCCTCGTGGGCGGCAAGGAACTCTATGACCGCCATGAAGCCAAGAAGGAGGGAAATGGCACTCCAGTGCAGCGCAATGCACTCTCGTCGGCCGCACTCGCGGGCTTTGGCGCACTCGCTGCCTATGGAGGTGCTGAGTTCTACAGCAAGCAGCAAGCAAGGAAGGATCAAAAGGCAACCTACATTCTCCAGCGTGGCCGGGACGGCCGCCTTGACGACTACTATGAGTCGGATGGTGAGAGCGATACCAAGGAGAAGAAGGGCCACAAGAACTTTCTTGAGA
Organism: Trichoderma afroharzianum; assembly: GCA_037893235.1. Lineage (NCBI taxonomy): Eukaryota > Fungi > Ascomycota > Sordariomycetes > Hypocreales > Hypocreaceae > Trichoderma > Trichoderma afroharzianum. The sequence continues at coordinate 332,402 of JBBLXW010000002.1, read as the reverse complement.
GTGCCATCGCCGCTACCGGTCTCGGAGCCGCCGTCAAGTCTCTCACTGGCCTAGGTGACGACAAGCACTCTGACACTCGGAGCCGCGGTGGTAGCCCTAGCTCACGCAGCGTCCGCAGCGGTCGCTCCCGCTCGAGCTCCAGAAGCGGCAGAGGTGCCAGCAAAGTCCAAAAGGCCGCCATCGCCTCGCTTCTTGCCGGAGCCACCGAGGCTTTCCGGGTCGCCAAGGAGCCCGGCGGCTGGAGGGGAGAAAAGACCAAAAGAATTCTCACTGCTGCCGCCGGTGCCGCCACTGTGGATGCCGCTCACGGCGCGGACCACGGAAAGCTGGGTCTCGCCGAGTCAGTCATTGGAGGTCTGGTGGGCAACCGCTTGATCAACGGCTCCAGAAATGATATTGAAGAAGACCGTCGCACTGGCAGAAGCCGCTCCCGATCCCGTGCACGATCAAAGGACGGCCATGGAGGCGTCGGCCTCGCAGCACTTGCAACGGCCGGACTGGGTGCCCTCGGCGCTAAGAAGGCCTTTGATCGATCGCGATCCCGTGGACGCGATAGGAGCTTTTCCAGAAGCCCTTCGCGAGATCGGGATCGTCACCGCAGCCGAAGCCGTAGCGTTGTGGACAAGGCACGAGATGGTCTTGCCAAGCTAGGCTTCGGCAGCGGTGCTCTCGTCGCTACCGATGACCGTCGCCGACGCGATTATGATGACGACTATGACGACCGGAGCTCACGCCACTCCGGCGGTCGACGAGATGATGATCACGTGTACGATGATCCCAGATACCGCCGCCGTGGAGGCCGTGGAGAGTCCCGTGACCGAGACCGTTCTCGATCTCGGGACCAGTCCCGCAGGAGGGGTGGGTATGGATCTGAGTCTGATCTAGGGGACTCATCCGAGGATGAAAGAAGGGCCAAGAAAATGAGAGGTAAGCAAATTATAACTACAGGTCTTGCGACCGTTGCCACAGTTCACGCAGCACATGGAGTCTACAAAAGCATGGAGAAGAGGAAGGCACGAAAAGAGGCCGTCAAGGAAGGCCTCCTCTCTTCACAGGAAGCCAAGAAGCTCAGGGCCAAAGCTATCATGCAAGACGCAGCTTCAATCGGTATAGCTGCCATTGGTATCAAAGGCGCATTATCCGAGCTCAAAGAAGCTAGAGATATGACTCACGAGTGCAGGGAGTGGAGGAGCGAAAAAGAGCGCCGCCATGAGAAGCGAGCAGAGAGGCAGAGACGCCAGAAGCTTGGAGAAAGAAAGCGATCCTCAAGCTGGTCAACTCCATCACGGCCAAGAAACGACGGATACTATGGAGACAACGAGGATGAAGTATACATCGTCGACCGCAGATACAGTGCCGTCTCTCAACTCCAACCGCCTGTCAGGCGGGATAGCCGTTGAGCCACCACCATCAAGGAGTCTGAGCGCCAACCAACAACATTCCTTTTATGACAACCTTTCATTCCATTTCTACGTTTCCGAGTCTACAGACTCACCCCGTCAATCAAACCATTCACTACACGACTTGGATGGTGTAACTGCGGAAAGATCACTTTCATTCTAATATTGGCATTGGCTACCCACCTTCCGATCAGGGAGCGTGGAGCCTTTGTAATGACTTCATGTGCTGCGTGCTGCTATATAGATTGAGCTTCAAGCTTAGCAAAATTGTTTTCTTCAATACTTCTGCATCTATATTAAGAACAACTGACTAATAATGATTGATTTGCTACAGATCACCGGCGCTACTGAGTGCTTGTCCTTTCCGGAGAATAAGGAATGCACCCGAGAGGATGGAATCATGGCCATTGCGGAGAATCGGCATGCTCGAGCACGGCCGCAACTCGATCGATTGACGAGAGGAGCCAGTTATTTCTCGGAATCAAGGCCGGATCTGGCACTTTGCATGGATTGGTACACGTTTCCATGCAGACCAACACGAGAAAGGCGCGGGCTTGACGAATTCTTGGATAACGGCCATGCTAGGTAACGTGGCACATCCTAGAATCTCGATGAAGCAGGAAAGGATATGCAGTAGGTCCGGCAAAGACGGCCCAGGGCGGGCGATGCAGAGGAAGGGTAGATCTACGATGATTGGAACATTCGGGTTGGAAAACAGGTTGAGGGATGAAATTCTTGGATGGCTTACATTGATTTCCTTGCTGTGTGGGGGGGGGGCCTGGCAAGCTGGACTCCGATTTACGAATTATGATGACTGATATTAATGAGTGCTTTTATGTTTTTTATATAATGGAAAGGTAGAGGACAAAAAAAAACTATGTGATTAATGCATGGCATCAAGTAAATTCATCATTTTGCATATGGACTAAGACATTACCCTTTTTGTGGCCTTTGGTCACTCCAATCACAAAAAGAAAAACTACGCAATCTTTTCTTTCCGCTCCCTGACAAAAAAACTCCAGCATTTCAAGATTTCCCCAAGTCTATGACATCATGACTTGTGTAAGCGGCATCCAACTGCATCAAGATCTCGGACACGTCTTTTTTTCCTCCTCCCCCCTGGTTTAGTCTGAAACCGTCACAGTGCGCGGCCCGATCACCCCCCCCCCCCCCCACTGCTTGCATGGGAAGCATGCGAGGTGAAATAGTGGTGACGTCGTTGTGCGTCCCCCCCTTCCTTGGAGCGAATGGGTTTTGATATGGTGATGTTTGAGGCGGGTTGCATGTACATATGCGTATGTACGAGTTATGTATGTGGTATGTGAGTTGGTATGTGAGTGGCCCCTTCTCCCCATGTGTCCCATCGTGGTCTTCTTGTGAGGAGTGCATGTATGCGTGAAATCACATTGGATGAGAAGAGTGAGGAGGAGGGAGGGGGAGTGAAATTAGACAAGACAGAGAGATGTATCGGAGTATTAGACGGGGATACTTTGTATTCTGCCCCCAAAAGAAACGTTGTAAATACAACACACAAACCCTGGCAGAGGCCCTCACGAGGCGCCGGACAAGTCGCCTCCTGTCTGCTTCCACTTCTGCGCCATGGCCATAATGTTGGACAGGTTCTTGGCCTGCTGGTCGTCCGCAGGGAAGACATAGTCAAAGTACTCCTCGTAGACGTCCTCGTTGTCGCCGCCGCTCTCGTCCTGGACTCTCCTCCGGCGCTTGACCCTGCGCGGCATCTGCTTCTGCACGGCGTCCACGTCGGCGTCGGAGCCGTGCGTGCGCTCAAAGGACAGCCAGGCGTTGAGCAGGCTGACGCGCTCCTCCTTGAGGTCCTTGTCGCGCATGCTCTTGTGGGCGCGCTCAAAGACCTTGCGGGCGCGGGCCTTTGCCTCGTCGCTGACGGGCTGCTCCTCTTGCTCCTCGTCGGCCTCGTCGTCTTCGGGGATGTTGATTTCGAAGTGGGCGTAGCTGATCCAGACCTTGACGTGGTCCGTCTTCTCGAGGAGTCGCTCGTATAGGTCGCGCGTCCGTTCGTACTCGCCCTCTTCTTCCTCAAAGTCGATGTAGGCCTTCCACAGCAGCTCTGGCATGTCCAGCTGGGGCTGGCTGACGGCCAGTTCGAAGATGGCCCTCGCACGATCGAGGTCGTCCAGGCCGCGTTCCAGTTCGGCAAACTTGATCCACGTCTGGCAGTTTGTCGCGTTGTACTGAACGTGCTTCTCATATAGCTTCCGGCAGCGCACGAACTCAAACAGCTTCCGCTCTAGATCGACATAGCCGTCGAACAGCTTGTCCTTGGGGCACATGCCGATCGCACGCCCCAACAGCTTTCGAGCAGCCCCCAGGTCGCCCTGTCGAACCTCGAACTGCGCCGCAAGCAGCCATATTTTGGCAAACGTAAACTTGGTATGGGGTATCAGGTTTAGGCATGTGGTGTAAATCTGCCGGGCGCGCTCCACGTCCTGGCCCTCGAGCTCCTCCCACACCGCGTAGAATATCCACAGGTAAATGTATCGGCGCCAGTGCCGCTTCTCCTGGGTCGGGGGCACCTGGGCAATGGCTCGCTCGTAGACATCCCGGACACGGTCTGCATCCCTAGATGCCTCTTCCAGCCCGGCGTAGTCGAACCACGCATCGTAGTTTTTAGGGTTCTCACGCACCTGCTCTTCGTAAAACACCCGTCTCTTTGAGAGGACCACATCCTCCACGCCGTCCTGGTCGCCAAACTGCTTTTCGAATGTCGTGTATGCCGAGTGCAGCAGTCTTGATTTCGATCGGGGCAGGCGGTCAAGGGCGTATTTGTAGATGGCTCTCGCTCGCTCATATTCCTTGAGTTTGGATTCAAACCTGGCATAGGCAATGAATAGCTTCTCGTCGACAAAGTCATCGCCCAGAGTCTCAACCGCCGTTCCAAAGACCTCACGAACCAGATCGCTCGTTCCGTACTCTTCCTCAAACTTGGCCCATTTGATCCAGTTTCGGGGTTCGGGGTGAACCATGGTAAAGGTCTGGAAGATCTCGCGTGCCCGGTCAAACTCGCCATATCGCTTTTCCAGTTTGATGTACGCACTCCATGCCGCCTCATTTGGTCGCCATTGCATCCACCTGTCAAAAACCTGTCGCGTTCCGGGGATGTTGCCCAGCATCTCCTCCATGTAAACGTATTTGTACCACATCTTGTCGACTCGGGGCAGCCGCGTGACTGCGCGGTCCAGCAGATTTCGGGCATGGTTGATGTTTCTCGACTTCATCTCGGCCTCGATGTACCGCGTCCACACCTGGACATCATTGGGATGGACATCGAGACAGCGCTCGAAGACGGATCGAGCGCGGGCAAACTCTTTCTGCTCCAGCTCCCACTGCGCGTACTGCAGCCAGTTGCTGAGCTTGACGCGATTCCGCCGGACATAGTCCTCAAACTCCTTTCGCTTCCGGCCCTGGTACTCGTGAAGCTCTTCGAGATCGGCGAATCGCTGCGTCGGAGCCTGGATCTGAACCTCCTGTCGGTCGACGGCCTCACGAAGCAGCTGCTCGGCACTGATCTGGATGGGAGCAGCGGCCTTGTTTTTGACCTTGGGGGGGCCACGCGACGACTCCATTGTGCCGGATAGCTTGTACGACGCTTGATAAAGACGATTGTGTAGAAATAAAATCCCAAACTCGCCTTGATTAGCTGGAACGAGCTCTTGCGGCAGCCAGAAATTGCCCAGAGAGCCCCAAGCAACTGACGAGGCTTTGAAATTTGGGAGGCGGAACAGACAGACGTGCTTGGAGTGGGTACAAAGTATTATTACCTTAGGTACTTAGCGGCGCCTTATCGCAGCGATAAGCAATGGATTTGGTGTGGTGGCGCACGGACCACTCAAACTTGCCTACTGCTGCCTCCATTGTTTCTCAGCCTCGCAGCTTCATTCAAAACAGAAAAAAAGGAAGCCTAACAAAGCAATCTGTAATCCTGCAAGTCGCACATCCCCCGATTGAAACAAGTATTCTCTCTTTCTCTTCTCTACTTTATTTCACAAGACACAGCCGCGACTAGAGAGATAGACCTGTTCGCCAACCGACCGCCACCATGTCGACAGTCGCCGACGATCTGCTCAACGACTTTGGAAGCTCAGGAGACGAAGCGGATGAGCTGGACAACGAAGGTCTCGTACTCACAGAAAAGCCTGAGAAGGCAGTAAATCGCGATCGCGATGCCATGGATGTGGACGATGACGACGACAATGACGAGGGCTCGGAAGACGAAGGCGCGGCTGCATTGAATGACATGGAGGATGCAGAAGCCACCAAGGCAAAGGTAGAGAAGATGCAGCTGGGTGCCGTCAAAGACGTCCGCAGCGTGGCCAGTCTGATGCAGACGCTGGAACCTATCCTCGAGGTTAGTAAATCCCCCCTCATTTGCCCCAAAACCTCTTTGGATGGCTTGTTTACATCGTTTTCGAGATGAGCAATTAGCCCTGACGTGTTGGCTCGACTCCTACAGAAAATCACATATTACCAGTCGCAACCGACGGCGCAGCAAACCAGCGTTGGCAACATCGAAGACCACCCCGAGTATCACCTATTGACGCAGTCCAACAGCCTATCAACCATGATAGACGGCGAAGTCGCGCTTGTACACAAGTTCATTCGCGATCATTACTCGACTCGATTTCCCGAACTAGAACGCCTCGTTACGACTCCTTTGGAATATGCCAAGGTGGTGGCCATTATTGGAAACGGACCCATGGACTCTGAGAATATCAAAGTGCTTCAGACTTCGACAGACAATCCTCTCGGCGTCGGGCTAAAGGCCGTCCTCGACGGACCCTCGCTCATGATTGTTACGGTGGAAGCCACCACCTCGAAAGGACATGAAATGGTGGCCGAGGAGCTACAACGAGTACGACAGGCCTGCGAAATGATGATTGCCCTGCACAGAGCGAAGCAGACTCTCACAGAATACGTGCAATCACGAATGAACATTTTCGCACCCAACTTGACCATCCTCATCGGTTCACTCACGGCTGCACAACTTCTTAATGCCGCTGGAGGCCTGACGGGTTTGTCCAAGACACCCGCATGCAATATTCCTTCCTGGGGCTCCAAGAAACGGCAGGCCGGCCTGGCGACCAACATTGGGATCCGTCAGCAAGGCTACCTCTACAACTCTGAGATTATCCGGGGTATTCCCAACGACTTGAAGAAGCAGGCGATGAGAATCGTAGCAGCCAAGCTCGTCTTGGCCGCACGAGTCGATCGCATCCACTCCAGTGCCGACGGCTCAACAGGAGAGCAACTGAAATCTGCCTGCCTGGAAAGGCTGGAGAAGCTTACCGAGCCCCCGCCCAACAAGGGACAGCGAGCACTACCCGTGCCAGATGACAAGCCCGCTCGAAAGCGAGGTGGTCGTCGAGCCAGAAAGGCTAAGGAGGCGCTCGCCATGACGGAGCTGCGCAAGGCCCAAAACCGCATGGCATTTGGCAAAGAAGAGAAGGAAGTCGGCTACGGCACGGGCGAAGGAACGGTGGGCATGGGCATGATTGGCCAGTCCAACGACGGACGTATTCGCGGCATGCAGGTCGATCAGCGCACGCGGGCCAAACTTGGCGTCAAGAACAAGGGCTGGGGCGGCGCCAGCACACTGGGCGGAGGCACAGCATCATCCATTGGAGGATTTGGCATGGCTCCCGGCATGGACCTCCGCGGAAAGGGTCTCCGGACGTCGGGCGTGGGAAGCACCGTCGGCTCTGCGACCGGTACTCAGTCATCACTTGCTTTCACTCCCGTCCAAGGTCTGGAGCTGGTCGATCCCAAGGTGCGCGCCGAGCTCAGCCGGAAGCGCAAAGCAGAGGAAGACAAGTGGTTCAAAGGCGGCAGCTTCACGCAGGTCGGCAACGGCGGAGGAGGTGGCTTCAAAGTCCCGGACCTGCCGGCGTCGAAGCGGGTCGACACCGGAGCTTCAAAGATGGGCCCGCCTCCGGTGCCGAACCGAAAATGAGGACCTACCCGGTAGGAAAAGGAGGATTCAGATGCTTTGAACTTTTTTGTTTTTTTATTCCTCTTTACGTTGATTATGTTGCGTATTGATGGTTGTTCACCACGGTATTGGAAGGTGGTGCTGTTTTATCTAGGCGTTTAAACTACCAAGGCTTTTGCTCAAAGAATGTGTGTGCGTATATAGAAATACTACCGAATACCATCCTCTAAACAGAAGGGCATATGCAGATTGACTGAACTACACCTAAAGACGCATCTCTGCTCCTCCTTGCCTATAAAGTCCAAGCCGTAGAAGATTTAGGACATTCTTCTCACGCCAATCTTTCTCCTCACCGGGAGCGATGATCAACGTCGTGCCAAAAACGATGATCAAAAGAAGATGTATGTACATGCACGATTTCCATCGAAAATGTTCGATTTCCCATGTGGCTGCTACGCCCCCCTTTCCCTCATTCGATGCTCGATTTGCTGATTGCTGATGCTCCAACTTTGCTTGTTTGGGGACGAGGGAGCTACAACTTTTTACGATTACATACAAAAAGTTAGGCTAAACGGCTTGAGTACTGTAGGTATAAGCTGCCAGGGGCGAGGATCCCGTTCTTTTCCGTTTTTTTTTTGTTTTTTTTTTTGTGAAATGTGACAAACGGACGGGATGCGATTATTGATGCGGATAAGGGGAAGAGGGGGGGGGCGTGTGTGATCTGACGATGATTTGCGCTGTGATGGGCATTGCTAGGTTACATTTGGGTTTTTTGGTAATGGACAGGATTTACATGTTCGTACAGGTATGGATGTATCACAGATGACAGATGACAGGTGTTGCTCAGTCACAAAAAAGTTAAAAAAAAAAAAAAAAAAAAAAGGGCTGCCTGTCACATCGTAATGTGATACCGAGAATCAGAAACCCGATGAAAAACTGGATGGATGTCGTAAAGAGTCACAGTGTTGTAGAATCTGTCTGTGGCTGCTCCATCATGGGAGTAAGATGTAGCCCCATGTACCAGGAAATAAAGAAAGACATGAAGAAAATACGACGTTGCGAGCTGAGCCAGGTTTGTTGTATCATTCCTCATCCAGCCCCCCCATGTGCTGGAATTTTTGTCCTTGTCCTGCATGTTGCATGTTGCGTGTGTCCGTATGTACGTATGTACAACGCAATTGCGCGCAGTTGGAATGGAGGCAACAATATCGAAAAAAAAGAAAAAGGGTACAACAGGGAAGATCCAGCAAGATGTGCTCTATGCGGATACGAAATGGAAAATCCTCCGTAAGAGGGGGGTGTGTGTGGTGTGTGACTATGTACCTGACCTTTTTTTCTTTTCTTCCCAGTCACAAGGGGCTACTGGGAAATCCGAGATCTCGATGAGCAAAGACAGGGCCGGAGATCAATGTCCCGTGGGCAACGAGTCGTATTTTTCACGGCTCCCCTTTTCTTTCCCTTGTGCGTACGAAAGTACAAGTCAAAGTATTGAGTGCCAAGTAACAGGATGCGCGGGAATCTGTACGGTAGTGAGACTTTGTGATCTGGCCCCGTTGGAACATCTTTTATTGGAATACCAGCTACCACACTGGTGGCGCCGGGAAGATGCACGTCAACTGCCAGGGGGCCCAAACATCGTGACTAACGGAGAGTTGGTGTTGTTGGCTGTGCAGTGTGTTGTTTTACACAAGCCACATTTGAGCTCTAGCTGAAATAACAGCCGGGAACAAGGGGAAATAGTAAGGGGTAGGAAGAAAAAAACAGGAATAAGACGACAAAAAGCTGAAGGAAATAAAAGGAGAGCGCATAATGCACAAGTATCAATGGGCCTAAGGAGAGACAAAGTCTCCCTGTTGGCCAGTCAAAAAGCTCTTCCATCAAATTCGTAGAAGAACCCGGAGTACATAGTCCAGCAGTTGATGCCCAAAAGTGGAATGCCATAAAAACGGAGCATCTCGATCTCCTCCCGATTCACGATTCACGATTCACGATTCCTCATCATGAAAAGGATTCGAGCGCAAGACCAGGGAACGCAGCAGAAACAAGGTCCCAGCGCAGAATCATTGTTGAGCCCCCCTTGAACAAGCCACCTATCGAACTTTGTAAATGCTGCCACCTGTGGCTGCCAGAAGCACGAAAGGAGCAATGATCAACAAAGAGTCTTCATAGTCGCACGCCGCTTGAGAGAGAGAGGGACCATCAAGTAAAAGCAAAGGTAAGGTACACGCCTTGTCCACAATATTGCATGCAGCAGCTGCGTTTTGGAGTAGGACGGAATACGGAGTACTCCGAAGGTACTTTGTTGTTTTGCTTTCCAAGGTCCTGACATCCTTGGATCTTTAAAGAACATGGGCATGCAATGCAAGCACGTTCGAATTCTAAACTTGATATCACGCCAGTGGCAAAAGGACCCTGACAAAGTCCCAATCACAGCGACGACGATTATAGTCTTGAGCGATTTTTTTTTTTTTTTTTTTTTTTTTTTTAGTCCCTTAAAAAAAAAACAGGATACCGTGGGAAAGAGAAAAAAGCGCAGCAGCCATCGATCGATTTCTTGAAAATGTCCATTGGGGAAAGGGGGTGTAGGGAGAAAATCAATTGTCTTATCCGGCCAGCGAAAGATGGTGCTGTCGATCACAGACAGGGTTGACGTCGAGTTGACAGTGACCGGAGATGGGCTTGCAGCTTGGTCGTCACTCCGTATGCTCGTACATCATGTCCAACCGGTCGACGCGCCAGTTTGTTGGGGTCGCAAAACTGGCACTGCAGCTTGCGCATGGCGCATCGTATCTGCTGCTGCGAAGCGAAAAAGCTTGAGTGTCTCTTCCCTGCTCGTAACAAACAACGTTTGCGTCGGGCATCTTCGTCTCGTAGCTTTTGAGGGCTGACACAGTCGCATGCGGCCAACAAGCGGCTCTGTTGTGTCTTGGCCCCGTCCAGCTGGTCCTTGTCTTGTATCGTGCCTGTGGCATTCGCTAGCTAGCCCGGCCCTCGTACAAGTCATGTCTGGCTGGTGCTGTACTGTCCTGTACTCCGTACCCTACCATCGCATCCCGGCATCCCAGCCTGGTCAAGCTTTTACCTCATGGCCATGTGGGGTCAGGCGGAGTCCCAGGGCTTGGGTCTGGGGAGACGGTCGAGCGGCTTCTTCTCGCATGGCCGCCCGGATTCAACGATCCCTCCGCAAAAGTCGAGATCCTCGGTGCCATGTGCGTGGAGAGCAAACGGGGGAAATTCAGCGATCGACAGAGCCTGCTGGTTAGTCAAGACGTCATCAGCAAAGGGGTTCACTTGTGTTTTTTTTTTCTCTTCTCTTTTTCTTCGTCTGTTCCCTCGCTGGCTGGCATCCCCTTGTAGCTGTGGCTGCCCCCGTGGCCTCCGAGACTTTTCCTTCTCTCGTCACATTGTCTTTTGCCTGCTATCCATGTGCCTGACAAGCCTGAACTCTGCGGGCGGAGCTAAACTGCTGTTGACGCGCGGGGAATGCATCAGTAGAGCGCCGTGATTTGTTTATCCAAAAGCTAAAGCTTGTACGAGTACTCGTAGTACTCGTAAGAAATGGCAGAGGCGGCCCCCGTCAGCAACGCAACGGCCCTAATGCACGAAAAGGCTAACCCGGCCCGGGGATTGAAAGGGGATAAAGAACGGAAGGCCATTCGCTACCATTTGTTCGTTGCGATGTCTCTTCCCTCCTCACACGAGCTTCGGGGGCGGTTGAGGGAGGGCACGAGAGTTTGGAGGCGCATCCGAGAGGGCCCAGCTCGTCAGGGCCTACAGCAGCCAACTAACCACAAGATGCCGAGCGCAGACAAATTGCTGCCCCGAGGTTCGAGCCATTCTAGAAAGGGCGAATACGCAGCGAACTGCTTGGGTTCTGGACCTGCATTTGTGCTTGGCCATGCAGGATTTTGCTGAGGTGGACAAAAGGTAAAACAGCGTCTAACCGAGCCGAAAGCTGTGCTTGATGCCCTGATGCTGTGGTACATGAGCTCAACTGTGATGCGCTGGACAGTTCCCGTGCTGTACTTACATGTCTGGTACGTGTACTCGTAGTCCCTGTAAGTTAGAGCCTACAGTTAAAGTACAGTATTGACAGTAGAGGCACTCGTTTGGCGATGCAGCCACAGGCTAGCCCCGGGCTGGCAATGATCGCCTTTGGCTCTCTTATCTTCCCCCTCTCTTTTACACGTACTCGTACCTTTCGCCGGGCTCCCTTTTGCTCGTCATTGTACTTACGAGTATTGCCCGTTTCTCGCTGGATGCCTCCTCGTTGTTTGGGCTATATTGACCGTACTATATTTGTTGTAGCCTCTCGCCTCTTCTTTTCTTGATTTCCGCTTTCCGCGCAATGACGGCACGATACTTTGTTGTTGCTCAAAAAACAAGAATTGTCAGCATCTTGTGTGCGTTCAATTACTTGTAAGCCTCCCTTGAGCTAAAGCACTAGGTTAGGAACTGTAGCTGTGCGTGTGTTGCTTCTCCAACTGCGGAAACCCGGGACTTGTTCTCTGGCTTCTGGCTTCTGGCTCCCCTGACCTGTCCTGAGATGGATGCCAAAAGTATCGCCGCTCCAAACTCCACCCCCTCACCAGCCACACTCGCCCAAAAGCCGGCTTTGTAAGTACATAACCACAAAGCAAAGAACAAGCTCCAAAACAACACAAGAATCAACCCCCAATCGTGCTATCCAGGTGCTGCATTTTAGCTTTTGCCTGGCAGCTGTACGAGTGCTGTCAATAGTAAACAACAAGACCCTAATTTGCCTCCTGTACGTGGCATCCGCGCCACTGGCCCGTATCCCTTGGTAAAACGGCTATTCTATGCCGGCTGGTTGCAGATTGCTTCGGTCACCATTCTCTCATTGCCCTCTCTTCTCGCCTTCTCGTGATATAATATCAACCTTGTATCGGACAAGTCTCCGTGGCCTATCCTGGCTCCGGACGTGGTTAACGCTTGTTTGGTGCAAAGTCCGGTGCGAGCCTCCGGTGCAAGCCACACTCGACATACTCGTAAACCTTACGCTGCTGGACCCGGAGACGTCCTTCCGCATCAGTAAATGAGGCGTCACTAACAACTGCTTGGCCCTACGGAGTCAAAGGAGTGCAGTACTCCGTGTACGAGTACTCCGTACTAATTCTCAAACCTGTCAGCCCTTGGGTGCATTCGTGCAGATACTTGGACTGTTGGGCAGAGCTCACAGCGCGGCAGGACCCTGATTGTCCCAAAAAATAAATTGAATCAACAGACATGTTGGGCGTATCGACAGCTCGCTGATACGTTCATTCGTACGAGCGTGCGTAGGCAAGACCCCTTGGATCGCCCGCGTCAGCCCAAATTCTGATTTTCCCATGCGGGCAGGTCAACGAACAGTGCAGGCAGCGAGAGATGCACTCATGCACTGCAACTCTAGGGCGCAGCAGAAGCGACCACGAACGCTGAAGAGGGAGAGGGGCAAATCCGGCACCCACGAAAAGCGCATGCTCGTTGCAAGAATTGCATCTTTGCCCCTCTCGGCGGATCTAGGGCATTAGCGCACGGATGCGTTGCGAAGGCCAGTGGAAGAGTGGAAGAGTGGAAGGGGGGGCCAAAGTACACTACGTGAAAGTACCGCCCATGTTGTGCCGTGGGTTGTCGACGCAGTTCGCCATGTACCGTGGCCGCCATCGTCAAGTACCTTGTCCGCGCGGTGTTTTCTGGATTCTGCGCCGCCGTGTGATTGGTTTGCGCCGCAACAAGAGAGTTGTGGCTAGGGCGCTCTAGCTTACGCGTGCCCGTGCATGTGGTTGCACTCCAGATGTTGTCCGCGGACAAAAGTAGAAGCAACACCGGGCACGGCGGAGTACCAAATCCTCTCAGAGGCGGCACAGGCAGCATACCCTTGAAGTTGGAACATTGCTGAGGACCGGCCAGGAGAGATGCTGCTGTATGTAGGTACTCGTACCGTCCTTGCACAGGCATGGCGGGGTGGTGCTGCGGCCGTGCCCACAAGCAACCTTCACCTTCGGTGCTAGGAACCGTCTCCGGACGTCCCAGGAGATCCGCAGCCAGCGCTCGACAGTTGCTCGATCTCTCCGATAATTGGCCATGGCCGTGCTGTCTCCGTTGCATGCGAACGACCCTGGATAAGGCGCTAGCGCTTTTCCCTGCCCTTGCGCTGGTCTCTGTGGTCCCCCGTTCCAGTACTGGCATGTAGCGACTGAGTCGTGTTAGCCCAGCTTCGGCACATGAACCGGGTTTGGAATACCTGCCTGTACTTGTAAGCTCTGCAAGTTAAGGGCCCTTGGGGACCCCTCAAGACCCTTGTCCCTTTGGGCTCCTCCCAGGACCCGTCTTTTCTTCCATTTGACCTCAGCCGGCTGTCACTACTAGGTAGTACACCCATGCTTGAGTAAGTCGAAAGGGATCCGAGCTGTGGGTGTGGCGCCGAGAGCCAGTTGCTCCAGTTCCAGTTGCTCCAGTCCCCTGTGGGATTCTTTAGGGCTTTTTCCACAGTCACGATGACGACACCATGAGGTCAAAGTGGCCGAGTTGAGGCCCTTTTTCGAGATGCGCATTTCTGCCAGAATCACCGGGTTTACGAATTATGCATAACCTGTCTGTGATGTGAAGATCCGCGGCGCAGCTGCCTGTTGCAAAAGTGCTGTCTCGTTTCCGCCGGCACGGCTGTGATTTGATGTTTGATGCACGAAAACTTTCTTTCCCATGGCGCTATGCAAAAGCTGGAGCAAGGCTGGCTGCTAGCACACTCGCTGGGGAGACAAGAGCTGAAGTTTAGCCTTGGCGTCTACTCGTACTTTGTAAGCGCGGCCACCCAGGTCTGGGGTACTTTGCCCCGTCTTTAAACTTGCTTTTTGCACCCAACTCGATGCTTACCTGCTGATAGTGGTGCGCTCACTAGTTTATATGTATCTGCAATCTGTAATCTGTGTTAATGCGTCGAGTCTTATCGCCAGCTCGCTGACATTGTGCCACACAGTACTCGACAATTGCTGTCAAACATGTCGAGATGAATGTCAAGGCTCCATAAACGGAACCCCACTTTTCTTTTTCCTATTCACACTGCAAAATAAACCTCTCGTGTCCTGTCTTGTTCTTCCAAAAGGAGAATTGCACCGAAGATGGAGCGGCGCTGTTTCTTGGTCTGATGGGACACCCAATACGCTTGATAGGACCCAGGGTCGGAGAGTGGAAAGGCGAGGTTGACGTGACCCTCGGCTTACCGTGACGTCAACCATTCACCGCGAAACGCTGGCGTTCCTTGTACCTACTGTACCAGTAGTTTGAACACAAGGCCCCGGTGATCCACCATGGTGTCGTAAAGTGCCTGCAATCGAGATTTCGCTGCTGAGGGTCCTCCCAACTCCGGACATGCCTGTGGTACGAGTGCAAAAGCCAAGAACGTGTTTCGTGCCTTGACCAGCCCTCCACTCACAGCCCTTGGTCGAACGCCAGAAGAGAAGAGAAGAAGGGTGAAGAAGGGGAAAAGAGGGCCCCCAATTGGGAGCAGAGCGGCCCACCCGTGAATACATTGGGTTTACCTGTATTGGATTGGATTCATCGTTTGAGGGTACTAGAGGCCCCGAGTGATGTGACGGCGTAAAAGTATCGTGGCTGAAGCGCGCGCAGTTGGATGCTTGTCTTATCTTGTTCTCAGCAAAAGCGAGGTGCGGTGCGGAAATAGAGAAAAGCCCGGCCGAGGATAAGGAAAGAGAGAAGAAGCGGGAGATAGAAAAGATTTTTTTTTTTTAAAAAAAAAATAGATTTTCGGAGTAAACGAAATCGACAAGAAGCGAGACGAAAGAGAGACAGTTCACCAAACCCCATCGCCGTGCAGCGTGGAGCAGTACTTTGGCACATCCGCTGGCTGCTTTGAGTCGCAGACACACACGTTCCGCGCTTGTGCTCAGCATAACCCCAAGGCGCTAAAGAGGCAGGATCTTCACCGGCTGCACCTCGACAGCCAAGCGAGACAGAGGCGGACGGTGGCGCATGCAACGTGTGGTTGGGCCAAGGGACAGAGATGGAGATGTGAGAAAAGAAGGGATAATGAGAAAAGATGATAGAAATCGCCCGTATTGAGCCTTCGGGTTCGCAGAGCAAGAGAGGTACTTGGGCCCTTCCTTCCTGTAGTAAGCTGCATGCTTTGCGCAGAGTGAGAGCGACGGACCTCAAGTCGGTACATGCTTGCGGTTCCTGCGGTACTTGCAGCCTGGAGTTGAGGGTACAAGGCCTCGAGTAAGCCTGCGCGTTCAAGCCACACGAGGCGCGCCCACGGTACCGGCGACTGCTCCAAAAGATACAAGCCGGTACGCCAGGGTGACTGCATCCCCTCCCCTCTTCTCCCCTCCAAGCGACTCCACACACCCCTCCAGCCTGGGCCCCGCTTCCCCCCTGCCGGACCCTGGTTCCCTGCCCGGCTAACAAGCTGTGGCTGCTGTGGCCCTACTTGCCCTACTACAGCCCGCTAGAGCCTCTAAGGGACCCCCTGTCGCCGCAGCTCCAGCGCCCGAAGCTGCTCCCCATGCAGCTTGCAGGGCAAAGCTCGCGCCGGGAAGGTTTTGGCTTGGCCTTGGCCTAGGTAGTTTTTTTTTTTTTTTTTTTTTCCCTAATACTCCTGCTATGACAGAAGTGACCATTTTTTATGGCTCTTGGGCTGCGAGCAGGACTGTACATGTATGTACCTTAGTCCCTGGGGCCACGCAAGGTACGTACAGTACTGTACAGTACTGTACTGTACCTTTCTACATGTACATCCCCCATCCAAGTCCAGCGCAGAGATTACGGAGCAAAGTGGGAAGTGGACTTTGTCACTCGATCCTCGATCGATGGGATGGATGTTCCCGTTGCGCCTCCGGCTTTGACAAAAACTCCATCACATCCCTCTTGCGCCCTTCTTTTCTCCCACCTTCTCTGATCTCTTCGTCACTTATTACTCGGTAGTGCTGCCCTCCCTCTTATCTCGCCTTTACCTTTTACCCTTTTCCCTTTACCTCCCCTCACCTACTATACACGTACATCTCTACCACCTTACATACTTCACCCTCTCCCTACTAGACCTCGCTCAAGCGCAACAAGCATCTTCGCCTGACATCATTGTCCAGCAAGCGTCGTCTCTTCGTCGCCTCGTCTCTCGTTTGATAGCATCGGCAGCAGCAATTCGTGCATACAAAGTCGGCGCCATCTGAGATTGGCCTGATCTCGACTCTGCTGATACTTTACGTCTATACCACACCTCATCGGAGGAAAAGATTAGCGCGCGACACAGAGCTACCTACCACCTGTGTGCTATCTGCCTCGGCTCTATTCTGAGAAGATCAACAAGTTAAAAAACAACAAAAACAGCAACAAGAGCAAGAAAAAGAAGCATTTGCAGCTGCGCAGATACAAACCGGGATCAGAATCACCATTTGCGCCGCTTCTGACCAATTCGCATGACTCCGCCGTCCCTCTTTCCTCATTGCGACTCCTGCAGCACCAACGGCTCCTGCCCTCCGTCTTAAACGACGTTAAGCGAAGCTTCGACAAAAGCTGCCACCTGCTGTACCTTTTTCGACTTTTTGGAATTCATTTTCCATTTCCTTTTCTTTTCTCTTTTTCCCCTCTCCCCGTCTCTCATACAACGCGCATCTTTCTCTCAAGAATCAAACAGTGGTTCTTGAAAAGCGCCCGTTCTGCAGCTGGAGAGAAGCATTTCCAGAGCGGAAACCCCGGAGTTCTACAGCTTTCCTGTCTACTAGGTAGAGAGCTCAAACTTCTCTGCGCACAACACAAAAACGCAGACAACACGCACCACCGAATTATTTCTTCACCCAATTCGAACCGGCACATTGCCAATATTCTGTCACAATGCACGCTCGTGACGCCGCTGGCCGCAGGGTCTCACTCCTCAACGAGGATGACTTCAGCAACACCGTCGACACTTCCTCTTACTACCACTCCGTGCATCCTCAGCCTCCTTCTCGCAGCGACTCGTCCTCACCAAACACACCCGCGCTCCTGAGATCAGACTCGTTTGATTCCCAGCTTAGCGATGTCATTTCGCCCTTGACGCCTCCGGGTGACTACAAC
Organism: Trichoderma afroharzianum; assembly: GCA_037893235.1. NCBI lineage: Eukaryota > Fungi > Ascomycota > Sordariomycetes > Hypocreales > Hypocreaceae > Trichoderma > Trichoderma afroharzianum. The sequence goes on along the minus strand of JBBLXW010000002.1, from coordinate 314,969 downwards.
TACGGAATGATGCGCGCTCCCAACTACGTCTTCGGGCACGAGTACACTGAGGGCCCTCCCGCTAAGCGCACTGCCTATGGGGCTCTCAGTCCCTCTGCCTCTGGCGAAGAGGACAGCTCCGCTGCGTCTTGTGTTCCCGAGCGCCCCGTTAAGCGGTATCCCTGCCGCTACCGTGAGATTCATGGATGCGAAAAGACCTTTACTACCTCGGGGCACGCTTCGCGCCATTCCAAGATCCACACAGCTGAAAAGGCGGTTCACTGCCAATTCCCGGGATGCCACAAGAAGTTCACCAGAGCCGACAACATGAAGCAGCATCTGGAAACCCACTTCAAGGACAAGTCGCGAAGCTCATCAGGCACCCAGCGCACTAGCAAAACCTCGTTGGCTTCCAATGCGCGACGCAGCTCAACTTCATCCAGCCGAAGCCGCTCCTCCACCACAGGGCCTGACTCTTTTGTTTTCTGGGACTCCAGCGAGCTTCACCAGAAGCAGAGCCTCTTGCCGACGTCCCCGCTTACAAAGCCGACCGGCAATGCGGGCGACTGGGATACCAGCATGAGCAGTTTTGATCTCCCATTGCTGAACCGTCCCTCCGCAGTTGGCCGCACCCCCAGTGGCCTCGACACGTTGGCCATGGCCATAGCGTGCCAGGAAGGCCGGATGGCATTGTGAGGAAAAGTAAAAAAAACTCTGCTGCACCTCTTTCATCTCCCCTCGCTTCATTTGCCCCTCCACCCTTGGACAAACTTGTCAGCAAATCCACTTAGGCACAGCCTGGGCGTTGCGGTTACATTACATGGAATACTGGACAAAAACAGAGTAATTTTTAATGCCCCGCCAACCCGCAACGACAAAAAATAACAATGGAATTCGGATACCGCTGATTTATACTACAAATCTGCGGCAGGGGAATATACAGAGCACACTCGGTACATATACGATCAGGGGGCGGAGAACTTATACACTGGCGGCTGCCCCTGCGGGATGTCAAATGGCGTTTGGATGCGATTTGCTTTAGGCATCGCCATTTATCATGATTTTTTTTTTCTTTTCTTTTTTTTTTTTTTCAACTCTTCATTTTCATTTTCATTTTACTTCACTTCTTTTCTTTTCCTTTACTTGTCCTGACATTACCAGCCGTTGGCAATGCAGAGACACATTCTATACAAGGTTGCAAGATACACGAATGGCGCCTTGGTTGACTTAGCTTCATTGTTGTTTTCCTTTATTTCCTTGTCTACTCGGTACTCGGTTTTCTTTTGTCAGGGTACTGTTTTATACGCTTCTTGATATCCCATGCTTTCATGCACGCCTCGATGATTGATGAATCTTTTCGAAGATGGCAGTTGGGGGAGGATGCTTCATCTTATCACATGGCGTTTGGCGGTATTTTCCCCTTAGATGAGATGCGCGCATGGGGAAAAAAAAATCGAGATGGTGTGTTAATGGCTACATGTATATACAAATGGCAGCTCTTCTGAGCTTGGGATGGGATGGAACTCAATTGATACCACTTTGTTGATTTTGATATATCTTGATTTCTCTTTTGCATTGGTGATGGGTCTATGCAGTATGAAGGGACTTGTGGCAGCATTCTGCGAGATTAATACTACCTAGTAGGCATGAATGGATTGTATACATGAAGCCGGCCCGATGCATTGAGGCCCAGTCACGTTTCCCGAGTACAGAGTGCATATGAGTATCTGCATGTGTGTGTAAGCTTAGTACCCATATGGGACTGGACTGTTGAGCTCTTTTCTTTTTCTTTTTTCAGCTTCTCTCACTCTCTCTGTCTCTTTATCCCCCCTCTTCCCCCCTTGTCCCGTCTTCCCGTTTCATAATCCACTTCATTTTTTTTTTAATCGTCGGAGTTGCCCGATTTCTGCTCGCTCTCGGCCTTGGGTAAGGTAGTTATACGTACCTATGTGTCTTGGGCTTGGCGGCATAGGGCACGGACGATACCGATTCAGCTGGCTGCAAATACAAAGTTTTTTTTTCAGTTTTTTTTTTTTTCTTTCGCCATTTTTGTGAAGTTTGGGGGGGGGGGGGGGGTTTATCCACTCCGCATTTCGGAGCTCTGGGGAAGAGGCGGGGAAATAAGGAGAGATGTGAGGTTGCTGTGATGGGATGTCTGATGTTGATGTGTTTGTGGTCATCATACCTTGGGCTATTTTTGCTTGTTTTATGCAAAGGTTATTTTACTTGGTATTTCGAAGAGACGCTTAGAGGGGGGGTGTTAAAGGTGAGAATATAGCGGCTTGTTTTGTTTTGTTCTCTTTTCTTTTTCTATTTTTTTCTTTTCCCTTTTTCTCTTCTTCTCTTGTGAATGTTTGATTTGTAGGAGAGTACTTTGTGCGAAATATCCATGTTCGGAGTTGCCGTCAGGTGAAGTGTACTGCGCATACCCTAGAACTTCAACACCACGAGAAGGAATTGTTATAACTGTTAACTAATGAGCAGAACAGCATCTGATGTAAACGCTTGCTGGTATCGGTTTAGAAAGACTGTAATTGTGAGCACAGCACTTTTACGAAAGTTGTTTTATTATGATGAAAGAAAAAAAAAAGTGTATGTGAGAGAACAGTGATACGTGAGAATCCGGTCCAGAAGCGCAGCCTGGTCCTCTTCATGTCCAGATCATTTCTCGCCCCTCCCAAAATCTATACATGTTTACCCATCCCAGACTCTCCAACAGCTAGGTGTCTATAAGCTTATGCCCAGGTTTCTTCATATGCTCCTCAGTTCTCGCCCTCCTAAAATCTCTACATACAAGTGCAATACTAGGCCTGACCTACTATCAAAATCCATCAGCAGCTACTAGATCCTATTCAGATCCTAAAAAGTAACCCCTTACTATACCCATTTCACATATAATCTTTAGACGTACCATTACCGATAAAGCCTTTTAACTCCGTGCCTTATAGCCCTCCATGTAAATACTCTTTACTAAATTCCAAATCTGCCCAAAGACAAACCATAACTTGCAACAAATATGCTAATCTCGCCTAAGCGTATCATAGACACTCATAAAGTCATCAGAATTTACAATATATATATTCTACATACACACATCTACTATCTAAATAACCGCGCTTTATCCCCCCCTCCCTTTTACGTCCAAAGTGCTTCCATCTCTGTACATGCTCTAGCCATCTCAAACTGTTCATCCGTCTGACACACGAGGACCTTATGTTTAGAATCCTTGCTGCTCAGCTCCCGAACAGTTGCATCTCCAGCTGCCTCGGCATCGTTAAGCGCCTCGTCAATAGCGAAACCCAAGCACCCGGCCTGCTCAACCACAGCGCTGCGAAGACGAGCACTCCTCTCCCCAATTCCACCGGCAAACACGATTGCGTCCACATCGCCTTTAAGCGAGACGTAATAGCTCCCAACGAAACCGCAGATGCGGTCTACAAATAGATCGAAAGCCAGGCGGTGCTGGGGTTCGTCCGAGGCGGCAATGACGCCGAAATTGGTGGTGCCTGTCAAGGATTTCCAGCCACTCTCCTTGTTGAGAATCTCCTCAGCCGTGGAGATGTGGAGCTTCTCTGTCGACGCCGGAGAGAGCTTGCCTACATCGCTGGCGTAGTGAAAGACTAGGCTATTTATTGGTCATGCTTGTCAGCTCCAAGTTTCCCCATATGAGAATTGGACAGGACAGGGTGAAGACTGAAACAGAAAACTGAAATGCAAAGAGTGGCTTACCTAGGATCTACGCTTCCACTGCGAGTCGCGCCAGGAAGCCCGGCCAACGGAGTCAATCCCATGCTCGTGTCCCAACTCTTGCCATTCTTAATGGCACAGGCACTGGCGCCGCTGCCGAGATGCAGAGCGATAATGTTGAGTTGATCACGGCTCTTGCCGAGGAAGTCAGCCACGGACCTTGAGATGAAGGCGTAGCTAATGCCGTGGAAGCCATACTTGCGCAGCCGGTTCTTCTTGGCTATTGTTTGGTCGATTGGGTATGTGGAAATGTGCGGCGGTATGGTAGAGTGAAATTGGGAGTCGAAGCAGGCAACGTTGACGGCATCGGGGAGTTGCTTCATGCACGAGTCGACAATCGTCAGCGCAGCGCCGTTGTGCAGGGGCGCCAGGTCGCTGAGGGCTTCCAGATGGTGATATGTGTCTGGGGTGATGACTTGGGACGAGCCGTAATCGCCTCCATGGACAATGCGATGGCAAGCAATGGCCACGTCTGATTTCGAGCTGATTTCTTTCAATTCAGCATCATCCACCAGCGTCTTGAGCAGCAAGGCAAAGGCATCATCTTGGCTGTTGACGGCAGTGTTCACGTTTTGGTCCTTGATAACGGTCTCGCCACCTCGCGAATATTTCAGCTGAGCTGGCGGAGCCGTGAGACCGTTTACTTGAGCTTCAGCAATCTGGCGCGGCGCTGTTCCCTTGTCGGCCAGATAGACTGAGATTTTGACGGAGCTGGAGCCAGCGTTGATGGCGAGGATGACGCCCATGGCAGGGGCGGGGGGATCTTGGAGTAGATGAAAAAAGTTATTTGTGATTTTGAGCTGGAATCTGGGAGCAATGCCCGACAAGGCCCGTCTCCCCTTGCGTTGTGTGTTTGTGTATAGGTGTATAGACTTGGGACGCCGATGCCTCAACAACGCCGGAAATTCAGCCCTTGCGCCGCCTTTTAATTGAATTTTCTTCCTCTTCTTCAACTCCCCTGGCAATCTATACAAGAAAAAATGGGAAAATATGGGAAGAGAATGTCGGTCGATGAGCTGCAGAAACGGGTGAGGTTGCTCATGACGCTCATGACGACACTGGAGATATCGATGGCCTGATGATCGCGGGGAGTTTTGGTGGTGTGGTGGGGGGAGCCAATAATAGACGCTTCTCATGCCACGCCATGCATATTAGCAAAGGTGACGTCCTCAATTCAGCCGGACCTGGTGTGGCGCTCCGGCTGACAAAAAGAGAAGACACCCGAAGCCTTGATGGGGGTCCCTGATGGGGGTCCCTGATGGGGGTCCCTGATGAGAGTTGGGAAGAAATTGGGGGAATCAAGAGGAAAAAGAAGGATTGATGCGGACTTGTTCCCTGGAGGCACGCATGGCCCGTAACGCTTGCTGAGCCAAATGCAGGTTTGATCCAAGGCGTAATATGATTTGCGTCACATATGCCGACCGGGCAAAAACCGTAACTAAATACGAGCTTAGAGAGGGCTTCCGGTTCAGCCAGTATCAGCATCTCGACCGGGGAGGATTTCCGGCGAGGGCAGCTCGAAGTGATTGGGAGGAAACGGGACGCCGTTGAATTCACGGTCGGAGCTGTGGGCAAAGGCCCAGGTTTCGATGAACCGCTTGTAGTCTGCAAAATGCTCCACGTTAGAATGCTTGCCCTTTCCACACAGCATTGATGTTTCTGTAACTTTGAGATCTCTCTCTCTCTCTCTCTCTCTCTTCTCTTACCTCGCTTATGTGTAAACTGAATAGAGAGGTAGCGGATATCTAGGGTGGTGGTTGCGTATGAAGGGCCCAGCTCGGGACTGGCAGCGCTAGCCTGGCCGGCGGACCGGACCCTTTGGCGGATGCGAAAGGTTCGACGCGATGAGGTTTCGTCAGGCACGCTTCCCCGGCGGCCGTGGACGTTGAGGCGGAGGGTTTTGGCGCGGTCATCGCGGTTTCGGAGCTCGCCGTCGAAGTGGTGAATGTCATACTCGCGGTACTGGTTGTCCGTCTTGTTGGCCAGGACGCTCAGCGAGTGGAAGGTGGTGTATCGGTCCCTCCAAAGCTTGAGCCTCTGAATGGCACCGATGCCCTTGACCTTGCCGAAGCTGTCGGTGCGGCTCTGCAGGTTGGACCAGACCACGTCGACGTCGTAAAAGTCCACCAGGTCCTTTCGCCGCAGGTCGCCCTGGAACTGGATGGAGGCCTCGACGGTGGTGAACTCGTACCGGACCTGGATGTACTGGTCATGAATACAGATGCCCTCGCCGGAGGTGTACCTGATGCGATGAGGCTCGTTGAAGGACAGGAAGCGTTCCATGTCGGGCGGGTCGTTGAATTGGCGATGCCGTGAGTGGAGGGTGTGAGGATGGACATCGGACGCTATGTCTGAGGGTACTTGACATGAGAAGATGATGAGCCAGGGGCAACAGAGTGAAGTGACGCGATGACGCGATGACGCAGCAACACATGGGACATTGGGCAGATGAAGATGATGACGGCTTCTGCTTGGCACTTACAAAAATGTTCGAGCAGCTCGCTCTGGTAGCTGCACTGCCAGCGGATACGTCGCTGCTCAGACCCCACCACTTCCCAGGGTCCCAGATACACAGTTCGCTCATCGGGCGTGTCTTGAAATAGGGTTCTATTGAAGAAGAAGAAAAAAAGGCAGGCATTGTCAGATTCAGACGGGACTTTGCAACGTAGCAACCATAATTGGCCGGGGGCATCACGGAAGAAGCTCATCGTACATTGTGGCAGTGTAGCCCGGAGGGCCGAGGTCGAGAGGCCGGAGCGAGGCGGCGGGCACGGCGGACTCGCTGGTGGAAGAGGCTGATATCGTGGAGATTTCCGACGTCTGCGTCCAGGTCGAATCTACGGGACTCACATAGGAGCGGCTGTACGTGGGTGGGCGGCCGAGAGACGACGAGGTGAAGGAGGAGCCGGACGAGGACGAGGCAGCCATGCTGTGCTTGTGCTGAAGCCGAAGCGGAAGAAGCAGGGCAGCCGAGCAGCCAGCTCAGAGTCACCGACGACGACTATCCGCGGGCTGGGGCGTCGTTGGAGAAGCTATCATGACACTGGCCGCACGAGGAGGAGAAGCTGGCGGCACGGCACGGCTTACGGAGCCGTCACGGGCTGGGTCTGGACAAGTCTGAGGAATCGTTGTCGCCATGCCCCGGCTGCAGAGGAGGGAAAAGAGAAAGGAAAGGGATCAAGATTTGCTGAGGGCGGTGGATTGGAGGAGTGGGAGGACAGGAAGAGGATTTCGGGATCGAGGAAGCAAAAAGAATGGACATGAAGCATGTTGGTAGGAGTCTGTCTCTCGGCTGCATAATTGCTCTGCTTGCTACTAACTGCTACCTATCGTACGCACTGCTAAAGGACTGCTACGAACTAGTCCCACGTCCTGCTGCAGGTGGATAAGACAAGGTTCAAGCTACTAAAAACTCTTAGTCCAGATATTACCGTCTGGCAGATTTGCTGGCGAGTTGCTGTCGCCGTTGTTACGAGGACTACGGAGTAGAACTAAAAAAAAAAGATGAGAAAAGTCCGGGTCTTCTCTCTATCGTCGCGGGGTTTCCAGTGCAGTTCGAGACAAGTTCTGCACGGCCTATCTAAGTCATCAGATCAGCCTGGCAGGCAGTAATATTTCATCTACTACATGCTCATCCTCCATTGCCCTGCAAATAGTTGGGGGAAGCTCTCTTCCTCTTCTCTCTTAGGACAGCAACCCGGTCCACTACAATGCAGAGCACCCGTTTGGTAGAGCCGGGCTGCAAACCCAATGCACGAGTTCAATTTCTTGAGTGAAGCGCAAAAAAGGGTGGTGACAGTGCATGGCCTTTGTACCGGGTACACCCAGCTCGCAATTCCGCTGCTCGGTTGGTATGTCGTCCAGAGCTCTGCTGCATTCTGCGGAATCGGTACGACTACTCCGTATAGCGTCGCGCATGGAAGATGTTCCGGCTGGGCGCTCCGCTGGTATTGGATACATGTACTTACTTGGCCGGCGTGGCATCATGAACAGGCATGCGAGGCGTCTGTCTGATGTGATGAGGCGTCTAGCTGCGGGTTGGCGCGATGCCGCACAAGAAACAAGCAGCACAGCACCTTGCACGGGTACGAGTACTCGTCCAGCATCTGCTAGCCTAGATGCCAACAAACTGCACTACACCGGGCGAAGAAGAGGGAAAAAAAAAAACTGGCACCTACGATGTTCAACTGCTAGTAGTTCGCTTCGTCTTTTCTCGGAAGAGGCTCAGGACCCGCTCCACTGGAAGCGAGGATAGCGTGCACGGGGAGCCGTCCGGCCGCCTGATTGGCCGGTGAGCCGCCGCCATGTCCGTCCAGAAAAGCTGCAACTTGGGGGCCGGGCTCTCGGAAAGGCTCTGCCCACAGTACCGAAAGTCTCCAGCACCTTATCTTCAGCGGATGGGCATTGGTGTAGCAGCAAAATGCCACGGCTGAAAAGAAATAAGTTAGAAAGAGAGGGCGTCGGCCAATCAGGACAGCAGCTGCTGTGTCTGAGGGTTGGCTGTTTTGTTGTTCAGCTGCCTCCAGTCAATATACTGCCGTGTATACGGAGTATGGCTCCGAAGTATTGGTAGGTGTATATATGTACGAGTACCTACAGCAACAATGCGATGCGACGTCTGTGTGTTCCAGGCCCATCAATAACGTGCTCATCCTTTCAGACTCCCCCCCCAGCAAAGGCCTAGAAGCGGCCATCAGATGCCAAGCTGCCCGCGAGTACTAGCGCAACAGTGACCGTCGCCGGGCTGTTAATTCAATGCCACTGCTGGCTTCACGCACAACGCCTCAGCGGCTGGCGGCTTCGCACCGTTAAGCCGGTACCGACAGCCACCGCTGGCCACCCCCCCACATGTCTTCAGGAACCGTCCACCACGTGCTCTCCCTGACACCTCTGGCCGGTTCCTCGTTTTTTTTTGCGTGAGACTTGCATCTCGATTTTGCCCCGTGGGTTGACTTGGCTTGGCTTGGCTTGACTTGGCTTTTTGGTTTCGATGCCATGCCAATCGGTACAGGTACGAGTGAGTGCGTGGTCTCGTGGTTCCGGTACGGAGGATGAGCGAGGCCGTTTGCCGAGCCCCCGCCCTTGTATGTGTGTGTGACGATGGCATTCTGACTGACCAAGAAGCTTGGGACTCCCGTTTTGTTGATTTGCAAGTATTGATGACAGAATTGGAGGTTCAGACTAGTAGTAGCATGTGCAGCGGTTTCACCCGTCACATTGGTGGTCGAACATGTAATTACACATTGATGCAGACGGGACGATGGATGCCTTGGGTTCGTATGAGGTAGCAGTACTAAGTTACGGAGTACTTACTAAGGGATTTCCAGTCTACTCTGGGAGTTTGCAGCATTAGACTCAATTCTCTGTTCAATACTAATACAATATACCCAGCAGTAGGAGTACAGACAGGTACAAGGGCCATATTGCCTGCTTGGCCAAACTTGGCTCAGGTATCAGGTATCAGGTATCAGGTATCAGGTAGTATCACGCATCAATCAACCAGGTAAATGCCACCCCCCCAGGCTTAGGTACTCTGCTAGTCTACATGTACCTAGTCCGCATTTCCTCAGCCTCAGATGCATCCTCACTCTCACTCTTGGCAACCTATTGCTCCAATACCTTGGCCACGCCTGCAGCTGCCGCCGTTAAGCGCGTCACTCTCTAACAGCTGCGATGGCTTCTTTGCCTGCCCGCTCGCTCTAGAACGCCTCGTTTTCGTCTTCCCTTTGCCATCCTCGCCGCCTCGCCAAGAGACTTGATCTGTTTTTCTTCCTTCTTTTCCCTCTTCCTTTTCGTTCTCGCCTTTTCTCCCCCCTTTGCCAGTTTCATTCACTCACAGTTCATTGCGCCCGCCATGAGATGCTAACGTCAAATCGTGTCTTCCGTGATGAGCCAGACGCTGGGATTGTTGCGCCCATTTCTGCCTGCCTGTCGCTCGACAATCGTGCCATTTTCCCTCTTCCCTCTCGGGCCCCGTGTCTCAACTGAGCCCGCTCGACAGCTATTAGGGGGGAAAACAAGGAGAGACTGTCTCAGAACAACCTGCAGTACTCCAGCACAAACCTCCAGCCGCTGCAACTGCAAACCTCCCGTCAAAGTATCTACCGTCTGCTTGGGCGCATTCGCCCGAGTGAGTCTCGCGGCCAATGCCCTTGAATCTGGGGAACAGCTCCGGGCGGAGAAATCGAGGGTTTCTCGGCGCCGACAGCTCTGCCTTGTCGTCCCAAGACGTCCAGGTGCGTCTTTTTGCCTCGCCTCGCATTTATCCATCTCCTTTTTACCCTTATCCAAATCCTTCTCCATTGCTCCATTTCTCCATATCTCCCTTCTCCATCCTCGCTGCAACCGCATCTGCATCTACTTCCGTACCATCTGCGTCTGCGAATCGAAAGAACTGGGCCTCGCCCCACTGCAGCGCGCAAATCGAACCGGATGCCTTGCCATTGACACGAGCTTTGCCGCCTTTATACTGTACTAACAGCTTCTTGTCTTATCTTGCCATAGGATCGACATCAGTTGCGCTACGAGCTTGACCTCAACTCCTGGAACCTCCGCATCTGGGGCGTTGCCGCCTCGGGCTTCCTTACCGATTCGTACGTTGTCCAGCCTTTGTCATGTTCTCTTCTTGCTTCTTGCTTCTTACCTCTTCCTCTTCTTATTCGTCTTCCTCTTCTTACTCGTCTTCTTCTTCTTACTCGTCTTGCCCCTCCTCATTCTCTTGATACTATTACATTGGCCGTTGCTGTATCCCGTATAAAAGATGTGTCATCACCAGAAATTATATACGACCTCCCTCCCCACTGACCTTGTTGTCTTACAGCTACAACCTCTTCTCCTCCAACGTCATCCTTGCCTCTGTTGCCTTTGTATATTGGCCTGACGGAGGAGAATGGACTAGCCTCCTCATCAACTTCTTTACTCTCTTTGGGTCCATCGTTGGACAAGTCCTCTTTGGCTACCTCGCCGATCGCTTTGGCCGTACCCGTCTCTATGGAATCGAGCTGGTTCTCGTCATCGTCTCTACCATTGGCGTGGCTACCAGCAGCCATGGCTACGGAGACATGTCGTTCCTCGGCTTGTTCATCTGGTGGCGCTTTGTCATGGGCATTGGTACGCTTCGTCCTCCCCCCCCCTTTTTACGCCTGTAACTTACCATTCGACCAGGCATTGGAGCCGAATACCCCTTGAGCGCAGTCATAACATCCGAGTGGTCTAGCACTCAGTCCAGATCGAGCATGCTTGCCAGTGTCTTCCTCATGCAGCCTGTTGGACAAGCGCTGGCTCAGATTATTGGCTTGCTAGTCCTGATAGGGTTTAACAACACGCACCACCTCAGGGAGATGCGATGTGGGCTCGATTCCTTGCATGAAGAGGAGTGTCGTCGGGCAGTTGACGGCATCTGGCGCATTGTTATCGGATCAGGCGCCGTGCCCGCTCTCCTGGCCATCATTTTCCGATTCTTCTTGTTTGACTGCGGTCTCTACAGTCTCGAGGTGAAGAACAAGCCTGCTGTTGCCATCATGAACACGCAACGTGTCTACGGTGCCCCATCTGGCACTACCACTAACAATGTTCAAATGAACCCTCCCAATGGCATGCACCCTGAAAACTCCCCCGGGCCGATGCCAATCCAGTTTTCCAGAGAGGATCTGCACAACTATTTCATACGAGATGGCAACTGGTACTATCTCCTCGGAACATCGGCAGCATGGTTCTTTTTGGACGTCAGTTTCTACGGTCTCTCGCTCGATAATCGAGGAACCCTGGCCGATATGTGGGCTACGACGAAGCCAGCAAAAATCAACAGCCAGCTTTCATGTTGGAACTCGTCGCTGCCAGGGGGCAATTCGACAGTGCCCGGCTGGGTGACGGCGGGGCTCCCTGCTTGGCAAACGGACAAGACGGAGCCGTGTAACACCATTTACGACGTGCTGATACAGCAGACCAAGCAATATATACTCACCGTTTCCTTGGCTTCCATTGCCGGAAGCGCCTGCTTCATCTTTTTCGCGAATCGCATTCCACGCAGGCGATGGCTTACAGTTTCCTTTTTCGTTTTGGCCATTCTCTTCATCATTACTGGAGGCGTCTACTACGGCGTCCACCAAGAGGCGGCCGCCCCTGCGACAGTTGTGTTTGTGGCCATTTGCCATTTCATGTTCAACATGGGTAAGAATCCACTGCGACATCGCTCCAATCCACTCCAACTGCTCAATGCTAACATGTTGCCCTTCTCTCCTTGTTCTAGGCGCAAACACACTGACATTCATCATACCGGCTGAGATATTCCCCACCTGCTACCGATCGACCTGCCATGGCATCTCAGCAGCAGCGGGCAAATTCGGGAGTATCGTCTCTCTATTGATTGTATACGGCATCAACCAGTCATACAAGAGCTCCAGCCGCCAGGGCCTGATTTTCCTCCTCTTTGGCTCGGTGGCCGCCTTCGGCGCCGTATTTTCCTGGGCCTACCTGCCAGATCCACAGAGATACGTGGACGACGGCGAAGGAAAGAAGTATCTCGAGACGAAAGATCTTGAAGAGCTCGGCGAGGGCCGCGTCAGGGCCCGGCAGAGCGGAGAGGTCGTCACGTTTAGCGAGAAGTGGGCGGATATCAGGAGGCGAAGGAGGGACAACCAACTTCGACGCCCGTCTTCATGAAATTACTACATAGCTGTATAGTACCTTTATGCTTTTTTTTTTCTTTTTCTTTTTTTTTTTTTTTCACCTCCTCGGATCGGCATTTTATATTTGGATTTTCAGCCTGGATATATATGAGATGATTTGGGATTTATTCAACATTGTTATACATTGTATATTGGGCTGGGCGGATAGCGTGGGAATTATTTGCGATACCACTTTTGAGTTTGGACTGAACGAGTATATATATAATAATGATTTCAATAAAGAACGTTTGTAATGATAGATAGGGTGTTACTTGATTTCAATTCCTCTTAGGACTCATACATAGACTATGGATACTGTGTATAGACATCATCACCCTCCCTCATTTGATGTTTGAAGCAGCAGATCAACAGTTTCTAAATAAAACTCATTTGTACCTGTCGTCGCCCTAATATGCGGATCCATTTCCAAAGCGTTTAACCAACGATGCCAGCGCGTGCCCGAAGTGGCATCCGCCAAAAGGGCATTCGGATACCGATGATGCAGGATACGGCTCAGGCGAAGCGCAAAGGGCGCGAAATGGATGTCGACGAGGGACAGAGACGGGCCGAGGAAGTAAGGGCCCTGTTCGTCGGCGGCGAGGATGAGGGCCGTCAGGTGGGATTGGAAGAGGGCGACAGAGGATGTCGGCGTCGTGGATGTATTAATAGTGTTTAGGGGGCGTTGTGAAGAGGTTGGTGGTTGGAGTAGGGAGAAGAATGTTGGGACGAGGCGGGTGTTGATCTTGAATGATGGGATGGTTTTAGTTGAGCTCGACCCTGCTGACTTTTTTGGATCATATTTGAGGAAGATGGGGATTGGGAGTGACTTACATGATGAATCCAGAGCCGGCAGTTTGCTCTTAGTCGTGGATCGGAAGGGAATAACGGGATATCAGGATAAATATCTTCCAGCTGTAATACCAGAAAGAATCTTGATGTTAGCACACATTATGAACGTTTTGAATTTAGTTTTTCATTACGTACATATTCAAGAATGACAGCACTGTCGGAACACGCCCAGTCCCCCTGTCGAATAGCAGGAACGCGACCTCTCGGATTAGCTTCGAGGAGCGGTGTCGGAGCAGGACGCTTGAAGGGGTCTGTTTCGATGTACTGGTATGCCTGGCCTTTGGCCTCGAGGGCGATCCAGACGCGCTGGGAAAAGGGGCTGGGAGTTTTGGTGTAGTTAGAAGCTGGACCTTGAGAAAAGGATGAAAGTGTCATGGGTACCAAAAGGTGGCTGCGTATAGCCTCAAATCAGCCTTTCTACTGTGCATCCGAGCTGTCTCTTGCGCAGCCCCAATAGCCTTACTCTGAGGCGTTCTCTATCATAGAAAAATTCGACAGTTGTCAGTTAGCCTTGCTCGTTTGATATCACAAGTTTCCCTTTATACTTATCAACTTACCTGTAACTTCTTCCCCTCCTTGTCTCTCGTCGACACAAATCGCTGCACGCTGCTCTTCTTGATCTCGTCGCTCCTCTCCAGCGTATGCCGATGCGGACCGGCCACTCCGTCTGCTTTGCCATTGCCGCCATTCCCATTCACCCGCTGAATGGTCCAGAACCGCTGCCCCGCGCTGACCACGGAATGGGCCGCCGTGCCGGCCGCAATGGCAGCGGCAACGTCCCGATCCAGCGCGGCCTCGGCCCCGGCATCCGGGAAGTACTCGGTGATCTTGATCTTGACGTCGCACAAGTCACGTTCGCGCGCGCTGCGCTTCCGCTTCTTCTTATTCGGATCATCAGATTTGGGGGTCCCCGGCGGGCGTCCCTTCATGCGGCAGTCCCAGTAGTGCGAGATGAAGGGCTTTCGCTTATAGCGCTGCGTGGAGCGGTGTGAGTAGACGTTGTCAATGTGTGGGAAATACGTCTCAAACTGCTCGTGCGTGAGGATGATGAGATTGTCGACGTGGAAGAGCCTTTCTCGCCATGCTTGGAGGTCAGGAGGATCGATGACGAGCTTGGCCTGACTTAGTTTGTAAGGTGCTGGAGCAGCGGCAGGTGGTGGCGGTTCGATCTGATGGCGATGATAATCATGGACTGGGTCTGGATTTCGAAGTGATGAAGTATTGTCTTCTGGCTCGGCGGCCGAGCGGGGAGTTGGCATTAGAATCCCAAACTGGCCGGCCGAAGCCTGTCCCTGCTGCGTGTGAGGGTGAGGGTGAGGATGAGGATGAGGATGATGGTAGCTTTGATGAAGGCTTGGAGTGACGGGAAGATGTCGTGGATGCTGTTGTTGATGTGGCTGTTGATGGAGTTGATGATGTTGATGCTGCTGTTGTGCCACAGCGCCTTCATGTCTCGCATTGCGATATCCTCCAAACGCAGCACCTCTCCCTATGCCCCCCAACTCGCCTGAGCGTCGTCCACCGCTGCTACCACCTGCATTATGACTGCCGTTGTTTTTGCCGTTGCCGCTGTTGTTGTTACTGCCACTGCCATCATCTTCATCACCACCACCTTCGTGATGGACGCCGTCCCTCCCGCCATTCCCATCATTGCTCCCTCCATCAACACCATCACCATCAACATCATCACCAGCATCAACATCCCCATCGCCCTCATGATCATGTTCATGATACCCCCCCTCCAGCCCCGAATACCCCCCCATCCCCACCGCCGCAAAGTCCACCTGCAATCCCACGCCCAGATAATGCCCTCCGTGCCCCGACCCAGCAGCAGCCCCGAACGAACCCCCAGGCGCTGCCATTCCGGGGGGGGCGGGGGGGGCGTGTGTTGAATAAAATAAAAAAAGGCCGAATATCCAATAGGAAAGTAGAGCGAGGGTCCGTCTCTGTTGCCGTCTCTGGGCTAGCAAGAATATCTTTTAATCGTATCGCTATTTCCTGGTCGCTGCTTTAAGGTCTTGCTGTGTTAGTTTAGATGTTTGTTTGCTTCGTCCAATGGAGGGGTTGTTTGTTGTTTGGCGGGGGAAGAACAAAGTCAAGGCGCTGAAGGGCGGCAATGCGTGCACGGACCACCTCGCCCTGTCTTGGTTTGAGCCCATCTTACTCATGCAACTTCATTTTGTATGGAGTTCGGCAAAGACTCTCTCTTCCTTTCAAACAAGGAGCAATTTCTATTCCTGTCTACATGTTGCTAGCGACATTCTTCGTATTCTTGTAATTGCTGATTTAGTTGAATCATATTTTCTCAATTCATCACAAAAACTTTTTCACTTACGCTACCTATACCATAATATCAATTCTTTCGGTAGTTCTTTATACTCAACAAGACATGCAACAACCGAAACACTGAATCAAAGCAAGAGTAACATCATTTGCAAAGAGAACATTCGTCATTGCTGGGTATTAGCTAAAAAAAAAACTGTTTGTCCATGTTCCATCTTCATCCCACCGCCCCCCAAGTTTCCCAAACTTGCAAAAAGAAACCCTCCGTATAAGACGGGGGTCATGTTGCAAGCCAGAAAAAACGGCGGACAAGTATGACTTGAAAAGAAGTAAAAGGAAAAAAAAATATGAAAAAAAAAAGAAGTTTAGAAGAAAAAGGGAGGGAAAAGGAGATACACAATGGTAGAGAAAGAGAAAAGTCGACAACCAAAAAATTAACAACCGTATTCGCCCCAATGCCCTACACGCCCATAAATATCGTTCCAATCGTCCAAAGCATATCCAACAAATTACAGATAACGTATAGCCGTAGAGCGAGAGTAAAGAAAAGACCGTGTGAAACCTGTCGAAAACGTTTTCCTCGTGCAAGGCAGAAACACCCAGGATAAAAAACTCCCAAATACAACCTCCCCATTCTCTTTCAAAATCCAGTCCAGCACAAGGCCATGCTTTACTTCCCCTGTTCCTTCTCTTTTCACACTTTTTTTTCTTCTTTCTTTGATATGTTCAGGTATATGTTCGTTGATGATGGCTTAATGTGGGTTGCCAGAGTCCCACGATGATAGATCCATGGCGTCCATTGGTCCCATGTTCATCAGTGCTCTGAGAACGCCTTCTCCTCCTACTGGCTGCATCCCGGCGGCTGGTCCGTTCAGCCCTCCCCATCCGTTGGACATGCCGTATGCTTGTTGTGGAACTCCCATACCGGCAGCCATCGTGAAGCTGTTGGGGTCGCCGTAGAAGCCTTGGTTGCCGCTGCCGTCCATGCCTCCGTGGTTCATCATTGTCTGCTGAGGTGAAATAGGGCTTGCTCGGTATGAATCATGGCCTGATGCAGTGTTGGACATTTGGCCGGGTACAAGATGAGGCCTAATGTCAGATCCGGCACCGCTCGAGTTGGGAGTTCGTCCAGCTGATTGCACGTCTGGGGATCCAGAGGCATCTTGGTCCAGACCGCCGTCGCCAAAGCCGGATAGTCCGCCGCTTCCAGGAACGTTCTTTTCATACATGCTGCCGGAATTGGGTGTCAATACATGCATTTGCTGCTCAGCCGAGAGCCACGCTCCGTTTCCAAAGTTGTTGGAATGTGATGTTGACATGCTCCCAGAATCGCCAGAAGGTTCGGTGAGGTCAGGGGCCGTGGCAGAGTTGCCGTTATCGCCCGTTATCTTCATAAAGTGGCATTCGTTTCGGTAGGCTAATATGCCCTTGACACCCTCTGGGTCATCGCAGACAGCTCCGGCTCGTACGGGTAGTCCCTTGGGGGCTTCAGTAGGCTGCAAGCACGGTTAGTAAAAATTCATCTCAGCCACCGCTACATCTCGTGTAACAAAGGTTAGACCAGATAAGGGGGAAAGGGGTGCTTACGCTTTCGCCAGGGCGAGGGAACGCGCCCCTCAGCTTGGGAATCTTCAGTGCCAGAGCCTCAAAGTCCACATCTAGTTGGACAAGGAATGACTCGGTCAGAGGGTTCCGTCGCTTCAAGGCATTCATAGCCGAGATGAGGAAGCGCAGCGAATCAATGGTCTGCGCGTCATCAGGCTTGCTCTTGAGATACTGCACAAACACTCGTGCAGAGACGTAGAGGCAAAAGGCAATGAATGGGTTCATCTGAGGTATCCGCGTTAGTATTCATCACCATGATATCATATGACGATACTTCTGTTATAAAGGCTGCATCGTTGGTGGAAGCAACTCACCGAAGATAAATCCATGTGTGAGATTGTCCTCATAATGCTGGCAATCTCGTTTGCGGCAGTAATGCACCGGACTTTGCTCTCTGCACTGACTGATGCTGGAAGCTTGTTCGCCTCCGCCTTGAAGATGGCTGCCTGATGAAGGCAGATGGTCGAAGTGTGGATGCTCATGTTCGTAAAGACGACGTTGGGGTTGCCCAGGCCGGCAGGGAGCTTGAGGTGGGACGGCAGGCAAAGAGAGGTGTTGAGGAGGATATGGTCCATCTGTCGGTGGCGCTTCCAGAACGGGCCATTGATGTCGTGGTCAAGGTCGTCGTCGTCGGGGCGGTGCAGGTGAATCAGGTTGCGGCCGAAGAGACAAGCCATCAAGATGATGCCACCGAACGAGGAGAGCTTGCCGGCTCCGGATGGGCCCATGGACTCCTCCAGAGTCAGCGTCTGCTCTGGGCGACTCATGTCAAAGGCTTCATCTGCCGATGGCATGTTTGTCTTGATGTCCTTTTCATCAATCGTCATGGGCCAGCCAGTGCCGATACTGGCATAGCGATCCTCACAAAAGGCCATCCAAAATGTTCGTCTGCGCTCCTCCCTCTCGGTCCAGTCCTTAGGGGGTGGCAGACACTGCTTCACGTCCAAGCCACCACCATCCATACGGTGCAATCCAATCCTACATCTTGTCAATCCATGCCCGGGCTTGGTTGGATAGGGGAGGTAAGAGGGGGCTTCTTACATTTGTGCCAGACGGACGGCAGAGCCGGTGTTGATCCAGGCTCTGGGGAAGTACATCATCTTCATCTCATAACTGGCCAGCAGGATGTGCGTCTGACAGTGGGCGACGGAAATCATGTGTTCTCCAAAGCCTTTCATGTAATCGGCCTCGACATACTTGCGTGCTCTCTGGTAAAACAGATCCTTCAGATCCGTGTACTTTTCCGAGATGGAGCATGCCAATGTCCACATGGCGTAGCGTAAGCAGACTGGTGGTCGTTGACTTGGTGCCCTGTAGAAATTGTGAGCCACTTGCATATTCACATCTCTCGCTTGTTACCCCAATTCCATCTTTAGGTATCATCGCACAAAGGGCGCGGGGGTCATGTCTCAGATGATGACTAAAATCAAAGAGGGGGGATAGAACGGGAGAAACTTCAAGCAAGACATACAAGTTCATGGCGGCAAGATAGCGGTATCTGTGAATCATGGGCATCGATGGATGGACCTTTTCAAAGTAGATTTGATGAAGCTCGTCAATGGTTTCCTGCGGCGGTAGCGGCTCCTCCAGTCCCAGGCCAATCATCTCCCAGGTGAAGTTTCCGGGCATGTTGTTGACGGGCATACCCATGTTGGCGTTGAAGCCGAAATCATCCATTGGGGCCGCCTGGGGCGACTCGCCATTGTTGTTGAAGTGCCAGCGCTCCTCGCCGTTGATGCCCATGTTGGAGTTGGGCATGGGCATGGACGCACTTGCATTGGGCTGGTTGTTGTTGGCTCCAGGGATCTGCATGCCGACGCCTTTTGTCGGGCTCTTTGCTGCTGGCTCCTGGGTCTTTAATAGCGTCTCAACTTGTTCTGTGTGTCTTGATTAGCCTTTTGGTCTCATCGATGTCGGCGTTTTTGATGTTGAGGTTCTTTTATCGACGTCATCTTGATCGCATGCCCTCTCCTCTTCCACCCACTCCTCCTCCGCTTCCTCCCGTGCATCTTGAGAAATACGCAAAATCGATCGATGACACAATGCTGAAAAAAAAAGGAACGCTGGCGGGGGGTGTTTCTCACTGAGTCGTTCCTCCAGGGCCTTTACGTAGCCACGCTTGGGACCGCTCTTCCTTCGCTGCTCGTCGTAGGCACAGTTGTGTCCCAGGCGGGAGCAGGTGCTGCAGCTGGGTCGTATGCCGTCGCACTTGAGCTTGCGCTTCCTGCAAATCATGCAGGCAAGGCGCTTGGGCTTGGGGACGCTGGCGTTGTCCGGGTGCGCATCGCGAGGCGCCATGTTGTCGTCCTGAGACGGGCTGTGGCCCGAGTGGTTCCCGCCGTTGCTCGACGAGCCGTTGTCTGAGGAGCCGGGCATGGCTGCTAGTTGGGAGAATGGCGACTGCGCGAGAAGCGCTGCGATTAGGGCGTGTGGTGATGATTCTTGGATCGACGGTTGGTGTTTGTTCCTCCCCCCTTGCTGGATTTCCCAATTTCTGCAACGCAAATCTCCTCCACGCTGGGCGAACGGATGATTGGTGGGCCGATGAGCAGAAACGCGAAAAAAGGGTGAAGAAAAGGGAAAAGACGAAGAGGAAACGGAAAGCCTGTCGGACCGGTGCGGGCGGAGGATGAAAAGTACAAAGTGCAGTACAGTAGAGATGGCGGTTGTTGAAGAAGGACTGCCGAAGTGTTGTGGATGCGGGAAGCCGGGCACTGAGGCGAGCGCGCCGAGAAAGAATCCAAGGATCAATGCTGCTTTGGGGAAAATGGGACGTGGGTTTTCGGCTGGTCTGGCCTGAATGCCCGTAGCTGCAGCGAGGCATCATCGAGGGGATGTGCGGTGCATGTACCTAAGGCATGTACAGTATACAGCCAGGTACCCTGTACTGCTAGGCTACGTCCGGGGCTGTATTATTAATGGACCACCTGCTGCTATATTTAGCCCAACGCTGGCTCTGTCTTGTCTGTCTTCGCGTGCCGGAGTGGGGCGCGCCAGTGTGACAACGGTGCGGCGTCGTGCTGCTCAGGTACCGGCTACAAGTGCGATTTGATTGATGGCAAAGGCACTACAGGGCACTACAGGTAGTGGCAGCGCTGTTAGTGAAGCTGTGGAACTGCAATCGTTTCTAGAGCCCTACTGCTACGGTACATGCACAGCGCAGTCGGGATTGAGGTAGTGGATGGAATCAAAGGTTGATGTCGATGATGGAACGTTTAGGTTGAACATGACATGAATGGGGCCAAATACAATTTCAACGGCTCTGCGCCCCAAGGTAGCGGTACAAATGCAACTGCAAGCCAGCTGCGATGAGTTGCAGCAATCAACAGCAGTCAGCACGGTACCCTCCACTACGAAGTAGCAAAAGCTAAACACTTGTGCCCCCCTCCTCATTCCAAGATGCCAAAAACCCTTGGGACGAGCGACAGGCCAGACCCCCAGACGCCTGGACTATGCCGCATCCGATGTGGTCGCCTCGTCCTATGGAGGTCCTTAGTAGGTAGGGCATCGAAGCAGAAAGTAGAGGGTACGGAGATTTGGGAGGGGGGCTGCTGGACGGCGCCGCGATGGCGCTGAAAGGCGCTGGCCGGCGCGCTGCAAGAAGCTCAAGGTTGGTTGGAATCAAATCAAATGAGTCGCGGCACCGGCCCCCCGAGCGGCAGAGCCAAGTCCAGTGCTGGGAAAGCTTGCGAAAGTTGGAGGGTCCTGTCCCCTCCTCTCAATCTCCATGATGCCTCAGATCCCCCTTGTTTGTCACGCTGGCCCCCCTCCTCTCCCTCACAGCACAGCGGATTTGATGGGACGAGATTTGTCCATGGGGGTTCCTCTATTTCCTCTATTAGGCATTTACCAGGCCTAAGTGATACAAGTACAGGTACTAGCACTAGCACCATCACGCGTGGTTTGTGGGGATGCGGTCGTGCTGCGAGGGCGCATGTTTTGGTTCCTTGGCGATGACGACTGCTGCCAGCCTATTGTCTCGTTTTTATCAGATCAGGCTGTTTTTTTTTACTGGCCTTTCGTTTTTATTCGTCTTCATGCTATTTTGCTGTAATATCTGACCGGCTGAGTCGGGCGGAATTATAATGCATGCATGTACTCTGTTCTGTATGATTACCACACGTTCTGTGTAAGTCGAATCCCGAAAAAAAAAAAGGGTTTCCAAATCAAATGGCGTTTTTGTTGGTGGCGATGCCAGTTGATGGTGGCGCGTTTGGCTGCGCGTCATACGGCCGGTTTGCACGACCGACGGGCAAAACCTTTGAGCCATTCCCATACGCGTACGAGTACGAGTTCTGCTCGGAAAGAATTTAGTTGTTGAACGAGCTTGCTTGATTTTGATTTGAATTTTTTTTTTCTTGGACTTGCGGCCGCGAGGCTTTGGGATGGTGATGGGAAAGCCGGAGTCAAAAAGGCAAATTGGGGGGGCTAATGCGCTGCCAAGGTACGGCTAAGGTAGTCCATCTGCCAGAACAGGTACCACCGCGCTGGGATTTCCGTGGCTCAGGTCGATTGTGTATGCTCCGGACCGGTTCTTGCATGAAACGGCTCCTCATCCTAAACGGAGCAGCCTATTGTGTGTAAGTAGAGAGGTGTATAGGAGGGAGTGCTGCATATTGCGAGTTGGGAAGTGCATGGTAAACGTTTGTAGGAGTGTACATGTAAGCGCATCAGTCAGAGATTACCAAAACAGTCCGTTGCTATTTTCCTCTGCGAGAATAGCACGAGAATGACCTGTCCAGTAGCAGTAGCATATTGTCAATTGTCTACATACTCCGTACAGCCTGTGGCATTACCTGTGGGATGATTCAAAAAAGAGCCTGTAGCATTACTTTACAGTACACTTCGTTGTCAGGCTTCCGGATGCGGCCACGCCACATGATGCCATGAGACGCAAAGCGTGTATCTGATTAGAGCTCGAGGGAAAGACTTTGCGATCGTCCAGCCAATGTCTCCTGTCATCGGATGCTAGTGCAATACAACGTCAGGTACATAGACTTGGCCAGCCGGGGGCATTATTTCAAATTCTTTTCTGCTCCTCAATTTCGTCCCCCCACTGGCGCACATACCGCTCAGCTGCTACTGGTGCTTCATCTTCGCGACAAGCCCCCGGCACCAAAGAGACGAAATATGGCCTGGCTGAACTACCTAGTAGTACCGCTACAGCATATGGTCGAGTCTATCCTACAGGTAGGTTCAGTCAAGGGGAGACGCCAAGGGTACAGGGGCAGGTACAGGGACAGGGGGGCTTGGACAGTATGTTTCTTTTTGGAGATGTGGGCTGCGGGTGCATATCTCGGTTACGTGATTCTGCAGGAGAAAGGCCAAAGAATATGCACGCAGCCAGATGGAAGCCTGCCATTCTCGGTGCCTTATGATTTTTTTGTCTTTGTGTTACACTTGTTTTTTTTTTACATTGCAGCAGTTTATGGGTTTCTTTCGCTTTATTAAAAGATTGGTCTCCCTAGATGAAATGCACAACAGAGCTTGATTGTCATCTGGCTTTTGTATTTTAAGTTCCCGTACCACCACGGGGATCATGCATATTGATGCCCTCTCCGTCCTTTTGCATTCTGCATCAACTGTCACAAAATAACATCCATCATTTGTATAACAGTTGGACGAAACAAACCCAGAGCACCTACCTAATCAGGCTCTCCCAGCCCGAGGTGAGGTGAAAAGACTCCCGCCAAGTCTTTTGCCACCCAGAAGTACCCCAGCATTCGGCTGCGATCATCTTCTGGGTAGGTACGGAGTACTACCTAACTCCCACGACTACGGAGAACAAGCTACGGGCATGCTCCACGGCTTTGTACCTTGTACTTTGTAACCACCTCTTTTATTGGGGGTTACAAACACACAAGCAAGTTTCTGCGGATATAACATATTCATTCAAATTCATTTTACTACTCCGTATGACTTCTTCATACATTGAAGCCGGAAATAAGTCCAGTGGCCTCTGCCTCGAGAAGCCTTGCTTACGTACCCAGCAACCATCTGGTCCGGCAATATTTCTTCCCGTCCGCCCGCAAATGCTAGCACGGAAACCGGCTGCCAATGGACTCAATGTGAAGAGAGAAAAAAAAAAAAAAGACGCCCTCGTGCGGATGAGATGCACAGCCCAAGTCTTCTTTCTGCTTCACCGTTTCTAGCGCATTGCCTTATGCACGAGCGTATTCGGATCTGATAGCACACTTCCACTAGTAGCAAGCAGCCAGCCGCACACCTGTCCATGTGGTGTCTCTTGTGTAAGGTATGTTCTTGTATGGATGGTCGGAACGCCGCACAGCGACGATTAGACGGTGTATTCCGAACCGCAGCGGACGGCAGCACCCGAAAAAAAAAACATACCTACATTTGCCAGGGATACCAGTGATCATGGCATGGCATGGCAGCTTGCGCAGCTGGCCGTTTCGGTTCGCCACCATGTCGGGATCAAAGGCCGGGGTCAGATTTCCGTTGTGGAAAGTTGACTGTCATCATCCCCATCCCCAATGAGATTCCCTGCTCCGCTCCCCCTACTGCTTAGTTCCAGTTACATGCCCTGCATAGTACTGTAGCTTTTGGGATATGCCGTGGAAGGCTACGCTACCTATACATGATGCCCATGTGGCATCACAGAACGAAAGAGATGGTGGTAAGAGGTTGTAACGCAACCAAGCCAGAGCACATTCATGCCGTGCTGATGGACGCCCAGAAGGAAACAAAAAAAAACGATAAGAAACCCCCACTCAGCCCTAAGCAAGCCTATTGCAACGGTACGAATACTCGTACAGAAACTCTCCTCTCGACGCCCAAAGTCATACCTAGTCACGTCCTCTCTCTCGAAAAAAAACGGTCGGCTGCTAACTGCCGGTTTGGCCCTCCGTGTGGCCGGCCTGCGCGGTCCATCAGAACCTTGATGCTTCTATAAATAATTCACCCACCTTGCCCATGGTGCCTGTTTAACGCCTCGATTCTACTTAGTCCCACGTTATAGTCTACAGTCCCCTTGCTGTGGTAAATCCGCTCTCTCTCTCTCTCTCTCTCTTTTATACACGCCCCCGTTCAATCTCGTACGATTTGCTCGCGTCGGTAGCAAGTACATCCAACTTCCACATTCGAGCCCCCAAGAAAACATAACCACGGCAGCCATGCCGCAACAAGTAAGAAAAAGTGTCACTGCTCTCTCATCCCCCCGGACCCATCATCTAATCGAGCCCGTGTCCCGAATCTCCATCTGACTGCACTTTGCCTTTTGCTATCCGCCAAAAAATATTACCCGCCTACCATTGATCACTCCCACGTTTCTCCGGAGCTCCCAAAGCAATAGTAAAACCAAAAGTCAATGGGGTAGGAAGGGGATTCATTTTCCCCAGCCTCCCTCCCCCCTCGTCCCTGGTAGACCGTCTTCTAAAAACAAAACTATCAACCCCCATGATGTGATGTGATGCCTTCTGTTTCCTTGTTTCTCTTCAGGTAGTTTAGTGGGAAACAATGCAAATCGGCTTACCTTGCCGTTACTGGAACTGGTGAGCAAGTTCCACTCCTTGCCCATGCCAAGGCCGGAACTTGCAGCACATCGCAGACGGCACATCCAGCAACCATGCCTGTCCGAGGCAGTAGATGTAGCTCGCCAGCAACGGAGTACTCCGTACCCTTTACCCGTTTCGAGATGGGTTACACACACATTTCTGAAGCTGTTCTAGCTTGAGTGCTGGAACGTTGGAGGGCTTTGGGGTCTGGTGGGAGGCTTTTGGTACGGAGAGCTCGCGTGGCTTCAAGCTATCTTGATACTACTAGATGGTTGCCAACCTGCCACAGGAACGCCCATTTGGGCAAGGAGTCTATCAACCCTCCCATCAAAGACAACGAATCCTCTTGAAAGATAGAAGAAGAAATTGAATAAAACAGATAAATAAAACATAAAACAAAATACTGGTATGCCCTTATCCCTCCAATCCCGGCCTTCATTCCGGGCAAGCTCCTTGTCTCAACCCACGTGCTGTTTCACAGCCTAGTGGCAAATCGGCTGCCAACTCTTGCGACACCTCCAGCAACTCTCTATGTACAAAGCATGCAGCCGCTGGCCGTTGCGTCGAATCACTTCCCAGTCTTAGCCTTTACCCGGCGTATTACATACATGCCTTGCTTACTGGGGGAGCGGAAAATGCGCGACCTTTTCCACACCATCGGGATACTTTATCCGGCTCAACACAAATGCCCTAGGCAGTGCCACATGCTAGCTAGACATCCATGGATTTGCTGGAGATACGCAACCTTCTGCCGACGACTCCGTGCCATGCCATGTATACCCAATGTGGCTTTAGCTCACCTCGCCTGCTCCCGTTATCCCAAGTGTCGGAGAAAAAAGCACGGGCGTAAGACCAGAAGAAGGAGAAAAAGGGAAAGACGACAACAAGGCTATGTATGCCCCCCTCCTCCTCTGGCGCTGGCAGCTTACTTTCTGTCGAGATCTACCCCCACAATTCGCAGGACACCAAGATCGCTATACGCCAAACAGTAGCGGGTCGGCGCCCAAGCCACCACTGGACATGATCCGGCCGTCTTGAACGTGTGGACGTGCTCCCCCGTCTCGACGTGCGTTACTTCCAGTCCGTTGCCTAGTAGGTTGATGGATCAGCAGAGCGTCCGGAACTTGGCCACCCAATACAGAGGGCATTGAGTCGGGCCGCCATTGTCATCCGAGACAGATAGCCGCGGCCTTCCAAGTCGCTGACTTACCTTCGTCACTGCCACCGACGACGTAGCTGCCATCAAATGTGAAACCTGCGTAGGTGCATAGTCATTAGCTTCTAGTGAGCCCCGGTCAAGCACGGCCACAGCCTTCGGACTTAACTCACTTATACTCCTCACGGGGCCCGTCATCCTTGTGATCGTCCTCTGGCACAGCCAGTCTGTGGTATCCCATAGCGCGATAATGGAGTTTGCTCCTCCCGTGGCGAGATAGCGGCCCATGGGCTGTAGTTCGGCGGTCAGACATGAAGCGGTATGGCCCTTGAGAGTGAACTCCGGGGCATCGTCGCCGTCTCCTAGACGCAGTACCGGCTCAAACTCGGGATATGATAGTATCCTAATTTGCCCTTCTGACGTGGTGACAAATATCTTCTTCCCACTCCAGCAAAAGGCAATTTGATTCGTTTGCACCGTCTGCTGGTGTGAGGCAAGAGGAGTCGATTGTGTTGGTGATAGAACAAAGATGTTATCCGACTTGAAACGGTGAGCCATTCCTGAACAAGTATGATCGACGTAGTGGGAGAAAGAGATGAGAACATACCCTGTTTCCGACGAGCAGTGTCTGCCCATCTGGGGCCCAAACGAGCGTCATCGCGTCACCTAGACCTGTAACTTCATTGAAGCAAGCCTTGGTCCTCACATCCCAGAATCGTACTACTCCGTCACTGCTTAAGCTGCACAACTCGGCATCTTTTGTAGGATTAAAGGCAACTTTTTCGATGCCTGCCTGGTGACCTTTGAGCTCCGTTGAAAATTTGACGTTGGGTTTTTCTGGATTCCCTACAACACGCGTCAATCTTTCCGTCTTCCTTTTGCCTGGCCTTTTCTCTTCTTTTCACTCCAGCCACGCCTACTTACAGACTCGCAGTGTCCTATCTGCTGACCCCGTGGCAACCAGAGTCCCAGGGGGGTTCCATGCAATTGATCTCAAACTATGCACCGTGTCAGATCTTGCATCTCAAACAAGCCATTGAAACACCACTCACTTCAATGGGCCGGCTGCTCGTGATGAATTCGGATCAGTATATGGCTGACTCCTTAGGTTGTTAAAGTAGGTTGGGAACCTGTCCTTTGACAGGCTCATTCGAGGTCTGAGAATCGGCGCCATGGCCGCACGGTTCTGCTGGTATCAGCCCTTCTCTCACCGAATCAAGGAGGCTGCGCGTGAGTCTGCGTCTTCTCTCTCGTAGAGGTGTGACAATCGGAAGCAATAGATGCCTTGGTTACGCGTCCAGAGGCCAATTGAGTGATATAATAGTCTTGTCAATGCCGTCACGACTTTGAATGAATCTCTCCCAGGGATGTGGCCGATGGGAATAGTTATTCGAATATGCACGTCGTTGATGTTGATGAAGGATGGTGTAAAAGGCTACGCCAGGCTGAAGGCGGCGAAGACAAGCCACTAGTGAGGTATGTGGCTAGTTTACACGTGTGGCGCAGTAACAAATCTCGCTAATACTAAGGTACTTGAGCCTGGGAAACAGCATCATGTAAATATGATTTGTTTGCATAATGAATTCGACATGAGGGACAAACAAGCCGTAAGATTCTAATTGGAGTGATTACCAGCGCATTAGCTGTTCACAAATTGGAAAACAGAAAAAATGATAGGCTTGCCACTATCAGTGGCTCACACTTTGATCTAAGCAACCTCGCATCTTCACCATCAACGTCATCACCTCTACTTCTTTTCAAAACAGCCTGCATGATCAAATCTTTCATTATTATTATTCTCGTTAACTGTGATTAAGCTGTGGGCAAAAGTCGTCCATACGGGGGCTCGTAACTAGAATGGCAAAACAAATGCAAGATCGCGACAACACATCAAACAAGAAAGAAACTCAAAGCACGAGAATGAAGATGCATAAAAACAAAACGCCGACAGAAAACTCTCTAAGACTCATACAATTCAATTGTCATTCCGATTTGAAAGCCCCTTCCATAAACCAATCGTGATATGTGTACACTTTTTCTATCTCAGCCTTTGCCGGCTAAGGGGCGAGTTTCCTGATTCCTCTCAATGGCCACAGCTCATCAAACCTCGTCCAACTGGAACGAAGCGCAGCTTCAAAGAGCCTCAGATGCCGCGGCCAGCTCCTTCTCCAAATGTTTGGTCACTCGTTACCGGGGCCACCACAACAAGCCGACTCCAAGAATGGCAAACCGATACCTTTCCTTTCCATCGCCCAAGACTCCAAGGCGCCTGCCTGTATCAAAAAAACAAAAAAAAAAAAAGAAGCGCGAAACGGGATTTCCATGCTGAAATATTGAAAAACCAGACAATTGCAGACATAACCTGCTAGATATCAAACAATGAGAATGGTGATGCAATGTAGCCGAAATAATACGGCTCCCAGACCAAATACTTCATAGCCGCTCATAACGATGCAGGGCCCAACAGGCCCTAACGCAGTATGCAAATAAAGCGACATATTATGGCGTGGTCGTGTTCACTTTCGTTGAGCAATTAAGTCGTGATAGAGTCCAACGAATTGTGTTCGTATCCCAACTCTGAACGGAACTCGTAGTAATTCAAGACGCCAAAGTTGGGGGGAAACAATGCGAGTGACAGCCAGCGTCGTCATAATCATGAAATTTGGTCCAAAGACAGATGAAGGTCCTCGATACCGAATAATGGCGCGTTTTTCTTGGCCCATTGGCGAGAAAGAATAGAAGCTGCAGTGGGTGTTAGCAACGAGATGGAGACGCTGTCATGGGTGGATGGATGTCAAAAATACCTTTGAGGAATTTCTTGCTAGCATACTTCTTGAAGAATGCTTCGTGAATGGGAGGTCGCGCTAGGTAATCAACCATGAGGTTGACAACAGGCTCAACCTCCTCCTCTGTGTAACCTGCATAATACGCAATAGTTGCATCCTGTCATCGAACCTGTTAGCTAGTACTATTGATAGAGCGGAACTGACTGATTATACGTACCCACTCGCCACGGTCAAGCATGAGTCGCGCCAGATACATGGAAGCAGCAGCAACATGACTGGGGCGGTACGCCATGAATCGGTGGTCCAGCAAGCTAATCTCCGTAAGATACTTGCCAATGGTACGTGACTGGATGTCATAGTTGTCCGCTTTTGAGACTCGGCGAAGGAAGTTCATAGGGTTGGGATAGCTGAGATCATAGTTGAGGGTGCTAAGAATGAAACGCTCCGCACTCAAAATCTCAGCCTCGCTGAAACCGTCATCGGCAATCTTCTTGAAGTTCTCCACGTGAGGAGACAGGACCTCTTCATATTTGGAGGCGATGAACATGGCGGTGATACCGACGAGCTGGAGGCGGTCGAGCTGGACAACCTTTTCGGAGAGGAACCGATCGATGATGTTGACGGCTAGGAACAGAGTTTCGGGAAGCAGATGGAACCGAGTGTGAACCTCAATAAGCCAATCAATAAGAATTCCTCGCGTCTTCCATTCAAGGTCGTCCTGGTGAGACATGTAATCAGAGTTGGGAATCGATTGAACCTCGAGGTCTCTCAAGTAGTCGAAAATATCATTCGCATATTCGGCAACCATGAGAGGGTCATCCAAGTCCTCCTCATCGAGACTCTTGATGTTAGCAATCAGCTCGGCTTTTGCCAACTCCTCGGGATCTGGTTGTGAAGCCTTGACTGGAGCAGCCTTGGCTGGAGCGGCCTTGACTGGAGCGGCCTTGATGGGGGCAGCTTTGGAGGATGTAGACTGAGGAGCCTTATTCTCAGACTCAACAACTTCAGAGCGAGCACGCTTCTCAGCATCCAGGTGTGCCTTCTTGCGGGCGGGCTCCACAGCCTCGCGTACGACTTCTTCCTTGGGTGCAGCTGCCGGAACCTTTCTCTTGGGTGGGATTGTACCAGCTCCCGATTTCTTGATTTCTGGCTTCTTGACTTCCTTGCTACTCAATGCTGTCCGACCGGCGGTAGGGCGAGTGCTCTTTTGAATGCCCGTAGGCTGAGCAGCCTTGGACACCAGACCCTTGGCCGCAGCCTTCTTTCCCTCTGCGGCATCCGTTTTGCTGACATTGCTGACATCGCCAAGTGCAGCGCGTTTCCTAAGTCCGTTGGCAGTGGTGGTGCTGACAGCTGCCTTCTTCGTTTGAAGGCCAACTTTGGAGGGAGGTGCTGAATCGTCCACGCCAAGAGCCGCCGCCTTGGCCCTGGTCATACGCGTTGTGGTGCTGTTCTCGTCATTCTCGTTAGAGATAACGCGGGTACGGGGTCGTCCCTGGGCATCGCGTCAGCACTCTTTCGCTGCAAGATGAACTCAGTATTGTTTGCAGGAAATACTCACAGGAGGCATATTCGAAGAAATGAACTGAGATGAAGAACTAGTGGTGGTGTTAATAGCTTCGAAGCCTAACATTGTTTGCCCCGACATGTCAGCTCAGCCGAACAGAACGCGTCGAGAAGAGTAAAAATTGAAAGCGCGCAGACGATGAAGATAATTTGATTCAACTCAAGGGAGTTGCCAGAAACTCTCCTGAGACACTCATCTGAAGACAAGGGGACCGGAATGTTACTGACCTCCAGATGGCGAGGTTAAATTAAAGAACCGACACGCCTAGTGTGGCAGGAATGCTGCGAGATAGAGTCAATGACTGGGCTAAGGGTATTTGAATTGAACAGGCTCGATGCCAAGTAGAGTGACTATGGGTAAGAGTAAAGGACAGGCAGCCGGAGGGGGTATCAACAAGCACGATTGGAGATGATGCAAAGTGTTTATGAAAGAGGATAGTGGTGAGGGCGAGGTGTGTTTTGAGGAGAAACGCACAGGGAGCGCGGAGTGGGCCGGCGCGGATGAGGTACGTACCTCGACAGAGTTGGCGCGGCTCGCGATTTGGGTTGATTGAAGGCAGCGTTGCCAGGCAGGGGAGGAAGAATGATGTGGGCTTAAGGCAGAAAAAAAAAACCTAGAGCCTATGACAATGCAACTTTTTGTGTATGAAGCTAGCCAGGGCTAGGGAACAAAGAGAGGGGAGAGAATGTTATGCGAGTGCTGTACGAGTAGTCATGCGTTGAGGTGAGGGCCAGTTGTTGATATCGCTTCGGGACAGCGGTGAAGAAACCTAAGCTTTTGCTGCCAGGCCGGTGAAGAGATGCTATGCTGGTCAGGCCGATTGACGCCGGGTCGAGGCTCAACGAGTGGACTAGGATGCCGATACAGGGAGAGGGAGAGAGAGGATGTGTGTCGATACGATACGGGACGATACGATACGATACTGCACTCCGTAGAGAGAGAAAAAAAACAAGACTAAGAGACAGCTTCCAGAAAGGTATCCTGTCGGGTATTGCACGAGTACCAGCCAGAAGCGGGCGGGCGACGAGTGGAGGCCAAAGCGACGACTCACAACGCGCCGTTTGGCGGAATCTCGCGGGGCCGGGGGGGTAGAGGCTGGAAAAGGCCAATGTCAACAGTAGCAACCGCAGGGCAACGGGGGTTTGATTGGCTGGACGCGATCGCGCGAGCTTTTTTGCAGTGGCTGGATGCCTGGCAGTCACTGGCAGATGCCTGTGTGGAACTGAGCCACGCTGTGGCTGGTCGCGCCCTACTAACCTACCTTGGTTAGTAAGCTGGAAAACTCAATGCCCTGTTGCTGACTACCGACTGCAAGTAACAAGGCAAGCAAGGTATCTTAGTTTGCCAGATCTGTGCTCTGATTAGGTAATTGCATAGCTCTGTGCCGGGGGTTCAATGCAGCGATTCGGCACAACGTTTTTCAGAGCTCCGTTGGAAATTTCAACGTGGGACGCCGAAAAGACAAGCCGTCAGAAGTCGTTCGATTGCGACAGCAAGGCCGAACTGCTCGACAACGACCGGCACGGCGCTTGCAGACATTGTGAGCCGTTGGGCATCGTCTTGTCCAGCTCCCAGTGCATTCCAGCTCCCGTTTGAAGAGGCTGCTCTGGGCCAATTGCTGGGCTGTGAGAACTTCGAGCACTGACAAGGTCCCCCACCACGAATGTCATAAACGATCAGAATAGGAAATCACCATTCCCCTCGATACCAAACATATACTTTTTCTTCTTTGCCAGGTCAATTAAAGGATCAAGATGTTGCAGCCAAGGATGTCTATTGCCCCGGCTCTTCGCAGCCGCAGCCTCCTCGCTGCCTTCAACAATCTCTCATTGAGGGCTTATGCCACCAAGTCGAGAACCAGCAGCAACGCTGGACGTGCCAGTGAGACCTCGGCCAGCACTGATAGGCCCTCGAACCAATCCGTCATGTTGCGCACCTACAAGCCCAGGACTCCCGGTGTTCGACACTTACGGCGACCTATAAACGACCACCTCTGGAAGGGACGGCCATTCCTACCTCTGACAATTCCGAAAAAGGGCCAAGGCAAGGGTGGACGAAACGTGTATGGTAGAATCACTGTCAGACACCGAGGAGGTGGTGCCAAGAGGAGAATACGAACAGTTGACTTTATACGATGGCGCCCTGGACCGCATCTGGTCGAGCGGATCGAATATGACCCTGGACGTAGTGCTCATATCGCTCTGGTCACAGAGCAAGCAACCGGACAGAAATCGTACATCATTGCTTCCGATGGACTGAGAGCCGGTGACATCGTCCACAGTTACCGCGCCGGTATCCCGCAGGATCTCCTCGACAGCATGGGAGGTGTTATCGATCCCGGTATTCTTGCGGCCAAGACTGCATTTCGAGGAAACTGCTTGCCAATGCACATGATTCCAGTTGGTACAACAGTTTTCTGTGTTGGCTCCGCAGCAAAGAGAGGCGCTGTCTTCTGTCGGAGTGCGGGTACTTCTGCCACAGTGGTAAACAAGAACGAAGAGACAAAGGATGACGGTACAAAGATTATGACTGGAAAATACGTCGAGATCCGGCTCCAGAGCGGCGAGGTCCGCCGTGTGAGCAAAGATGCATGCGCCACCATTGGAGTTGCCAGCAATATCCACCACCACTATCGCCAACTCGGCAAGGCTGGTCGAAGCCGATGGTTGGGTATTCGACCTACTGTCCGTGGTGTGGCCATGAACAAAGGTAATGTGCCCATGTCTTTCTATTTGTACAAACAACTAACAATTATCGATAGTTGATCACCCTCACGGTGGTGGTCGAGGAAAGTCAAAGGGTAATCGTCATCCTGTGACGCCTTGGGGCCGGCCGGTAAGTTTCAAGTTTCATTTTCTGCTATACAATACATGGGAGGAAACTAATAGACATATTCCTACAGACCAAGAGCGGTTACAAGACTCGCCGTACGCACAACATCAACAAGTGGGTTGTGACGCCCCGGCCACGCAACCACGGCAAGCGGAGAGACAAGAGGTCGTCCAAGGAGTGATTTTAAGGCGGGCCAATAGATACCGTGAGAGGGGGGATGACATGATGCTATGTATATGCGCCGGCAGCAAGCACTGTGTTGTAGCTCTGCGCGATTGTATATTATGTGCTATTATTGATATGCCTTGCGAGGGCAAATATTTGATGACCACACGTGTAGAAACCGCCACAAGTAATGCACGTTTGAATGTGAATATCAGTGTGTAGTAAGAAAAGCATTTAAGGACGCCCAACTTCATGGCTACCCAATGCGAAGATATACAAAGATATACAAAGTTATACGACTGCAAAAACGGCTCAGATTTATGGTCTAATACTATCAATACTTCCTAGTCAACAGGTTGACGATGTCATATAACCCGTTTCTCGAAGCCCACGAGCGTAACGTCTCCCCGTTTTCGTCTTTGGCATCAATATCGGCACCATTCTCAAGAAGCAGCTTAACAACAGCCTTATGCTCATCCACAAGAGCTCTATACATGTACCCAGTAGCCTTAGGCCCATACACAACAGCTCCTACAAGCGGCGTCCGCCCGTGAATATCTTTCGCCTCGGTATCAGCGCCCTTCTCAAGCAGCAGCCTAACAATGGCCTCACGTCCGTTTATAGTAGCCTAAAAAAGCGGCGTCCGCCCGTGAATATCTTTCGCCTCGATATCAGCATTATTCTCAAGCAGCAGCTTAACAACAGCCTCATGCCCGCGCTCAGCAGCTAGTAAAAGCGGTGTCTTCCTGGAGTGAGCGGACCAAGCTTTTGCATCGGCTTTAGCATTATTCTCCAGCAGCAGCTTAACAATAGCCTCATGCCCATTCTCAACAGCCCGGAAAAGCGGCGTCCGCCCGAATTCATCCTTTGCCTCGGTATCAGCATTCTTTTCCAGCAGCAGCTTAACAACAGCCTCATGTCCTTTTTCAGCAGCTTGTAAAAGCGGCGTCTGCCTATTGTTATCTGTTGCCTCAGTATCAGCGCCATTCTCAAGTAGCATCTTAACAATGATCTCATGGCTATTAATAACAGCCCACAAAAGCGGCGTCCGGTTCTGATATCTCGCCTCGATATCGACGTCCTTCTTGAGCAACAGCTCGACAATGACTTCGTAGTGCCCATGATGTATGGCCCATGAAAGTGGCGTCTGACCCTCCTTGTTCAAGAAATCCGCATTGACGTCGCTTCGAGCTAGTAGCATCTTAACAAGCGCTTCGTGACGGCACATAACCGCATGCCATAGCACTGTCCGTCCCATTTTATCTGCCAAGTCGGCCGTAATA
The DNA here is from genome assembly GCA_037893235.1 of Trichoderma afroharzianum. Taxonomy (NCBI): domain Eukaryota; kingdom Fungi; phylum Ascomycota; class Sordariomycetes; order Hypocreales; family Hypocreaceae; genus Trichoderma; species Trichoderma afroharzianum. Next base: position 280,537 of record JBBLXW010000002.1, on the reverse strand, counting down.
TCGCTTCGGGTGAGCCATAGCCATACAGTATCTCGATCCCCGACTTCAGCTGCGCGGAATAGTTCGCCAGCATCTAAGGCGTTGTTCAATTTTGAGAGCAAACTGCGATCGTTAGTGTCGCCAGTGATGCTATGCTGATTTCCAGAACTTTCGGCTCTGCCAATAGGCGCCATTCGCCCTATTCCGATACACATCTGTCTAATGGGATATCGCCATCTTCGGAAGTCATGAAGGTTAATGCTTTCAAAAGTTTCGCTCCGGACACGTTCAAATAGCTCCATTGTCAAAGCTGTATCTCTCACATAAATGGCAAGAGGTTTGGACGCTTTATCTCTCTCTGCACAATGAAGAATCGCAATTCCAAGCCCTCCTCGATCTATGCCAATAAACCGGAGTTGCAAATGTATTCCCTTGCTACTCACGGTGAGGGGCCCGCTAGAATCACCGAAAGGGCTGTAATGAATAATGTTGCTGGACTCGCTGAACGCATCTGGAGAGGTAGCCAGAAGTCCACCGCGAGTATCTGGAGATCTCCAGGCTAATATACTGTGGTCGTTTGAAATCCTCATTATTTCCTCTTGAAGCCTAATAAAGGCTCGTTCACCTTCTCCATAGAGTAACGGCATATTAACTCCGAATATGCCCATTAAACAATAGGCACGATCTTCAATCCTTGAAGTTTTCCTCTTAGAAGCCCAGGACATCCTTTGCGCAACAGTAGCCGTTTCAAGATCAGCGCCGGATAAGATGTTGATCGGGATACGCGTTTTAGCAGATACCGCTTCCTGTAGACCTTTCTTAGTCCCTAGCTCGTTCCAGTCCTTGTCAAGAAAGTAGACCTCAGCAGGTGCGAGCAGCTCTTGCAAGGTCCAACCTCTCTTAAACCATTCGCTCTCTTGAAAGGTATCCATTGATTGCACATCAGAGAGATATGCATAGCATCTGTCGGCCTTATGATACCAAAGGTACATGGAGTTGATTGCCTCTGATAGCTCTGCGCTACTCGTCTTGTCAATGCAGCACGAGTCGATCCAAGCATATCGACATGAGTCAGACTTTGCTCTGACGCAGCATCGGTTTATCTTTTCGAAAGCTTTTATCTTGTTCTCATCCGTAAAGTCCTGCTTTTCCCATATGCGGCTCTGCACATCTTGTAAATTGAGTTCGTACTTGTACCATCTATGTGACAGAATGGCATAGTTTGGGATTTCGCCGAATCCAAATTCTTCAATCACCAGTGTGTCGGTATTAATCAACCTCATGATATGATTTATAGCTCGTATTCTATTTGGCTGATTCGTAGAATAATCGGAATGAAGAGAGTGAGTATCTAGTCGATCTAGCTTTGTCAAAGAGTGCACTTGTCTCTGTCCAGACGACAACTATCTTGCCGCAGAAGGCTATAATCAGCAGACGCGACGGCGCGGATTTTCCGTCTCAACGACAAATTTTAATATGATTTTAGTATAAACTTCGTAGTTCAATAACAAGGAGTAGTCAGATCTATTACATCACACAATGTGTCTATCGCTGAAATAAAACATCGTTAGGCAGCATTAGGCAGAAATAGGAATATGAAAGCCAGCCGTCTAGTGATGCGATATTATTAATCAACATCTATCAACCAATGATACCAATTAAAAGCTACCTGCCCTAAGTTTACATGCTAATACGACGCGATAGCACCCAATACAGCCTCGTACTGAGGGGGGTTATGAGATCCTTTGGACTACATTATCCCGAATCATGATTTCATGCCAGATGAGCTCATGGTGATTAATTTTTTTTTACTTCCAATGGTGAGAATCAAGGGAATAATAGAGGACAAAGAATTTAAAGTACTTACCTTTTGCATCAATGTCAAGTCTACATAGTATCTACAGCCAGCTCATGCGGCCAAGGGGCTTAAAGAAGAGAGAGATCAAGAAATGACCAGCAACAGAAACAGACAATCTGCACATAACCACATGACCTTAAATACATCTAGAATGATAAGTTAGCCGTAATCTCATCATGGACAGTATACACATGTTTACTTTGCGGTTCCTGTACTATTACAAACCGCTTGTGGCTCACACCTGCCTCTATGAGAATTGCAGGATAATGTTGACCCTATGCACAAAGCGCCCACTTTTGACTACTTAAACATTGGTCACAGTCTAAAAACAGGGTCTTCTAACATAAGCGTCTGACCTGTATGAAAAGGAAACAATTTTATATAAGAAAAATGTAAGGATATCTTGCACAATGCCATAACCAGTTGTAGCAAATGAGGGGCGGATTAGAACACAAAGGGGAAGACCCACGGAGTACATTCAAAGAACATCAACAAAGCCCTTCACCTGCTGAAACAAGATGCCTTAGTAGCCATCGCTAACCCACGAAGAGCATAATTTACACAGAGCCAATAGAACATGCTGCGAAACGCCTCTCCTATTTGTTCTATCCTGATTTTTGGCAATCCAAAAGTAAGCTAGCCTGTTTTGTTCGTATATACGAGTATCTCCGCTGATTAAGGGGATGTACATCTCGTGTAACCCTTGGCGCCTTGCATTCAAGAGAGATTGCATGATGAGGTAACGGGCAATTGAGCATTAGTACTGTTACTCCGTACTAAAACCTGGCCACTGATTCGCGCTTGGTGCAATTGGCCAATTCTCTCAGCCATAATACTAGCATGCGTCGCGTATACGTAGAAAGGACCAATGACGGCGTACTCCGTCCACTTAAGTAATGGCAAGGAAGGATGAACAGGGTAGAGCTACAGAAGAGTACTTCTAGGGGCTAGCAGGTTAGTACCTAAAGGAGTGTACTGGTAGATGAATGCCGGTGACCAATTGAACTACATAGGTATGTAATCATGTATTGATACCTGAAGAACGATTGGCCTAGGAGGGTTGCTTGTCAGCTTAACGTTGATTTAACCTCTTTGCACGGTAAATCACGGCCGGATAGACAAATTCGAGCCCAGCTGGAGAGTGCCAAGAAGCCAAGAGCCGGCGCGAGCTACGTCAGAAAGAGAAAGGACAGGGGGCAGCGCTTGCCAAGAATTTCTAATGCTCCTTCCACTGGCTGCTGGGGCGCCGCTGGGAAGGCGCCAGCCAAGAGGCACACGACCCACTTCCTCATCCAGATCGAACACTTTCTGCTCCATGTACAGAAGGTAGGGGTCCGAGTGTACCTGACTTTTGCACTGCCGGTTTATTGCTGCTCCATGTTGCTAAACTTGTCCCATGCCAGCATCGCAGGTGACTCCGGAATACCGGCTCAGCTCCAGATTCTTCCTACGTAACCGTCACCTGCTGCGTACTTCCTCTGTACCGTCTGGTAGGGTCTACTCCGTACTTTGGTCCTAATATAGAGGTAAGCTCCATGTTCCAATTCTTTCATCAGCACGGCCACATGCCTCCTCCACAGCACAGACACAAAGCCCTATTCTATCCACTTCTCCCCTTCTGCTCTCCTCGATCTGAATCAACCCCCCTGTTGTACTTAATGTGGCAATGCTTCCTAGCCTCTTTCTCTTCCTCTTTTCTTTCTCCCACTGCTCCGTTCTCTTCTCCATCTCTCCATCTCTCCATCTCTCCTCCTCATCTCGGTCAGGCATGCAGCTAGCATGACTTGATTCATCGCAACAAACTTCGTCTCCATTCAAAACCCACCCCTGCGACATGTGTGAGACTGCACAAGAGAAACAGCAGATCCGATTACTTACCACCTGTTAGCCGCCTCTAGTGACCACACGCGGGCTGTGCAGCGGTTGCCACGCGTCCCCTTGGATCGACACCACTGTGGAATCCAGCTCGCCTCGATAAAACCGAGAACCGAGCAAAGTCAATGTTTTTATAGCGGCGCCACATCCACTGAGCGGAGAGAGATCTGAGCCTGCCCACACCTCACCAAACCCCGGCTTGGGCCTCCAACTTTAATTGCTCCCTACCTCCTTAACCTTCCACTACTAGGTGGTCAATCATTTGTTATACCCGCCGTTAGCCTCGTCGCTCCCTTATAGGCCCCTTGGCCCCTTCTCACCTTTTGTCTCCTGCTAGAAGCAGATGTCACCATATCGAAGAATGTCCCGCGCTGGGTCTGAGGCCAAAATGGGAAGACCTTCGATCAGACTCATCTCGTCATACATCTTCGACTGGATTGTTCTCATCGTGGTTGCCGGAGTCGGTTATGTCCTCGGGGTTATCACGCCCAACAAGCGGCCCTTTTCTCTGGTGAATCCAGACATCTCGTGAGTTTCATATCACGTTAATCAGACTTCGTCTTCGCCAGTTAGTTAGCTAACAGAAGCACCACCCTAGTTTCCCTTTTACAGAACATGAGACCGTCCCAGACTGGCTGCTCTTCGTCTTGAGCTGCGGTGTCCCTGCCGTCATCATCGTCATTGTCTCCCTCATCTTTGTACCTGGAGCAACAGTACCCAAGAACACCCCTGCTTCACTGATATGGAAACGTAAGCTATGGGAGCTTCACACCGGTCTTCTGGGGCTCCTAATGTCCGTTGCCTGTGGCTTCTTCTTCGTCAGCGGTATCAAGAACATGTGTGGCAAGCCTCGACCTGATCTCCTCTCACGATGCCTGCCAGACCTGGAGAACGCTTCCAAGTTCCTGATTGGCGGTTTCCAAGGAGAGTCCAAGTTGGGCAACAGCATTGGCCAGCTCTATTCGGCAGACATCTGCCAGCAGACCGACAAGGCGAAGCTCAATGACGGCTTCCGAAGCTATCCCAGTGGCCACTCTGCCGCCTCTGCGGGTGGACTCCTCTATCTCTCACTCTTCCTTGCCAGTAAATTTGCCGTGACTATGCCATTTGTGGCGACGAGCACCTCTTCATCCAGCCACGACGTACATGCTGCATTCCCTTCTCGCCTGGGATCCGCAGTCGAACAATATGACGACGAGGCATCCGCTCCCATGACGGACAAAGGCGCCAACTCAAGCATCGCATATAACTCCAGCGTTCAGTCCTTGCGTCGTCAGGCAGCAGCTCCCCCCGTCTATCTCCTGGTCATTACTGTGGCACCATTCTGCCTCGCCATATTCATAGCAGCCTCCCGCTGGTTTGATTTCCGACATCACGGTTTTGATATTTTGTTTGGCTTTTGCATTGGTGTTTTTACTGCCATCTTCAGCTTTAGGTTTTATCACCTGCCCATTACTGTCGGAGCTGGTTGGGCGTGGGGTCCTCGCAGTCCAGATAGGGCTTTCTGGGCTGGCGTTGGACGACTGGGCTATGTGGGTGAAAAGGATGTTGAGCGTGGGATGACCGTTGCCGCCAATTATGGAGCGTCCACGGATGTCGAGGCGCACGGCGCTTCTCTTTCAGTGCCCGCAGCTATGAGCTACAGGTCGCCGGTTTCGAGGAATGACCCCTACCAGGATGTCGAATTACACAACTTGAACGAGGGGACGAGCCAAGGGGCACAGCACGGGAATTGATTCGAGAGTTTTTAAATGATACCCATCTCCCAGCGAGGAGATTGCACTTAGAAAACGTGGCGGAGGCCCTCGAAGGAGAAAATGGTCTTTGTGTTGTTATTCATCTTCTGCCTTGTCGAAGGGTCATGTATATGTCAGGAATAGCTGTGCACTAATATTTAAACATAAGTTTCGTCTGCTTGGGTGTAACACTTCGACTTCGTGATTATGTTGAGAGACTTGAAGATGTATCCACGAAGTTGGGTGAGATGGTTGGAGAATGGGGAGAATCCTTTTCGAATGAAGTCCCTGAGAGAAGCTATTTATTCACAAAGACAAGCTACTCTTCCAGTCCATGTCATCAGTCTTTACAGCACCATGCTCACCTTGCAAGCCATGATAGTAGATCGGGATAAGAATCAACTCAGACGCCGGGTTCATCGCAATATTCAAGACAAATACTAATTAGTTTAATGGGCAAAAAATCAATGCGTACATAGAGACTCAAAGCCAGAGCTTAGGTTGTTCCCCCGCCAGCCGCCGCCGCCAAACGCCTGTCCATACAACAAAAACCAAAGAAAAGGGAGCCTATGTAGAGGGTGATTTGAAAAAAAAAAGGTAAGTTGGAATGGGCATAGAGCTGAAAAGGCGAAGAAGAGGAACAAGGAGAGCTAGAGTGTGTGGGTAGTCGCATAGAAGCATCATCATCGTGGCTCTCTTGTGTATAAAATTTTCAGTCCTTTCCTCATTTCCCCCATGAAAAAAAAAAATATTTTCCTTATTCCTTTTTTTTTTCAGGTGTGTGAATTTGTATTTCCCTTTCTTTTCCGTCCCATCTTGTTCACATAGGTCCTCCCTCAATCAGCCTCATGTTGCTGTTGTTTCCATCGACTCCCTCGAATTCGACATCATCGTCTTCTTCCTCCTCTTCCTCCTCCATCTGCTCCTCTCTGAAGCCAGACTCAATCTCCAGTTTGCGCAGCCTCCTTCGCATGTCATCTCTCTTCAGGTCCTGCCACCGGACGAGGGCTGCGGCAGCGTGTACTTTGAAGCCGTAGACGCGGGGGATGTATCGCTCGATGCTCTTGGAGGGGATGAGCGCCGGGTAGACCTGGAAGATGATGTTGTGGAAGGAGGTGCCGAAGTAGGCACCGTCGATGGAGGCGTGGCGAGACGACTTTGGGTTGTAGAGGTCCTCGCAGCGGGCGCAGTAGAGCTTGACTGGTTTGAGGTTGGGGATATCGGAGAGGCCCATGGGGAGGAGGGGGTGGGAGTGGCAGTTGACGCGAGGGCATTTTCCAAACTCGGCCTTTTTGTACTTGTCGAGCTGTTTCAAGGAACCGTCGGTTAGTATTGATCAGACTCGTAGACAGGGGAGATGAAGACAAGGGGAAAACAATACCATTTTCGTCAGGCCGCGTGTTGTGACAATGTATCGCGCGTGCACCAGGCCGTACAGGTGCCTGGCCGAACTCTCAATGGTCTCGCGCATATCATCGTCGCAGTCGAGGTCGAAGACATCCGTCACCAGATCGAGCGCATACTGGTAGTACTGGACCTCAGTGTTGAGGCCAGTCAGGTTGAAGCGATCCGTCAGGTAGTCCTCGTCGATCTCGCAAAAGTATTCGTTGCCTCTAGATGAGATGAACTGCGTAGGAGCAGCGCGTCAGCTTTATGTGTTTGCTTTTGGTCTCAAGTGCCTTTTTCATCCGGTTTCCTGGTTTGGTATCACAATGGCATCGCGTCTTCCTCTCTACGGCTTTGAATATGCACCAGCAGGGGTTTATTACTGCCCATAGAGCGTTGCATTGGGCTACGGATGGGAGAGAAGGGAAAAGAAGGGATAGATGGAGGGCGGATAGACAAGCCGCAGAGACGCAAAGGCAACTCACCCAGTCCCGCCAATAGCTGGTGTAGTCACTATCGGACTCGCTCACGTAGTCATCCATCGTAGACACACGAGAAGTAGAGATGAAGAAGAAAAAGCAGAAGCAAAAGAGGTAGAAGCTGCGAAAGGTAGACGAGGCTGCAGCACCAGGCAGCAAGCGTCAAAGAGGGCGGAGAAAAAGCCGGTCGGGACGAGGCGATAATCGCAGAGTCGGACCGCGATTATGCCCGTGAGGCGAGGGCGAGAGGATTCGTTCGATATGCCCGAGGCAGATTCGCGCGGGATGCGAGGGCAAGAAATAAAGGTCGTGAGTATCTCGACTTTTGGGAGCGGATGGCGGTTGGCGGTTGGCGGTTGATGGTGGGGGTGCGGGATTGTTTCTTGGGCGATAACGTGACTGGGCGGTTTGCTAGTGGCCAGTGCTAACAAAGAGAGGCTCTGGGCTGGCTAATCTGGATGGCTGCGATAACGCTGTAACTGATAAGCTGCGGTTAATGAGAAGGCAATTGATTCAGTCGTATTGTTTCCATCTCAGATATACGAAAAGATAAGGAATTAAAAACACCTGATCCTTTACTTGGATTTTCATATGGAAGCCAAATTCAGCACTTATGGATACGGCCTTTCCCCATACTGATTAAAGCCCGTGTAGCCGCCATAACACAACATGAAGCTCACGCAAGGGACAGGGGACAAGGAGCATCCCAGCTCATGGATGACTCTTGGAGCTCTCATCTAGCCCAAGTAGCCCTCATAATAGACAGGTAGGTACTACTTTGTTTGTCAAGAAAGGTGGCAATATATACACTAGAATGTATATCCTTTATACATCTCGTCAGGCTGTTGCTCTTTTTTACCTTCTTTTACCCAAAACAATCCCGCATCTCATCCGTTTCGCCAATTCAAGCCCATAAAGACGACAGCCATCTAAGAAAATAAAAAGCGAACAAGAAACAAATAAACAAATAATCCCATCATCGTAATGATCAATATCCATCTCATGCATACACCCATCAGCGTCCCTGTGTGCGCTTTCATCTCATCATTCATCCGTCCAACGGACTAATAGTCGAGCCCATGCTACTAGCATCGCTAGGGGATCGTATATCAGATCCCGTTTCATCGTCACTGCCATTCTTGTTGCGTCCATTGGTAATAAATCCCAGCCCCGTTACCGGAAGCTCGAGTCTGCTTGAGATACCATCTTGGTTGGACACCTGCGTCACATTGGCCATCTTCATGGCTTCTTTGAGAATCTCTCCAGTTTCATCCATGGCGGCCAGGAACCTTGCGAGTTCTTTACATAGTTCCCAATCGCCTTCTCTTATTGCTCTGGTCAAGACTCGGACAGACTGCTCTAGGGAAGCGTCCAGCTCATCCAGCGTATGCAGGATGATGAGATATCCGCCCGCCGTCTTGAGCGAGCCTCTTTGCAGTGATTCTTCAAACAACTCTTGCGCTGGGGGGAGATAGGCAAAGAGTGTCTTCCATTGCCGGACTTCCGTTTTTCTTGTGCACTGTAACACGATGTCAAGGTACTCCTTAGAAGATGACAGTAGGGACAAGACACGCGGCAACACGGCATCTTCCGGCTTCGGCGATGTGTCTGCCTCTTCATCCAGCACACGGTGAAGGAGCACCTCCAGTCCATGGGAGAAATACTCCAGTCCTTCGTATTGCTGAGACAAATTTGCCGCTTCTACCGTCATGTTGTTGCCAAGATAGAACCGTAGCACATCTGGTAGAACGAGGTGTGTCTGCAGAAAAAAAGAGGCGTTTAGTTATGCAGCTATCATAATTACCAGAGCACTGTTGACTTACCCTGATTGCGAAGTGAAAGAAGGAAAAGTTCACATCGCGTCGTTGCACCAGGTCTGACTCTACACCAAGAACAATACCCTTTTCCAGCAGAATAGACAATGGGTAAAAGTCGACATCCACGGACACCGGTGCTGGCAACTCTCTCCCGCCGCCATCTCCACTCGCCGCCATCAAAAGCTCGTTGATATCAGCCCATGCTTTGATCTCCATGCCGTCAAAAAGCCACAGGGAATCGCGGAGAGCTGGTGGTCCATACCGCTGCTGGATGTCTTCGAGGGAGTGGCTAACGTTTAGAGGCGGCTGGTCTCGCATGTTCACATGATACTCTACGTTCTGTGCAATGATGCGCATATCGTACTTGAGTTGGCCGTCTTCGTTGAGTGATGGGCTTAGCAATACCAGCTTGCCATCGACGAGGAAGAGAACAGATGCAACAGCCACATCCTGGGAAGGATCTCCATCGCTGAGCTGGTTGTCTGGCAAGATCCAGCTAAGTGCTCGGACTCTGGCAGGGGACCGTACAATTCCGTGAAATGCAATCTGGCCCACCTGAACGAGACGAACTGACCCGGTCGTCGGGACAAAAAGGTAGTGGTACAAGAGATTCTCGTAGGTATAGACGAGGAGGGAATCCTCACCAGATGCTGTGATTAGAACCACAGGAGCAGGTAAACGCTCGGTGTGCAGGATATGGGAGTTGTCCAGCGCCGCCTCGCGTGAGTACAGCCGCAGCTCAAACGTCCTGTTGTCTTCTATTGCGGCGACCAGTATATGCTGGTACCAACACATGCCTCCCCGGACCGCGAAGGCGTTTTCCATCGCCTCGTCAGTAAATGTTTTCCATCGTCCGCTGTTGACGCTGTAGTGGGCCAGTCCCCGGCGACCAGCGACCGCAACATAGCGTCCATCTGGGGAAATGACTGTTTGGCGGATGGGCCACTGGTTTAGAAGGTATGATGATGGAATTCTTGAAGTATGCCATAAAAAGGGCTCGGCCGATATGCTGGTCAAGTCAGGAAGGTCATAGCCTCGGTATATCATGACACTAGTCGGCGTCTGTAGGACTGTGCGAAAGACATTGGCCTCGTTGTAACAGCCAGTGATGGCATTTCTGGCCATTTCAAGCGACCATACGGCTTCGTGCCGCCGCCCTATTATTAGAATCTCGGAACCGCCACTGGCCCAGACTGCGCCCTTGACCCCTGAAAGCCAGTGTTCGCCATTCAGAGTCGATATGCTCGGTTCCGCTCCAAAACTGTTGCTTCCTAGCTTGCCAAACATACTCCAGGTAGACCACCCTTTTTCGAAGCCCGCAAAGAGGCAGTATCCATCGGGAGAGTACGTCAGAGTCGTAAAAGAACCAGTCGTTGACGTTGAGAAAGGCATGCGATGGGCGTGGGAATACACAATGTTACCCTCGTAATCCCTGACTGAGTATACATGGATTGCGCCATCCGAGCAGCCAACAGCGATGAGCGAAAATCGAGCATTAATAACTGCGCGTACGGCCTGCCCCCTCGAATCTTCCGGAGTGTGGAAGCAGTGCCCCTTGAAGAGTCGTTTTGCCTCGGGGCTGTCGGGGTCCTCCTCGGTCGTGGTTTTGCGTTGCTGGCGCTGAACAGCATATGCTCGGCCGTCACTCGTGATCCAAGTGGTCAAATTCATCGGCCGGTCATGGGTCATTTCCACAATGGACGCCCTCTTCTCTACCCAGCCCATGCGGCTCAAAATCTCCGTTCTCGTTTGGTTTCCGCTGCTGTCGGGCGTCCAACGAATACATTGCACCGCCGCAGGTTTCCTTGTCGCAACAACTAGCTCATCGTCAAGGGCGAGAGCACTCTCTATGCCGGCGTCCACCTTAATAACCATGCGGAACCGTACGCTGACATCGCGAACCCCGCCTCCCTCGCCCGGGCCCCAAAGGATCTGATCGGGTCGCAGGTGGGATTGCGGCCCAATTAAGCTCTGTTTCCTCCTCTGTACGTTGTGGTAGTTTGCAAAATGTGGTTTATAGACTCTCGATTCGCCGTCGGTCGCTATGGAGTAAGTAATGAGGTATCCTTTGGAAGTATGCACCACGAGAATGGCAGAATCGGGGCGCAGCAGCAGGTCAACATTGGTGCCGTAGGATTCCAAAGACGCTTCGGATCGAACAACTAATGCGAGGACAACTGCGGGCTGCGGGAGGTCAGCCAATGAAGCCGGCCAAGTGATTAAGATGACATTGGACATACCTTGGTCTGCCAGAGTGTAATGGACGTTGCCGTGATGACGGCAAACATCTGGCCAGTGCGGGCAATGCGCAACGCAAGCACCGGGTCCTTTACAGGCACTTTTCCATCATCGGCCGTCTGGCTCTTCGTAGAAGCGCCATCTGGAAAGAACTCGTAGCGCTCAACCGGTTTGACAGCCGGTGTCTTCGGCGTCATGGGGGTTGGCGGCGGCAGCGCATCGTCGGACTCGTCCTGCTGCGGCGCTGTGACTGGCCGCGCGAGGGGCTCAGGCTGAGGCGATGCTAGAGACGATCCCGAATGGCTCTGCAGGCCATCGTAGGAAACGAAGATGTTGGCATCCGAAGCTCTGCTGCTGCTGGTGGCATGGATGCGCGGAGTTCCGATGGGCCAATACATGGCGGAAAGCCCAGTCTCGTCAGCTGTCGGGGGTTCACACAGCGCAAATGCTCAAAATGCTCAACCATTTCCGAAGCTGCTGGTTCATGACAGGGTCGCTGGGCTCATTGGCGCCAGATTGCTGCGATGCGGAGAGAATTCGCTGGTGAGGCCATGAGTTTGACATGGAGCAAGTTGCAGGGAGGTTCCGTCACATGGGGAGCTCCGGCGGCATTATGTAAGCAGTGAGGAGTTGAATGAATCTAATCTTGTACCTTTTGTAAAGTGATGATGGCTGCATGTTCTGTAATTTTTTTCTTTTATTTTTTTTTTTTTTGTTAGCGATGTATCAAATCATAAATTTATCATAATAAGTCTCAGAGAACGACAAAAGTAGTAATCAGTGGCTGCTGTATCGTAGAGGAATCCGTTGGTGATTTGCCGTTGCGTCCATCTCCAATTCCCATCGTCAACTCAAACCCAAGCATGCCCGGTCAGAGCTAGCATCGGCCTACAGAATCGGTTGAGATCGAAGTAATCAAGATGAGCCAATAAATTCAACGGCTGTCATCTCTTCCAGCCTCCCCCGCCATGCGATAATCAGGGGCACCAGGTCCATCAAATGCCGGGCATGGGTAAGTGTAGGTAGGTACCTACCTTAGGTACTAGGCCTATCTCATCATTGACATCTTGTATATACCTATCTGCTACATGCATGAATCCAGAGCTCGGCATCAAGGAATTACCTAAATAAACCATATCAACAGAGATATGATATACTGCTATTATCTTATCATACCTCTCCGCACTATACACATGGTCAAACATGCTCCGCAGATAGATAATCAGCTGCCCGCTGTCGGATGTCAAACCGCTGTCGGCTCACATCTCAAGATTACTGCCCAAGTAGGCAGTATCCCACACACTCACCTAAAATAGTCAGCCCAGTGTCCTTCTCATGTTATTCTCAGGGCGCGCCACCAGCCTACAAGTACGTAATTAGCGGGTCAGATCGCAGTTGGAGAAGCGCCAACGCCGTCGCTGAGAACATTGAATCGCGGTTACCAACGGCGGAACCCCGATCCCGGCGCCTCCCCCGAAATGGCCGGCCGGTCCCCCCAACTATCGCGTAAAAGCTCGCTGCTAATGGGGGAAAGACATGCCAATTATGGAGCGGTTGACAAATGCTTCTAGGCCGGGTTTATTGCATTATCGATATGGGGTTGGGGAAATGAGTTGGAGGGGCTGGAGATGCATATGCAAGTGTATCGCTATCAAACGCCTTCCAGACCTCTACTTTGCTCACCTCCCTTTCCCTTCTTCATACCTGCATGTACATGTATCGCACTTCCTGTGCTACACTGTCGTCAATATCTTTCTCTTATTAACACAGCTTGTCTACACTCATTTCCTACCAGACGTATTACCTGCTCGTACAGAAAATCAAGCACATACCAAGTGGCGACTCACGCTTCTTATACACACATCCGCACCAGACAAGGCTATACGCATCCCAGTGTCGTCTAAGCCGCCACTATGCTCCCCATCACAAAAGCTGCCCGCCTCAGGGCCCTCATAGCTACTCGCCATAGCGTCGCCTCGATATCCTGCCGCACAGCTCGATCACTACACACTAGATCAAGCCTCAACAGCGCCGAAGCAGCTGCCACAGCTCAGCCGGCTACACATGAAGTCGACTATGCGCCTTCACTACTCAGTGAGATTGCCGCCAGAAGAGCCAAGGCGGGAAAGCTGGTAGCAGGCATTGCTGCGGCATCTGATAGTGACATGTTCAAGGGACCTGTACGTGTGGCACATGTATAATAGAAGCAAGAGAGCAAAGCTGACCTGCTATTTGCCCAATAGCAAACGGGAAAACCAAAGGCGAAAAGATGGGACAGTATGTCATAGACATATCAAGCATATACATCAACCCCTCTGTTCGTTAGCTGACAATTGCAGATCACCTCAGTGCTGAGAGCAAATCGAGGGAGCCCTGCTCTCTCAAGCAAGCTGCCAAGCATCTAAAACAGCCCGGACTCATCTCCCTCGGCGGCGGCTTGCCCTCCAGCGAGTTGTTCCCTCTCGACGAAATTGACATGAAGGTTGCCATGCCACCAGACTTCTCAGAAAAGGGAACAGCCACTCATGGACAAAGAGTAACCATTGGCAAATACGACGTCCGTGATCGTGACGGCACCTACGATCTGTCCATCGCTCTCAATTATGGCCAGTCCACGGGATCTGCTCAGATGATTCGATTCCTTACTGAGCACACTGAGATTGTTTGCAAGCCTCCTTACGCAGACTGGAGAATCTGCCAGACCATTGGCAGCACAGGAGCATTGGAACAGGCGCTGCGCATGTTTTTGGACAAGGACCGCGGCGATTCCGTCTTGACAGAAGACTTTAGCTTTTCCACGGCTCTTGAGACCATCACTCCCCTGGGCGTCAAGGCTTTTGGTATCCCTGTCGATGACCAAGGTCTAATCCCCGAAGCTATGGATGAGCTTCTCACCAACTGGGACGCAAAGGCCAGGGGATCCAGAAAGCCACATCTCCTATACACCGTGCCCTCGGGACAGAACCCAACCGGAGCAACCCAAGGTCTCGAGAGAAGGCAGGCCATCTACCGAGTTGCGCAAAAGCACGACATGTTCATCCTCGAAGATGAGCCGTACTACTTCCTCCAGATGCAGCCTTACACAGGCCGCGGCCAGCCCGACGCCCCTGCACCCAACAATGTTGAGGAATTCGTATCATCTCTTATCCCTACATACGTCAGCATGGATGTCGACGGCCGAGTCATGCGAATGGATTCTCTTTCAAAGGTACTGGTCCCTGGATCCCGTCTTGGATGGATTGTCGCCTCGGAGCAGATTGTCGAAAGATACCAGCGCCACGCCGAAGTTGCCAGCCAAGGACCAAGCGGCTTCTCGCAAGTCATCGTCCACAAGCTGCTGGATGAGACATGGGGCCACGAGGGCTATTTGCGATGGCTGATGAACTTGCGACTGGAATACACCAAGAAGAGAGACGCCCTGCTGGCTGCTTGTGAAGATAACCTGCCGCGGGATCTCGTCAGCTGGACGCCTCCTGCTGCTGGCATGTTTGTGAGTTTTGACCATACTTTTTCCTTTTTTTTTAAGGCTGTTATAAAATTGAAAGTTACTGACTCTCTTCATTAGTTGTGGTTTACTATCGACCACACCAAGCACCCCAGCGCTGGCACCCGCAGCCTTGAGGAGATTGAGCAGGAAATCTTCGACTCGTGCATCAAGAGCGGCGTGCTCGTTGCCCGAGGATCATGGTTTGCCACCGAAAAGGACGCTCCTCTGCCGGGCCTGCACTTCCGTGCCACTTTTGCTGCAGCTAGCCCCGAGAACATGAACGCCGCGATTGCGAGGTTTGGCCAGGCTGTCAAGGATAGCTTTGGAAGGAAGTGAGAAAGGGGGTGGTGACTTGTTTATTGGGATCCGAACTTGCATGAGGGAGATTGCTAAGGCGTATGATGATGGAAATGTCTTTTTGTTTTGGTAATGGATTTAACATGGGGCGGACATGAAGGTTGCGCTCTTTGCATGGCTATGAGTTGTAGATACAAAATGAGATTGGGAACTGTTCCAAGGAATTCACGAGTTGTGATATCATCAAGATAAACTTTCGAAATGGACACATGGTCTGTTATTTACATGTGAAGAATGTATTGCTATGTATTTTACAAGAGGAGGGGAGAAGATTGAGTGCTTACTACCTCGGATGCTTACTTGCTGTATGCCCTTCCAGCGTCGCCTCTTCCCCTTTTCTTTCCTTCTTTTTTGTCTCCTTTTCTATTTTTTATAAGTTAGTGGCATGTATGCTTATTGGTCATTCTTAGCCTCCCAAAAGGCCACATGCACTCCCTCCGCCGGAGTCAGCACAATATCCGTCTTCAACTGCAGCTCGCCGCCATCAATCTCATCCATGAAGCTCTGGACCCGATCGAAGCGCTGAAACATGCGGCATAGCGTGTATCCCATTTCCGTAAGCGCAAACTGCTGACCGAGGCAGAATCGCGGACCGGCGTTGAAAGGGATGAACTCGTGCGGCCTTGGATGCCAGACTGCCCAGCGCTCGGGGCTGAAGATGGCCGGGTCGGCGAAAGTTTCCGAGACTGGCGGGTAGAGATCGGGACGGCGCTGCATGACGAGGGTTGAGTATCCGACTCTGGTGTTTTGGGGGACGGATAGGGGTAAAGTGCCGTCGGGGCCACCGCCTCGGGGGAGGGTCGTGTCTTTGAGGGCAACGCGGACGTTGAATGGGACAGGGGGATATAAACGGAGCGTCTCGTTGAGGACGGCGCGGAGATAGGACATTTCTTTAAGATGCTCGTAAGTAGGCAGCTGGTTGGTGCCGACGGTGGCGAGGATCTCGCTGCGAAGACGAGAGACGACTTCTGGGTGACGGCTCAGCTCATACATGGCAAACGACAGGGTCGAGGCGGTGGTGTCGCGGCCGGCGAGCAGGATGGCGAAGATCTGGTCCCTTATGAGCTTGGGATCACGGGTGAAGCTGGCGAGCTCGTGTAGAAGGGTGTAGTCGCTGTCGGACTTTGTGTGTGCGGCGAGTTGGTCCGGGGTCATGCTCAGCACACGCTGGATGATGGGGTAGACGAGGTTTTCGATGTCTCTGATGCCGGAGTAGAAGGGCTCTTTGGAGATGAACCAGCGCAGCAGGGGGGTGCGGACTACGATGTTTTGGATGCGTTGGACTTCGTTGAAGGAGTTCATCAGGGTGTGCTGAGGGTTTCTATGTTAGAGGAAGTGTGGTCAGCCAAGCATCAACTTCTATTTTGTGGTCCCCTGAAAGAGACGTAGCACGAATCTAGAATATCCATACGTTAGAGATTTAAAGTCAGTGCCCAGCAGAAAGTCAGCGGAGGCGTCGAGCGTGAACCGGAAAAAGAGATCCTTAATGTCGACACGCCGTCCATCAGCCCGGGAGAGATCAACAGCCTGAGTCTCCCAATCCAACGGACCGCCATTGGCGATGGCCTTGAACAATACCTGCACGTGCTTCTCGAAGCAATACAAGTCGCTCACGCGGTCTCTGGAGAACTGCGGCCTCAGAAGCTGGCGGGTGTCGTGCCAGGGGGCTCCATCAATGGTGAAGATGCTGTCGCCGAGGAAGTCGTACCACTCATCGTGAAACCGCTTCCCCTTGCCGAAATCCTGGAACTGAGTTGCCAGCACGGCCTTGATGTTCTCGGGGTCAGCGGTGAAGCAGACTCGTTCGTTGAGGACGCGCATCTCGACGGTCCAGAATTGGGAGAAGAGGACGTCCCTCCATAGCGCAAAGGTCTGTTGGCGGAATGTGGCACGAGCTCCTTGGTAGATAAAATCCAGTCCTATGAGATAGGTTAGCGGATCGGTTCATTTGAGTCAAGACGGTAGAAGGGGCCGCTGTTTACCAAATGGAAGAAGAGGCTTTAGAGAAGGGCCGTAGCTGCCGAGGCTCTTGATTTTCTGGTGTTCTCGTATGCGGCCGACGATGAATACAGCTGTCCAGACGCCAGCCATGATGAGGAAGAACCTCGTGATGGAGAATTTCTCCAAGAGAAGTTCGATGAAGCCCATGGTTTCCTCGTTTCCAGTAGAAATTGGTGTATCGATTACAACTATGTATACTGTTGATTTGAATATGTGACTTATTCTCGAGCCATGGAGGACACTCGATTCCAAAATGGAGGTTAGAGGTTTATCCAAGCCAAGTCGTGGGAGCTTGTCGGAAGCAGGATCCAAAGCATGCGACGAGTTTCATTCGCTCGCGAATTCACACGCAGGTGAAGGAGAAACGCAAGAGTTACGATTACAAGAAGCAACTACCTAGGTACTATATAAATTAAAAGCCGCGGGGCGAGCCTCGGTCGACAGAGGCCACATGCGCATGGCGAAGGAACGAGAGGGGGAGGCAAAACGCGGAGAAACTGAGCTGCAGAAAAGGGCGCCGGTGTGCCGATTGATCTTCAGGCCATTCCGGAGGAGCTAAATTAGTTGGACGGAGGCGAAGGAGCGGCATTTGATGCCTCATTCATCTCTAACCTTACGATACCTTACGATACCTTACGATAGTATGATGCGACATAGATGGCAGACGATTGAAGGAGTTGATCTCCATACAGTCTGCTTCATTGTCTGTTTACAAACAGATCAAGACAACGGCAAGGACCGAGACATTGATTCCGCTCTCCGGGGCCCGGTGGGGGGGGTTTCATCTTTTGCGAGGCTGCTTCTGGGATTTGACATTCGACTGCTTTATAACTCAATATGGGCTATAATTATACAGGCGGTATTGCTGAAGAATGAAAAGTGCTTCCAGGTTGTGATGTCTGACTGAGAAAATAGCATCTCATGGTGCGCAAACATGGACAAGATACAGGTAGCTACCCTGCACTCGGTGATTAGTTGTTAATTACATCGCACAAGTTAGCTCAGGGTATGTTCTATTCATCTTTAACTGTGGATTTTACATGATGTAGTATTATTGTCATTCGATTGAAATCCTTCCGGTTAAATTCACGCGAACGTCACATGGCTTCCAATAAACTGCGGTTCACAAATGAGGTATACACCACCCTGTGGATTGGCGCTACAACCAACCGTCTTCCCCGCCATGGCGTAAGAGCTACCGGATTGAGATCCAATAGAAGATACTTGGGTGATACTTCCTTGCTTTGTATTTTGTCAAGGTTTATTTAGAGGAGATGGTTTTTTTTTTTTTGCCTTGGAAGCTAGAATTCTGAAAGAATTCTATTGGAAGGCTACAACAATGCTACCTAACAGATTTTGGTGTTGAAGACTACAAATCGTCCCACAAAGTCCACACAACAGCCCCATGGCATACTCTATAAACAATCATGAGACAGCCCTGTCAGCTGTAAAACACACAAAGATTCCAGACTCGACTCTTAGACGTTCATGTCTCGAGATACAGACAGCCGGATCGGGAGAATCAAAAACACATCAAAGCGAAACAGAGTTTCAGACAGGGTGAATCAATGCTGAAGATTTTTGCCCTTATTCCCCCATGAAAGCTATTTCTTTTCTTTTTTTTTATCTTCTTCTTTTACATCCATGATCCTTTGCTTTCCTTTATGGGATATATATACAAGATTTATTTCCAGCATCTGACAAGAATCCGTTCACTGAGATATAGAAAGCCATCCAAGAAGATGTAATAGAGTTAGTTCGTCTTAGTGCCGCCACAGTCCCACCAGCCACGAGGCCAGCCCACTACATGTAACTACGCACTGACTCAAGCTCCGTCATAGCTTCAACCTCCAACCTCCAACCTCAACCTCAACCTCATACACACTCACTCTCTCTCTCACACTCTCTATTCCCACCACCTCTTCTCATCGCCTCCGCATTCCAATCATGTCCAGCTTCCCACCCGACTCTCACGCCCCAACACCTCCCATCCTCCCCCCCAAACCAAGCAGCCAAGAGCCCTCCCGCATCGGCACGCCCGCCTCCGGCGCACCTCCGCCTCCGCCGTCCTCCCTCTCCGAAGCGGGGCAGCAGTACCGCGCCGCCGTGATCCCAGGCATCTCTTCTTCTTCCGCAGCCGGAGGAGCAACGCCGCCTCCTCTGCCCGCCGTCGCTCGAGCAGCAGCCGAGATCCCTGACCCGGGCGACCAGTGGCTGCCGCAAGTCCTCCAGGACAAGTCGTGAGCTTCATCCTTGACTCCTCAGAGGAAATTAGGCTTGCTAATCGTGAAATAGAAAGCAAGACATCGCCGACATCCTCACAAGCCCAGCCCTCCTCAACGCTCTCACCAACTCCCCCGCCTCCATCCACCCCTCCCTCCTCGCCTCCCACCAAGCCCTCGCCTCTGCCCTCTCCTCAAACACAGACCTCGCATCCCGCCTCGCCGACCAAGAGTCCCGCCTCGCCAACCAGCGCTCCGCCGCCCAAGCTCAGCTCCTCTCCATGCACGCCCTCGAGCGCCAGTGGCGCCAGAAGCAAGTCGACATGGACCACGCCCTCGCCCGCTTCAGCCCCGCCGCGCTCTACCAGCTCCTCGGCCAGAGCGTCCAGGAGCAAGGCCTCGTCTGCCAGGCTATGGAGGAGAGTTTTCTGGATAGCGATGGCGTTGATGGCGGGGAGACGTCGGAGAGGGAGGCCGCGGAGTGGATACGCAGGTATAGAGAGGCGAAGACGCAGTTTTATCTGAGACAGGAGCGAAAGGAGCGTTGGGATGAGGGCCGCGTGGGTGGTTGGAGGTAGAATTGTGCTTTTTTGGGAAGCGAAATCTGGCGTTTTTTTCGGGTTGGAAATAGCGGTTTTATGTAGCACCCCTTGTTTGGGCATGTACTCTCTCATCGTTGACGAAGATTATGATTCGCAACTAGGCGGGTGGCTTGTATGGAATAGAATACTCATAGCAGAACTTCTATTTTTGAATTATATCCTTCATTTCTCATGTAAAAGGGGTTTGCTATCTGGGGTTCGCCTTTACATGAGAGCACAGTCAACTCTGTATCAGCGAATACAAGGAGGAAGTCATTTTGGTGGAATCTCAACTTATACCAAGCTTCATTCGGCTTCACTTGGAAGCAACAAGTTTTGGACGTTACTATCTATGTAGTGGATAATACATGTTGATGTTCTTTGTGCTTAGGCAGAGAAATGTAAAAAAACAAAGTCTATCATCAAGGACTCTCTGTCTCTATAATATATGGCCTTGATAAAAACGATTGCGTTCAAGGGTATCGTATCAATGTTACAAATGTTGACAACAGGCTATGCAATGCTGGGGAATCTGGAATTCTTCTTCTTCAAAAAGTCTCCTTCATCCTTGTCAAGAAAAATAAAAAGCGCCGTGTGTCTCAAACAGGTCAAAGGCCCAGGCCACCTCCCAAGGCACTAAAGGGGCTCTTGATCATGTCTGGGCTTCGAGGGCTCATGGGCAGGGCAAACAGGTCCTCCTCGGCATCTTGGCCATCGGGCTGCTGCTGCTGCGGAGGAGCTGCGTTGCCTTGAAGGGCAGCATCAAGGGACATCGGGCCGGTTGGGCGGCTGCGTGAAATGGCCGCGAAGGATGACACGGCAATGTCACCTCCTAGAGGGGACAGCATGTGGGACTGGCTCTCGGGGCTGGTAAAGGTGTTTGCTGTTTCGGGAGAACTTTGTATTAGTCCGAGATCACAAGTACAAACCGCATGAGATGTGCATATGTATGAGATGCTTTCTCCGGGGAGGGGTAGAAGGAGGAGCTTACCTGCTGGGCTCGGCACCAAATCTGCCGGCGATGTGGCCAGGCGCAAGCCCTTAAGCTTGTCACCAAGGCGTCCAGTGACGGGAGAGCGGGGGGTCATGGCAGTAGGCGTGGGAGACGCAGGAGCACGCAAGAAGTTGTCTACGATCCACTGCTTCTCTGCCAGAGCCATCTCGAGGCCCACACTCTCAGCGTTTGTCCTCATCTCGGCCTCCATCTCGAGCTCCAGCTCCCTCAGGCGCTTCTTGGCCCATATCGTGTGCAAGACGCCCCGCGGGCCAGATTCCGCCTGGAAGTGCTCGGGGAAGATGGCCGGCAGGGGCTTGAGGATCAGGCTGGGCCGTCCAGGACGCGCAATCGTCACCGTGGCGGGCACCGGTACGTCAGAAGGCAGCATAAAGTACACCCGACGCCTGGCATCGTCCTCGTCGGTATCTCTGGCCGGCAGGAAGGTGGACTTGCCGGCCCATGAGACCTCCCAGACGGCAGCGTCGACGACGGGGCTGGAGGGAACGGGGACGTGCTGGGCTGGCGCGGCTAATGCATCGTCGGCATGAATATCATGAGATTGAGGCCCGGCCTTATCACTGGAGACGACGTCGACGCTAGCATTCGTCGTATCTTGACCGGATGGGGTGGGGGCTGCGGCGGCGCCAGGATACCACTCGACCATCAAGATCTTGGTGCCGCGATCGCTAAACTCGAACCGAGCCAAATGGGTTGCGACAGGAGCTGTGTCCGAGCTTGCGTCAGGGGCTGTGAGAAGCTTGTCCTCGGCATCGTCCCTGGCGACGACAGCGCTGTCGACGGCGGCGGGCGAGACGGCAACTAGCCTGTCAGGATGAGGTTGATGCTGTTGCTGTTGATGGGCCTGCTGCTCAGGTTCATGCTGCTGCTGCTGCTGCTCCTCCTCTTGCTGGTCACGCTCAGGGCCAAGGTCAGGCTCGGCGTCATGCTGCCTGAGTTCATGCTCGTGCTCAGCATCAGCAGCAGGCGGCCGAGAAGCCCCCGAAGATGGGTCCATGGCGAGGAAAGCTGATAAAGGGCAACAGAAGAGTATCCCCGTACGGCAGAGGGCTCGTTGGGTCAGAGGTCCCAAGTGATGTGTAGCCGCAATGTCCGCTTGCCTGGGGGCTCGGTGATACTCGGGGCAATGAGTCGGAGGATCTTTTTTTTTTTTGTTTACTTTTTTTTGTGGTCGTCGTCTGTCCGTTAGGGTCGCAGTGGCCAGTACATGATCGCTGCTCTTTTTTCTCTGGGGAAGCGAAAGATCTCACGGGAGGCGGGCTTGTGGCAGTGAGATTAAACAAGGACAGCGATTGTGTGGATGGAGGAGATTCGAGTTTGTGCCTTTCTGCTGACTTGATTGGAAGAGGGGGTCGGGGTTTAGGCCGTGCGGAGCTTCGGCGAGGTGCCACTACTTTACTTGCGAGTAACCGCGTGAAGCAGCTTCTCTTTCTTTCTCTCTCCACGGGATTACTTCATTTTTTCCTTGCCTCTTTTTGTCCTTTGCGGCTGGCGACGGGAATAGTATTCACTGTTGCTCAGGTTGCTCAGTCTGCTTCTTGGCGATGCTTGTGCGAGTATGTACAAGTGAGTTTTGCACACGTATCGCAAATTAGGAGTGGCCAGGTTGAGACGACACGAGCCCCTCCAAAAGACCGAGGTCTAGTCCGAAATACCTGCTCATTGATAGAGGTGAGGTCAACTTAGATCCTGTGGAGATGGGATGGAACAAAGCTATCAAATTGTCCATGACTCTGTGTCGCCCCCATCTCTCTCCAGTAGTACGTTCTAGATAGCTTCATGACGCATCTACGGAGTACAGCATCTGCTTCTCTGAATCTACGGTATCTGCACAGAGCCACGGGGGGTACTTATTCGCTTTTCTCCAGCTCGTGATGAGCAAATGTCACCTATTTTAAGCAGCTTATCAGTCACTGGTGCGGCTCCATTTCTGCAGCTCCAACCAAAAATGTTATAAATAGCAGCACCGTGCATGACAATGAGAAGCCACTGCAGTTCCCTTCCAGCCCACGCTGCAGCATTGCATGCAGAGTCAGCGAGCAGAGAGGCAATTTCCAGCTACCCAGTAATTTGTCTTGTTCAGTTGGTCGTTGAGCCAAGGGCAAATGTTTGTTACAGGACGGGCATTGTTACACCAATTGATGCATTTTCGCCGTGACATCCCCCCAAATCCCCCCAATCCCAATCCCCACATCGCCACCGAAAACCGCCGAGAATGCCTATCGGCTACCGCATCAGCTGAGAGGGCGCTTCATGTACGAGTACTCTAATCATACGCGAGCTGGGCTCTAGAAGCTCTTTATGTAAAAGCCACCGGAATGAAGCCGCGATTCCCGATATCGCCATTGTGCGCTTTTGTGAGCAAGGTGCTCCGTATTGGTGCGGGCAGTTTCTGCACGAACCCGGGAGGCCATGTGCGAGCAATATGGGAAATGTGCCATCAAATATGCTCAGCTCCGGGTTTGACCGGCTAATTATTCGGATAAAGGCGGTTGTGCTCCGTTTCTCCTCAAAAGTCAAATGACGATCCAAGAATCAGTAGCAGTGAATGAAGCCACTCGTCTGTCGACGATGAAGTGAAGCTCCCCATTGCAAGATGTCATGATGAACGCGAATGCTACCTCGGTAGTACTTCGTAGCCAGCGCGGAGAATTAGAAAATTAGTACGAGTACGACCTCATTAACATGGGATTGCAATGCTTCCCACTCATCAAGCTCGGCCGCTATCCACGTGCCCCGTAGATTAACGTGGACCGGCCCAGTGTCAATCAAATGCTCTCCGTATCAAAGGTGGGCTCCCGAGGCTACGACCAAGACGCGCAAATAGTCCGCCCGAGACAATTGAGAAAAAGCGGAGGCTGAGTCTTTGGGTCTCTGATAGGGCAGCGCTTTTCATGCACGCTCGGATAATATTTCCGACAAGATGTTTGCTATTGATTGATTGATTGTCTGCCTGCTCGGAAGGGGGGAGCATTACAGTTCAATCGAGAACTATGGATGTTACTCTGTAGGTTGCCAATAGACTCAAGCGACGTTCACAGCGGGGTGGCAGAGCTTCTTCTCAACGAGGTTTCATCAGGGAGACACAAGCAGCAGGAAAAAGCAAAAAATCGATGCCCCACGGCAGCATCCGAGTGGACTGGTACGTTCCAGTGCTGGACAATCCCTGGTTGCAAAGGACAAAAAAGAAGGTGAAATCTTCCGAGAAACCGCCAGCCCATTGGAGCCCTGCATGGGGGGAACAAGAGCAAAGGAGCAAAAAGAGCACCTCCAATGCGGAAGTTGGCAAAGGCTGACCGTATCGGTCCTTCGAACGAGGCGAGATTTGAATCTGCGACGTGCTGCAGGGCCCCTATGCCTAGTACGGTCTTCACCTTTCACATGCGTTTCGAGGGTCTCTTTTTTTCTGTTTTTCTTCTTACGTCCTTGGCTGCGACTCTGACGGATGCTTGGTGCTTTGCCTTTTTTTGTTTTTAATGTTGCGTGAGATTGGTTCAGCTCCGGATCGGTGCTACTGTGTGATCCTGGTAAGCCGTGGCTCCGTGCTTTTGGCCACAGAATTGCTCGCTGCAAAGTAACTTCTCCTCAAAACCACACAAAGGGCACAGGCAGCACAGTGCAAGCAGGCTCTCGAGCAAGGGTCCCGTCTTGGGTAGCATTTTGCTCGATGGTGAGGTAATCCCGACGCAGGCATGATTCCCTGATTACTCTCGACTCTCTCTCTCTCTCTCTCTCTCTTTTTGCCTTACCGCTCCAGCGCCAAGGTTCAATTACAGTAGCTCGCACTGCCGCCAGGGGAGCATTTTCGTCGAGTTGCCAGTGCTTCCGGCCTGTTGCCGTGGCGCCATTCCGAGCTCCCCGACGCAGGTATGCAATTTATGGGGGCGGCTTTGATAGGACAGACAATCTCGGGGGCAGCCATCACGCATCTTTTGGGGGCGACGTCACCGCGATCCAATTGGTAGCAGCAGCAACAAAGATAGGGAAAAGGCATGTTGAAGCATCACGTGATGGGGCCTGGGAGCTGCTCCGATTTGACGGATCGTGGGCTGCAGAATGCAGGGAAGACAGAAGAAAATACGGGGGTTTGATAAGATCGCTGGTCGATGCCGGGGCCACAGTCAGGAAATCCGAAACGGCCACGGTGCTGCTGCGGGCGATGCAAAGGGCATTTCACAACGAAGTTGCTCGTACTAGCTACCTAGTAGCAAGGGGCTAATGCCGGTACGGTAGTATTATGACCAGGAAAAGAGACGGAAACAAAAGAGAACAAACAAACAGTGCAGAGAAAGAGAGAAGAGAGAGAGAGAGAGTGCAAGTCAAGCAGTGTTGTCTTCGTCATCGGCGAAAGCGACGGCCGAAGCAACGCCAAGCGTCATAGGCACCACACTAGATGGTTGGGGTTTTCTCTTTGCCTCTGCGCGATTCATATCTTGCCGACTGCACATCATGTTCACTTGGGGGAACTTCCTTGCTTCCTACTTTGGGCATTCACATTGACGGATTTGGGCAGGTTGCTGCTCTTACTAGGGAACAAGAGACAAGGCTCGGTAGTTGTTTGATGCCTCCGTGATTTCAGTGATCAGCCCCATCTACCGAGCCGCCGTGAAGCAAATTCACCGGCGCCAGCTCCGTGATGCTGGCATGGACTCTAACGCAACAGAGGCAAATGCACGGAAATGCGACGTAGCACCACTCACTGCCATCACCTTGCTGTGCAACGTCTTCCCAATGGCACTGAGGCCTGGCTGGGTGTGGGGAGCTGCTTGTCGGGGTAAGGCATGGCTTGGGCCACTCACCTCTCTGCTGCTGCAGTCTCGTCCTCTCGTGTTTGGATCGACAATTCCATGAGACACCAGAACGGCCGGAGTAGGGCCGCGGTGGCCTCCTCCCTCTTGTCTCGTCTTTTGTTTTTTCCCACACTGCCCTGACAAAGACCACTGTGCTGGTTTTCTTTATTTCAAGCCCAGTTTTGCTCACACGCCCAGCCCTATCCGTAGTGTACGGAGCATTGACGCATATGTTTCCGTGTCTTGATCTCCATCGCTAACAAGGGAGAATTCGGCCGGGACGGACGGCGGCAACTCCACGGCTAGCATGATGGGTAGCGCGCAACTTTGGCTTCGTGATGCATGGACAAGAGTAGTAATCCATGCATGTCGGGTTGGTGTACCGCACGGCATACAGGTAGGTAATATTGGGCGCGCGGAAGAGTGGTGAAAGCAGGGCATCGAGCATTTTCCGTCCAGGTAGCCGTCGCCTCGAAAGCAACGGGCGCGCCGTGTGTCGACTTGCCATCAGCATAGTCATGGTCATGGTCATGCTGAACAGTTGCTTGCTCTGTGCTCGTATGTTATCTTCGGACCAACTAACTCAAACAGCGGACGACAATGACAGGAGATGATATGGATGATGGATAGATAGCAGACCATTGTGTGTACGATACAGCAGGCCACCTTAAGTCCGCGTGGCCGTTCCGTCCAATTTCGCTCGATATCCCGCCTTCGGAAAATGGTCGTCGGCGATAGAATCGAGTTGGTTGTTGGAGCCGAGTAACACTTGCCGTATGTACGGGTGTATGTACGAGTATGTACGAGTATGCGTATGTAAGGTCAGGTCTTGACGGCGCCATGTGCAAATCAGGCAGACAAC
Organism: Trichoderma afroharzianum; assembly: GCA_037893235.1. Lineage (NCBI taxonomy): Eukaryota > Fungi > Ascomycota > Sordariomycetes > Hypocreales > Hypocreaceae > Trichoderma > Trichoderma afroharzianum. The sequence continues at coordinate 253,854 of JBBLXW010000002.1, read as the reverse complement.
GTGATTGATTCTCACGCGTATGGAGCTAGATAATGACACTCGTAATATCCGGGGGGTATCGTGCCCTATTCGTCGTAGCAGCAGAGCAGAGGTGTGCGTTGTTTTGTTGTCTCCTCCTCTCCTCTCCCGTCCTCTCCACGACGCACGGTCGCGTAGCAAATACGAGGAGCACAGCACAGCTATGCAAACCAAAACCTGCTTGTGGATGTAACGACGACCAAGGGAAACGCCCGCCTCGCCACCGCTGCCTGTGCCTGTGCCTGTATGTACGAGTACGGTAGAGCAACAGATTTGAAGCCCCGAAAGCTCTTATCTCTATGGAGTGTGTTTTGGTACTCGTAAATGGAGCCGCGACAATCTCGGGGATGCTGTGCGGCTGTGGATCGCGATAGTGGCCCGAGATGATCCAAAGGTGGGACACGCAAACGCACGCAATCAATCAATGTGGACAAGGCAAGGACGAGGGATCTTGTGCTGTGTCATGTACCTATGTAAGTACCTCGTACATATTGGCCAGCCAGCCTAGCGCTACGACTCTTGTCGGACTAGCAAGGCTGGCGGTTCGGTAAGGGAAAAGAAGATTGGAAGCGTCGCCGAGAAGCGCAACGACTATTTTTCGTTTTCCCCTCTTGGGGCCTTTTCTTTTTTCGCTTCCGAGCACGTTGCGACACCGAGGGATTGGGCTGACAGAGCGGCGCACTGTCCTGCGCACTGTCCCGTACCCAGCGCGATGTGGCCGCGTTCGGCTAAATGCCCATTTTCGAAATCTCAGCAGCGCACGCGACGAACGCAAGTGCGAGTACCAAGAGGTCACTAAGAAAGTACCTCGGGGTAAGGGTCGTGCTAGCCCGGCCCATGGCGCACGACCAACTGCTACTTTGTGGCCAGCCGCAGCCTTGGTACCGCGACCCCTAGCCGAAGCTTTCCCACCAAACGACTTTCCCCTTGCCTTGTCCACAATGGGGGTTCGCCATCGTGCGGATGCGCTCGCGGCGCTACTGTGCGGCCCGACTGCCCTGGCCCACAGAGGCCGATTTGCTAAGAGCGACAGCCTGAGAGGCGTCGTTTGGGGGAGCGGGCTGGCGGAGTACGTACCAAAGACAGCGGCTCCCCCCCTCCCCAAAGCTGCCAGCCCCAGATGCCCCGGACATTGCCCCAAGGCAGACGGCATACTGTACGGGGCAACCCTGGCAAGCCTTGGCCACGGCCCTGCAGCCTTCAAGCAGGCCTTGTTTGGGGAGCTCCGCAGCGCAACCCGGACCGTGCGCGCACTGTGTGCCAAAGCCCCCAACGTTGCTCGGGTCGCTGGCTCCAGCACCTTTTCCTCAGCAGCTCCACTATTACGCCGGCCAAACGGCCGCCTGGGCGAATCAGCGCACCGGCATTCCCTCGCCCTTCCATTGCGATTTTGCAAAGGGTGCAAGAGGCTCCGTGGACCTTTTTCCTTCGCCCTCTCTCCGCTGTGCTTCTGGTGCTTCGTCCCCCCAAACAGTGCTCCCAAATGCCCCGGGCGATCCCCGACTCCCACCTAGCGGGCTGCTAGCGGGCCCTGTTCCACTGTACGTGTTCCACTGTCCTTCCCACACATGCCTTGCCAGGTTCTCTTCCCTATCGCAATTCCTCTCTACACTCCCACCCTCATTTTTCTCATCCTCTGCCCAGAGCCTTGCCCTGCTTTTTCCATCGCGTACGAGTAGCTTCTGGCCTGTGATTTTTTCCTTCCCGCTTCCGCCTTACATCGCCGCGCCAAATCCGTCGCTGCGCACACTCGCACTTGTACTCATACATCGTTTACACGGCAGGGCTTAGACGCAGCTCAGAGACGACTCGAGACGACACGAGGACGAACCGAGACGAGACGAGACGAAGCTGCCCTTGACGGCCAACCAACGTCGTCGTCGCCTTTCCATTCGCCGCAATCCTTCGCTCCCCTTCGCTCTCCCCCTCTTCTCTCTCCCTACTGGGCGGCTTCGCCATACAAATTCCCGCCATGTTAAGACGGCTGCTCTCTCCCTGCGTCCAACAATAGAGACGCCTTCAACTCCCCGAGCTGGCCGCGGCCGCTCGTCACCCATAGAATCTTGTATCTCGTCGCTCGTTCACCTCGCCTCCATCGCCCATCATGGCTGAGTCCCAGCCTCAGCGCCGTGTCGCCGCCATGGATCCGCCTCACCTCACAGAGTTCGCTTCCGAGCGCTACTTTGAAAAGCTCAGCCAACTCCATGCCAGTCGCCAGCAGCAGGCGGATCATGCGGAATCCAGCACCACGACTACGACGACGGCGACCGTGTCGAGATTCATCTTGCCGCTGCGAGAGTCATCGAAGCCCACGGATGTCGACGCCCTCAAGCCTGCCGACTTGAAACGCGAAAAAGGCCGCTTCCTTAGTTTTCGACAAAAGCTAGGCACGAAGCATTCCAAAAGCGATGCGGAACACACGGCGACTCTACCTTCAAGAACCTCTACGGAGTCGACGCGGAAAAGGTTCGTCGTTTTCACCCAAAATTTTCATCATCTCATCGCCAGCAGGCATTTTTCAAGAGTCTTGATTACTAACTAGAGTTATTTTTTGTCTTCTTTTAGCATACCTTTTGATCAACTATTCATCGCGTTACCGAGCGAACTACAGCTCCAAATCATCTCATCCCTCCCTCTAACAGATATTCTTAACCTCCGATTAGCCTCGAAATCATGGCACGCACTCATCACCGCAAACGAAACACCCATCGTCCGACATCATCTGTATAACCAAATACCCGCCTATGCTCTTCGTCTATATCCCGTACCCGATAACTCCGCCGACATCAACTTCCATTATCTGTGTAGTCTGTGGCATCGTCTTCATGTCGCGGCCAAGCTATCATACTTGATGTGCGAGTGGATTACAAAAGACATATTCCTAAGACAAACGGAGGCCCAGAAGCTGGCATTCGCACCACAGCACGAGCGTATGCGCCGACGACTGATACCCTTACTTTTCACCGTCTTCCACTTTTTCGAGACATACAGGAAACTACACCTGCAATACATCGCTGAACACGGAAACGGATTGTTAAAGGAGCCATACACAGTGAACCCGATCGAGGCGCAAATCATGAACATGTACGACAACCGGACGTTGCTCAGGGTCCATGAGGTCTTCCCGCTCATCATCTCTTCCTTTTGCCGCCGCCTGCGACCGCCGACATATGTTGGTCGAGTGGAACGATCATTGCGTGGTTACCTGAGGGAGAGACCACCTGACGAAGTTCATGTGGCCATCTTGTGCCTTGGTGGTCTTCGCCAGGTGGAGAGGCTGTGGGAAACCAAGGGCTACAATAACAGACGGAATGCTGTTGATGTTTGGTTCGGTTCTCTCACCAAGGAGCCTGCTGGTGAAGCCTCTGCCAAGAGCCGGTTAGGACTAAAGGCCTTTGGACGGAAGAAGTCAACAAGCAGCGATCGGCCTGCGCACCGGACATCATTCAGCGAAGGTGGCCGGAGGAGTCCATGGGGATCGGTAGATTCTACCCACAACGGCGGATTCATGCCATACAGCGTCTTCGACACCAGTCTCTCGGCCGATGCGCCCATGGCGCCTCTCGATCGCGACCAGGCTAAGACTCTGCTAGGGGACCTCCCATCACTGCAGGGCATCTGGCTCACAACAGCCGAGGCCATGATTATGGATCGCAAGATTGTACAGCGGCCACAGGACATTAAACGGAACCAGCAAGTTATGCTGGATCTAATCCAAGAGGATGGCCTAGACGAAGAAGACGAGTGGTGCTACGGCCGCCACATTTCCGACTCAGTGAGGCCACCCGCCGCAGCCCTTGGCGACGATGCGGATTAAAGCCTCTCCTACTACTATTTCATTATACTCGCCAATACATTTACGGCTCCATCGACCTTTGTTGTCTTTATATACGCCTGCTTTTGATTGAGCATGCCATCTTTCTTTTGAACTAAGCAACACATCTGCTTATACCATTATTTCCTTGAGTTTTGTTGTGTCCTCGTCGACGCAAAAAGAAAGCATTTACAGGCGTTTTTTTTCCAGTTTTGGGGGGAAGGGGACTTGGGAAGGAATCCACGCGACGTGGAATTCCGGTTGTGGAATATCTTGGGCTTTTACTGTGGTTAACTCTTTTTGCGGCTTCTCTTTTTCTATCTATCCATATTCTTTCCCTCTAAAGATTTCCTTTTTCTCTCTCTTGATATTTCCTGTATTGGGTTGGTCCTCTTTTTTTGTGTGAGATTTGGCCTTGTATGAAAAGGGCTCCGCACTCCGTCTTTGCTGGGAAATATCCTGCATATTGGCACAGCTTTCAGTCGCAGCATGCATAGAAACTTACGCAGTCTGTATCCATCTTATCTGCCTGCTCTGCTTTGCTTGCTTGCCTGTCTGTTGAATACCTTTTTATGTGTGTGTGTGTGTTTTTTTTTCTACCCACCTTTTTGTCTCTTAGCAGCGGTTTCCTCTTTTTTTTTTCTTCTTCTTCTCTATATTTTTTGCGTACTCTCATTGTGTAACACTTTTGGCGAAACTGGTATGGCCAGCGCTGACTGCAAAAAAATTGAAGAAAAGACACATTTTGAAATAAATTATGCTATGGAACTCTTATGTGACTGTTTTGACTTGCTCTACACGACGTACAATGACAGTTGAGTTGTGAAATTCTCACACACCTCACTTAATGTAGACTTTTCACATACATGTATTTCTCCCTTTTCTTTGCTGCCCGTATTCCTACGGGGATAGATAGATAGATAGTCTATAGCTTTTTTTTTTACTCAACATGCTTCGCTGTCCCAGCTTTGACTCATAACAAGTGAAAAAAAAAAAGAAAGAAAAAGAAGAAAAACGCCAACAGGCTTTATATTAACCCCATTCACACCTGTGAATGCACCCATCGTTTCCCAAACGTACACACATCTCACATTGAAAAAAAAAGGCACAAAATCGCAGCACCATCCATCCACAAAAGCTGTCACTGTCTCATCATAAGTGTCATCTGCCCTATTTCGCAAAAAGGAAAACGAAACTCCGATGAAAGAAATGTGACAAAAAAAAAAGAAAAAAAAGAAAAGAAAACCAGATTGCCTTTTGACTCCTTTGAAAACCCGTCCCAGTTCACCTACACGCCAAACAAATAAATGAAATGCCGGTTTCTTTTTTTGCTGCTGGATTTGGGGGGAAAAGATTTAAGAGAGGAAACCAAAACCCACCAGGGTCCTCTACATTGCGTTACTCTTCTTTTACTCTCTCTCTCTCTGGTTATAATGACAAATGCGCAGACGGCTAAGTAAATAGCCGTTCTCCGGCTGGAGAGAAAGACAAATCACCTTCCTATTGGCGGTTAGCCATGGCCTGGTACAGCCTCTCTCTCATATTCGGTTCGGCTAGCGCAGCTTCGAGCTGCGTGGAGTCGCCAAATGCGGCAGCGGCATCTTGGACGTCACGCTCGTTGAGGCCATAGTCCATGTCGAGATAGCTGTGCTCGGCAAAGGTCTGGAACTGGCTTAGGCTAGACGTCGTAGGTGCTGATGCTGAAGTTGCGGGAACTTGTTGGCCGTTGGTGAAGCCAGAAGATGGATGGCGAGCCGTAGCGGCTTGCTGCTGTCCCGACTGGCTCCGCGAGATGGCCAAAGACGCTTGTTGAGACAAGCTGGCGGCGCGAGCTTCGTCCGAGGTTTGCCTTGCCATGTTGGAAGATCCAAACTGTGATGCTTGGCCGCCGCTCGTGCCTCTAGCAAAGCTGCCGCCGCCGGCCACGTGCCCCAGCTGGCCTGGTAGCTGTCTTGTCTGATGATAAAAGCCTTGTGAGGCCATGTTCGTTGGGCTATTTCCGTACATTTGGCCTGGCCCTCTGGGTCTCGCGGCCCCTGGCGGCATGTGTCCACCTTGTTGAAGTTGCGGAGGAGGACGCATGCCCGTGTTCTGCTGCTGGGGTCTTTGAGGCGTAAACTGCTGCGGTTGTTGCTGGTTTTGAAGCGGCTGGTTCTGATTTTGACTCTGAGCTTGCGTGGGTGATCGCTGCGGGTGATGTTGCTGCTGTAGATGCTGCTGACTCGAGGCTTTCCTAACTGCGGCGCTCGCCAACTGGTTATCAAAATTATTGGTGGCCATGACTTGAGAGATGCTATTGTAGGCATTGTTTAGTATGGGCGACGTAGTCATACCGACGCGGCCAGATTGAGAATCGATATTGCTGAACATGGGATTTTGAAGCGATTCTCTAGATACCCGCCGACGTTTCATAGTATTTGGATCAGACGCAGCCATCTGTAACGACGCCTCATTGTCGTGTCGAATCTGCGAGGAGACATCGGGGGCTGCAATTGCCGATAGCGAATCTCTAGCAACCTGTACCGGGTCGCCGACTTTTCTCTTCTTGTGATGCGAGTGATTGTTGATGGAGCGAAATTGATCCAAAGACTGCATTCCCGATCCAGCCCAGCTGCTCACACCCGGAATGACGTTTGTTTGGCTCGTCTGGGGGGTTCGTACCGCCAAGTGTCCGGCATGTTGCGCTACTGCATTCTCTTGCATCGTGGGCGAAGGGTGCTGTTGCTGCTCTGCTCTGGGCGGCATCGTATTCGCAAAGGAGGAAATGTTATTCAGACTCCCCGTCGTCTTATGTGCCAAAGGAGAGGGTGCAACAGGATTAGAGGTTGTCGATGGCGGAAGTAGACCCTGGGAGGAGTCTGCAGCCGCTTGGCCGGCTTCGGGAGTATTCTTCGGTCGGTTCTTAGATCCTTTAGGTCGACCTCTTTTCTTGCCCGTCCCCGGAGTGCTCATGATACTGGAATCAGGGTCAAGGTGTGTTGACATATCCGGGTGATATGAGGGATTGACAAGCCCATTTCTAGATTGCTCGTTGGATCCTGGTTCAGTTTGGGATAGGTGGAGCATATTTTGCGAGCCAAGGGCGTCAACCTGGCTGGACGAGTGGTGTGCCATATCCGACTTCTTGATACCTTTGTCTATTCGAGGTTTGGAGCTTTTGCTCCCCTTTGGCCGCCCTCGTGGTCTCTTCATAGGAGTGGTAGCTGCATTCTGCGTTTCTGAGGGCTGTGAAGGTTCTGCTGCAGCATCCGTGGAAGATGTTGGAGCGGCAGGGGCGGTAGCTGAATGAGATAGTGTTGGAGGCTGAGCTGACGAGGGCACGTCTGAGGTGGTAGCAGCCACAGCAGCAGCGGCAGCAGAGACTATATCGCTCTGGAGGGACGGATGCGGTGCTATAGCTGAAGGGTTTCCTTCGACCGGGGGGAATATCTCGGCGACCCAGCCGACGAAAATTGAACCCTGACCATTGTTGTGTCCGCTTTCTGGAAAAGCTGCATCGTGTGATGAAGGAGCGCCTGGGATCCCCCCAAAGTATGCCAGAGCTTTGCACAGCTGGTCCACCACGACAACGGGGTTCAAGCTGCGTAACAAGGTGAGAAGCCGAGCCTGTTCGGCCTTGGCCTCATGCGGCAAAGGCCCCAGACTGCGGGCAGGTAGAGGGTAGGAGGGATTCGGATAGCCATTTTGCGTCGCCCCATAGGCCGGGGCGGAAGAGCGCGGATCGGGTTCGGTGGGTGGAATCCACGCCAGCTTGCTACGTTTGATGGATTGGTAGCCGCGCATGTTGGCCAGTCTCGCAGCCGCCTCCGTCTCCTCGCTCGTGCGCTTTGCAGCAGCATTCCGCAGGGCAGCCTGTGCGCTATTTATGTCGATGTGCATGACGCCAAAGTTGCCGTTCTTGTTGTCGGCCTTGCCCTTGAGCTTGCTGGGCACAGGGTTCTTGACGCGGCCATCCGTGGTGTGAATGGAGGCTCCCTCCGGGGCATCGGTCACATCTGGGCACTGCAATGAGCAAATCCATCCGGCCAAACGGCACCAGATCCGAGGGCCTGGCGGAACGTTGAATTGCGCCTACATACCATGACTAGAGGTGCGGATCGGGGTCGAGGACCTGGGGCCGGGAGTTGCGGACGACTCCAGCGTGATTTCAGCCTTTGCGGGCGATTCCCCGGGCGGAGGAGATTCGCAGATGGCGAGCGTCGCAGAAGCTGCCGAGAGCAGGTCAGAGGCGACACGGGCCGGGGATGGTTTGCGGAAAGACAACAAGAGATGGAGGCACAGATACGAGACGGGGAAACGAACCAGGAGCTGCGGCCATGGCGCTATGATGATGCGCCTACAGACCGCCTCATGCCCAGCGCGCGGGCTAGGCGAATTGGAGCTTCGGGAGGGCTGGCGGAGAGAGGCTTGTCTCAGAGGCTGGATGTTTTGACGATGCCGGGCCCGGGCAGCGGGCGATGCTTGGAGCTTAGAGCTTAGAAGGCTGGCGAGGGATTGGAGAGGACGGAGAGCGAACAAACAGGCCCCGGAATTGGCGTTTCTCAGCGCTCACATGGTCCGGAAGCGAGGGGCGGTCAGCAGTCCTTTGTATCGCCGTCACAGGCCGTGATGTCGCGCGTTGCAGGCGGTTGTCATGTCCATGGCCTGACAAAGAAAGTTGGCGGTGCACGGCGCAATGTTTCTCTTCATATGCCGACTGAACCTGCTGCTGAGACGGGACTAGCGCCGTCCGTAGCGCTGTGATTCCATATGCATGTACGGGAGGGGGAAGATGCTGCATAGATGAATATCGCTGTATGTATGAGGCTGTACTGCCGCTGTAGAACGTTCAATGCCGAGTTTCTTCCATGCTAAGGCGAGGGGTTGGTGTTTAACGGGGACCCGGGCCCTGGAGTAGGTATCGAGTACTTGATGCCCTGCCAGCTGTAGTGCACCAGTCTTTGTAACAGATACTTTAGTCTTGCTCAGCATCCTGTACAGTAACCCCCCACTGCTGGAGCTGGGCTAAGCTGAACTGTCACTGGACTGACTTGCTCGCGAACTTGCTTCTAACTTGCCGCATCCTAATTTATACATGTAGCCAAGCAGCCGTCCAAGCTTGTCTCGGCGCTGTTTTTTCTTCCTCTTCAAAGCCAGAGCTGCGATCCTTCTCTAGGCCTTTGCGTGAGAGAGATTTCCGTCTCTTTATCCTCTCTGCCCTCCTGCTTTTGCTCGTCCCTTCTCTTTGCTCTTCTCGTCTTCCTCCTCATCGGGTCTACTTCTATCTCCGTCGCCAGCAGCCACCGCCATGTCGTCCAAATATGCGCTGATATCGCTGCCTCAAAGTGCCTTCGACTCTGGAAGCCGGGATGAAGCCATCTCGTCGTTGAGCGCGACCATCACCCCCGACAATGGCACCGTCCTGCCTTTCGCCATCCCCGACTTCAAGATCGGAACTCTAGACCTGCTGGTCCAGCAAGCCGATGACCTGGCCAAGCTCGACGCGGCCTGCCAGTCGGTTGTCGCCAAGGTTGCGGATTCCTTGCGCACCGTGCTCAACAACGATGAAGACCGAATGGCCTCGTACAAGATGGTCAATGATAGTTGGTCGAGCCCAAATATGCGCTTCTATATGGTGTACGTGGTGGGGGGACTAACGACATGCGGCAGAGCCAACCGATCACTACCTGCGCAACTTTAGCTGGAACAAGATGAGATACCGAGCCGATAAGCCTATAGCTGAGCTCATCAGCACTCTCCAAAAGGTATGCTTTTATTAAACTTTGGTTCAAAACCGCCAGGCGAAGCTCATCCATCTTACGCGCGGCTTAGGAGCTCAACACGGTGGACAATGATGTCAAATCCAAGTTCAACCAGTACAACACCGTCAAGACGAACCTTGCAGCTCTGCAAAGGAGACAAACGTGAGTATCTCGCATCTGCTCAGCTGCTCTTCGCTAATTGACCCGTCTCGGCTGCAGAGGCACTCTCGCAACGAAATCTCTCACCCCGATTGTGAAGCCATCGCTCCTCGTCCAAGACTCCGAGTACCTCGAGACCCACCTCATCGCCGTGCCGACGAATGCAAAGAAGGATTTCATTAAGAGCTACGAAACCCTCGCACCCATGGTTGTGCCCCGGTCCTCTGTCGAAGTTGACCACGACGACGAGTTCACACTGTTTGCCGTTGTGACGTTCAAGAAGCACAGCGCCGAGTTTGTCCACAAGTGCCGAGAGCAGAAATGGACGCCTCGTCAGTATAAGTATGTCGAGGGCGGCCGGGAGGAGGAGCAGCGTGAGCTGGATCGTGTCACCAACGAAGAGCGCAAGGTTTGCGGCGAGGCTCTGCGCATGGGAAGGACTGGGTGGAGCGAGAGTGTCATGATCTGGGTTCATGTCCTCACCCTGCGCGTCTTTGTTGAGGCCGTGCTACGATACGGATTGCCGCTGGATTACGCCACAGCTCTGATCAAGGTATGTTGCGTTGCGCCCGCTGTTTGCGAATGTACCCCTTATTCACCTGCCCCATCCCCATCAACCATCTCAGATAGGGTCGTATATATATCCTCGTGCATAAGACTGACTACATATGGCATAGACAACATCGAAGCTAGCTCCCAAGGCAAAGGCAGCGCTGGACTCCAAGTACTCGTACCTGGGCGGAAATGCATTTGGACGAGACAAGCACGGCAGAGTCACCAAAGACGACGCCGCCCTCAGCTCAGAGATGGCTGCGGCAGGACTGGGGACCGGAGAGGGACACGAGTACACGGCTTTTGTTTACTACGAGGCCGAATTCCCTTGAGCGTGGCATAGAGTATAATTTTTCTTCTAAAAAGCGTCATACGCCTGTATTCTATCATTATTGTCTGTGTCCTTAATAAGACTTTTTCTTTTTCTCGTTGCACCTTGTTCTATATGAATCCACCATTTTAAATGTGAAAAAGACCAAGTGTGATGTGATTTACTTTGCGCCCGGACATTTATTTCCTTTTCCCCCTTTCCTTATCTCTTTTTTCTAGTTCTTGACCTCACTCTTGACGTAGCCCTTGGCGATGAGCCAGTTTGTGATTTGCGCAACGCACTCCTCAACCGTGTTCTCATGCGTCTTGATTGTAATCTCAGCATTGACAGGCTCCTCGTAGGGAGCCGAAATGCCAGTGAACTCCTTGATCTCGCCCGCGCGAGCCTTCTTGTAGAGACCCTTGGGATCGCGCTGCTCGGCCACCTCGAGGGGCACGTCGACAAAGACCTCGACAAAGGGAATGGGCTCGTCGCCGTCCTGCTCCGTCTTTGCGTGCAGCTCACGAGCAAGATCACGATCGGCGCGGTAAGGCGAGATGAAGGAGGTGATGGCAATGGTGGATGCGTCGGCGAAGAGCTTGGCGACCTCTGAGATGCGGCGGATGTTCTCGTTGCGGTCCTTTTCGGAGAAGCCGAGGTCCTTGTTGAGGCCGAAGCGGACGTTGTCGCCGTCGAGTCGGTAGGCGGCGAGGCCTAGGTGCAGGAGGTGCTGCTCGAGGGCGGTGGCGACGGTGGATTTGCCCGAGGCGGAGAGGCCGGTGAGCCAGATGGTGAGGCCGCGCTGGTTGCGGAGCTGGTTGCGCTCGCGGCGGGAGAGGGAGGGATGCCAGGTGATGTTGCTGATGCTGGGAGTTAGCTTTGCTTGCAGTGTTGAGGTGGTGGTGATAGTGATTCAATGGCAGATAATTATGGTGATTTGATGTGTGGTGATAAAGATCGTTGACGAGAAGCTTGAAGATGGGAAGGGATCGTGACACTTCATCTGAAGTGTTGCAAGGCGGGGGAGGGGCAAAGGTGGTTACGGTTACGTTGGGGTACGCACGTGGCCATTGTGAGATGAATTGACAAAAGCTGAATCGCTTGTTTGCTTGAGATGAGGAGAAAAGGAAAAGCAAGTAGACTAAAAGACTGGTAAAAGGGAGAAAAAGAGATGTAGAGATGGAAAATGTAAGGTGGAGATTCACTGCGACATATATAAATACCAAAAAAAAAAAAAAAGGAAGAGAGGGTCTGATGATGAAATACAGATGCGAGATGGGCGATCTCTTAGAGTTGGTCTGTATGTACTGTAAGTTGCAATTTCACCCACTAACATCCCCTCGGACCTTCGCCCAGCATCAGAATGCACAATAATCCCCGCCATTTGTGACATGCTAAAGAAAAAAAAAAGAAAAAAGATGCTGCTAGTGCTGCTAAAAACCCACTTGCAACGTCGAATTCTACTCCAAGATAGGCCAAGGCGGATGATGTGCTCATTGGGGAGGCTGATGGCGACAGTCCGAAACCGCCGACTTCCGCTGCCTTGATCACCCCGTTGTTTTTCCGTGCCTCTCTCTCTCTCAAATCTGTACGGATTCTTCACTCATATCCACATAGTGTAAACTGGAGAGTCTTGTGACGATTGTACTATGTACGGAGTCTCGCATTGCAGCTATCTTTGCTCATTTCGATAGCAATAATATTGTACAATGTTATCTTGAATTTGCATAAGTATCTATTTTACTTTTGCTTGCTCAACAACGCAGAGAAATCAGCCTTTTCGCAGTATTCTCTAAAAGACGACATTTTAATTCCGTACTAGACCATACAAGTTAGCTTATTGAATCGCCTCGTGTACCTATGATGAGATCAAACTTACCTTTCCTGGCCCAACAATCCCTGCTTCTCTTCCCTCATACCCAAACTCAAATGCAAACAAGACATTCAATCCGAATTCATGACCCAAGCCACCGGGAATGAGCTCGTTTATCTCCTCATATGTCAATTCGTCAACGCCTCCATATGGAACGCCCTGGGTCTCGCAGAAGATGCGAAGATAATCGGTCCAGGAAAGATATTCGCCCACGGCAAACAAGTTTGTGTTGGGAGGCGCTTGCTCAACAAGAGCTTTAACGTTAGGCCCAAGGTCGGTGCCAACGTTTCCGAGGGGGATGGGCTTGTGGGCAGCGCCGGGGACCTTCATTCGATAAGTTCCATCGGGTTGCTGAACGGACCAAGTCGTTAGCTGAGCCATAGTGGTTAGAGAGAGGGGATAAATTCTTCATGTATTACCTTTGTTGGTTCTACCGGTAGTCCCCATTCCAATGCAATTTGGTAGTAGATTGGGGCCTGGATTTGAGAGAACTTGTCTTTGAGCTCAGGAAGGCTTTGTGCATATGTAACGGCTTGGGCCTTGCCGTCCATGTGGTATAACTTTGAGAACTTGCCACCACTCGATTGTGTCGCATTAGCCATGGAACTGAAGATATATCGATCTAATGTGGATGCCGTCGAGGCTGCGGCATCAGCAAGGTTCTTGCCATGCCGTAGCTCGACTCCGTAGCAGTATTCGACGAGTTCCTGATCAGGCTTCTTGAGCTCTTTGCTTCGAGGGTCACCAAAGATGTTCCAGAAATCAGTGACGCCGAAAATGACATTGGCGCCTTGGAAGGCTCGCTTAAGCGATTCGACGTCGTCAAAGTCGGCCTTGACTATCTCGACGCCTTTTGCTGCCCATGCTTTGGCAGCTGGAGATTCGGTGTTGCGAGTTACACCGCGGATGGTGTAACCAGGGGTTTGGAAGAAGGTGTTGGCAACAGAGCCGCCCTGGATATCGTGTTAGGAACTAACTGTGGTGTATTCAATTAAACAGAATGCATTTGTTTAGAGACACTTACCTGAACTCCGGTAATGCCTGTAATGACAATGAGCTTCGCCATGTTGATATATCGTTGGCGATGGTTTAATGGTGTAATCGGTCTCGAATGGCTTGTAAGTTGAACAAGTTATCAATGCTTGAGAATTGTGGAATATAAAATGCGGAACTGGGTTCAAGAGGTATTAATATAGTTGCACGAATTCATATCACTATCTCATCGTAAATCGGTAGCTACCTAGAATACTGGAGAATGAAACCATTTGTCAACTACATCATACGTATTAAGCGCCTCATTTCTAAACAACCCTCTAAGCGATCTCTAACATATAGCAATTTGTAAGATTTTAATCGCAATAAGTTTCTATAGCTCCGGTAACTTACGTGCGACAAGGAAGACCATTGCCCGAGTTGGAAATCTAGCAGCTTTGACTGGGCGAATCACGATTTGTAAAGTCATTTTTCCTACCCATTTGGCTTGGGCTTCAAAAGTACAGCCACAGAATCTATGGTGGTGGGCGTAGTACCCCATCTTGATGTCCTAATTGGGAATGTGGAGTAGAAGAAAATGGATCCAGTCTTTTGCCAGTGAAATTTGAAACTACAGCCAGCAAAGATAACGTGGATGTCTTTGGCACAGTAGAAACGACTATTTTGATCAAAAACAGTTGACAACTGTTACTTACCAATCCAAAAAGCCTAAAAATTAAGCATACAAACGAGTTGGGATTGTGGTTTTGTATCCTATGACATCATAATCATGCGAAACAGAGGGCGCTGGATCTCGAAAATATGCTTCTTACTCCACAAAGAGCCAGTAGGCTGACAAATGAATTACATACTCGTACTTATGTGATTCCATTCCCACAGCCTGCAATAAGCACCAATGATTTCTTATCCATGAAACTATCGAGGTGATAGCCAGCCTTGCGCTGAAACACTATTCCTGGTAAAGTTACGTGTAGCTTGTTGACCATCAGTATTGAAACAGAAGTCGAGTATTACCTATTCGATATGTGGGAGGGATTGAAGTGAGTTTTGCACATAGCTGTACTGTAGCCCATCCTTTTAATGTTGTCATTGCCTGTATCAAGCATATACATGCTCAAGATGGATTGTTGTTTGCAAGTGTTTGTACTTGATATGTATTTGACTTGATTGCAAAATAATGTACTAGAGGTATATCATGTAAAGCGCCCATCTGGCTCAGCTCCATCTGCTGCAAAGACGAACAAGCAATCTCCTCTCTGCTTTCTAGCACGGCGTCTACTGCCTCGCTGTTAAAATATGTGCAGTTCTAGTATGTATAATCTATTCCCGCCGTCGCTTTCCAAAAAAAAAAAAAAATGTCAAAAAGGGCAAAGTAAACATAGAAAAATGGGTGCGAAACAAAAACTTCGCAGCTCTATGCGCTCGTCTTCTCATCTCGCCATTATACTCCACCGCATGTATCATTTAGGTAATTCGGGGCATCAGCTGTGTAGAATAAGATTGTCAGCCACAGGAACCCTTACAAATGCATATCTGAGATACAACGACCAAAAGACAAAACTTACCGCCGCATACTTGGGAGAGATGAACAATCCCTTCGCCTCAACCAAAACGACCGGCTTCTCGCCCGGCGCAGGCAACGTCTCAATGCATCCCTCAGCCCAGGCCTTGCGCCCCTCGACCTTGACCGTCTTGCCGCGCAGCACCAGGAAGCTGTTGGCCTGCGTCGGCTTGCGGTAGTTGATCTCCAGGCTCGCCGTCACGGCAATCTTGTGCGGCAGCGCGTCGAAGCAGCCCCTCGCCAACCCCTCGTCCAGCATCGTCGCCAGCAGGCCGCCGTGCACGAGGCCTGGGTGGCCGCATAGTTTGTCGCCAATGTACGTGACGCTGACGATGGACTTGCCGCCGTCCTCGATGAAGGCGACGGGGGGGACCATGATCATGCCGTCGCCTTGTAGAGCGCCGCCGGTGAGGGTGCGGCTGCGGACTTCGCTTGACATCTTTAGGTGTGGTCGTGACTCCTTGAACTCTGGTCGTGATCGAAGCTCTTGGACGAGCGGGTGTTTGTTGATTGTCTCTTCGATTTGTTGCAGCTCGTCGCTATCTGGGACAAACAGTTTGGCTGACTCGGCGTCGGTGAACGAGGCGAAACCCTTTTGTACCATCGAATAGAATGTTGCTGCTGCTCCGAGGCCGCTAAACGCAACGCCATACAGGAGCAGCCCGAGGCCTCGACCGATACGTCCCTTGGGGGCTGCTGTAGTGATGGAAAACAACTCAGACGTTAGCACGATCTTCTTCTTCCTCACTCTCCGCATGTCGTCCACACGCAGAGAACAAAGGCAATCCACAAGAAAACTCACCCTGTGCAGCCTCAGCATAACATCGTCGTTGAGCAGCTCCTCTGAGCGCAGCGAGTGACGGATATTGGCCGCCTCGAGCCATCTGGCCGATGCGGCGCCCGCCACGAGCAACTTGTTGGCTAAACATTCCGTGCAATTGCCTCTCTATCTCTATTCTCTCCTATCTTCACGCTTCTCCTCTGCAACAGAAAACAAACACGAAGAAATTAAAAACAAAACCAAAGTGAAAAGGCCCAACAAAAAAAAAAGAACGTATAATTGCCGAGGCAAAAAAAAAAGGGACCGACCACACACCATCACGCCTTTATAATCCTCACCGGCATAATATGGTATGTACAGTATGCGCCGATAAGATAAACTGATACGGCTCTTATCAGCGGTCCGGTATCCCGATTCTAGCCAAACCCGCGCTTTTGGTTCCATCGGCGTATCCGAGTTCGGGCAGCGAAAGCCTCGGATATTTTCCTGCGCTGTAATATGTAGGCGTGTCAGACACCCCGTGGCTTCGGATCGGACATTTCCCTCCCGTCTGACTGTCACTTTTATTCATCATGGTTGCATCCAAATCGAATTGGCAAGGCTTCCAGAATCCCGTGATTTCCCCTTGTTTGATCCCATGGTGATGGCGTATTGTCAAGAGTGACATTTGCCCCAAGCCACGAAGAAGCATCGCTGCAGACTGTACTGGTGCAATTTAGGCATCACTTACACGGCTACACCTCTTTGTAGCTGTAATACACAAGTGCGCTCTTGTAGACTGGCCAATAAACATGTTTCTTGTATTCTTGCCGCCTTCCAGGCCCGATTTTGATTCTTTATTACATGTAATCTGCTTTATGTCAATTCTACAAGTCATCATCTCCCGCCAAAAGCTCTGCATAGTCGTCCACCGACGCAAACGTAGGCAGACCCTTGAGCATCTTTCTTCTAGCCTTGCGCTTGTCTCCCTTCTCCTCGTCTTCATCAGGCACATCTGGAGCGACCATCTCGTCGTCATCTGAGCCTTCTTCCTCTGAGTCGTCACCAAATTCCACACTAACATCGTCCTCATCATCATCATCGCCATCGAGTGACAAGGCAGGTGAATCGTCGTCATCAGATCCCATGTCCAGATCATCCATATCATCAAAGCCAGCATCGGAGGCATCTTCATCAATGTCAGGTTGAGCATTGACCAACGCCTTCCAGATCTCATCCTCTTCCGCATCGCCTTCATCGTCTTCGCCACCTGCCGCTGCCTTCTTCGTAGTCTCCTTGCCCTCCTTGGCGATTTGCTGGAAGTATTTGTGGAAGAAGACATCCTCTGCAGCAACGTCTTCTGCTTTCTTGTTCCAGAATGCAGCCGAGTTGACCTGGGTTGTGGACGAGCTGGTCCGTCCGCTACCCAGCCAGATGTCTCCAATATCCTTGGCGGCCTTGAGAGGCTGCATAATGGATGCACCACGTGCATCCGTGGCCTTTGCGTTTCGGTACACAAACTTATCCAAGAATCTGATAAGACTGTGGCTCTCCATATCGGGCTTCAGCATTTTCTGATTTCTGTCCATCAATGAAGAAGCAAACTTGCTGACGGCGGGGTGAAAGTGACTTTGAATTGGAACCTAAGGCGACGGTTAGAAATTGATAACATTATTATCTCCTAAAGAACTCAACATACCACTTCCCACAGGCAACTTCGGTGGGCGTTGCTGTGCTCTGGATTTCGTTTGCGTCCATCGTACGTCGGTCGATTTTCAGGCTCTTCATCATCAAATACGGATTCTTCGGGCGACTCAACCAAAGTTGAGAGGTCGGGGAACGTTTGCCTGAGATGGGAAATGACATAGAGCAAGCCACAGATGAAAGGGGGCTGGTGAAGACCCGCCACCTGCAGCATTCGCTTGGCGAAAGCCTTGACTCTTCGCACATCAACATCGTTCTTCAATGCGCGCAGAAGCAAGTTCAGGTAGAGCGCCTGCTTTGAAGAGGTCATGAGACGTGGATCAAGTAGCGACTCGTACAGGGTCCTGTAGAAACGGTCACTGCCAAGATTTCTGGCAGAAGAGAGATGTTGAATGAGCAGCAAAGCTTGAATGCCAGTGTTGAAGTTAGAAGAGTGCGCAATCTTGAAAAGCGTGTCAAGATGACGCTCCATACTATGAAAAAGTTAGCCGTCTGCACACAATTCTGTTGTGACTGATTTGACGTTTAAACACTTACACCATGTCATTAGTGCCCACAAATGGTGCGGCACGGTTGACACCGGTCAACAAAGCAGAAACAAGCTTATCAGCTGCCTCAGTCTCTGGGACAGAAGCGGCCGATGGCTTTGTCTGGTTAGCTGGCTTTCTGGATGACGAGCCCTTGCCAGGCTTCTGTCCTTTCTGGGGCTTGCCAGATTCCTCTTCTATCGGCATGCCAAGCTTTCCTGTCTTGAGTATTGTGGCAAAAAGGTCGAAATAGATACGAAGTAGAGACTCAGCTACAGCCGGCTCCTTGTTTGAAAGAATCGTTTGGTTAAGGGTGTTGATGGCATAGTAGCGTGAGCGGTGGTCTTGCGAGGGTCGAAGCAGAATCTCCTGTTCCACCGTTCGTACGATGACCGGCTTCATACCAGGATGTGAATTTTGCAGCTGTAGGAGGAGATATGACGCCCGTGACGAAATCTTTCGGTCACGATCACCCAACTTGTTGACGAGTAGAGTTAAAAGGTTCGATTCCTGCTCTGGCTTATCCTTTAGCAAAGCATAAACGAAGTCGACCGCCCTCATTCTGGAGTATTCAATCTCATCGGAGCACCAGACTTCCAAAAGTTGAATGATTTTGAAATATGTCTCCTTTAACCAGTCTTCGTATGCCCAAGATATTAAATGCGCTTGTGTAATTTTGCCGGGCAAGGGTTGACTCGGGGCCCAGATTTTGGCAGAAGCTCGCTGAAGTGAGCCTAAAAGGCCTGGCTGAGCCTGAAAGGTCCTCAGTCGTCGATCCGATGGTAGGAGCGTGCCGGGGCCAAGCATATCCACGAGTGCTCCTATAGCCCCAATAGCTTGTGCTCGACTCTTCTTTGAGGCCAGGTTCATCAGGGTGTCGAATGCGCGAATGTTGTGAACGGGAGACTCTTGACAGGCCAGAGTTAAAGCGGAAACCTTGTCTGTAAGGGTACCAGACGTCATGATAGTGGCAAGAAACTTGTGAGACGAGGATGCAAAAATGGTCGTTCTGTATTTAGCCGCCTCTGTCTCCAAGAGATATTTTCCATGCTCCTTCAACGAGCTGATGGCCGACATGAATGGGCCAATGTCATCCACCGTAGGTCCGGGTAGCTGGGCTAGTCTAGCAGCATGCCAGTCTGCGCGCGGCTCGAAAATCTAGTTCACTGAGTTAGTTGTCAGAGATGCCGTTGAGATTCAAGGATATAGACTTACCAGGCCTTCGACACGTCGCATATCATTCTCAGCAGGGCCGTTTTGTTTCGATTCCTTGTTGATTTTGCTGTTATTCTGGTTCTTGTTCTGGTTCTTGTTCTTGCCATCGTCGTCGCTGACATCGTCCTCGGAATCTTCCTCGTCGTCTTCCTCCTCCTCCTGATCGCCTTCTTCCTCTTCTTCGTCATCGCTAGCATCAGCCGGCGCAAGTCCAGCAAAGCCAAGTTCTTTTGAGAGAGCTGCCAGCTCCTCTTTCAGACGCTTGTCTACTGGCGCCTTTGACTCCGAAGCGACTGCTTCATCATCGGAAGCGACGTCATTGATCAGACGGAAATCTTCCTCGTCGCCTCCCAGGGCCTTGATTTCGGCTAGCAAAGCATCTTCATCGGCCTTGGTGCTTTTCGCGGGCGGCGCACCTTCGGAATCACGCTGTTTTCGCTGCTTCGGCTTGCCAGAGGCTTCCGTAGGTGGATTCTTTCGCTTGTTGTAGGGATTGCCGTTCAATTTCTCCTGAATCTGAGAAGTGAGCTCGCTCAATCCATTCTTCAGCTTAGCCGCATCGTTTTCAGAGCGCTGGGGCCCTTTGGCCTTTTTGGAGTGCTTGGCCATGGTGAAAATGCTGCCGGGTGTGTTGTAGCAGAAATCGGCTGCATCAAATTTCTGGATGCGACGCAAGTAATTTTTTTGAAAGCTGCTTATCTTATCGGCCCACGCAGATTTCGTAGCGCCTATCGCGTCTGCTGTTAGCGCCGCGCGCTTAAGGAACCGCCGTCTCAATTGTCTCGAACCCAACGCCGGCTCTCTCATTGGTGATAGTCTCGCCTCGTGCGAGGTGCGATTATTGCATTGTTATCACTCATTCAAGAATTATGTAAAAATTTTAGAATGAATTGTTCTACCACTCATTAAACATGCGTGCTCCAGCCTTGGTCTATCATGGCGGACTTCGCCCGCTAAAGGCCGTTCGTAGCTCCAACCACATCCGAGCATTTTCACAGCCTCTTTTTGCTCAGTCTATACGGCTAAGATCAACGCTGTCCAAGATATGGGTTCCCACTGGCGGCGTCTCGGCAACTGAGGGAGAAAGTATGGAACTGTTCCTTCGTCAGCTTGAGAAAATCCTAGGCTAATTGTTCGTAGCTGGCCATGGCAAGCTTATCCGAGCTGGATTTCTACGTCAGGTAAGCCGACCTCACCTGAGTTGATGACCCGACCCTACCTATGCAAGATGGTGTTGCTAACCTAAACCAATTTCCCAGGCGCACTCTGGAGTTTTCCAGCTTCTTCCATTGGGATTGCGTGTCCAAGATAAGATTGAGCGTCTTGTTGACAAGCATATGCAAAATCTAGGTGGGTCTAATCACCACGCGGTTCTGAGGTGACGGTTTGGTTTACTTTTTCTTATAGGAGCCTCCAAATTGGCCCTCTCAACCCTCACAACAGAAGAGCTATGGCGCAAAAGTGGCCGCCTAGATAAGGTCTCTTCTGAGGTAAAAACCGCGTTCGCAAGCGAATGAGTTGCATGTTACTAACACTGCACCAGCTCTTCCGACTGCGTGATCGCAAAGAGGTTCCCATCATGCTGTCACCCACACATGAAGAAGAGATTACATCCCTTGTGGCCAGCACTTTGAAATCTTACAAAGACTTGCCTATCAAGTTATATCAAATTAGTACGAGCCCTTGGCTGATTCCATTCACTCCTCATGCGCTGCTCCTTGCTGATCTTTATAGCACGGAAATATCGAGATGAGATTCGCCCCAGGCATGGTTTGCTTAGATCTCGTGAATTTATCATGAAGGATCTATATACATTTGATTTGACTGTTGAAAACGCTGTTGAGACTTATCGCGACGTCGCCGCCGCCTACAGTGCCTTCTTTGCAGACTTGAAGCTGCCCATATTAGTGGCCGAGGCCAGCTCAGGAGACATGGGCGGAGAGCATAGCCACGAGTATCACCTTTCTCATGCCATTGGGGAGGACACAGTCGCAGCTTGCAACAGCTGTGGCTATACCGCCAACGACGAAGTAGCTGCAGCTCGGTCATCCGGGCAGCTTGGTGACGCTATTTCATCCTCATCCTTTGGCATCTGGCGCGGCATTACAAACGACAGAAAGACACTTGTAAATGTGTGGTACCCACGTCTGGGGTACTCGCCGTCTGGAGACGTTTATAATATCCACGCTGTCAAGTCGGTCGTTCCCGAACTTGATACCAGTGTCAGTGACGCCGTGTCATTCTGGGAGGAGGCCATTCAACAGGCAAATGGGCATGATGGAGAGCTCCAGCTCCTGAATGTCATTGATTCGAGACTTTCCCCGACTTTTGAGGATCTTCGCGGCGATCTCCCTCTATTTCCTGCGGATCTCGCCGGTGACCAAATCCACCAGTCATCAATATCGCAGACAACAGACGGCGGGGATCTAAACCTCTTGCGCATCATGGACGGTGATGGCTGCCCTCGCTGCGAAACAGGGAAGCTTGAGATACATCGCGCATTGGAGCTAGGTCATACTTTTCTTCTCGGAACACGCTATTCAGAGCCTTTGGAGGCATCTGTAGCACTCCCACAAAACCCAGGAGTCCAAGTTCCAGTCCAGATGGGCTGCTTCGGCATCGGCGTTTCTCGCATTCTCGGTGCTGTGGCAGAGCAAATGGCAGATGATAAAGGACTCAACTGGCCACGTGCTATTGCACCCTTTGAGGTCGTCATGATTCCAACGTCTGGAGTCAATGAGCAGACGTTGGAGTTTTACGATACATTAGCAAAGTATGATGGCGCTGGTTCAGGACTGGACATTGTCTTAGATGACCGCAAGGAAGCATTTGGATGGAAGATGCAGGACGCAGATATGACAGGTTATCCTGTTGTAATTGTGCTTGGAAAGGCCTGGAGAGAAAATGGCGTCTGCGAAGTGCAGTGCAGGAGGCTTTCGGTGAAGGAAAATGTCAAGGCAGAAGATGTACCCCAATATCTGACGGCTTTGCTGGAGCGGCTATAACACACAACGATAAATGTCAACAACTCTCCAATCCAATCCAACTCAGTTAAATGGAAAAAACTAGAGATAAAAATAAATAAAAACAATTTAAAAAAAAAACATTAATCATCTACATTATACATAAAATTGATCTAAAATCACGATAGTCCAAAGCGCCGTAAATCCCACGTCCTCGTTACAAGGATCGCCAGCCCCTCTAAAGTCATCCGCCGTAGTGGTGCATGGAGGGGCTCGTCTCTAAACCTCCAGCTTGCCCCAAGCTTCTCAGGCGCCGAAATATTCGACCACGAGCAGCCATGTCGAGCAACCAGACAGAGACCAGTAAGGCCTTAAACTCTCCCCCAACCCCTCTCTTGATTTTTTTTTTCAATCTCGTTGCTTTGAAGCTGTGCAATAGTGCTGACCGCCTACCTTGGTAATCTGTAGTCAATCTCGACACTCTCGAGCCCCAGCAGCTCGCGCAGGTCAAGAAGCAGCTCGAAGAGGAGCTCGAGCACCTGACGAGCTCCTTCGCCCAGCTCCACGGCGCCCAGAACAAGTTCAAGGAATGCCTCCGATGCGTACAGGCCCGAGCCGCCGATAGCCAAGGTACATACATCATATATCCATCGTTCGTCGGCCAATGGGGGCGTCGCAAATACACGAAAGGGGGAGAAGAGCAAGAAGAAAAGGGAAACAAAAAGCTAAAGTGGCAATACAAACAGGCTCAAAATCGGTCTTGGTCCCGTTGACCAACTCTCTCTACGTCAGCGGCGAGTTGACGAGCACCGATACTGTCTTGGTGGACGTGGGTACAGGGTTCATGATTGAAAAGGTTGCTATGCCTGTTTTTAACCATCTGGCTCAAAGGACGGAAACCTGACAATCGACAGAAACTAAAATCGGCCGAGAAATTCTACGATGCAAAAGTAAAGGAGGTTGGTAGTAGCTTAAAGGAGCTCGAGGCAATTGTACAGAGGAAACAGATGAACGTCCGCACTATAGAAGAGGGTATGCCTGCTTACCCTTGTCGAATCACTCATCCTATGGTTACTAACGTTGGACTCTGACAGTTTTACGGAACAAGATTATGGCCAGCCAAGCAGCAGAAGGTCAAAGTTGAAAAGTATAGCCCGGGAGACAAAAAAAATTGAATAAAAGAATTACCTTGCGCATCCATCTAATCATTGATTGCTATCCTCACACCACAAAACAGCCCCGGTTGTGAACCTACTCATTGGCCACAATTGGGAGATCTTCGAATTCCTCCAAGGCCAAGGGCGGTACATCCTCCACATGCTGCTGGAGCTGCAAAACGACTTCAAGGAAGCTTTGGAACCTCTTCCCTAGGTCTGGATCAGTGCCAACCCAAACATTCTTTTGTCCCTCTCCCCAATCCTTCCTCCTAGTATGCGGATTCACCTGGTTCATGGCCGAATCCCAGTGCTTGCCATAAAGCTGAATGCCCCACGCCATTTTTGCCTGCGATTTCGTCTTGAGCCCCTTCCAGATCTGGGTTATGCTTATCTCTAGCATATAGGGAGTGTCATGGAGCTCGACAGCGAACATCGTCTTCAGGCGAGTTTCTGATATCTTGTCTTTCCACGGTCCAGCTTGACCGACTCTCACCTCACCTGGTTTGAGAAAATCACCGGATTCTTCGTATGTAGCTGTTATAAGACGCAATTCGTTGATAAGTTTGGCGATGCCATCTGGTACACTCTCAAAATCGTATGCATCTGCTCTGATGCCCCAATCAAGTCTCCTAAACCCGTTTTAGATTAATACAAAGAACGCAATCGACGATCCTTGGATAGCTTACATGTCTGGGGTGGCCATCACCCAGTTGAGCCACTTGGTTGGGCATGCAATGCCCATCTTTGCTCGGGAGGTATCGAAGCTACCATTCTCGCGGCCTTCTACATATACCTCTTTCCATTGCAAACCCAATGTCAAGGCATACGTTCGCCTTATGGTATTGTGATCCAATCGAAGGTCATAATCTCCTTCCAAGGCCAATAAATGCTTAATAACGTGATTTGCTAGCTTGAGTTCGTCCAACCTTGAAGTCTGATCAGCAAGGGATGCCCTGAGAGACTGATATGCAATGATTACCTGTCAAATAGTCCAATGCCTCCTCGAATTGAGAATGACTTTGCCGCCTCCGTAAATTCATCGTAAGTGAGCACATTATTCGTGCCCTTGTGCTTCACAAACACCTTTACTTCCCCGAAACTCACACGCATCCTGAGCTCAGAGTCAACACTCATTGCGCACTCTGTGGAATTGAGAAGATGCGGACGAAGGGTTCGGAGGAGTTTTCCCGCAGTTCTTTTTATATCTGATGATCCAGACAGCGGTGTTATGACTTCGGGCCTTGAATTGGGGGCCACTGATATTCGAGCGTCATCGGTAACTCTAGAGCTTTCCTGGACGACAAGCACTGTAGCAAGAAGCTCCTTTTGCAGGCGCAGGTCGTGGACGGTTTGGTTGAATGCATGAACAGCTTCTTGCAAACCAGATGCCGACTCACTGTGAATATCCCAGGCTTGTGTCTCTCGAACTCTGGTGATCCACACGCGATGTTGTTTGCGAATATCATCCAGTATAGCTGGGTCCTCAAGTGCCAAAGGGTACACTTCCCAGGAGGAAGCGAGCACATATCGGGCCTCATGAAAGAGTCAGCAGCTTTCAAATAATCACCATTAACAAGAACAATGCGGGAGAGGTATTGGCATCACTTACTCGTATCAGCTCTCGGTCTGTTGGTGGCTCTCCAAGATAGGATTCTTTGTTTGTAACTGCCTCCAGCCGCTTATCGTTCACCTGGGCTTTGGCGGTTGGCATTTTCTTCGCTACTCCCCACTGATCCTTTGGATCCTTTGGTCCTTGAGTCTGTCGATTTTGATGGTGGCCATGATTGCCATGATTGCGATGGCTGTCCCCCACGGGAACCCATGGAGTCGCTCGACCCTTGCCTTTGTTCATGATATCTGTTTGCCGAGAGCCAAAATGCGTTGAAGAATGAGAAGAATAAAGGGAATATTGAGAATAAGGAGAAGAGAAATCCAAGCACGAGAGAGTCAGGTGCAGGCTGGGTTAAGTTGTTTCCTGTTGGAAGGGAGAGCCTGAGGCACCACTGATAAAAAGAGAGAAAGGTCTCCAAGGAGAGGAGTGACTGAGGTACAAGCCCTGAAAGCCATAGGACCAGGCAGGTACCTTCATATAGTGAATCAGTCAAGACACTGCATGCAGGTTGCCTTTATGGTCCATCTGACAAACGGGCATTTGCTCCTTGTACACGCATGCATGCGTCAGAATGCTCTTAATAACTGAACTGAATCAAGAAATGTAATTCATCTATTAGCTGGGTTAATACTCTTAATAATAAAGCCCTATTGTGTATGCTTTTAGTCATTACTGGTGAATACTAGGTAGTGAGTGACCACATATTCTGCCAGCCCGTGTAATCAAGTGTTAATTGCTCTCTGACAAAGCACTATGCGCAGTGCTTCGCTCAAATCAGACACGAGCATCCCTTATGCTTCTACATGCTGAGATTTTAAATATTACACCTATATTACAAGTACCACTATTTATAAATACTCACATAGCATTTCTTTTTAAAAAGTGCTCGTCTGTGTCATCCGTTACTCCTCTTCAAAGGACTTATAAGAGGCACATGTCCCCAATTAGATTGAAATATGCATCAATTGATTATGCATCTATCGGGTTTCTTCCAACGCGTCTCCCCCAAAGCTAGACGCGTTAATTGATCCAAGCTACCCTGCGACCAGAAAAGCAGCAGCAGTTCGTAATAAGCTCTGCGTTCCATAACTGATATATGAATGTTGTCACTACCAACATCAATTCCAACAGCTCGACATATCGCAGACGACAAACAATCTCAGGTTCCTTGAGCTGTTCAGTGGCTGCTATAATTCTCTGCTCGGTACAAGTTTAAATCATCGACGCCGTTATCAATGCCGGCTCAAACCACCTCTCAAACCAACACTCAGTCTACGCGCGGGCGCAAACGGGCTTTTTCTACCACTGTAACTCGAGAAAGTTCAGAAGACAGTGCCGAAAGCGAAGAAGTGGAGTGGGAATGGATATACAACACCGAACAGGCAGAACACGGCGAAGATGAGGGCGATCGCAAAAGGAGAAAAGTCGCAGCCAGCTCCAAGATCATCGGCGCTCGGTATGGCGACTTTGAATGCCGCGTTGGAGACACGGTGATGCTCAAGGCCGATGGATCTAATGGAACATGGGTGGCCATCATCTGCGATTTCCGGGAGGACGCTGAGAATGAAGGGATGGCTGCCAATTTTATGTGGTTTTTGACGGAGAAGGAGATTCTTAACAAGGACAGAAAACGAAAGGACTTTTACTGGGTAAGTGCAAACATCGTCATTTTGTAATGTGTCGCCATGGCATCCTTTTTCTAACAGATGATGCAGAATGAGCTGTATATATCACCATCTTGGGATGTGAATCCCCTGGCCTCGATAGACGGAAAGGCCAACATCATGTCACCAGATGCTTTCCTCAGCTCGTACCCATCCGGGAAGATCCCGCGGAACTCTCCCGACTATGGAAAGACATTTGTTTGCCGGCGCGGCTGCAACACTCGGTCAACGACATACACGGATGAATTTGTATGGGAGGAAGTATATCAGAACGGACAAGATGTGCCAGCATTGATTGAAATGGTTGAGAAAGGCACCAAGCCAACTCGTCGCAGAGCTCGAGCACAATCACCGCTAGATGGCGACACATATCTACCGCCTCAGACACCCACCAAAACAGGAAGAACACCGGCAACTACCCCCAAGTCGAAGCGAGGACCAAGGAGCGCTTCAAAGAAACTCGAGTTCACGCCGTTGGCCACCCGAAAGCTGTCGCCAAGTCAGGTTCAAGCTTCCCCCTTTCAGATAGCCCGCTCACGGCTCCACGTCTCAGCTGTTCCCTCTAGTCTGCCGTGTCGTGAAGGAGAATTCTCGCTCGTATATTCACACCTGGAAGCTGCCATTACTGAGGGTACAGGTAACTGCATCTACATTTCTGGAACACCAGGCACCGGAAAGACAGCCACTGTGCGAGAGGTCATATCTCGCCTCGAGGAAGCCGTCGGCTCAGACGAGTTGGATGACTTTATATTCGTCGAGATCAATGGCATGAAGATTACAGATCCTCATCAAGCGTACTCGCTGCTCTGGGAGGCTCTCAAGGGTGATCGTGCCAGCCCAGCCCAAGCCCTCGATCTTCTGGAACGCGAGTTCAATAACCCCAGTCCAAGACGCATTCCATGTGTGGTGTTAATGGATGAACTTGATCAATTGGTCACAAAGAACCAGGCAGTCATGTACAACTTTTTCAACTGGCCAACCCTCCGACATAGCCGCCTCATCGTTCTCGCCGTAGCCAACACAATGGATCTGCCAGAGAGAACGTTGAGTAACAAGATCAGCAGTCGTCTAGGTATGTCTACATAAATCAGACAGAGAGGGGGACTAGAAGCTAATCATCTCAATACAGGCCTTACTCGAATTACGTTTCCAGGATACAATCACGAACAGCTCATGAAGATCATCCAATCTCGTCTCGAGGGCGTACCAGGGAACATCGTCGATGCAGACGCTGTCCAGTTTGCCAGCCGCAAAGTAGCCGCTGTCAGTGGAGACGCCAGGCGAGCGTTAGACATCTGCCGTCGAGCCGTCGAGCTCGCCGAGGGCGATGCACCCGGAGCCGGAGACCCAATGACACCAAGCAAGAAAGCCCCTGGCAGCGGCGCCCCTGACCAGTCTCGGCGCGGAAGAGTCACAATCTCTACCATCAAGAGGGCCATCAACGAAGCCACGACGAATCCTATCCAGCAACATCTGCGCGGCCTCCCGCTGACGTCCAAGATGCTCATGGCCGCGCTGATCCTGAGAATTCGGAGGTCCGGCTTGGCTGAGACGACGCTTGGCGAGACTCTGGATGAACTACAGCGAGTTGCCGCTTTTTCGGCCAGGCCTCCCCCCGGCATGGCACAGATTCTTCCTGGACTTGCCAAGGGGAATCAGGTTGCTGGCCGACGTCTGGTAGGGAGGCCCATGTACATTCATACAGCCGCCCTGGAGCTCGTGGCTGCTGGCTTGGTCAATCTAGAGGCTCATCGCGCGGATCGATCGAGTAGGCTACGGTTAGCCATTGCGGATGATGAAGTGAAGATGGCGCTGCGTGATGACGCCGATCTCAAGGCCATGGGTCTGAGTATTTAGATGGAACAATCTGACTCCATCTATGCGCATATCACAATCACTTATATTTTTTTCCAGGAAGACGTAGATTGGGAAAAGAAGCCTCTTCTCCACCCTTTAGCATATCTTTTATAATGCAGCCTTTGGTGTGTTTGGATACCAATGGTGGAATAGCGATGATGCCATGATCTATAGAATAAGGAGAAACCCTGGGATCAGTTATTTAGTTTTTTTTTTAAGAGTTCAGCATACACTTTGCTCACGGCAAAATAAACAACGGAGTTTGCGATGGCTGATTCCCCAATTCTCTCAGAGGTTCATATAACAGTCATAGCATAATTAAAGTGTTTCTTTTTATCAACATGAAGCCAAATTCAAACAAGACTTATGCCATCATGCCCAGCAATTTCCCTTCAATGGTCCAGAAATGCATATAAAAAAAAATAAGTATCCGTAAACATACACGTATCCGCCTGTGATATCCCGGAGTACGGCGCAGGGATCTATTCTTACTCCCATCGCCGCTCGATATATAAAAGACTTTCTGACGATTAACAACATTAAAATAAAAGAGAGGACTCCCATAAACTCCCGGCTAAAATTTCCTGTGTGCCAATGACGGCGTCCATTGTATCGGATGCGTCTCTTCGGACGCTTTTTCGTCTTGTTTCCAGATTTTGACTTCATTGAGTTAGCATAAGACAAAGTAGTAGACGGTGGAAAGATAAAGGAGCACGTACTAGTCTTGTCAGCCTCGCCTGTGATGAGACGTAGACCAGAGCGGTCAAATGTTGAGCTCATAATTCCTGACTCGGCATCCAGAGAGCCGGGTTGTGCGGTTGTGTCCATGGATTGGAAGCGGTAACCAGATTTCCAGTCCCAGAAGCTCATTGAGCCGTTGTCGCCTATGATTATACAGTCAGAACATGAATCCACAGATATTCGCCCCCATTCCACCAATCATAAGGGGGTAAGGGATAAAACATACCTCCCGAGAAGAAAACATTGTTGCTATTCACACTCAAGGTGTTGATAATGGCATTGTGACCTTCAAAGTTTTGCATGAAAGCGCCTTCCGGGCATTTCCACTGCTTGATGCCGCCAGTGCTGCCTGATGCAAAGGTGAATTCGGTGGGATGGACGGCGAGAGCTCGGACGCCCTTCTTGTGGTGGGTGAGAACGCCCATGGTCTTTCCGGCCGCTAGATCCCAGAGCCTGACGGTAGAGTCCAGCGATGCCGTGATGACCTGGGGATCCGCCTCCTGACACTTGACATCCGACACAGTGCCGGTGTGGCCTGACAAGACGTGGATGTTGCTTCTCGTGCGCATATCCCAAACTCGAGCAACACCATCGCGACCGCCTGTGACCAGGACATCCAGCGTGGGATGTAGAGAGAGTGTGTAGACGCCGCTGAGGTGGCCGTGATAGTGTCGAATCACCTTGTTCGTCTCCAAATCCCAGCACTTGACCATCTTATCCTCACCACAAGAAAACAGGTATGGATGTCGCGGAGATACAGCCAGGCCACGCACGGTGCTGATATGGCCCGTCAAGGTCAATCTCAGCGATCCCGTAGCGAGATCCCAGATCTTGATAGTCCTGTCGCCAGCACCACTAGCAAACCACTTGTTCCCCGGCTCGACTGCCAGACTGCGCACCCAGCCCAGGTGGCCCGAGATGACCCTCATCAGCTTCCACGGCGGATGCCACTCGGGCTTGACCTGCTGGATGGCCGGCGACCCTCTAACTGTCAGGCTCATGCTCTGCGGTGTCGTCGCTCCCGTTGCTTTCGTCGTCGTGGATTCGCCTCCGTTCGCTGTAGATGCGGCCGATGAAGATGGTCCGGCCTCGAGAAGCTTGGGCGTCTTCCGCGCTGGCGCTGCTGCCCCCGTCTTTGCCGTTTTCCGCAGCGACTGCTTCGATGGCTGTTTGGCGGCGAGTGCCTCGGGCAGCGTCTGGACAGCGGCGTATTCGGCCTCGAACCGCCGCTTCATGACGGCATCCTCAAAGACGCCCTCGAGCTTCTGGCGCTTGCCGTTGGCCAATTCGAGGCGCGAGTACAGATTCCTTGTCGCGGCCGCATTCTGGGACGCGAGCGCGCTGAGATGAAGCGCGTCTTGCGGCGTCTGTGGTGCCTCCATGGCGAATAAAAAAGATGAATGAGAAGAAGGCTGGAGTTGGCGATTCGCGTTCTAGAAAGGAAAAGTACCAAGAGGCGAGTTTGAATTGAAATCCGGTCAGCCTTCTGTGGCGCAGGCCGTGGGTAAACGGGTGGCTCCAGCTCGAGACTGTGGCGCAACCATCCAAGGCTAAAAGCAGCAGCAAAAGCAAAAGCTACAGTACAAGCACCTACGCAATACAGCGGCGGCCTACCCTGGAAGCTGTGATTGTAAATCCGGGCAACTTTGGAGCTGTCGATATCTCTGGTTCACCATTTCAGAATCATATTTCTCCTGCACCTATTGATATTCTCTCGTACATCTTCTCTCTTTCATAGATTTGTCATACCGCCATCGCCGTCATGGCCGAAACAGAAAGTGATCGGTTTCCTCTACACACAGCTGCTAGAGAAGGCAGAGGTATCACAACGTCCATTCACTCCCAGCTTCAAGGCAATGACATGGCTAACGTATCCCTCAGTGGCTGCATTTGAAGGACTTCTCAGGGTAGGTCATCAAACAGACGAGATACACATCTTATCTGTATCTCCATATCTGCGTGTATAAAAGGTGTCAAGTCAACCAAACATACCAACATCTCTCACAGACGGATCCCAAGCTCTCAAAGCGCAAAGACGATGACGGCAGATACGCAATCCACTGGGCAGCCTCGTCCAACAACCATGAGATTGTTCTTCTCTTGGCCAACCAGGCCAGTTTCGATCCAGATATTCAGGTACAACATAATGCGGCTCCCACTCAACTCAATCTATACTCCCTTTGACTCACACGCTACATATAATAGGACGACAGCGGCTGGACACCTCTCATGATCTCCGCCAGCGTCCCCAACAGCGAGCCAACCCTAAATCTACTTCTCCAAAGAGGCGCCGATGTCAACATCAAGAGTAGATCTCACTCTAAACCACAAACCCTTTAACTCACTTCCCATCTAACAATCCTCATCTGTGTAGATAACAACGGCCAGACGGCCCTCCACTTCGTCGCCTCCAAAAAGAACCTCGACGTCGCCCGTCTTCTCATCGACTCCAAGCCCCCAGCTTCGACTCGTGTCCGCGACCGCCGGGGCCAGTACCCCATCCATCGCGCTGCGGCCGTCGGTTCAGTGCCCATGGTTATGCTCTTACTTAAGAACAGGAGTCCTCTGAATGCTGCTGATAATGAGGGCTACACGCCGCTTCATCATGCTGTTGCAGAGGGTCACGGTGGGTTGAGCTCTCATGTTTTCATAACTCCTGTTACTTGACTTGAGCCTTGATTTTTTGTTACTAGGTATTGAGAATGAAGTAAACTAATACGTATATATATGTACATGTTCATAGGAGACACTGCTGTTGCTCTGCTGAGAGAGGAAGCCGATTTCACACTCAAGACTAATGACGGAGAACTGGCTATTGATCTAGCTCCAGACAAAGAGGTAAGCGTCTCTCAATCACATTCTCAGATCTGATAGCCTTTGACTATATGTATTAACACTCTGCAAACAGGTTCGCAACTTCATCATCCAGGGCGCTGAGAGAGAAGGCATCCAGCTAGTCGATTAGCTTCCCAGCCATATGTATAAGTAGTCAACCAGCCATAATCTAACATAATACATAAAAACAATGTACAAATCTAATCTACAGCTGCTGCCGTACCTGTCATTTCACGTCATAGTGCTTCATTACCTTCTTCTTCTTCTCCCCCCTTTTCCCTATTAACCGACGCCATCCATCGATTTCACTTACTTTACTGTTCGCTCAACCAGCTCCCGATACATCGTCTTGACATCATCCACATCTGCCCTCAGCTCATCAACCAGCTCGCTCTTTTCTCCCAGCAGCTCCAGCGTAGTTTGATATCTTGTATCCAAATCAGCGACTTCCTTCTCCAGCTCTGGGACCCTTGCGGACGCTGCTTTTGCGTCTTCTAGTTCTTTCATCAAGGCCACCATGTCCCCTCTTGCCTCGTCTCTCTGGCTACACACCCTCGCCATCTCTTCCTTGGCTGCCACTCTTTCGGCCTCTAGACGACGTATCGCGGCACTCATCCTTTCTACCAATTGAACAGACGGCCCAGCCGCTACTGTCGATACTGAAACCATATCTTGCGCGAGATTACGGGGAGATGAAGGAGCAGTATCGCTGATTCCGTTCTCCCTCTCCATTACGGATGGTGGCAGCGCGGGAGGTGATCCCAGGGGCGGCTCCAGTGGAGAGAATGGAGATGGTGGGATAGATCCAGTAAGTGACATTGACCCTGTCCCCGTACGGGTCGGCAGATGCGTGGGAGGCCGCCGAAGAATGCCAAGCCCTTCTCCCACAGCATCCGCTATGCTCACAGGGGTAGGTGACCGTCGTATACGGTTGGGAACGGATAACCCGACGGCTTCGGAGCTGAATGTTCGTGGAACAGAGAGTAACGGTGACTCTGGGCGGCTCTGGTTTCGCGCTGTTGCCACTGCAACTTCATCGGCCCACTGCCGTCCTGTCTCGGCTGTAAAGGATCTACTCGCTGCTTGCTTCTCCTTTTCTAGATCGGAGCGTGTTTGCTCGAGAGCCGTCTCTGTGGCTTTGGTGGACTTTTTGAGAGTAGCTAGTTCCTCGCGACAAGCATCCAGCTGTAGTTGGACCTCTTGCAGCTCATCCTCGAGAGTTCTACCGCGTTTGGCCTGTGAGAGCATAGTCGAGTTAGCATCAGTTTAACTGCAAGGTCTAAATCGGAATTCAAAATAAAACTGACCGCATCTCGCGCTTTCTTACGCATTTCCGACTCGCGGCGCTCAGCTTCGTCCCTCTCCCTCTCTAGGCTTGTTGTCTTTGCCATCAAGGAGGCTTCAATACCCTGCCAGTTTTGCCTGGCAGTGGCATATTGAGACTGCAGCGTCTCTATCTGCCGGAACAGCTTCATCTGGGCTTCGCCACCTGTGCTCGAAGCCGCTTCCTCCGCCGTCACCCGTACGCCTTCCAGCTTGCTCTCCATATTCTGGAGTTCGAGCCGTAGCTCGGCTTCGACGGTGCTACCGCGCTGGATGGCGCGCTCAAGCTTCTCGCCCCATTCTATGGCATCCAGACGGGCTTTCTCACTCAGAGCCTCCAATTCTGCTCGAACGGTAGCATTGGCATCTTCGAGCTCCTTCTGTTTCAACCGCTCTGCAGCAATCGCCTTGCTTAGAGCATCGGCCTTGGCAATCTCACCCTGCGCTTCTTTGGCCTTGACTTCTTGTTCAAGCCGGCGTATTGCCGCATCTTTATTAGTGTTCTCCTTCTTCAAACTGTCAATTTCCTTGCGTAGGCTCGTAGTGGCCTTGATCGCCTCTTGTCGACGTTTTTCCTTCTCTTCATCTCCGTCCAACCGGTTACGCAGTGCCTCAGCATCCGACACTGCTTTATCCTTTGCCTTCCGTGCCTCATCTAATTGCTTGTCGCGTTCACTTATTTGAAGCCGCAATGACTTGATCATCGTTCGATACTTGTGATCTGCTCCAGCTAGCTTCTGACCTTCTTCCATTAATAGTGCAATCCTTTCATCTTTTTCTGCTAGTTTCTTTTCCAGGCTGCCGGACGGGGCTGAGGATGCAGCTTTGTTTGCTGCTTCGGCGGCATTCTTGGCAAGGTACTGGATTTTGGACTGTAAAGAGTCGATACGTTCGACATACTCTTGAACCTCCTCTCGATGTCGCAATCTGGCCTCCACAAGCTCGCGAGAAATTTCGGACACATCAGCTCCATTCTCTACCACTGCCACTGCCGCCTGACCGTTGTTTGTCGGAATTTCACCTTCGACTGGGGATGGAGATTCGATTTCCCCCTCTTTTGCAGGTGCTTCGTCAGATACTGGTTGTGCTTTAGTCTCGGGAAGAGCATCTTTTGTCTCATCAGGAGCTGACTCCAGCACAACCTCGGCAGTAGTATCATCGTCCGTTATGGTAATCGGTATTGTTGTCGTAGTCGTAGTTGTCGCCGTCGTAGAGGTATCAGTCGGAGCAGAATCGGTAGCAGTTTGGGCAGACTCGGATTCGGGTTCGGGTTCGGGCTCGGGTTTCTGTTCCGGCGGAGGCTCAGACCTGTCGCCTTTGTCCATCGAGGGCCTCTCCATAGAGCTTCGGCTGGCCACATCAATCGAGCTGCGTGGTGAGGCATTCGCCCGATTATCTCCTCCCGCAGGCGCATTCTTGCCGGCCATGGCCTTTGCCAGCCTCGCTTGTAGCCGATCATTGGCGCGGTTGGTCGACGACGCTCGAGAATTTGCTGTGCGGATTGCCTGGTTAGCCAGCTGCGTATGTGCGGCAGACTTGAAGAAAAGCATTGCTGGTTCCCCTCCCCCTCCTCGTCTTGTGCTTCTTCCTACCCCTCGACACGTCACCTCATCCCGCATCTTCAGCACTTACCAGAGCTCGTCACCTTCGGGCTAGCAGTTGCCAGTGTTGCCGCAGAAGTAGCAGCAGGTTGTGCTGCATTGCGATCGTCGTCCCCCTCGGCCAGAATGTTATCAAGGCGCGACTCAACACCGGCCACGGCCTGCTGCAGAAACGACCCCCATCGCGCCGCCATGGTCTAGAGAAGCCCAGGCGAGGGACCAACCGACAGAGAAAAGATCAAGATCCAGTGCTTTTGTTATGACTCTGCGATGCGTATAAAGTAACAAGTAAAGTAATGTCAATGTCTGCGTCCCCTCAGCCCCTGGAGGCACAAGGGCGTAAAGGGAACAAAAAAGGCGAGTTGGTTCCTTGATGCCAACTTACGCAATGAATTGGATTGGACTGGATTGGCACAGGTTGCAACGAGGCCCGCGCCACGCCACCCGGAAAAGGCGAGGTTTGGCAGCGGCTCCGGACCAAGTGCCCAGCTAAATTCGATCCGGCGATTGTCGATTTCGGGGGCCCCTCTTCTTGTCTTTTTTCCGGACATGCCACCTTGAGGGAAGCTGACACGCGTACAACACTGTACGGGTGTGCATTTGTAGTTGCTTTTGGCTTCTATACCTGAGGTATCTACGAGTACGAGTACCTCCTACTGAGCCGGCTAATTCACTTATTTGGTAGGTACCAATGCATAATAGTAGCATATACTGCTGAATAACCAAGAGATATCCGCTCAATGTAATATTTATATAGATGAACAACACTCTAGATACTTATTATTTGCTGGTTATATGCAGTGAAATTTACCTCTAAATCAGGCTCAATATTTCTTGTACTACTACCATAGCGAGACACAAGTATTCGGACAGCCACATTACAGGACCAAGGTTATCTACAATATAATACAAGGAGGTGGGGAGAGCAGTCAACCACACCCATCACCAACCCATCCAATCCAACGTGCAGCAATCCTATATCGCAATTCTCTCACGAATACTTTCCATTCGTTGTCGCTTCTACTCCCTAATAGCATACAACGCCCGCCCAGATTCACTGTATATAATGACACAATTTGACACGTATCAAATGTCAAAACCGGTTGGCCCGTTTGCCCGGTCAAGGCACACAAATGCGCTACTGCACAAGGTACATATTCATTGGATATAATTGATATAATTTGTGAGTACAAGACTCCAAAGCTACCCAGATACCCACTGCGCGTATGCATGATAAAGAAAAAAAAAATACAATTATGCGAGGCAATTTGCAACATTTCATCTCATGACAATTGATACACCTGGTCCCAACCGACCGAAAAAAAATTCCAAAAAAACCCACAAGCCTCGTTCGTACAACATGTCGACATCGCCAGTGAAAGAGAAAAAGAAAAAGAAGGAGAAAAGAAACTCAAACATCCCCTCCATCTTACACCATACCGGGGTAGAGATGACTGCAGATATCCTGGATGGACTGGTTTCCATGCAGGGCGTCTCCGAGATCCCGGAAAGAATCGGCAAAACTGTAACATGATACCGCTTCCACAGCAGCGTCCAGATTTCAATCATTCATCATGGCAACAGAAGCAAGAAAACAGACATGCGAGAGAAGCTGAAAAAAAAAATTTAAGAGAAAAAAAAAAAATAGACCAAACACGCTCGCTCATGGTTCATGCGACTCTCCGCTTCATCCAAATCTTCGCCACCAGCTGCTTCGAGGCTGATGCTCAGCGGCTGCAGATTCTCGTCGACTACGATGACGTTCATCGCTTCCGTCCGATGCGCCATTGCGCTTCTCTCGCTCTCTTCGTTCTCGCCTCTCTCGGCGGCGTCTCTCGTCTGCATCCTCCACAGGCGCTTCTTCGTACTTGGCTTTTCGTCGTGCGCGCCGGGCCTCGCGCCGGGCTAGCTCGTCGTCTTCCATATACGGCGCCGCATCTGTTGTATGTCCGGCATCATCCAGATGCGGAGGGGGGTCCGAATGCTCCTTGACCCATGACGATGTCCCGGAGTGTGGCCACGTTGTCACCGGCGCTCTCTTGCCGTCTCGTCGACGTTCCTTGGCCGGGTAGACGTGGTCATCCATCGCCGGCTCCGTATATCGTCGGCTGCTCTTTCTCGGCCTGTCATATGCTGCAGCTGCAGCCGCCGCCGCCGCCGCTTCCTCCTCAGCAGCTTTTGCGGCACGCCTTGCCTCACGTCTACGCTGTCGCTCGGCGGCTTCATCCTCAGATGGATCTGGATGGGATCTACGCCGCTGGCGCTTAGCTGATCTCAGAGCCTCTTCCTCCCTCTCCCTCTCCTGTTCCTTCTCCCTTTCCCTTTCTTTGCGAAGACGATGCCGCTCGGCCTTACGAGCCTC
Organism: Trichoderma afroharzianum; assembly: GCA_037893235.1. NCBI lineage: Eukaryota > Fungi > Ascomycota > Sordariomycetes > Hypocreales > Hypocreaceae > Trichoderma > Trichoderma afroharzianum. The sequence continues at coordinate 216,512 of JBBLXW010000002.1, read as the reverse complement.
TCGATCTTCGGCTTTTCGAGCCTCCCGATCTTCAGCTGCGCGACGCTCCTCTTCTTCGCGATGACGAGCGGCGCGTCGTTCGCGGCGAGCTTCCTTTTCTTCAAGCTTGCGAGCCTCGCTATCGTCTCTGCGCTTTCGTCGCCGTTCACGGTCATCAACAGCTCGCTCTGCTTCTCGCTCCGGCTTCCTGCTCTTGCGGCTAGATACCCGTGGAGCTTCTCGATCAGTGTCTACCACGGGTATATCAAACTCTACACCTGTCTCAACTTTGGATGCTCTGGGTGTCATGAAGCCGCTGAAAAGCCCAGACAATCCTGTCTTCTTCGAGAGCGAGCCTCCTCGCCGTCTGCCTGTTTGTTCGGGACTGGGGGGATCCGTTGTGATGAATTCTTCATCACGAGATCTTGCGCTTCGATGTCTTTCGTGTGGGTGAGCCACGTGAACATCGGCGTCGAGAGCACCTGTCATAATAATATCCTCATCCTCTTGGAGGTTCGTCTTGCGAGATCTCCTCTTTGAGCTTGACTTGTCGAAACCGAGAATTTTAGCTGCCTTCGACGTTACGTCGGGAACTTCCTCTGGAGGTGGTGAAGCAAGACCGTGATTGCCAATGGAATGTCTCCTGGAAGGTTTGCTGCTACCATTCATACCAGATGGCCGCTTCTCCTTTTCTTGTGTAGACATCGATCTGAGCCGGTGCCTCGAGGACTTGGGTGGTCTCTCTCTATCCAATTGTTCTACCCTCTCTGAAGCGGAGTCCCTGGAAGATGTCTTTTCCATTGCCCGTCTGGAAGACTTTTCTGACTTGTGCTTTGACGATCTCTTCTCCTCCCTTTCTCTGCGAGGAGGAGATGCCACCGCTGGCCATTTTTCCTTTTCTCGGCTAGATCTCGACCTTTCTTTCCTGGATGATTTCGGCTCCGGCGGCGGTGTCAAAGGCGGATCAGGGACTGCAGGCGGAGCGGGAGGAGGAGGAGGAGGCATCGGGGCCATTGGCGGAGGAGGAGGCGGTACCACTATATCTTCCTCTCTTGGCCGGCGTTTCTTACTCTTCCTCTCCTTCCTTGGTGCTTCGTCGACGATGGCAATTATCTCGTTTTCATCGTCATCGTTAGGGAATGTGCCTGGAACATCCGACTCTCTCCGATGCCTCCTGGGTAGGTCTCTGTCTTGTGCGATGATCGGCTCTTCCGCCTTTTTCCTTCTCCTGGCACGATCTTCTCGTGCTGACTCCTTCTTGGTGACAGGTGGTTCTTCCACGTCATCTCCATACTGCAAATCTTCGACCGCCTGTTCAACGTTAGCTGCTAGTTCTCTCTTGGCCACTCGTTCATCATCTGCCGCTTTTCTTCCATGTCGATCCGCGGGTTTCTCTTGGTTATCCGAGTCTGATGCTGGTGGTGGGGATGGTGGGAGGGTGGGACGAGCTACTTCTTCCGGTGCTTCTTGGAAAGCCTTGAGGCCGATGGCGATTCTGCCGCCCAGAGAGCGTGGTTGTTCCGAGGATTTTTGAGATGCATTATCAACCGATTTTGTCTCTGGTTCTTCTAAAATTGCACTTCTGGTTAGTCACCTTCTTTTAATATGTCAGTATAGGGAAAAGGGAACAAACCTTGTGGCTTTGGCTTTTTAGAGCCGCCGCCGAGACCCCAGAAGCTGAACGCGCCCGCCGCGCCCGTTTCTTTGGGTGCAAGTAGCTCCTCTATCTCGGCAGGGCTCATGTCAAAGTCAGGATCTGGCTTGGCCCCTGTCTCCGTACTCGGCTCTACCTCCCCTTCGGATGGGAGATCCCGAGACTTCTTGTCTTTCTTGTCTTTCTTGTCTCGTTTATCCTTCTTGTCGTCCTTTTCCTTCTTATCTTTCTTGGAGCTCTTCTTCAATTTCCTCGCGGCCTCTTCAGCTTCGAGGGCAGCCTTCTCTTCGGCCTCTCGAGCTGCCCTCTCCTCTTCTTCGCGGGCAGCTTGCTCCTCGGCCTCACGAGCTGCTCGTTCTTCTTCAGCCGCTAGAATGGCTTCTTCGTCGTCATCGGCATCAATATCATTGTCGTCATCAGCGTCGACATCGTCGTCATCATTGTCGTTAGCATCATCAGCTGCTTCATCACTATCGTCTTCGGTATCCTGATTGGCGTTGGCAGCCAGCTCAGCTTCCCGCGCGGCTTGCTCTTCCTTCCTCTTGGCCTCCTTGGCTCGAAGATGAGACAATCGTTCGCTGTCTTTCTTCGATAGTTTACCTTTCTTATCCTTCTTACGAAGCAGGTCGGCTACTTCTTTTTCCTCTTCGGCAATTGCGGCCTCCTCCTTGGCAGCCTGCTCTGCTTCGATTGCAGCCTGTTCTTCGGCTTTACGGGCCGCTCTCTCTTCAGCTTTCGCCTGGAGCTGGTTCAGTCGCTGCTCCAATTTGCTTGATAAGCCCATAAATGAGTTATGCTTCTTGTCAAGGATTCGCTCTATTTCTTCCTCTTCTTCAGCAATTGCAGCTGCCTCTAGGGCCTCCTGAGCAGCCCGCTCTTCTGCTTCCTTGGCTGCTTCCTCAGCTTCTCGAGCAGCCTGTTCTGCAGCTTCTGCAGCTTCTCGATCGGCCTTCTCTTTCGCTCGCTTTGCCGCGTTTGCTTGCAATTCTTTCAATCTTTGCTCTGATTTACTCGATAAGCTTTTAAACGAACTGGTCTTCTTTTTCAGTAAAAGGGCCAATTCTTCTTCTTCTGCGGCAATCTCAGCAGCCTTCTTTGCTTCCCGAGCGGCCTGTTCCTCGGCTTCCTTAGCTGCTTCCTCAGCTTCTCGAGCAGCTTGTTCTTCAGCTTCCCGGGCAGCTTTCTCTTCAGCCCGTCTTGCTACGTTGGCCTCCAGTTCAATCAACCGTTGCTCTGATCTGCTTGGCAGGCCTTTGTATGAAGCAGCTTTCCTTTTCTGCAGAAGGGCAAGTTCTTCCTCTTCAGCAGCGATTGCAGCGGCTTCAGCAGCTTCCTGAGCAGCTCGCTCCTCGGCTTCCCTAGCAGCCTGCTCCTCAGCTTCCCTAGCTGCTTTTTCATCGGCGCGTCGTTGGGCGTTAGCCTGCAGTTCATTTAACCTTGCCTCTGATTTACTTGACAGAGCCTTGTGTGAACTGGCTTTCTTTTTCATCAGATAATCAAGTTCTTCCTCTTCTGCAAGAATTGCTGCAGCTTCTGCAGCTTCCTGAGCGGCTCGCTCTTCGGCTTCCCTAGCAGCCTGTTCTTCGGCTTCTCGGGCTGCCTTTTCATCGGCACGCCGTTGGACATTGGCTTGGAGTTCGGCCAGCCTTGCCTCTGATTTACTCGATAGGCTCTTGGACGAACTAGTCTTCTTTTTGAGTAAGAGGGCAAGTTCTTCCTCTTCAGCAGCGATCTCGGCAGCTTCGGCAGCCTCCCGGGCGGCAAGCTCTTCAGCTTCCCTAGCAGCCTGCTCTTCAGCTTCTCGAGCTGCCTTTTCATCGACACGCCGTTGGTGGTTAGCCTGGAGTTCGACCAATCTCTCTTCTGCTCCATTCAGCAATTGACCTTTATATGATCGAGCTTTCTTTTTCAGAAGATAGTCCAGTTCTTCCTCCTCTTTGGCGATCGCGGCAGCCTCTTCTGCTTCCCTGGCGGCTTGCTCTTCAGCTTCTTTAGCTGCTTGCTCAGCCTCCCGAGCAGCTTGTTCTTCGGCCTCCCGAGCAGCTTTCTCCTCCGCCCGTTTTGCGGCCTTAGCCTGAAGTATTTTAAGCCTTTCTTCTCCTTTAGATGAAAGCTTTGACGTGGCCTTTTTCTCAAGCAACAATGCCAATGCCTTCTCCTCTTCCGCAATTATGGCGAGTTTCTTTGCTTCTTGGGCGGCAAGTTCTTCGGCTTCTTTAGCTGCTTGTTCAGCTTCTCTGGCTGCCTGCTCCGCTTCGCGAGCTGCCTGTTCTTCGGCTTCGCGAGCTGCCTTCTCTTGAGCTCGTCTCGTGGCGTTAGCTTGGAGGTCGATTAGCCTTTCTTCCTGTGAATTTGGAAGTTTGCCTTTGAAAGCCTTGGCCTTCCTGTCAAGGAGGTAAGCTAGCTCCTCTTCCTCTTTAGCGATGGCGGCAGCCTTCCTCGCTTCTCGAGCTTCTCGCTCCTTGGCCTCCTTGGCTGCCCGCTCGGCCTCCTTGGCTGCTTCCTCAGCTTCACGGGCGGCTTGTTCTTCGGCTTCACGAGCGAGACGCTCAGCTTCTTCCTTGGCTCGCTCGGCTTCGATAGCTGCTTCACGGGCGGCTTGTTCTTCAGCCCGCTTTTTGGCCTTCTCCTGGAGAAGCTTTAACCTTTGCTCTCCCGATTTATTGATGCCCAAAAAGGAATTATCTCGCTTATCAATCAATTGGGCGATTTCTGCCTCTTCTTTGGCAATTGCAGCAGCCTCCGCAGCTTTTGCGGCCTCCTCGGCAGCCCGTTCTTCAGCTTCCTTGGCAGCCTGTTCGGCTTCGCGTTCGGCTTGCTCCTGTGCTTCTCGGGCAGCCTGTTCAGCTTCTCGGGCAGCTCGCTCGTCCGCTCGCTTTTTAGCGCTAGCCTGAAGGATAGCCAGTCTGTCCTCGTCTTTCTTAAGGAGTCTGCCAGTTCTTTTACTCTTCTTAAGTTCTAGAGCGGCGAGTTCCTCCTCTTCCATTGCAATAGCAGCAGCTTGTTCCTTGGCTTCACGCTCACGCTCTTCTGCTTCACGGGCGGCTTGCTCAGCTTCCTGGGCTGCTCGCTCATCTGCCCGCTTTGTAGAATTTTTCTGAAGTGTGGCCAGCCTTTCTTCGTCTTTCCTAAGGAGTTTACTGCCCTTTTTAGCTTTCTTAGCTATCAAAGTAGCCAGCTCCTCTTCTTCTCTGACGATGGCGGCGGCCTGTTCCTCAGCCTCACGAGCACGTTCTTCCTCCTGGCGGGCGGCTTCCTGGGCAGCAGCTTCAGCCTCACGAGCAGCTTGCTCTTCCGCTTCTCGAGCCGCACGCTCCTTCTCCTCGGCTTCTCGTGCGGCTTCTTGTGCTACTCGGTCCGCTTCGCGTGCTGCTCGTTCTTTCTCTCGTTTTGCGGCGTTCACTCGGAGGGTAACAAGTCTTTGTTCTTCCACTCTAAGGAGCTTGCCCCTTTTGACTTTCTTTGCCAGCAACGCTGTCATTTCAGCCTCCTCCTCTTTGATGATAGCTGATTCCCGCTCTTCTGCTTCGCGGATAGCACGTTCCTCAGCCTCACGTGCAGCTTGCTGTTTATGCTCATCGTGGTCGCTTTCACGTTCTACCGCCTGGGCTGCTGCAGCCTTAGTGTCTTCAGGTTCTTCATCAGGTTCGGCCTGCGGCTCGTCTGCCTCTTGCTGCACTTCGACCTCTTTTGAAGTTTTGTCTTGCGCTTCGCGAGCGGCACGTTCCTTGCGTTTTGAGGCGTTTCCCTGGAGATGGACGAGTCTTTCTTCCTCCTTCTTAGGCAGCTTGCCCTTCTTAAGCCTCTTCGTAAGCAATGCCTTCATTTCTGCTTGCTCTTCAGATATAATAGCTGCTTGTTCTGCTGCTTCGCGGGCAGCTCGCTCCTCTTCTTCGCGTGCTGCTTGCTCCTCAGCCTCTCGAGGTGCTTGTTCCTGGGCGGCCCGTTCCTCGTCTTCCCGTGCCTTGGCTTCCCGCGCAGCTCGTTTCTCGGCTCGAATAGTGGCATTCTCTTCCAGGAGTGTAAGTCTTTCTAGCTCTTTCCTGATTAACTTGCCCCGCCTGGCCTTCTTCGTATTCAAGGTAGACATTTCCTCCTCCTCTTTGGCAGCAACAGCAGCCTCAGCCTCCTCCTCGAGTCTGGCCTTCTCTGCTGCTTCGCGAGCGGCGAGCTCTTGTGCCCTTTGCTCTTCTTCTTGACGGGCTCGTTCGTCGGCTTCCTTGGCTTCCCTGTCGGTCTTTTCGGCCTTCTTCTTTTCCTTCTCGAGCTTCTTGAGGTCTTTGTCGGTCAGCCTTGGTATCCTAGACAGCGCCCTATCCGCTTCCTTGTCATTCGGCTTGAGCTTTGACGCGGCGGCATGGGGATCTTCTGCTTCATCTTCAGGTTCAGTAAGGTGCATTGAAGGGGGAGTGGGTGCACGGGGAGGTGGATCAGCTAAGGCCTCATTTCGAGATTTCGACTTTGCCTTGTTGGACTTTGTCCAGACATAGCTGTCGACGCCTTCGACCTTGCTACTCCTAACCTCCTCTACGGCGTCAGGCAGGACAATCTCACCGGTGGTCTCATCCACAACCTCAACAGGGTCACCCCTGAAGTTAGACTTCTTCTTGTCCTGGGCCGAGGTGCGGTCGGTTGGCTCTTCAATGACATCGGGTTTCCACGACGAATCGTCAACGTCTCGTCGCTTCTTATCACTCTTGCCGATACCCCAAGAGCCGAAGAAGCCTTCGCTACCAAATGTGTCTCCCCCGTCCAGTCCTATGTTGTTAGAGTCATCTGCATGTGCGTTGTCTAGGGCGCCCAGTTTGACCAAATCGGTGGTTCCTTTCTTCTTGTCCTTCTTGGCGTCTTCTTCGTTCTTGGATTTGGCGGATTTGGATTCACCCTTGAAGGGGTCAGAAGTTGAACTCTTCTTCTTCTTCTTGTCTTTATCCTGATCCTTGTCTTTGTCCCTGTCTTTGTCCTTTTTGATTGTCGTCTCTTCGATGAGGTCTCCAGAAGACTTGGGGCTTTGCGTATCTGCCTTGGACGATCCTTCTCTTGGTTGATCCGTGCCGGACCCGGTAACAGAGTCATTTTTCTTACCCCCGAAGCCCCAAAAGCTCCAGCCCTCTTGGTTCTCTTCGGAATTCCTCCCTTTGGCTGAGACATTTGGTTCGTCTGGGTCAATGTTGCCTTCTCTGTCTTTGGCACCAGCGTTTCCCAAAGGCTCGTCGCCATTTAGACGCTTCTGCTTAGGCTCAGGGATTCGCGATGAGGGTTTTTCTGAAATTGGTTCGTCAGATGTCGCAAGTTTCGACTTCTTCTTATCTTTGTCTTTGTCCTTGTCCTTCTCGCGCTCCTTCTCCCCTTCCCTCTCCTTTTTTACTGTCTTTTTGGCGGCAGAGAAACCCCATTCGTCGTCTGGCTGTGGAATCTTCGACTTCGATTCGAGTTTAGGCTCAAGCCTAGATTTAGGCTCAGCTGCTGGCACAGATATAACGGGCTGCGCTAGTTTGTCGCTCTTCTTCTTCTTCTTTTCCTTTGAGGCAGGGACAGAGTCCCACACATTCTCCTGGAGAAGAGCTGCTTCCTGAGCTGCGAATTGCGGAGGTGGCGCTGGGGGAGGCGGCGGCGGCGGCGGCGGCGGTGGCACTTGTTGCTCATACTGCTTGACATTCTCCTCGGCTTTCTTTTTATTCTTTCCAAGTCCCCAGAACCAACCCCCCTCCTCTTTCTCCTCGGTCTTGGAGGCCCCCTTGATCGGCATGGGATCTGGCTTTACTTGGTCTTCAACTGATGTGTCGCTTGCTTTCTTGTCGTTTGTCTTTCCAACGTCGCCGTTGGCGAGGTCGTCATTCACTACTGGCGCCGTATGCGCAGCACTGAAACCGGGTGCGCGATTGACCTTGTTACTCTTTTTCTTGGATGGATATCCCCACGGGTCATCATCCTCATCTATCGCATCATGAGGGGCCTCTGCTTTGTTATGGGCCTTCCTCTGTGTCGCATCGGTACCGGCGACTAAAAATGCTAGAGAGCTGGAGTGTATTGAGTCGCTGGCGGTCCAAGGATTGCTATCGGGGTTGTTGCTTTTGTCGCCAGCGTCGGTATGGGCATCGTTACCACTCGAGGATCCGCTGGCGGCAGCACCAACAAACGATACAATTTTACTACCCCAGGCCCCAAACCCACTCTTGGACTCGTGCGCGTGTGACCCAGAATCGGGATTTTTCCCAGCGTCGTCGTTGAGATTTACGTCGTCAAGAGAGTCGTCGTCGATCGCGTTGGTTGCGGGAGGAGGAGACTCGGTCTCAGGGCCCTTTTTGGTCTTGGTATCCTTTTCGCTGCCTTTGGGAGGCGCCGACAAATCATGTTCCGCGTTGTCATTGTTTGCACCCCGGTCACTATCCTTGTCCCCATCACCGCCACCACCAGCATTACTCCCGTCACCTGCAGCTCCGCCCTGGCCTGCATTACCACCACCACTACCACCCTGCTCCCCACCGCCATTTCCTTCGGGGTTCTGGCTACCTTCCTTGGATGGCCCCTCCGCAGACCGGTTATTGTTGTGGTTATTTGCGTTGCCGTTGTGCCCTCCTTTGTTCTTGTTTTTCTTGCCTTTGCAGCGAACGAAGCCATCTTCAGAACTGAAATCAATTGTTACATCGAGAATCGGATCGTCGAGGAAGCCAGATCGGGATCGCCTGCGCTGCGTCGATTGGGTCGGGTGTGGGGACGGCTGATGAGACTCGGCGCGTGGTGCATCTCGGCGAGCAAGCGAATCGGCGTGGCGAGGTTTTGTGACATGATAGACAGAAGAGGTCGCTGCAGGTCTTGCATGATGTCGAGAGAGCCGCCGCGGGAACAGGTTGGGCACGATTAGTGGTCTGCCGGGCCGTGATGTGCAGGTGGAGGACGAACGATGCTATAATTTCCAGTCAATGCGCTGAAACGAATGACGACGATGCCTACATGACCATGAGCCTTCCCCGCAAGAAACTTGATACGCACCTCTCTACGAACGATCCAAGCTCGAGAAATAAGCCGCAGCTGTGCCTGCAGACTGCGCTCATCCCACCCATTTCCCCTTGATCGCCTCAGAGCTGGCCATTCTATGCATTTCGTCCCGTGTTGATTAAACACCAATACATCGGCGGCAGCCATTGTTGGAATGGGAGCTGATGCAATGGCACGGCAATGTTGCAATCATGGGAGCTATATTTTTCGCCAAAATGCAGAGGCGAAGATGTGTATAACGGAAGGCTTCTCTTTGAAGCTAGAGATCCCTTCGTAAGGGCATGAAGGGAGAAGGCTGATTCGAAGCTTCAGCAGCTCTCGGGTAAAGTCGAGGGCAATTTCGAAAGCGCAGTGAAATAAAATACGTTATCGAGAACGGATGCGAAAGATATTGCGACCTGCAGGCGCACAGATGTGATGTTTCGTCAAGGTATCTGCTGCGATGGTGTAAGTTGTGGCGGCCCGCGCGAGCTTCGTCTCTAGCAGTCGCGGGAGCTGGTTGCTTCCATGAGAACCACGGACAAGAAGAAGACGCAATAAAACAACGACAAGAAGAAGAAAACAATCCTGTTACTAACAAGAAGAACTGGAGTGTTACTGCAAGACGGCGGTTGCATTAGCTGAGTCTTGGGTTTTCCTTGATTTTTTTTTTTCTTTTAAAAAAACTTTTGGGTAGGGATTGCATGTACTAACCCGAGTCCTCTGCAGAAGCCAGTGAAGGCGCGTTGCAAGCGCAGCTATGGGCAGCACAGATAGATTGAGGTGCCTAGTACCAGACCTTAGCACCTAACTTTGCAGCAGTAGCATGAACAACGGATAAGATAGCTGGGCTGACGATCTTTGTGCCGCAGCCGTCCGCCTCGTCGGTTGGATGTACAGCTCAGTGTTGGTTGTACAGAGAGCTACCAAGGCCCTACTTACGAGTACAAAGGCACTAAGCACGGTAGTACCGTGGGAGGCGGGCTGTAGTGAAGTCGAGTATAAGTTGGTGAGCAAGGCTACAGTAGTAGATGTGGCAAAGGCCCGGGATCCTCACAATAAAAGAGCGGCCGAGCGAGGCGGGATCAAGTTGGTGAAAGATGGTGGCGAGGCTGTCTAGAGAGAGGAAACAAGCCACTGGCCGCGGCCCAGGGAAGAAGATTTCCGGACAAAGTGACTGACCTCCAGCAGATGCGGAGGGACCAATGATACAGGTGCCCTTGCCTTGGGACCGCCCAACCTACGTAGGGAGAAGAGGCGAGTATCTCAGCTTGAGGTTGCACAAGGGCTGCGGCCTTGACACCCTCTTTTTGCTTGTCTTGCTTTGTCTTTTTACAGCATATCAGGCTTGGTGTGACTGAGAACCACCTTACTTTAGGCACTACGGTAAGTATCCATGGCTTTGAAGGTACTAGCATGAGTAATGGATGGATCCAAATATGATATCGTAGATGGTGATGCAATACTACTAGGTAGGTAGGTACAGTACAGTAGAGATAAGTCAAACAAGATGCGGCACATGGATCTCATAGGACCCAGCGGGCGTCGGCGAGAGGGCACTTGTGCTTAGGAGTGCAAATACATGCCTTTCCGATCTGCGATTCGGCACCTGGGAGAGACAGCGGGTACCGCAGTGTCTCGTACATACATGTACACTGACAGCCGCCTTGCAGCGCGTTGTCTTGGATGTTGGGGGTACCACTACCGTAGAACAAGGTACTGGGCGTTCTCCAGACTGACCTACGATAGACGTGCCTGAGCCCTCGTGGGACATTGCCCATGCCAAAGCATAAACGGGAGAGGACGACCAAGCAGGTGCTAGGCTGTTGAAAGCGCCCAACTGGGAAGGCTAGAGCCTTTGAGCAAACAACGTGACACGAGCGCTGCCGTCATTGCCTCGCTTCAGTTCTTTCTTTCGTCGCCTCGCCTCGCCTCGCCTCGCCTCGCTTCACCTCGCCCTTGCCTCTCTCTGCACTCCTCACCCGCAGGAAGCAGAACGCAGGAAGGACCAGCCAGCCCTTTGCAGGCGAATGCACGCACACATGAGCAGGTACGATACGACGGACGACCTCCCAAGAGACGCTCCTGCACCAAAAAATGCGCCAGTGATGCACCAGGACGCAGCGGCCCGGCCAATCAAAGTGGCGCTGGGCGGGAGGGTTGGCTGGGCTGCGGGCCCCATTCGCTTGTCACCAGACCCCCAAAGTGCTTAGCGCGTCTTTAGCCCATCTCCAGCTGCAGCCAAACAAGCCCGCTGCCATCTCGCATGGGGATTGGATCTCCCTTGGTACCTCGTAGGTACCCAACAGTTTGAATCAAGGTGAATGGCATTCGATGTTTTGGTGATGGAGTACGATGGGGTAGCACAAAGAAGGACGGGGAAACGAAAGGGGCAAGATGCTTTATTAGAGAATTCCTCACAACTAATAATACCTTGGTATCTCTAAGTTCGTCGCTCTACAGTCAACAACTGTTTTATTCCATATCTTCATGTCAATAACACCAATATCCAGTTCATGATACCGTTGCGATACTTGCAGGCGAACGCACCAGTCTCATGCTGCTGAAAGTTGCATCCCATCTGCAGCCATGGCCTATTTATCGATGCAGCTCCATGCACCAATGAAGCATTGCTGCAATGCACGCGTGTCCCACTGCTGCTGCTCCGAGATAAATACAGAGCGCGAGCATTCTCTGCCGGTCTTGTTTATTTGTTTGTTTATCTCATTTTTTTTCTCCTTTGTGCCTTGACAAGCTCCAGACTAGCGGAGAGTGTACCTGCTTCGTACCCAGCTGCTGTCATCTATCACTTTTCATCACAAGTTGGGGCAAAGTATGAACTTTATAAGCAAAACTTGCAAGATTTGTGATTCTCACCATTACAAGAAAATGAAGAAAGTAGAGGAAAGTACAGGAATAGCACTTCGCCCCCAAAACCACACCTTTGACCAAAAGAAAAAGAAAAAGAAAAAAGAAACAGCAGAAAACCATACGATCCTCCACCACTTGAGCACCCGGCTGGCCTCGTCGCGTGACAATGTACATGCACGTACCATGCAGGCGCATGCAGGGCCTCGATCCACCCAAGCTGCAAATAAAGTGAATCAGAATCAAGAAAAAAAAAACAAAAATCTCGCATGAGGCGCCTCGTACATACATAAACGCATGGCGCATCCGCACTGACACGCGTGCATGTACCTGTACTTTGCGGCTGGCATTTGACGATCCAAATCGGCTGTCTCTATTGGTTGCCCTGGCCCGAATCGACGTGCCCTGTGTATCCAGCGCCAGGTACCGGTACGTTGACATGGACAGGCACTCCCCTTTGCGCGGGTTGCTACAGGTGCAGTTTGACCGCTTGTCAGTCAGTCAGCCAGGGCTTGAATCCCTTTGTGCTGCTGCTGCTGCTGCTGCTGCTGCTGCTGTTCTCCCTCAGACACGTTCATGCAGCATCGCCTTTCTTTCTTGCAGGGTTCAGAAGCACAGCACACTCAGCTGACCCCCTTGAGTCATTTTGCCGGATACGGCAGGATGAGGTAGACAGATGATATGAGACATTCAATGTTGCCCCTCACTCAGACTCGCAGTTGGAATCCAAATAATCAAATCTGCATGTTTGCAAAGCAATACTATCAATATGGTATATCGAAATGTCTTCATCAAAAGGTAAAATTTAAAGTAGTAGTTCAGAAACATATTAAATGCAATATCGGGCTATAAGCAGGCACCCTTATGCAGTCTCCCGAATACCTAGTTTCCAACAAGCCCGACATCGCAACGGGTCTTTCGAAGCGGTCAGACCCAAATAATTCATCGAGCCAAGGCCTGCTTGTTCATTGGGCTCTCCCATCATGCCACGGGCAGTGCTGGGTTTGCTATCAGATGATGAATGACGTTTCCAGCAATAGCATCATCGTCATGAATTATCCACAAAACGGCAGCAGTGCAGACGCTGAGTTGGGCACTTCATCCCGCTAACACTAACATTTCGTCACATGGCCTTAAGAAAACAGCTCGTAGATAATTATGTTTGATACTAGCCATTACAATGAGCAAGGTGAAATGCATGCAGTAATTGGGCATGATTCCATGCTTGCTACAGGCGCCCCCACGGCCCCCCATATCTTCCTTACAGAGTCCAAACTAAACTCCAGCGAAACCTGTCAAACCGGATCCCCAGATTAGTTATCACGGCATGCACATCATAGTAACGGCAAGAGACCCTGCCCTGGCCATGTTTCCTAGGCCCTGTCTGAGCCAAGGGCTTGCTTGCTTGTACTTTGTACTCGAACCATGACAGCTTGGACAAGAAGCACAAAAGAATCACGGGTATCTCGCCCCCCCTGGTCCGGTTTATACCGGAGGTCCCCCACATCTTCCGGCATTGATATCTTATCGCCATGCCGATATCCAGCGGCTACCGGTGCAGGATTTCTCTTTCAAAGTGCCGTTGTAGTATTTGAGCGGCATGTCTAATAAATCTTATCGCGTGGTTGCCCTCTTATTAGTAAGGTTTGCTCATAGAGTATCAAAGTAAGAGTGCGGGTGGAGGCTCATGCAACGGATTTAGCATCAAGCCTTCATAGCTTCTGAGCCTCTACAGAGGGTACACCATCTATATATGTGGCTAGTATGCCTGACGTTTTAGGTGATGATTAGGACATGATAAGAATTGTGCTCAGTGTTTATTCCCAAAAATTCAGTATATCACAGCGTTTGGGCGCTGTTTCGAGTCGTTTTCGCCTTCACATTGGTATTGGCTTCATTTGCAATCGTACCATATTCTTAACAGTGGCATTGATAACCACCGCAAAAGAAGAAAAGAATGGAAAGAAATGGCCCATTCAATCACAGCGATACATCACTCAACAAGTCGTACATCATCAAATACAAATGAACAAGGCTTTATTCGGTAGGACACAAGTCCCATCAACAGCATCACAAAGTGATGTCGCGGAAAGTCGGAGTGACAATAAGCTTCAAGGGGTGGTATCTATGCGACGTGCCATCTAATAACCCGAGCCATCTCAAATTTTGTTTGCCAAAATGAAAAAAGAAGAAGAAGAAAACACACATAACAGAAGGCAAATGCCACCCGTTCCACGCTATATAACCAAGCTCGCCTCCCCGAGTTGGGGTTCGGGGGCAGTCCGATAATTAAACACCCATCGTCGTGGAAAGAAACCGTAAAAGGGGGGAAAGAACACAGATGGAGGGAAAGGGAAGTGTTAATGGGGAGGAGAAAACATGTAACAGAAGAAGAAGAAGAAGAAGAAGGAGAACGGAATCAGAGGGCTGCTCGTCCATCAGCGCCCATACTCTCCAGTATAACTCATATCGGCGTAATTCTGGCCCATGCCTTCTTCTGGGTATCTGGCTCCAGAACTACTCATGTATCCACCATCGTCGCCGTCATCGTAGTCACTGGCATCGAATGAGGATCTACCACTGAGCTCGTCATCCAGCCCACCTCCCATGTCGGTCGACCAATTCATCTGCGCCAGGGCGGGATATTGAGCCAAGAGGGCCTGTGGGAGGCCATAGTTGCCACTGGAATCCATGGGATAACCAGGGCCAGCATCCATGCCCATAACTTGCGGGTTGGCCATGTTCTGTGCCATGTTCTGCTGTATCCGCTGCTCCTGCCACTGGCGTTGCCTTTCTATCATTTCCTCGTCCAGAAGAGGTTTAATGCATATTCTTCCTGCTTCAGAACGGAAATGCCTTCCCAAGGCATCAGCTCGTGCGAATCGTCGACCACAACCCCACTGGCCACCGGTTTTCAAATCACCCTTGCAAACAAACTTCTTCTCTCCGGAATGCAGACTTTCGTGTCGCTTTCTGTCATGCTGTCGAGCAAATGCCTTGCCGCAGACAGTACAAACGAATGGTCGCTCATCGGTATGAGTGCGCAGGTGAGACCGCAGATTATATGCTCGGGTGAAGCGTTTGGGACATAGAGTACACTGGAAAGTTGCCGGGTGTTTCTGCATGCGTTTGCTTGTCCCGGCATCCTGGCTATTCTGGTACTCGGGATCTGCCAAGCGCAAAGCGATCACGTTATTGGGCACTGAGGAGGTCGACTGCCGTCTTCGTGAGGCCGACGAGCCGACCGATTGCCGATCTAGGGGCGATAAAGATCGAGATGATGTATCGGAGCGGGTTGCAAGATCAACTCCGAGAGAGGGTCCCAAATTGCCAGGGGGGAGGATTCCGCTACCGGGATGGAACGGATCCGTAACCGCCCTCGGGCGAGACTTGGGCCGACCTGTGAGATCACGTTAGTTATAGTTCATGCATGTGATATATGCTATGTCGCAGAGATGATTGACTTGCCTCTTTCTGGGGGCGTTAGTGAATCCTGATCCATCTGCGACTTGGGCGGCTCGAAACTGCCTTGTCTTGGGTTCGTAGTCGGCGCAAAGTCAATGTTGATGGCCGGTGGTTGCATTTGGTGCATATCAGCGCCCATGCCGCCCTGCAGTGGCGGGAAAGTCTCATGGTTGGGTTGTAGGTCTGGGTATCCAGAGACGTTCTCATACCCGGAGTTTGGCGGGATCAAGTTGAAAGAAGGCTGCATAGTATCCGGCATCTGCTGTGGCATTATGCGAGGGCTAATAGCTGGGCTGTGCGAGGGGCTTCGGCCGTGATAACCAGGACTGCTGGGGTCAGCCAAACTGAAGGACCCAATACCGAGCACTTCCTGATAGAGGCTGTCCGAAGGTCTCTGCAGAGGGGAGTGGCCCGACGGGTCGGCATCAAACGTATCGGAACTCATGAGATGAGGAGAAGGAGCCACGGAGGAGACGTCAGAGTATTCCGAGGGAGTCCTCCTATGGCCTTGG
Source organism: Trichoderma afroharzianum (assembly GCA_037893235.1). Taxonomy (NCBI): domain Eukaryota; kingdom Fungi; phylum Ascomycota; class Sordariomycetes; order Hypocreales; family Hypocreaceae; genus Trichoderma; species Trichoderma afroharzianum. The sequence continues at coordinate 201,056 of JBBLXW010000002.1, read as the reverse complement.
AATTGCGGTTGGGTCCAGTCGCCGAGCTGATTAGGAAGAAGCGCGGCCTCAGGCCCTAAAGAAGCATTCCTCGAATGGGTTGACGGGGGCGACGAGAACTGGTGTTGGTTGAAGGGGGGCGACTGGAGGCTTTCGGACGGGTAGAGCCGTGGAGGGGTCGGAGACTGATGCGAATGCGGAGAGGTCATGGCATTGAGGTCGCCAAGGGGCGGCTGCTCAAAGAGGGGGGCGTTGTACTGATCGCCTTGCTCAGCGGCTGATGGGAAGAGAGAGAAATCACCGTCGTGGAGGTTTGGCGAAAGGTAGTTTTGTTGCGCCTGGGCGTTCAAAGACAGGGTGGAGTCGGGGCCGGTGGCCGGCTGCTGTCCGAAGCTCGCGCTGGGGTCAAAGCCGGTATTCGGGTCGGCAGCGTTGGCTTGTGCGCCGAGGAAGCCGTTTGCGTTGAATGAATCGAAGTTGGGATGCAGGGATGCTGTAAATGCTCGATGTTGCTGCTGTTGCTGCTGTTGCTGCTGCTGAGGAGGTTGTCGCTGTTGTTGCGATGGATCCAGGTCGACTCCAATCCCAAGACCAAGACCAACGGATGGCTGCTCGCTTGTGGGCACGAACGGGCTCCGTGCCGGCGAGTGAGATTGGTTTATATCAGGCTGAAAGCCACCGGCGGACGGTGACCTTCCACGCTGGGGTTCGCTGCTCATGATGGCTGCCGAGTGCTGGTCTGTACGTCGTGCGAGGCAGATTCCACAGTCAGCCTTCCGTGCTGCAGCGGGGAGGCTGTGCACTGGGCGGCAGAGATGCAAGGAGCTGGGGGGGCGGTCCTATCACAGCGGCAGGACGCGTACAGCGGTGCGAATCACAGTCTGAAGAGTGTTTCAGACGGGCGGTCCTGAGGCCAGCTGCAACTCGTTCTCCGAGCGGGTGCGGGCGTCCAGGTACGGGGTGGATTTGACGTGGGTATGGCTATCAAATAGGGCTGGACCTGGACCTGGGAGGGGGAGGGGGAGACGATGCGAGGCGAGGCGAGGCGAGGCGATGCTGGCTTGGATGCGATTTGCCAGAATGCTTAGATGCTGGCAGAGTTTGGGAATCGGCACGGCACTGGCAGCGTGAAGACGAGGGAGGGGGGTCCTTTCTGGCACTTTGCTTTGTCGGGGTTCGTTCGGGTTGGGCGCCAAATCATCGAGCAGAGAAACGCGGGCCCGCGAGGCTGTGCAAACTGGAGCAGCAACCTTGTGGCCGCAATTCTGCTTGGACGCAAGAGGAACAGAGACAGAAAGAGACTCTGCAGTGACGGCGTCTGACGGCGCTGCTGACGACGACGCTGCTGGTTCTGGTAGCTCGGCGGGCTTGGGGTTGGTCCAACTTGGAGGCGGGTGATGTAGGAGGCAGAAAGCTAAGGTCGGAGAGGTATCGCAGGAAGTGGGATGGTCCCCAGCAAGCAGGCGTGAGATATGGATCAGGCCCTTTCTTCAGCCGATGGTTAGCACGGCTTAGTTAGGCGAACGGGCTAGCAATGACTGGAGTGAGAGAGAGAAATGTGCCTCTTAGCAGCCTGTCATACCCACGTGAAAATCAGATGAGGGACACAATGAGAGAGATTTGAATAGGTGCTTCTTCAGCAGTGCGACGAATGACTCAGGTACTGTGCTATAACTTGTACTTTGCTCACTTCAGCTCGTCTGTGTTCCATAAATGTTATTCGATGGCGCGCGCCGTGGAATGCAAATACAAATACAAATGCTCTCAACTGCTAAACGCAGCTATACGCTCCGTCAGATGCAAATCCATCAGCGACATCCGGCAACTGGAGCCAGCTGGAGTACCGCCCGTCTAGCACTGACGCCAGCGGCCTCCATCTTTCAAGGTTCCCTTCATGCCAACGACTCATGCAATCTCCATGGTCTTTGGTAGCGTCCGTTGACTTGAGTTGTACATTGAATCAAACTCTAGCAACAACCCCGCACACCGTTCGCATAGGTACCTCAGGCCTCTGCCATTGGCGCCCCTCCACAGTGGCAGGGGGGGAAATGAGAAAAGGAACCGTATTGGGCACTAGTTTGCCGGTCGAGCGGTAGTGCATGAGCGTCAGTATTCCAAAGGTCTAGAATATCTCCCAAACTTGACAGATTCGGCATCACGTTCGAGGTTGCGACGGCACATGTCAGTGACAAATACCTGGAAATATGGTAGCTGCTTACGTACAAAATTGTACACTAAATACCTAAGATAGTACAAGAGATGATGGGCACCGTATCTAGTAAAGAGGATTTACTACAGCGACCTACCCCATAGCTGTGTAATCATCCAAGTTGGTGAACAAGAAAGATGCGATTCACATCCACCCAAGCAATAGTGCTACTATAGACCAAGGTTCTGCCACTTAGACGAAGATTATGCGTAGACAAAAGGGCTACAGAAATCCCGTTTTGGACAAGTTACCACCATCAATCCACAACCATGAGCATTATCCCAAAAAGGACGCCAGCCTCTATTGTTGACAGCACCCCTACCTACTAACTACTAGGTAGACAAAAACCTTCACAGAATCGGCTGGTTTTCTGGCTTGTCACCTTTACAGCCACCATTCGATAGCTGAACAACTTAATGAAGGAACTAGAAATGACCAAATCCTGAAACTTTTCGGTTTTGGCAGCTACGTGGAGATTGACGGTGATGCGTCGTGTCTCTCCCCACATGGCTGGCGGTGATGACGAGTTTGCTGGCACGCTATCGCCATGCTAAGCTTTTGGCGACACCCATGCTTCCCAGGTAGAGACATTCGGTCATTGTCATGGGCACGAAAACGGCAAATAACCTTATTAGCTCCAGTCCTGCAGAACATCGAAAGGGAATAATAAGAAGAAAAAGCTGACGACAACATCACACACACACACGCCCCCCATGATCTGCGCCAACACATGCACGTCTAGTCAGGCAACGCTTCTCGGAGGGCTAAATATAGCGTCTATACGAAGTTAAAATCTCGCGGAGCGTATATCCTAAAGCGCGTTAATTTCACGGCAAAAGTGTTTTATTGTTTCGAATCATCCAAGGAGATGAAAGACGGAGGAGGCTGTGAAATAAAAGAAGAAGACAAAAGTGCATTGAAGAGAGAAAAGAGAATTGCAATTACAACACGACTTTCCGAAATTAGCAGCCAGAGCCGTTTTGAAACAAAAAAAAAACATAGACGAGAGGCCTGAAGCGTAAATCAGGAGCAAAGCCGCAGCTGGTTTCAAGTCTGACAGGCCAAACACGAGAAAAATAAAATGGAGCAGCAGCGTCAGGAACAAAATTGTGATTAATACTGCAGAATCCTTTTCTCAAGCAAAGGTGGGTTTGTACCGCCCTGATCGTTCATCCTTGCTTGTCCACAGCCACAGCGAGTGACGTATTGGACCAGGCTGCATGAAGACTGTTGATGCGCTTTGGTGCCTGGTACGTGCTCATGTGCGTCTGTTTCTGTTTCCCGATTTGAAGGATGAAACAACAAGTGAGATTGCATTGTTGTTATTTTCGGTGATTTTGAATCTACTCTTACTTCAAGCTTAACTTTGCCTTTGAAGCCATCATCGTCACTATAACACTTGACAATGTTCATCTACATGTCAACTTCCAGTTACTGTACCCTTAACCTTGTAGAAACCCACAAAAAACCACGCAGAGCATCCAATGTCAATAAACGCTTGCAAGTCTCTCGGCTGCCGACAGCCAATCGGCTACCAGCCCTTGCTGCAAATCTAGATCCCCGTCCCTCATTGGCCCGCGCCGGGGCTTTTATTCGGATCAACTGCAAGGCTCTCCGCAAGGCTTTTTTCGCAACCCTTCCCAACTCACAGGTATTCACACTTTTGTGTTTCCCTACTTGTTCCACTACCCCTGGTTTTTACAATCTTCTTTTTTTCCCCCCTCTACAGTATATTTTGCCGCCCATTCGATCATTCGGGAATCGGCCGATTAAGGGGCGGGGGCTTCGGATTGGTACCTTTGCGGGCGCCAATAAATCCGACTTCCCGTCGCTTTTCGTGCCTTGCCTTGCTTGGTTTCAAAGGCCAATCGAGTTCGGGCCCAGAATGGGCGCTTCCCACGGCCTGAATAGGTACTTGATCCTACCCGATAGGTAGCGTGCCCGAGGCCTCTCGTATCAGAGGGCCTGGTTACGGACGTTTTAGTCCTAAAGTGTTGCATGTCTAAGCCATTGCTCGGTTCCAAAAGCATGCAAAGCCAGAAAGTTGAGCCAAAATGTCACCAGATCAATGTTGATGGGACACCACAGCCACTCTCGTCTATTGAATTGGGCGGAAATATACCTTGCCCCCCCCCTTTTTTTTATTATCAATTCTCCGTTGTATAGTTTGTAGGAAGAAGAGTCGAGAGAGAAATTTGCCCAAACAGTTGTGCCAAATCCAAAAAGAAACGCCGTGAAACAATGCCACTTTTTTCCACCCAAGTCTTGCAGGCTGCCTCTTTGTTGTAGACAAGACAAAATCAAACACGCCATTTCCATGTATGCGTATGCTGTTCTTTCTAGCTTCGACCAAAAGCATAGTTTGGTCGTCTAATAACGTATGCCTCTTTTTTCCAATTAGATCACCTCTGAACGCTCATAGCCTTCGGGCTTGAGGGCAGGCTTGGGAACCTCCCTGTCTTTGAATTTGCTGACAAAGGGATTTGGGTCCTCCTTCTGGTTGAGGTTGCCCAAAGTGTGGTTGACTCCTCTGTGGCTGGCCTCGTCGGCTCGAATGTACAGAATCAAGTCTTTCATGGTTCGGTTGCCCTCGGGCATATTCCAGTACTAGATTTTCCATCTGTCAGCTGGGTTGTTCTTATTCTTCTTCTCTCTTGTTCAGTTCACTAACCTGCACGGCAATATCAGGAATCCGAAACTTGGGATCGTTCCACTTGGGTAAATGGCCGTCTTCGATTTCAGCAATCGCTCGAGTATACGTGTGTACCGCCTCTTCCTCCAGGTAGCCGACGAAGCGATGGACAATCTTGGGATGAAGCAGATATGCCACAAAGAGACTGTTGAAAAAGACGCCCTGGGCGCCGATAATCATGAGCTTCATGAACGGGCCGGGCTCGCACATGGTCATGAAAGTCAAAAGATGCATGCGTTCGTTGTAGCTTTCTTCCAAGAGCGTCTCGATCCAGCCATTGTCCCTCTTCATGCCTCGAAGGCTGCTGAGATGGCGAAGCATGCCGCCAACCATTCCTGGAACACCTGCGATACTCTCGAGGAACACGAATCGAATAAGCTATTCGCATCACGAGACACTTGTTAGTTATACATTCCATAACCAGACGAATAGACCATCAGGTCCATATCATAAGGGTGAGTAGAGAATCATACCCATTGGGCCTCTGTCAGTGGCTTCTCCGCCTTGATGGCAGTCGTCGGGTTCTTCTTATCAACCTGCTGTTCCCTATCCATGCCCGTGGCCTTGTCCATCCAGTATCTCGCGAACCGCACAATCTTCCACGCCGCCCAATCACCAAATCCCCGCGGCGGGCGGTGCGAAGGCGTCACCTGATAGAGCTCCTCCATTGAGAAGCCGGGATGAGGCCATGCTGCCGGCGTTGTCTTGATGTGGGGGGTGTCTTTGGCGGGGAAGAAGTCTCTGAGCTGAGAGGCGGGTGTCGTCGAGAATGCTCGCGTGGTCTGGCCGTAGAGGTGGTGAGTTGAGGGAACGGTTCGGCCGGTAGAGCCTAGCCTCCGGGTCAGCGCCGGGTGCGCGGCGAGTCTGCAGCTTGCATGGCTGTTAACGACGACTTTGGCAAGCCTGGCTGCTTGTATGGGGGCGTTTGTCTTGGTGTAAGTCATTGCAGAAGCTTATGTAAAGCTATAGTAAGTAAGTATTGTTGCAATGTTGGCTTCGATGATGATAAGTCATAGGCTTGGGAATTCAACCTATGTATGCCACACGGCTTGATGGTGGTGATGATATATATATATATATAACCAAGCAACCCCCCTTCGGCTCCGGGACGCCTGAACGTTTTATACGAGGCCCCCTTTTACTGCTCCGACAGGCAAAAGTCAAAAACTGAGAAATATTACAGGTCGGCACGCGCATTTGGCAGCTTCGTCCGTCGGGTATCCGTGAGTCCACACACTCTTTACATCCGGTGGCCGCCATGCTAATCCGCACCCGGGTAAGCGGGCTCGCCGTGATGAGAACCCGACATGCAGCAAGGCATCCAATGGAATGGACGGGCCGCATCTGTAGCTCTGTTCCTGGTCATCTGCCATGCAAAATGCTGCTTCATTGCCTCACCTTGGCTCGGCATCCTCAAGAGTTACGAAGTCCGAGCCGCCAGAGGCAAGGCTTTCACCGGTCACGCTTGGGCTAGTCGGGACCTTTCGGAGCGTGAGAAACCTCCCCTATGACTCTTCTCCCAGTTGCTTTCCGGTCCATTTTCGATTTCATTTCGCTGCTCTCATTTCCATTTCCTCGGACGTAACGAAGAGTGAAATCATAATCTGCTCTCCCAATCCCGTTGCGTCATAGTAGTATTAACAAAGGCCAAATATTATTATGTTATGTTACACTATGCTACTGTACCAATTCTCCGGATCCAGAATTCCGTATCTTCTAACTAGCAGGGCAACAAAGATCCACTCCCCTGACGCTGTGCGGCAGTCGGCGCTTGTCGGCGCTAGGCTCTTGAGGTTAGCAATTGAATTTGCTCCATTGGCCTGTGACAATTCCTGTGCTTTGTGAGGAAGTTATCGGTCCGTATATACAAAGTTGATCTTTCTTTGATGCACAATGAAGTCGCTCTATGGAGCACATGCAAAAGGTCGTTGATGGGGCTGATCCCGTATTTCGCTTATGAATAATTGCGGCTGCTGTCAAATTCTCAAATTATTGAGTAGCAAAGTTTGGTACCATGTCAATACCTTCGGAAACGCCAAGACTTGCAGGTTCCTGATGAGTCCGAGGAGATGTGCAGCGGCAAGCTACTAGGTATCGGCTACGAGCTTGTTTGGTGCGGTTCTTAATCTTTAGTCTACGCATCCAGTTGAAAAGTCAGGCCATTTTTTAAGAACAACTATTTCACGCCTGCAATTAATCGTAGTAGGGCTTACGGTGAAACTGTGCAGTATCTAACCAGACATGGGAATGCTAGCTTTGAGCCATTGCCATCGCCATTGTACAAATTTTCACCGAGAGCATGTTTAATTCAAGCCCAATCCGATGGGGCAACAATTGAGTCAGAGTCTTTGCGGCTTTTACCGAATCTTTCTTTCTGTGCTAGATGATCGTGTTTCTACATAGTTAAAACCGGGACTTATCTTTTTTTTTTTTTCGTTGCGGCAACCTTGCGGCCCAACGCGGCACGGCATCCTAGTGCCCATTTTTTACATCCTAAACAAAGTAAGTTAGTATAAGCTGGTTGCAAGGCGGATCCGAAAATCAACATCAAAGCAATTAAAGTTCAAATGAACGTACCTCTCCAGCGGAGTCAAGCCCAGCAGCTTCATTCCGTTTGCCAGAACAATTCGTGCGGCATCGTACAGCGCCATTCGGGCCTTCATCAGCTCTTTCTCGCTGCCAACCACCTGCAGGTGATCGTAGCTGCTGCTCACGGCGTGAGACATCTTAAACAGGTAAGTGAGCACGGTGGTGGGCTCCAGAGTCTTGAGCGTGTTCTGAACGGTATCGGGCCATTGGGAGAGCATTCGAACGACGTTAGTAGCATGCTGCTCAGTGAGCAATGAAAGGTCTGCGCTCAACAGATCTTCCTCGGACAAGTTCGCACGACGCTTGATGGAGCAAAGTCGAGAGTGGGCATACTGCAGGTAGGGGCCCGTGTCGCCCTCAAACGAAGTCATGGCCTCCATGTTGAATGTGTAGTTGTTGATCCTATAATCCGATGAGCATGGTTAAGACAAAGCACCCACAGCAAAGGACGACTACTAACCTCTTTCCACTCATATCCTGAACCATGACACTGCTAATACCCAGGATATCAGCCGTAGCCACTGGGTTCTCAACCTGAGCGTATTTGTCCTGGTTCTTCTTCATGGTCTCGTGCATGTGGTCTGCGCAGTCCCTCAAGATATCGTCCAAGCTATTGCACTGGTATCAGCCAACTCCGCATTTCCAACTAGAATTGTGCTTAGGAGTGTATGAGATACGTCCGAGAATTACTCACAACTTGACGGTACCTTTCCTGGTGCTCATACCCAGAACCAGGCCAAAGTTGATGTGCTGGCAGCGCTTCGCAATGTCCTTGTAGCCAAGCTGCTGAACAATCTCGAAGAGCTGCTTGAGGTGGAGATCCTGCGCACTTGCCACGACGTAAATCATGTGGTCAAATTTGTAGGTTTCGTACTATACGGTTGTCAGTGAACGACATACTAGTAAAAGCCTAGGGATGGAGCTGACTTACTCGGCCGAGCAACTCGCAAATGTCACGGGTGAGATACAAGGCAGTGCCGTCCTTCTTTCTATATTTTGAAGCATTAGATCACCATGCTGTTAGACAAGTGAAGTCATTGCAAAAACTTACCGAATGACGGTAACACCAAGTCGCTTTCCTTCTTTACCAGGAAGCAGCTTGGTGAAGTCAACGAGCGTTGCGCCGTTGTCTACTCGAGAAATGCCCTTCTCTTCCATCTCTACGGCAACCTTTGCCATGGCCTCCTCGGAAACCTGACTCTCACCTACACACAAGTTAGATCTCTTCCCCCCTTTCGTTACGTGAATTAGGTCTTACCGCTATACTTGTCAAAAGCAATGTTAAGTCGGGCATACGTCTCTATACCGAGTGTGAGTTAAACAAATACGGAACCGAGGACGCGATATACTCGCTAAGTGATATCGTCTTACCCTTGTATCGAGCAATACTCAGATCACGGAAGATCTGCCACTGTGCGAGCACATCTTCCTCCCTATCAGTCTAGAGAGGAATATTAGCACCCGAGGGTTAATATTAGAAATTGCCAACGACTTACCATACGCTTGAAGTACCGACGAGCTTGCTCATCAAGGCTCTTGGCTTCAAGTTCGGTGACATCTTTGCCCTCCTTCTTCTGAGCCTCAATAGACTCCTTCTCGGCAGTCATCTCGGCATTGATTTGCACATAGAGGTTAAACAGGTGGTTAATGGGGTCTTTCTTGAGTGCCTCTTCGTTGCCGTATTTCTCGTATGCGAGAGCCAGCAGACCGTACTGCTTACCCCAGTCTCCCAGATCTGTAAAAATATGTTAGCATGATTTGGATTGATGATTTGTCTCCACTATGAGATACAATTACTCACAGTTCATTCGCACCACTTCCCAGCCGCTACCTTCATACAGGTTGGCCAAGAAACTTCCGATAATGGTTGATCGAAGATGGCCGGCATGGAAAGGCTTGGCAACATTGGGGGAGCTGAACTCGACAATCTGATATACAATTAGCAGCCAATCCTTGGAATCCTGGGTGTCCATGGAATTAATTACAATGCGCTTTTTGCCTTGGCTTGGGTCCTTGGGATCCCTCATGCCGTTGAATCGGTTACGACCTAACGATAAAAAGGTAAGTATGTTTTTAACAGTCCACGTTGTATAAGAATTAGCATACCATATTCCTCGCCAAGATTGCGAATCAATGGGATCAATGAGTTGCAGAGTGGGCCTCCCTTGACGAAGAATGACATGAAAGGACCGCTGGTTGTAGGCTTGCCGAACAAAGCGTCATCCTCGGGGAACTGGTACAAATTATCGTTAATTTTTAGAAGTTATAGCAATGATGGAAACATCAAACATCATACCTCTCCAGCCCACTTGGTAGCGAGAGCATCTGGCTTCTCACCCTTGATCCTCAACGCCGGAACAGCCAGTACAAAGTCACCCTTGTCGAGACCAGTTGTCCAGTTGATGGCAGGATATATGATTGAAGTGTCTACGCCAGAGATTCCTGCCAATACATTGCTAAGGTGTGCCCTGTAGAGGTCAAGAGGGTTGATTTCGGGGTGAGCCTGGGGGTATTTCTCGGTGACGGAGTCAAGCGTCAAGCCATTCACCAAGCTGGTGAGCTTGTCGATGCCTGCTGGTTTAGCCATATCTGAGATGGCTCTTATGCGAGTAGCAGTGAAACAAGTATTGCGCAAAGAAGCCCTGCAGGTCGTCTGCTGAATACTCGAGGTGGGGTGTTTTTGCTCACTCAAAGACGTAAAAGGCCTGGGTGAGGTGGTCAGTGGTTGCTGAAGAGCACGTCTTGCAATCCACGGAGAAACGAGGTTTAATATAGGATGACTCTTTCGACTGAGAGAAGCCCGACAAACCGTCATGAATGAGAGGTGTGAGTTTTTGGGGCTCTGTACCTGTGACTCAATTTTGGTCCTAGCAGGAAGTTAAGCACAAACGCTTCCCCACCACAAGAGGAATGTTAGGCCTGTGAGTCGCCTGGTGGGGGTTCTGCCGCATTTCAACCGCACGCTGCAAGTTGACATATAAAAATTCAGTCCTTCTTTTCATGCTACATCACAGCCTGGCAAAGTGACGTAGTTGATAATATGCTGAGAGTGTTTACAATATTTTTAAAGGATATAATATTTACAGGCAATTACGAAACTCTGATCCATGGCTGAATAGCGGTTTCCAAGTACCATGTGATAATATGGCTGAACCACCAAAATTTATCACGTTGGAGGGGCAGCTTTGATGCTTGACGTCTTACCTAATGTGGAGAGTGTTGGTGTGCCCAAGTCAATAATAAGAATGCATCTCACATTATCAACTGGCTAGATGTCCTAAAGTGCTATTTAAATAATTGTAAAGTATTGAAACTTTATATGTAGTGTCTAGGTTTAGGCTGCACTAAATATTCTCGTGAGTTTCAATGTGTTCCATTGATGAGATAGGTATAACCAAAATGTGCCCCTCTTCTAACCAAGAATCAAGATCGCTGTTTGTGTTTGCCCACTTCGACATGATGAAAAACGCCTCCAAGTATATGGAAATTTACTCTCATGCGTTTCTGTCAGCCATGAAGGAGCATATCAACGCCACAAAAGCGTCTGGACGAGGATCAAGCCAAGGTAACAGAGTGCCAGCCACATGTAAAATCTTGACAGGCGCCCGTAGTTTGGCTAGGCAGGCAGCCCTGACTTTTTTATTTTTCTGCCCGCCAGGCACTAGTGTAATGCCGACAAAAGTTTTTGCCCCTCGCCTCGCCAACAAACCCCGCCATAAAAATCTCCAGGCCAGCCTAATCGTACATGATCGCTCCTGTTTACGTATCTTAGATTGATCACACGATTCAGCCCGACCACGGTCGCAGCCAAACGCATTCCTTATTGCGACATATCGATACAGCGATTTGAATATCTATAAACTCTCCAGCTTTTATTTGTTCGACAATCTGCAATCATGCCTCCTAAGAAGTGGGGTGAGTCACTGAGAGCGCAGTCTGCACACTTTGCGGTCAAATGCCGTCAAATCCTGTCGTTTGCGACGCGCCAAAAACGAGTGCTGCGGCTCTACTCCGAGGATCTTTGGCTGACAATGTTGGAAAATAGACGAAGAGGAGAGCGAAGGCAGCGACTCTGCCCCCGAAATCGCGCCTGTTGGTGGTGCTCGCCGAAAGTTTGATGACGAAGAAGATGACGGCGATGTGAGTACCAACAACAGCATCAGACGCTACGCCAGCAACTTCTTCGATTCCGTTTCTGACTTACCATCGAATATATACAGGTACTTGACTCTTGGGATGCTGCCGAGGACTCTGAGGTAGAGCGTGAGAAGGCGGCCAAGGCTGCCGCTGCTAAGGCAAAGGCCGCCGCCGCTGCTGCCGCTGCTAAGAAGCCCAAGTCCCAGCGCGTCGCCGAGCACATCGCTGAGCGTGCCCGTATTGCCGCCGAGAGCGACGAAGAGAGCGACGACGAGACGGAGGCAGAGCGCCGTGAGCGACTTCGCCGCACCGAGCAAGAGGCCGACCTTAAGCATGCCGAGGACCTGTTTGGCAGCATTGGCATCAGCGCCGGGCGAAAGTCCAACCCTTCTGGCACCATGGTCGCCGACCCCAACAACCCTACGAACCTCATCAACCTCGCCAACGTCGCGGTTTTCAACCCCCAGACAAAGCTGCAGTTTGAGAAGATGCGGGCTCTCCTCACGCCCCTGATTACCGCAAACACCAAGAAGGCTCACTATGGTCTCTTCCTTGAAGAGTTCTCCAAGGAGCTGGTCAAGGAGTTGAACAGCGACCAGATCAAGAAGATTGCTAGCACTCTTACCCGCGCAAGTAACGAGAAGCTGAAGGAGGAGAAGGCGGGCGACAAGAAGAAGACCAAGGCTGCCAAGACAAAGACCTCTCTTGTCACTAGCCGTGCTAACGCAGCTGATACGGCCGCCTATGATGACGACGCTTTCGGAGAGTAAGTTGGATCATGATACATTGCTCTACAGAACCAGCAGCATTTGATCAGACCCTTTATTGCTGTTTGTGGGACTGTGCTAACCTTTCTTCCTCCTTTGTAGTGACGACTTTATGTGAACAACTTATTCAAGTCAACACACAGCAAAAGAAGAAAAAGAAGAAAAAGACTGCTAGAATAAGCGTTATATTGGTATTCTCAGCGTGTTACTCTCCCTATCAATCGATGGAAGTGCGACAACTCTTGATTTCCTGGACTGCAACCCCCTAAACCACGCGTGGCCTTTTCAGCGTCTTGGCGTGGGCGTAGGCTGACGACTATTCGACACATACATTGAAATTGGACGATTTAATGGACATTCTTAGAGGAAGGGGATTTCGGGAGTTTAAAATGGCATAATGTGAAATCTGCTTGCCCTTTTATGTTTCAAAGCGCGCTAGGTCCAAGGCACGAAGCCTAACAGTCCTACCGGATTCCGTGTATTACCATCAAAAGTTATGGCTAGGATAAAAAGATGCCGGCTGTTATTTTCTTCTTATATCTATACGCTGGCACATGTTTTTTTTAGAGTGGTTTTGTTTTGTATTGCACTGCTTCAGTAGACAAGAGGTCAGGGTATCAGATATAGATAGCCTCTCCTGAAGCGTCAAGTATTTCTCATAAAGATCCATAAAAACCCCCAAAATCGCCAAGAAATGCCCGGAGTGATACCCGTGTAACAACGCAACGCCATCATAAAAATCCCGTCATGTACCGCCCGTCCCATCATGTCGTTGTAAATATACAGCAATTCTACAGGAATCCACCACCGTCCCTTTTTTCTTCTCCATGTCTTCTCCCCTTAAACCACATTCCCGGCCATTCCCATGAATAGAGCATGAATGGCCAGCGACAAAGTCCAGAATCCAACCTTTCGGAATCGCCTGACGCGGCTTTGCTGATCTTCGACATCTTTTGCAAAAGCCTCATACGTCTCGGCAGATGCATCATCCAAGAGCCCGCAATCAAAGACTGTCCAACTTCCGTCAAAGTCGCTTAGCGGCTTGATGATGCGGCTAGAGATGGGAATGTACGTCTTCTTAGCATTGATATAGGCCACAATGGGGCGAACAAGCGCCTGGTTGACATATGACAGATCGGGGGTGAATAAAGGCACGGCAGCCTTGACGTCATTGAGATGAATACGCAAGTCCATGATGACAAGGCGTCTATCCTCCTCAGACTCGTTGGCTTGTTTCTGAGCCTTCTTCTCGCTCGTTGCGCGCTCGCTCTCTGAGAATTTCTCGGGTGTAGGGGCTCGGGGCAGAAAGCGATAACGATTAGCAATAACTGTGCCTTCCAGCTGGTCGTAGAAATCCGTTACGACCTTGGTAATGCTGTCGTCCATATCCTCGGGAAACATGACATCAGCAACGATGTCAACGTTTCCTTCATAGATCCAGCCAAATGGGCCCTCCACTCCACGGTTTAGGTGGTCAATCTTCAAGCCATCAATCCGTAGCCGGTTGAATTTTTTCCACGACTTGGATTCCTCTAGCCCCATCATGACTCCCTGGTATCGACTTGAAACCGTACCGTGAACTTGTCGCGGATGAATTGTAAAGAGAGAGCCATCAAATGACCCAGACATATGGCTGGCAGATAGGAAATCATAAAAGAGCCATTGTTTTCTCAGTCGAGGGAGTTCGCAGGAGTATATGCTCACTGAGAAGGGGCGGAAGCCATCAGGTTGGCGAATGGTGAGCAAAAGATCTTCCAATTTGAAAGATTCAATCTCAAAATCGCCTGGTTGGTGTTTGTGGCGGTAAGACAAGGGGTCGATTTGCTGCAGTGGCCAACGGACAGAGGTGCGATCGACAATTCCTCTAACACCATTTACTTCCACATCTTTGAGAAGCCCCCTGCCATTCCACCAGTTGAGGAATGAAAGTGTGACATTGACGTTTGCGATCGTTACATCAAATTGCGTATAGTTGCCATCGTCTTCGGTAACAGTCCCGTTATGCTGAACCTGGCGCCCTGCGGCAGCAACAGCAGCAGCGTCAGACGATCCCTTGCTGACGGATGATTCGATCTGCCCGGGTCTTCTTGAAATAAACACATTACGAAATGCGATAACGCCATTCTTCCACTTGGGCACTATGGCTGATTCGAAGACAACCGTAACACCAGCAGATTGAGTCAGGTAATCTCCAATCCACTGCGCGAGTGTTTCTGAAGATACGTCAGCTTTGTTGGCGATAACTTCAATATGATGACAGCACAATCATTGACATACCCTGAGCAAAGACAGTGTTGATCGAGAAGATGAGGATGGAGAAGAACGTCGTGGTGCCCACCAAGATCCAGACGATATGACCCAGCATAAACCAAGAAACAAAAGCACCCCATTCATCGATATTCCAAGGTCTCATACTTCGAATGGAAACCCATTTGAACCTGACCTTGAACCTCTCCCAAAATCCATTCGCGGCCGCTAACAGCTCTTCTTTCGTCGGACGATGAGGCATCATGGGTAGATTCAGGTATTTAGACATGGATGCCGCTATAGATTCCTGCTCATGGTCTTTTGCCTCGGTTCCAGGTTGCTCGAGAGGTTTCTTGGGTGTAGCTCCCGGGCTTTGTTCAAGACCTGCGGCTGTTTTGTGGTCATCCGGTTGGCCTGGGTTGCTCCCCTGAACATCATTTTTTCTGTTTGCGCTATCGCTGCTATACTGGTCACTTTGAAGTAGCCACCGCGCAGCATTTTGGGAGGCATTGAGGGATGCTCGATGCCTTTCGAGAATGTTCAAAGGAGTGAAGCATCGATGACTCCCATGGAGAGCCAGCTGACCGCCCAACCCGATTGATGTTGGAGTGTAGCAGCCATGCTTCTGATGTCCTAGAGTTGACCCTGGCCCTGCCTTTGCATATTGAGGCTTTGCGACTTGTGTGTGAAACGCCGAAAGAGCTGCTGATCGATTCGATAATGTAGCAGCATGTGGAGTTCGCCATGTTGGAGGGGTCTGAAAGCGGCATGTTAGCTGACGGCGGACAATCAGCCATGATGAGATGCCCTTAGACATTCTTAAGGTTCATGGCGACCAGCAATCTGGAGGCGGTGCGCCAAAAGAAAATGGTATGAACGATGCCTTTGGATTTGAGGTTGAAGCTTGGGAATACAAGATTTCCCTAGACGCTCGGTAGTTGTACAAAAAGCAGGCGGCGAAGCAAAAGTAATTGCATGACGCGCCACTCACGTTGTGCATTGTGGGCGGCGCTCAGCCAATCGATAAGCTGCGATAGCCCATCCACAAATTTTTTGATCGCCAGGTCGAAACGGCGTGTGGCTTGCCTATGCGAACCCAGCGCCGCAACTTTTTTTCTTCAACGAGTTTGCGACGAAACGAACGGCGTATACATCCAGCTATACCGGTCACCTTCTGGTCTCATTCATCAACTACTTGATTCGATTTATTAAAGATCCGAACGAATAATAAAAGCCCATCTTACTCTCCAGCATCATGCCGGCACCCACTGCCCTCAAGAAGGCGGAAAGCACCCCGCTTGTCGCAGATGTGCCATCACCAGCTCAGGGTAAGAAACGTTTTGTAAATATTTCTCAGGCAGAACTCTCAAGGCTTACTAGTGCATAGACAATGATCAGGAGTTCCTCCTAGACGCAGCAGACGCCGCATCGGCCGAAGCCGAGGTCATGGTACCCGAAGCTGTGGACGCAGAGAATAGCATGGCTATTGACGAAGAGGGACGACCTCGCTTTGCGCCATCCAAAGATATCGTACGCCGAGATTACTTCTCTTAAGTCTATAGTGGTCCGATGCTGATATCTACTTAGGACCCCATGATGAGAGTCGAAACACGAAAAATTCCCATCCCACCACACCGAATGACACCATTAAAACAGGCATGGCCTTCTATCTACCCTCCCATTGTGGAGCACCTGAAACTGCAGTGCCGTATGAACATTGCGCGGAAATCAGTTGAGCTGAGGACTTCCAAATCCACCACGGATTCCGGTGCGCTACAGAAGGGTGAGGACTTTGTCAAGGCCTTCACTCTTGGATTCGACGTCGATGATGCCATTGCTCTCTTGCGACTGGACGACCTTTATATCGAGACTTTTGAAATCAAGGACGTGAAGACGGTCCATGGAGATAGCCAGAGCCGTGCTATCGGCCGAATCGCTGGCCACCAGGGGAAGACGAAGTTCGCTATTGAAAACGCCAGCCGGACAAGAATTGTGCTAGCTGATTCAAAGATTCACATCCTGGGAGGGTTCAAGAACATTCACATGGCTCGTGAATCTGTTGTCAGCTTGATTCTCGGAAAGCCTCCCGGCAAGGTTTACGGCAATCTGAGGACTGTTGCTGCCAGAATGAAGGAGCGTTTCTAAGTTGGTTGGACAAGCATCTGCGGTACTCTTGGCGTTCGGTTAGGGGAATAATCATGATTCATGTCTTTTTGGCGGATTTGGTGGTCTATATATGTCGGAATTGTTTTTCTGCATAACTTTTTTGAAATGGCATTTCACCCCAGCATGATGGATTTGCTGAATGATGCAGCCCAAGAAGGGGGGGAATAGACTGTATGTAATTCACGCGCCTCAACAAGTGGCAAGCGAATTTGAAAAAGAAAAGCTTTTTTTAAACCAACTATCAGTAAGGGGTATCATGGTCCGAAAAAATCTTGTAGTATCGTACTCCGTACTAGACGGCCAACTCCGCGACGCCAAACGGCCCGATAGAAATGCTCCTGCTTCAGAAGCTGCTGTCACGAGCACGAAAAAGTAACCACCAACTTTGCTTCGGAGGTTTCTAGTTTTGACGAGGCTTGATCATTCCCTCTTGTACAATGTAGTAGACCACAGTAGAGTCATTATGCAAGGCAGCCAGCACAATCCGCTTGGCCCCCTTGCGAGCATCTGGCAGAGCGTCCATGACGGCGGCGAAGTTGGAGAGCGTCCATTTCTCGGCGAGATGGACGGGCAGCACCCATTCAATCTCAGCGTCGTGTTGAGCCCTTGTGCCTGTTGACTTCTCATATGCAAGGGCTGCTATCTGGTCGTCTGGGTGGAGATATAGCAGGCGTGGTGGAAGACCCTTGATCATTGGTCGTGGCAGGCCTGGGAGACCCTGGATTTCCAACGAGGCCCATTGGTGCTGGTCTTGCAGGTTGCGAAATACCGCAGAGGCGACATCGGCATCATAATGATGTGACACATCCATGTCTGAGGCTGATAGCGAGCTGGGCAATGGAAATGCAAATGGTAAAAGAAATTAGATTAGACGAGAGGAATGACTGGCTACATGGTGCCCGGAAAGGGCCAAGCGGGAGGCGTGAGACGGAAACTTTTTCGCTCTGAGAGGTCGGAGAAATACTAGCGCCTGTACTTCGGGTTTCTTGCTGTCTACTGATTAACGTAAGTAGTGGCCCAATTATTACCTCACAAGCACACCAGCTTGCGCAGCAGGAGCTCCTTACCTTAGGTAACTTATCTTAGCAGCAGGAGACCGCCCCACCTGCCACCCCTCCATTTTCTTCTATCTTCTACAACAAAACACCAGCATCTTCCTTTTCTTTCCCAACGAATCTTGACTCTTCCAGTCTCGCAAGAAACACTTGAGAAACCCAATCGACCTTCGAAGTACAGGTACGGTATTTTATCCTTCTTTTTTCACATGAAAAACAGAGCTCCGAGTCTGTCATTCAAGCTTTGCCCCTCTTTCCCGTTTCAGCCCTCCCAGCTACCCCTCCATTGGGTGCAAAGGAGCTGAAGCAACGACGTCAAGCGGCCGTTGTGAGGCATATTTCAGTCTTATTCCTACTTTCTTGGCCGGATGATTCCAACCACGAGAAATCGCTTTCACCAGAAGCAACATGTGATGCTGTGGCCTAGCTCTCTCTTCTTCTGGGTTCCATTGTCGACGTCACGACCGCCTTAGGTCCCAAGCTTCCAAAAAATACTTGCTAACAGGCATTGCTTCACCCAGCAGCTTTGAAAATGGCCATTACCAAGATCCACGCTCGCTCTGTCTACGACTCCCGTGGTAACCCCACCGTGGAGGTCGATCTCGTCACTGAGACTGGTCTGCACCGCGCCATCGTCCCCTCCGGTGCCTCCACCGGTTCGTCTCCCCGATCTCACTGCATCCCATACAGCTACAGAAAATAACTGGAATCATAGGCCAGCACGAGGCTGTCGAGCTTCGAGATGGCGACAAGGCCAAGTGGGGTGGCAAGGGTGTCACCAAGGCTGTTGAGAACGTCAACACCATCATTGGCCCCGCCCTGCTCAAGGAGAACCTTGATGTCAAGGACCAGTCCAAGGTCGACGAGTTCCTGAACAGCCTTGATGGCACCCCCAACAAGGGCAAGCTCGGTGCCAACGCCATCCTCGGTGTCAGCTTGGCCGTTGCCAAGGCCGGTGCCGCTGAGAAGGTAAATCCCACTACTAGAGGCCACGACCAATGAGCAGAGACTTACAACAACCAGAACGTCCCCCTGTATGCCCACATTTCCGACCTCGCCGGAACCAAGAAGCCCTACGTTCTCCCCGTTCCCTTCATGAACGTCCTCAACGGCGGGTAAGTCCATTCTCCATGTCGAAAACTCTCAGCCAATTTCAGTCTCTAATTTTAATCAGTTCCCACGCCGGTGGCCGTCTGGCTTTCCAGGAGTTCATGATCGTCCCCTCGTAAGTCTCTAAAGGTCATCTACTTCCACATTGGTAGCTTCTTCTAACCAAGAACAGAGATGCTCCTAGCTTTTCTGAGGCCCTTCGCCAGGGTTCCGAGGTCTACCAGAAGCTGAAGACCTTGGCTAAGAAGAAGTACGGCCAGTCCGCTGGCAACGTCGGTGACGAGGGTGGTGTTGCTCCCGATATCCAGACCGCTGATGAGGCTCTTGAGCTCATCACCGACGCCATTGAGCAGGCCGGCTACACTGGCAAGATGAACATTGCTATGGACGTCGCCTCCAGCGAGTTCTACAAGGAGGACGCCAAGAAGTACGACCTCGACTTCAAGAACCCCGACAGCGACCCCGAGAAGTGGATCACCTACGAGGAGCTCGCCGCCCTGTACTCTGACCTCTGCAAGAAGTACCCCATCGTCAGCATTGAGGATCCCTTTGCTGAGGATGACTGGGAGGCCTGGAGCTACTTCTACAAGACTCAGGACATCCAGATTGTCGGTGATGACTTGACCGTCACCAACCCCGTCCGCATCAAGAAGGCTATCGAGCTCAAGGCCTGCAATGCCCTTCTCCTCAAGGTCAACCAGATCGGTACTTTGACCGAGTCTATCCAGGCTGCCAAGGACTCCTATGCTGATGGCTGGGGTGTCATGGTCTCTCACCGATCTGGTGAGACTGAGGATGTTACCATTGCTGACATCTCCGTCGGTATCCGTGCCGGTGAGATCAAGACTGGTGCTCCCGCCCGATCTGAGCGCCTGGCCAAGCTTAACCAGATCCTCCGCATTGAGGAGGAGCTCGGTGACCTTGCCGTCTACGCCGGTGCCAAATTCCGCAACGCTGTTAACCTGTAAATGACAACAAGATGGTCACGGACATGATATAAAAAGACAGACTGCCCGAAGAATGGATTGCCATGGGTGGATAAAGTAAAATAATGACTATAAAGAAACGCCCATATGGCGGAAGAAAATGAATTGAATGATGAATAATCCAACATGACACGTTTGTGAAGGCTCGTGAAAGATGTTCTCCCAGCTTCTCAGTGCACACACCTTGATGGCCCGCGCTGGTTCGTCTGCCAGGGTCCATCTTAGAGTCGATGGGACAGCTTATTAATGTTCCGCATTCCATGCAACAAGGCGGCGGGCTCTGATTATGGCTTTCAACAACGATCTTAAATGGAGCAGTTAGTACCAAGTATCTGATACTAAAATGGCGACGAAAAGAGCATTTCACGACAAGCATTTACTATTAGTAGGCCGCAGAGAGACAGGTACTAAGGTGGCTGGCACTGGGTACTAAAAACATAAGAGTGTACTAAAAATAATCACCGGAGCAACGCGGGGTCGAAAACACCTGCCACTACACACTAAACTAGATCACGTAGTCAGTTTATCAACATTGGGAGAAAAAAATATCAAATATTGCAATTGTCGAAGCCATCCCTCAGCTGGCATCTGGTATTGCATTTCGTGTACGGCTCCATATCGAGTGCCTCGCTCTAACGGATACCAGAGGCTGTAATAGTTTATATCGCCTCGAAAGCCGCAGAGTTATCGTCATTCACGATCGGGTAACATGGCGGGCTCAGAGGATATCACCGACTTCGATATGATTGAGGATCAGAAGGAGAACATCCAGTCCCTGCCGGGAGGCCGCTCAGCAAGGAAGCTAGCTAGTCTTTTCTCTCCATCTCCTCTACACAAATATTCCACCCCAACACCGACCGACACAAAAAATGTCAACGACTGCATCCGCGCAGAATACGAGGCGGAAATCGCAAATATCTCCGAATCCGACGATCCTCTAGACGTGTTTGACAGATATGTGCGCTGGGTAATAGACGCGTATCCATCAGCACAAGCGACGGCCGAATCACAGCTCCACACGATCCTCGAACGCGCGACGAAGACGTTTGTCACTTCATCTCAATACAAGAACGACCCCAGATACCTCAAGCTATGGATGTACTACATCCAACTGTTTTCCGACTCACCGCGCGAAACATTCCTTTTCCTCTCACGACAGGGAATTGGCGAGAGCCTTGCATTGTTTTACGAGGAGTACGCCGCATGGTTAGAAGGAGCAGGCCGGTGGGCACAAGCAGAGGAGGTATACAAGCTCGGGATTGAGCGAGATGCCCGGCCGGCTCAGAGGTTGCTGCGCAAGTTCAAGGAGTTTGAGGCAAGGCTTGCTCGACAGCCAGACGCATTGGAGGGACCCTCTTCACCAGCTTTGCCCACCGTCCGTCCCGCGCTGGCCAGTAAGACAGATCCCTTTGGCGTTTCATCACAGCCAGTAGACCCTCAGGCCCAACGGCAAACAAGCGGTGTTGGGGGCAGTTCATCCCGAGCTGGAAAGTCCAAGATATCCATCTTCTCCGATGCGGATGCCCAACAGCCTGCCATGTCGTCAAGAGATGCTGGATCCAAGGGCTGGGATAGCATTGGATCTCTGGCAGATCGAAAAAAGGAAAATGCGATGGAACCAAAGCCATGGTCTGGAGAGACGCTCAGGGCAGGCGGCAAGAAGCCCGGATCTGGTGGGACTAAGCTGGCGGTATTCAGGGATCCGGTATGTAACCCCCCTCGATCGTGATGTATTCAGCTGTTGATGAGAATAGGACTAATGTATTTCTGTTTGTGGTGTTATGTAATTCAGTCCCTTGCTCAAATACAAAATATCATTGTTGTCCCATCCAAGCATCAAGTAACGACTCATCCGCAAACAGGGAAGAGAGAACGCATCTTTGTTGATCTCGCAGCCGTTTACCCAACCCCCGAGGAACCCGGTACAGAACTAAGCTTCGAGGAAGTTATTGCTGCACATCGAGGCTGGCTCGACCGCCTATGGGATACTGACTATAGCTGCCAAGATCGCATGGTGCCTCTGCGTGATGTGGACAATTTAAGACAAGAAACAGCCGACAAGCCGATTATTGACGGAGACCCCATGGACTTGGACGAGAATGGCGTAGTAAACGAGAAGCCTCGAGAATCTCGTTCAGGAAGGAAAAAGAAGACAATGGAGGTCAATGAGACGCAGATCAGTGAGTGATGACGTCTCCAAATCTCCGATTAGTATTCTCATAAGCCCCTAACACGTAACTAGTCAAAACGAAACTTGACTCTCCTTCAGGACCAAAGTTCAAGAAGAAGAAAGTAGCAGAGCCCACTATGACTCTTCACACAAGAGCAGCCACGGATGATATTTACGACATTTTCAACGCACCGCTCAAACCCGCACCTATGGAAGAAAACGATGATGACGATGAAGACTCTGACTCCGACTCCTCCGATGACGATGACAATGATGATGAGGATATGACTGACGGTGACTATGCAAGTGATGCCGAGAGCACCGGCGCTACGAGGCAGCCACTCCAAGGTAAGCAGGAAGGCGATGAATCATCAGAAGCAAGGGGCTTCGATGAATAAAGGGCGGTGGCGAAGAGAGTTCCAGTGTCTAACTTCTCTTCAATATAGACGAGGTATCACAAAGACTGGAGGACGACTTTGAGGATGAAGAGCCAGAGCCGCCTAGAACGCGCACCATCTTTATTCCCGTCCCACCAGAAGACTATGAGCCACCAACACGCCCGTATAGGGATCCGGCAGAGATGGCCAACAATCGACTACCTTTCATGACGCCCATCACCGAGAGAACCGAGCCATCGTTAGATGTCACCATAGACCGGGCATACCAGTTCAAGACGCCTAGTAAGCATGACGGTAGAGCGGCACCAGTCGAGGAGGCATCAGACTCGGAATCCGAGAGCAGCTCCCTGAAAGAATATTTCCCAGAAGGGAGACTGTCCATCAATGGTCGAACACCTCTAGGGTCCAAGGCTGCTAGAGCACCAAGTAAGAGTGGCCCCAATAGAGGTGTACCTGTCAAGGGCCCCATCGTTAAAGAAGCGCAATGCAGCCCCATCGATGACAACATTCGGCGACATATCTTGACAAGCATACAGCCTCCGTTGGCCATGTATCCCGGCTTCTACGATCACCATAACCAGAAATATGAGCGTGGCGCAGAGATTCGAAGATACGCCAAGGCTGTCAGGTTAGGCAGAGCGAATCCAGACAAACCCGGACCAGGAAACCTCCCGGCAATCATCCAATTCATTGACTGTGAGACGAGATATGCTGTGAGGAGGGAACTTGGCGCTGGCGCTTTTGCACCGGTGTACTTGGTGGAAAACTCGAATCCAGATCGAGAGGAAGATGGCCACGAGCTTGGAGCCAGGATGGGTAAGGGGACATTCGCCGTCAACCGACGAGCGGCGATAGAAGCCCTGAAAATGGAATCGCCTCCGACGCCGTGGGAGTTTTACATCATGCGTACTGCTCATTCTCGTTTGGGCCCCCAGCATCGAGCCACAGCATCATTGTCGTTTGCACATGAAATGCATCTTTACCAAGACGAAGCCTTCCTCTTCCTGCCATTCCATCCTCATGGCACGTTGCTTGACGTAATCAACCTCTTTCGAGCAGAACCTTCAGGCGCCATGGATGAGCAGCTTGCCATGTTCTTTTCTATTGAACTATTCCGCACCGTCGAAGGTCTTCACTCAAAAAATGTCCTCCATGGCGACTTGAAGCCAGATAACTGCCTCCTCCGCCTTGACTCCAAGTTATCGCCCGCTTTCTCTGATCAGGCTCTTTCTAGCCAATGGTACGCCGATGGACGCGGCGGATGGGATTCGCGAGGCATCGTTCTTATCGACTTTGGGCGCGGCATCGACATGAAGGCGTTTACCCCTGACGTGGAATTCATTGCCGATTGGAAGACGACGGCGCAAGATTGCCCCGAAATGCGAGAGGGACGGCCTTGGACGTGGCAGATTGACTACTACGGGCTTGCGGGCGTCATTCACTGCCTGCTTTTCGGAAAGTACATTGAGACAGTGCGGTCTGATCAGGGGGGCTTTGGCCGAGGTGGTCGAAAGTACAGGATTCGTGAGAACTTGAAGCGGTACTGGCAGACAGACATTTGGTCGGATTGCTTTGAGGTGCTGCTGAATCCGGCTTCATTCCTCGCCTACGAGGATGGCGGCAAGATGCCCGTGCTCAAGTCGATGAGGAGCATCCGTGAGCGCATGGAGGCGTGGCTTATGGCGAACTGCGAAAGGGGAGCAGGGCTCAAGGCTACGATGGGCAGGGTGGAGGCGTTGGTGAGGAATCGCAAGTAAATTTGGTTTAATCAGTCTATAGATTTCCTTTTTTTCCTCTTTGTTTAGCCTGTCGTTTGTGGTTTTTGTTAGCCCCTATTCACGAAGTATGGTTATGTTATTCCCTAGTGTTGGAAATATTGTTTAGTGTTGGCTTTCTCATGGTCTTTCTTGGTATATATTCCCCTGAGAAAATGATTTCTCTAATAGCAGAACATGTGAAATAAGAGTCTGTTTGGCCATTCAACGGTTTAGTGACGTCCAACTAGTTTCAACTACTTGTGTCGGAACTACCAACTGTTTCATATGTAGCTAAGAGAGCATGAACTAATCAATCAATTATACAATGGTATGCTGTCTCAATCTTTTACATAGAGTGGAATATTGCCTCACTCAATAATTTGTCTTGCACAAGCTACGTGCATTGCTTACTCTTTGATAAAAGCCGGTGGGAGCGAATTTGAAAACTTCGACAATATACACCTACCTATGGATAGGTGCTTGTAGGCAGCTAATGCAACCTCGTAGCCTAATGTGGGCTCAATCACGGACTTGAATTAAACAGTCTGTGACCCTGCAGGCTCTGATAGGTCTTATGATGCTGTTCGAATTTGCATCCTACACCTAAAAGTTGACCTATCTACCTTATATCTAACCTACGATAGGCTCTTGTAGTTCGGAGACTGCTTCACTTAGAAGAGTTTGTATTAGGATCAGCCTGCTCTCTGCTATTCACTGTTATCTTGCTCAATCATGAACTCATCTCAGCATGAAGCCTCTCTTAGCCAGGAATATCCAGCGCCTTCGCTGCCCACCTCAAGGCACATTCGCCTAGTGTTGTTGCTTCCTGGTAGCTGTGATACGACTATTTGTGAGCTCATCATTGTAGACCTGGATTCAGCTCCCCACTACGAAGCTTTATCGTATACTTAGGGCAACCCTCTGGATCACCGAAGTATATACATCAAGACGACAGAATCTGGAGACGCAACGGAATTCCAGGTCACTTCAAACTGTTTCTCCGCTCTACGATGCCTACGACTGGCCGATCGACCGCGTATTCTTTGGATCGATGCAGTGAGCATTGACCAGCATAGTTTCCCTGAATGAAACCATCAGGTTACTCTCATGTCCCAGATTTACTCGAGAGCAGCGGAAGTCATCATCTACCTTGGCGAATCCGATGACAATTGCGATTTGGCAATCGAGTTTATCATTGAAATGGACAATCCTGATCCAGAGGCAACGACATCTCTCAGCTATCCTAAATCCGAGCCATTACTTCTAGCCCTGAAAAGCTCCTTCAACCGACCGTGGTTCAGCAGAGTATGGTTTAATCCAAGAGGCTACACTATCACATAGAGCTACAGTCTACTGCGGCGACAAGGTGTTTTTATGGTCTGCAGTGAAAAACTTCCAACAATGGAACGCGAGCCAGAAATGGCTGAAGCAGCTCCCATTCGTCGTGACTTCTTCAAAACATCTCTGACAGAGTCTAGCCCCAAAAAGACGATGCTCAACGCTCTCATTGAAACAAGATACTGCGCGGCAACAGACCCGCGTGACAAGGTGTATGGCTTGTTGCCGCTCCTTCACACTCTTGACCAAGAACTCAATCTCACGCCGCAATACGAAGACTCGGTGGCCAAAGCCTATACAGATTGTGCAGTAGCTCTGATGACACGGCGACGGTTTGAGATGGTGTTGTGCGCCGTACAAGGTAGATCGAATCACAACGACCTGCCGTCTTGGGTGCCAGATTGGAGTAACGAGCCCAGACGAACGATTATGGGAGAGGATGACGACATTCCGCATGACAGCGCTTGGGCTTCTAACGATGTCTCGGGATACTCCATGAGGCTGACTTTATCATTACCAGAGCCAGTGCTACACATGGCAGGCTATCCATGCGGCAAGGTAGCGAAAATGGGATCTGTATACCTTGCCGGCCAAGGTCCATTTCCCTTGGACGAATGGAAGGCCTTATCGGACAAGAAGCCTACACAATCTTCAGATGCTGACCCGGATGAGACTTCTTCTACTGTTAGAGGATTTTACACTGTCATATGTGGTGCCGGCTTTGCTTACCCTTTGGCCATTCATCAATTTGTGGATGGGGAAAAAGAGTCTGCAAAAGACGAACAGGATTCAGGCTGGGAGGCTCTCGTTCGCCAAGCATTGCTTGAAAGAGCGGATGGGAGCCCATCGGGCAACAGCACTTTGTCCTTGAGAGACATCCCATTCCATCAGGCAGGGAAGCGTATGTTTTAGAGCTATAAGATTTATGTTCAGACAGTCTTGCAAAACTGCCACTCGCGTCGCTTCTTTGTTACTGACACTGGGTTTATGGGACTGGGTCCGGAGGAGGCTCGTATTGGAGACGACGTCTATGCAAGTGTCGGGGCCAAGATACCGTTTGTGCTCCGAGAGGTTGACAGCGGTTCTAAGCAGCAGGAGATTAGTCGGTTTCGACTTGTTGGAGAGTGCTATTTGGAGAGCAGAACGTGGAGAGAACTTGGAGGTGAGCCACGGTTTCTCGATATTATATAGTATGCTGGCCATGTAGAGCATAGATAGTACATCTCCTGATGAAGAGGATATACATATCATCACGGTTGATATCCTGCCCTACATAAGGCCAGAAAGCGATGTGGACTGTCTACTACACGGGTAACATGACATTACCATTGCGAAACAGCTTTCAGTTGTAAAAAAGAAAAGAGAGGAAAGGACAAGGCAATGTGTTTTATAGATTTGTAGATATTCGTATCATGGTACAGTGGTGCATTTCTAGCCTCATAGACAAAGCCATAGAAGTGATAATATTATGACTTCAAGCACATGAGGCCATAGGTGGTGGAAGATTTGGGGTCCCGTCAAGCACTCTTCTTAAGGTTAATATCTTATAGTTTATGTATCCCAAGGGTCCATATTTGGAGTTAGATGATTCTATTTTCGGAAGCAACTGAACCAACAGTTCAGATACGTACCTACTAGGTATGGGATAATATGATGAGATATGCGCGGAATATTCCGCATTCTGCCTTGTACTTTCCCTGCCTTAAACGTATCCCTACCAATTACTTACTAGGTACCTAGTAGGTAGGTAGCTTTAGTAAAATCCCGGAAATTGATAACCCCTCATTCAACCCGATAATTTGGATCATTCTCAATGACAGAATAAAACTCTTCCCATCAACAATACAGCACAATAGGAGAATCGTCCGAATTCTTTCTAACCGCATCGGCTTCCCAGCCATACATCTCATGATGGCTACTCGGCCCTCTAGCCGCGACGAATTCGAGGTTGCCCTGGTTTGTGCATTGCCGCTTGAATACAATGCGATCTCGTTACTCTTCGACGAGTTCTGGGATGAAGACGGTGATCGGTATGGAAGGGCTATTGGAGACCTAAACACTTACACCACCGGACGCTTTGGCAACTTTGACGTTGTCCTTGTTCTTTTACCAAATACGGGGAACGTCAGTGCGGCTAGTGCGACGGCAAGCCTCCGGTCAAGCTATTCGGGTTTAAGGCTTGTCATCTTAACTGGAACCTGCGGGGGCGTGCCTTTTTCAGGCATGGGAGATGAGATTCTCCTTGGCGATGTGATCATCAGCAGAACTGTGATCCAATATGACTACGGCAGACAGTATTCCGATAATTTCAAGACAAGAGATACCACAGAGGATGTCTTGGGTCGGCCAAATAAGGATATCCGTGGTCTAGTCTCTTTCCTGGAGACGGAGCTTGGACGAGCGCGACTTAAGAAACGAGCTACCGTCTTCCTCAAACAGATTCAGGATCTTCCTCCTAAAGGGAACCGGCGGCGAGCAGATATCTACAAGTATCCCGGAGCTTGCAGCGATAAGTTGTTCGAGGCGAACTATCGCCATAAGCATTATCTTTCGCCACAATGTTCTTGCGCAAAGTGCTACGACTGCGAAGATGCTGTATGCGAGGAATCTCGAGACTCGATGTGCGATAGAGTGGGGTGCGATGATCAACATATTATCAAGCGAAGGCGTCTTGATACGAATCGAGCATCCAAACAGCAAGACTTTGGTGAAGAATCCCAGACACCGTCCATCTTCATTGGACGATTCGGTTCAAGTGGTACAGTGGTCAAATCGGGCAAGCACCGTGATGAGATCGCCAAGCATTACGGTGTCCTGGCGTTTGAAACGGAGGCGGCTGGAGTCTGGGATGAGCTTCCATGCATCATTGTCAAGGGCGTCAGTAACTACGCGGACAGCCACGGGAGCAAGCATTGGCAGGATTTCGCAGCTGCAACGGCCGCGTGTGTCGCTAAAGCTCTGGTGGAACAATATCCAAAAACAGACAAGACATTCAGGGCCCAGATTGAACAGCAAATGAAGGAATTGATGGAAAATAAAGAAAGTAATAAATGCCTTCAGGATCTACGCCAGACAGACCCCCGCGATGATAAGACGCGCATTCAGCGTACCAAAGGTCACTTGCTTAAAGACTCATATCGTTGGATACTCGACCACGTCGACTTTAAGAAATGGCGGTATGACTCCCAACACAGTCTGCTTTGGATCAAAGGAGACCCTGGGAAGGGAAAGACTATGCTTCTGTGCGGCATTATCGATGAGATGGAGGAATCTACCACTACACAATGCCTATCCTACTTCTTTTGCCAGGCTACCGAACTACAACTTAATAGCGCAACGGCGGTATTGCGGGGTCTCATATACATGATCATTATTCAACGCCCAGCGCTTATCTCACATGTACGAAAGAAGTATGACCATTCAGGAAAGAAGCTTTTTGAAGACGGCAATAACTGGGAAGCATTGTCAAAGACTCTGTTGGCAATACTAAACGACCCAAGCTTGACTGATGTAATTCTAATTATTGATGCACTCGACGAGTGTGTTAAAGGATCGTCACATCTTCTCGACTTCATCAACCAAGCTTCTTGTTCAAGTCGCGCCAAATGGATTGTTTCAAGCCGTAACTGGCCGATAATTGAGGAGAGTCTTGAGGATGTCATGCATGGAGTAAAGCTATGCCTTGAGTCGAACGAGAGTTTAGTTTCTGCTGCTGTCCAATCCTTTATCCGATACAAGGTGCAGCATCTAGCGACGAAGAAGAGCTACGATAAAAATACGCAACTTGAAATCGAACAGCATCTCATGTCCAACGCTCATGGCACGTTTCTGTGGGTAGCTCTTATCTGCCAAGAGCTAGCAGATCCTAGAGTCCGGAAACGGCATACGCTCCAGAAGCTGAAGTCATACCCCTCAGGACTTGATGCTTTATATAAGCGTATGATGCAGAATATTCACGAGTCACTTGACGCTGAAATTTGCCGGCAGATCTTGGCTATCACTTCAGTCGTATACCGCCCAATTACGTTATCAGAGCTGAGCTGTCTCATGGAGTCACATATTGATGATGACGATGACGACGACGAACTGAAAGAGATCATTGGTTTTTGCGGCTCATTCTTAACTATTCGAGAGGAAACGATTTACTTTATACATCAGTCAGCTAAAGACTTTTTGCTTGAGAAAGCGTCCGATCAAATTCTGACTTTAGGCATAGAACACCAGCACCATACTATCTTCTCCAGATCATTGAATCAGCTAAGCCAGATATTACATCGTGATATGTACAGCTTGAATCTCCCAGGCGCCTCCATCAAATATATTTCTTCACCTGATCCTGATCCCTTGGCTCCAATCCGCTATTCTTGCATCTACTGGATCGACCACCTCATTGCCTCGGAACATACGCGGGAACTAAGTCATGGAAAGATGCCTAGAAGTGAAGACATGATCAGCACATTCTTTGAGAGAAGATACCTATACTGGTTGGAAGCTCTCAGTTTGCTGCGAAGTATGTCGGAAGGCGTACTAGCAATGCAGAAGCTGGTAAGTTTGGGCCCTAACCAAATATTCACTATAAGGCTCTAATATCTCCAAGGAGAAAATACAGATGCCACAGCTTACAGAACTAATTGAAGATGCGAATCAATTCATCCGTTCACATAAACAAGCGATAGAGTCTGCTCCATTGCAAGTTTATGCGTCAGCACTTGTCTTCAGTCCTTCGCATAGTAGAGTGAGACGGCTTTTTGTGGCCGAAGAACCAAAATGGATCCTTACGAAACCAACCATGGAGAAGCGCTGGCACGCCTATTTGCAGCACACGCTTGAAAGTGACAGTGGGGCGGTTGCCTTCTCCCGTGATTCGGCACTCATAGCATTGGGCTCGCAGGACAACTCAATTCAACTCTGGCGCACTAGTGTAGGCGACTGTGTGCGAGAGCTTGAGGGTCATAAGAAGGCCATTACGTCGATTGCCTTCTCTCATAACTCAAAGCTCATAGTGTCAGGCTCGCGTGATAAAACAATCCGACTCTGGTGTACTAGTACAGGCAACTGTTTGCAAGTACTCAAGGGCCATGAAAGCGATATCAAATCAGTTGCCTTCTCCCATGACGCGGCGCTCATAGCATCAGGCTCAGTTAATAAAACAATTCAGCTCTGGAGTACTTCCACAGGTGATTGCATACAAGATTTTGAGGCTTATGACCACAAAACAGTCGCACTCGCCTTCTCACCTGATTCGGCGTTGGTGGCATCATGCTCCGTCCATGGAACCGTTCAGCTATGGCGCACTATCACAGGCGGATGTACGGGCGCGCCAACTCGTCCTCAAAAACTCATCAAACATGATCATGGAGTCCAATCGATTACTTTCTCGCATGGCTCGGCACCTATAGTTCTAGCTGATGCTGATCCCTGTCTTTGGGATGTTGATATGGCCAAACATTTACGTATAGGAACGTCGAATATTCTCGGCGAAGCTGTCTTTTCTCACGACGCAAAACTTATAGCAGTTCCAGGAAATGGTAATACACTACGGATTTGGCACACTGTTACAGGCAAATGTGTACATGAGCTCAAGGGACATAGCGATCGGGTTTCGTCGGTTACCTTTTCACATGACTCAAAACTTATAGCATCTGGATCAGATGATAACACGATTCGCATCTGGTCTGCTGATACAGGCAATTGTGTGCAAGAGCTTAAAGGTCATGATAGTTACATCTCAGGAGTTGCCTTCTCGCATGACTCGAAACTTATAGTGTCGACTTCGCTCGATAAAACAGCGAGGCTGTGGCGTGTTGATACAAATAGCCCCCAACAAGAAGACGCAGCAGTCATTGAGACTAAAAATACATTTTTCGTCTTCTCGAATGACTCAAGACTCGTGGCATCTACCTCGAAAGAGATCATCTCGCTCTGGTGCCCTCATACAGGCAGATGTACGCAGGAACTTAAGGGTCATGGCGGTTACGTTCAGTCAATTGCTTTCTCGCATGACACGGCGCTTATAGCATCCCTTTCAGGAGATGGCGGTGTCCGACTCTGGCGCACAGATACAGGCGATTGCGTGCAGAAGTTACAGCTCCTCGGCGAATCCCGGGGGTGGTCATCTGTCTCAATTGCGTTCTCTCATGACTGTGCTATTATAGCAGCAGCCTCACCATGGGATAACCGCAACATCCAAGTTTGGAGTGCTTTCGACGGCAACTTCTTGTTTGAGATACCCGGCCAGGTTCCTTTGGTATTCTCGCATGACTCCGCCCTTATCGCGTCACCACATTTGGAGACTAGAAGAGTTGGACTGTGGCGCACTACTACAGGCGACTTTGTGCAAGAGTTACAAAGCAATTCTGCAGACATAATTCGATCACCTGTTTTCTCCTCTGATTCAACGCTCCTGGCGGCAGTTGCATCGGAAAACATTAAACTCTGGCGCGTCGCTTCGGGCAAATGCATACGAACCTTTCCACGCCCGGATGATGATGATATCCTAGAGATGGTCACCATCTCTCATGACTCAGCGTTGGTCGCTGCAATATCAATAATTAAGAACGTCATCGCCGTCTGGCGCGTCGACACGGGCGACCTCGTACAGTGCGTTGACCTTCAGAGCAAGGGCTTATTGTTTTCCAACCGTCTGTCATTTACGAAGGACAAGTTGGAAATCCTTACTGAAGTTGGTCTTGTGGCTATCGATGGCACTGGAGGCTCTGTTGTTTGGAGACCCCTTCCGCGGCATTTTGTCGGCCCCGGCATTAGTAGCGATCGCAGCTGGATTACGTGGAATGATGTTAATATCCTCAGGTTACCAGCCGAACTTCAGAGTTCTGAATATGCCATATCAGGATCTACCGTTGCTATTAGAAGGGCATCAGGACGGGTTATTTTCATCCGTTTATCGGCTGATATGTTGTCAAATTTATATAGGTAGCGAGGATGATGACAGTTTGACTTGGTGTTCCTCGATGCTCTCAGCCTCTCGTGACAATATTTCTCAATTATTTGACCATTCAACTCTATCCATATCTTTCGATTAGCCTGTTAAAGCGAACAGATATATTTATATTTGGTATAAGTGGTGCTATGTAACCCAATCTTTCGGCAGTATGAACATTTGAAGTTAGAAAAACGCACTACCGGTAACATCGCCAGAATGGCCTGTCAACGCACACTCCTCGAGGCCGGTTGCCACATCGTACAGCCTCAATGTGTGATCAGTCAAACCGGCCACAATCTTCCTACCGTCGGATGAGAAGGCTACGCTCTTGACATTGCTGGGTTGGCATATGGGCACACGCTCTTCCTTGGCGCTTTCCGCATCCCACACACGCACAGTGCAATCAGCGGACCCCGTTGCAATCTTGCTTCCGTCTGGCGAAAAGGTAATACTAGTGATGGCGCCAGAATGACCCGAAATAATAGACTTGGCCTGGCTAGTTGTAGCATCCCAGACTTGTACAGTGCCATCGGTACTTCCCGATGCCATATGGCGCCCGTCCGGGGAGAAAACGAGGCTGGTGATGGTATTGGAGTGACCGGAAAGGGGTTCTTGTGCGCCGGTCGCTAT
Organism: Trichoderma afroharzianum; assembly: GCA_037893235.1. NCBI lineage: Eukaryota > Fungi > Ascomycota > Sordariomycetes > Hypocreales > Hypocreaceae > Trichoderma > Trichoderma afroharzianum. The sequence continues at coordinate 167,883 of JBBLXW010000002.1, read as the reverse complement.
ATCTGACATCCATATCCCATTATCCCTAGTTCCAGCTATTATACTCTTGCCATCGAGAGAGAAGGCAACACTAGTAACAGCATGCTTAATGGTGTGGGCCTTGGAGCCGTAGTAGCCATAGGAAGCGCTGGCGGTAGAGTGCGAGAGGATACACTCCTGCTGGCCTGTTGCTAGATCCCACACCAGGACCGTACCATCATCGGACCCAGAAGCAAGCTTGGTCCCATCGAAGGAGAAGGCAACGCTTTTGATGGCACTGGAATGGCCGGTGAGCAAGCGCGTTTGCCGGCCCGTTGTCGTGTCCCATAGCCGCACGATCTGATTAGCTGAACCGGAAGCAATCGTCTTACGATCAGGCGAGACGGCGACGCTGGTAACGGCTTCTGAATGGCCGATGAGGGTATATTCTTCTTTGCCAGTGGTAGCGTCCCACACCCGTAGGGTTTGATCGCTAGATGCTGATACGATCTTGCCCTGGCTTGTCAATCCACCTGTCCTGTCCTCGGTATTAAATGCTAAGATCGAGATTTAGTTGACGGCTGCTTTATCTAGTCCAGCGACAGAACTTACAGGTCTCGAGGAGTTTCTGTATTGTGCTCAAATCCTGTTCGCTTGCGCCTATAATAAACGACAAAAGTTTCGCTCTTACGATGTCATCCTTGCTTTGTGGGAAAGCCCCGAATGCGGCGTGATATGCGTCTTGAGCTCGTTGAAAGTCATTGGCATTCTCGATGCGGCCGGAAGTTGGAGAACTCATAGTGATGGCGAGAGCGGGCTACAAACAAATGTACAAAGTATATGTAGCTTTGACTTAGGTACCTAGTAGGTCGTAAGATTGAGGATATTTCTCCTTTAGATCGATTCGATAACGAAACTAAAGTCACGTATAGAGAGTTGCGTTAGGTATTTATGCTATGAACGCCTCATCCATCTGTCTGGTTGCTGAGCGTAGCTTTGGTGAAGAAAGCGGGGTTGTAATACGTGCGGAGCCAATGCATCTTCAAGCGTGCCCCCATCCAGCTGCGAGAATCACGAATAGAATGTGTGCCACAGCGGCGTATATTCGAAAGACGCTGGCATTTTATACGTTGCAAACTTTGGTCGAAAACGAGCCGTATAGGTACGCAAAGGGTGACCAACCAAGTCTTTGTTTTTTTCCTATTATGATTGGTATCATTACTAGGGAGCCTGTCGAAGTTCGAAGCTCAGCAACAAGGGACGAATCAACGCAACCACGGTGATGAGTTCTACTAATTTTTGATGCTCTTTTACATCTTCCCGACGGGCGGGCCCGTCTACCATGAAATTTGTTGACCCTGAAACTGGGTTCGCGAAGCTACATGTAGTTGATCTAATTCAGACCATCTTTCGCACGGTAAAAGACGCAGAAGCCGACGCAGCTACCAGAGAGTCTCTTTGGGGTTCAGAACTTGTCTATGCTGCTCGAGCAAAGGCCGTAGCAGCGCATTCTGCCAATGCATCTGCAGATGCGACAGATGCAGCAACCCGGGTAGCGGAATCTCTCAACGACTAGAGCCATATCGGCAGCATTCCAAGTAGCAGCCGCAGGATATCATTTCTGCTATAGCTGCGCATCATACGGTGGCAGCAGCGGAGGGTTTACTTGCTAAAGCAGAGGATCAGCATTATGGTGAAATTAGGTTGACTAAGTGGGAATCCATGATGCTCCATCCACCAACCAAGTTGGCCTTGGACTTGTTCAGAGAGAGCGAGATCACCAACAACATTTACCAATTTCTCTTTGGGGGCAGTTATTCAGCCTCCAAATTTGTTATCTAGCATCCCACGTCCATGGAAGCTATACGTACTAGATACTAATGCCAGATGCTGAAGGAAGATGGTAATACAGTAGATACTGGAAGAATATATGTATAATAGCAGATACTAGAGGAGAGTAGTGATAGTAGCAGAGGGCAGCGAAAGTCGTGATACCTGTAGTAGAAAATGCATGTAGTGAGAGTAGCAAAGAGGTCCTTGAATTCCACGCAAACGTTAGGGTGTTGAATAACAAATTTAGAGTGCTGGATAACATTTCCCTTTCTCTTTCGCAAAAGATACCTGGAATCCTCTAGTTCAGTATATCTACTTTTGTCGACTATGGGGCAGAGGGCGATATTGATGACGGCGTCTTCTCTGTGGAACAAGCTGCTAGATCGCCTCGTCAGGATCCAGAATTTGAATGCCAACGAGAGCGCTTGAATTTTCCCGAGCTCAAAGGAGTGCAGGCAAATTCAGATTCGATTCCTCTTTACAGTTTCCATGTTGAAGCTGCTTCCACTGAACAAAGGCTGAATATAAGCAAATTATCCCCATCTTGCTAATACATACGACCATAGGTAGAGGAGAACTCGGGGTCCCGTCTGCTCCCCCATAGATAAGCCTCTAACCGGCAGATTAGTAGTTGAGTGGGTGACCATCAGCGAACACCGGCTGTTGTATGTTTTTTGTAATTTTTTTTGTTGTTGTTTTCATCTACTTTTATCTAGATGGATGAATTCTCACGTCGAGTTGCATTTGGTGTCTGGATCTAGTGATGCAGGAATGCAACCCTACCTATGTAGAAAACTCCCTAGCGTGGGCTGACCTCACCAATCAATTGGCTTGCCGCACCTCTCGCTTCATGCACTGGGTAAAGAGAGGGCCGACTATAAGAATGTGAAGATTTGTTCTTAGGCTTGTTATTAGACATTATGTCAGTTACCACTAAGGTGTTCATTTTTTAATTAAAAAAAAGATAGTGTTTGGAAAAATTAGTAGGTGCTGGTACGGAGCTGTTTACTTTATTGTAATTGCATAATTCCAACCCTAGTGATCCCACGTACCTATATATGCCAGTTCGTTATATCACAAGGTAAACATAGTACATGTAGAAAAGAATAAGACAGAATTGGCTACAGTATGTTGTAATGATATTGCCTGCCATACATCTCTCCTAACCACGCGGTACAATCCAATGCCCGGCATCTACTAATTCTGCGAGACAATACTTGTCGCTTTTCCAAATCCACGACTTAGCAAAAGATTTGCCCTTTTTATTAGCAATTTATCACAAAAGAGATCGTAAATTCTGTGTGTCCAATTAGTCGCAAATACATGTTGTGCAAATATTCACATACCTGCAACGAAGCTAAACTGGGGCCTGCTGTTGAATCCTGTGATGCGAAGAGAACAGCCGCCATCTGTCTCTTTGAGTTTTGGACATCTATTACGCGCTATATATTGTGATGAGTGATAGTTGATTAGACTATTCTATGTTATTCACGCATGTGTGGCTCACCTGTTCGAAAGAATCTCGCACATAGAAGCGAACGGTGGTAACTTCGTTTCTCTGGCCAAGCCTGTAAATACGAGCCAGAGCCTGATCTTCCAGTGTTGGATTCCTGAATACACAGTACCAAATTCAGCCGGCTCATCAGAAAATCACAAGCAATATTATGATACCATAACTCACCAGTGAGGTTCCATGATAAAAGCGTATGAAGCCACAGTGAGTGTCAACCTGTTGAGATTAGCAAATAATGAACTACTGTGTTATATATGTAATCGGAAGTAAGGCGTAAAATGTGTGTCTTACCCAACTGCGCCGCATGACAGAGTTAATAAAAGTACACTTGGCGTCGCTTCTTGACGAAATCGGTCAATCACTGCCTGTCTTTCCTTCAACGGGATCGTTCCGTCAAATCGAAGGCATTGTATGGAAGCTTGGTTCAATCCAGCTTCAACAACATCCAAAGTTGTTCTCCAAGTTGAGAAAACCACGCTTAAAGTATGTTAAACCAGCCCAGCAAGGGGTTGCGAGTCAATGCGATAACGCATACCTTTTAACACCCGGTGGGAGCGCTTTGAGCTGAGTCACAAGAGCCGTTATCTTCGGTGGAAACTTCACGGCTTGGGGTAACGAGGCCATATATTCAAGATGGTTGAAAGATAAGGATGTCTCCTCCAGGCTAGTCGGATTTAGATAGACTGGCGCGAAAGGGCATGAAGGGCTATGTCCGCAATCAATAGGTTGTGACTTGCTGATACAGTCGGAACATATAAGCTGCAGACATTTGGATAAATGTAGTGACTGTTGGCTTTGAGTGCTGTTTAGCAAGCGAGCGGACGTATCTGCAACAGCAAAACAGTATCGGCACTGCATGCCGCCCATTTCACCTTGAAAGTCAAAGTTTTGTTGAGCAATACTTGCCCAACTCTCCGAATTCTTTTGCGTCAAGTCTCTAAGCCCTCGGCGAGCATGGTAATACAATCCTAGGTTGCACACCATGCGCATGGCTTCGATCTGTTGAAGGATATTGGTGTACTCAACTGGTCGCGAATCATCGCTGCTCTCGTACAAGATATCGTCAATACGAGCGACTGTTTTATTCCGAATTTCATCATACATCGCTCGTTCCGTCCCCGTGAGCTCGACGGCGCATTGTAAATCGCGCCGTAACGGAAGCTGTATCGTGTTCTGCCTCCGTCTCAAGATGAGAAATGACGCGAGCCTCTTCAACCTCTTTAGGGCCTCTTCAGCATTACCCTCCTTCCAATAATTAGTGATATCAGCGTCGAACTGCTTTCGGTTTGAGTAGGGATAAACTCTTAGGAAACTGAACAATGTTGTTAAGTCTGAGAGTCGATTTTGAATTGGTGTGCCCGTCACTGCCCATCGAGAAGCAGCATCTATGGCACATGTTGCAAGAGTCAATTGAGAAGAGCTATTGCGAATAAAATGTGCTGCCCCGCAACCAATAAGTAAGTGCTCTTCAGAATTGCAACAAGAAGTGTATCACCTTCATCGAGAATCACTCGCCGCCAGCGAGTCGAGAATAGAATTGATGGCGAATGTTCGCCACGAGACTTCCACTCTGTTGACACGGTATGATATGTCGTCAAGACTATGCTGATGCCATTATAGGATCCAGTTTCTGTGAGTTTTGTTTTCCCGTGGTGTCGGCACCAAGTTAAAGACCCAGGATTAACATGCCTCCATCAAAGTCAAAACCTTTGTACCTTCAAGAGATTTCGGGCTGCAATATACTCACTCTGATAACTGCTCTTCCCAGGTACCAAGTACTACGCCCATTAGTAATAGAAGGCCGTTTGAGGGCGTCCTCAATCAACAACATTTGAACTTACAAGGTGGTGGAACGATGATAAGAGTCGTAGCTGAAGTTACAACATCATCATCTTCCATGACTAACTTATGAAGCTGAGCAGCACTTGCTACCAAGGATATCATGGTGAGTGTCTTCCCAAGCCCCATGGGATCCGCAATAATTCCACCAGAGAAGTCTTCTGGTTCTTCTTCTTGATAAGCATTTGACACATGGTTGACAAAACTTCTGCAAAGTTAGGAGCCGTATCCCTGATTTTAATGCAGAAAAGGTAATCCTACCAATGCCTTTGGTTATTTCCCATATACTCCCAAAGGTCCGGTCGACTGCCGTTAAGAGCCCATCCGAGCTCCCTTTGATGCATAAATGTCAATGCCTGTCTTTGATGTCTATATAACTGTTAGAAAAAAAATTATATACTTCGAAAATCTTCGTGTTACCTTTCTAGAGGAGTTCGTATAGCATCTGGCTGCATCGCCTCTGGAAGTTTCTCAGATGACTCTAGGACATCTAATAGCTCTGGCAGTGGAGAAATTGGCTTCATCTCAACGAGATTTTTTAGATGCGTCTTGAGCTCTGAGGTCCAAGGGCATGAGTTCATATTGGTCGATGATAGACGATGAGGGTTACAGTATCTGACATTTCTATCGCAATCGCTGGGATCTTGCAAGTAGATCTCACAGGTCTGGAAGAAGTTACCGATATCGGTGAGCATCTCTAAGGGCCCATAGATGATGATTGAAATGGTGCATGGAATTGCGTGCGAGTAGAAACTGGACGAAGCTCGCTTTCCAGCGCCTGACGACCGAGAGAGATCAAGTGTGCAGGTGAGCTGCAGATCGAGTTCCGCCTCATTCTGCAGTAAGTCGGCCAAATGTGTATAGTCTGAATCAATGGTTCCAGTGATAGCATCATTATCTATGGAAACAAACTTTTCACATGATTCGAATTTTGCTCGAAAACTGGTACCATCAGCATTTGGCACTGAAGTACCACCTCCGCATTTGCTAAGGATGCCAACGATCTGCATTTAGACATCTTTAGACATAAATTCAAGATGAGGTCCACTAATACAGTGACATATTACCTCGCCAAAGCAAACTATCTCCTTGGAACTGCTGTTTGGGCTGTATTGCGCCATAGGGTCGTCAGTTTGAGCTTCAGAATCGATTGTATCGCTGGCATTGCAGCTTAGTGAGGTAGGTATAGGTTGTTCGCGCAGTTCGTCAGCTGGCAGTAAGAGGGTAGGAAATTCTCGTTCATTATTTGAAATGGCGGAACTTTTTGAAGGTATATTCTGTGCCGATTGCGTGATAGTAGAATTCACCTCAATATCTTCTGCTTGCTGGTTCCCACCTGGTCCCTCCGGCGGGTTTAGACGTCGCCTCTTTGTTGCTGTTTGAGGCATTCTTTTATCTATGATCAATTTTAGTCAATGTTTTTTAAATCGTAAAGATTAACAGATTGTATTGTAGAATAGAGAAAAGCTCTCATGTCCTTAAATGGTGACTTGCAGCATTCAATTGGGTACCAGTACCAATACGCCTACGAAGTGCCTTGTCGCCCCGGCAGCCTCGTTTTGACGCCCAATCAACTATTTTTGGCCACTTAAATACATCCACGTGTCTCGGTCCATGAGGATCACATCTTGGCGAATGCGCACGTTGGGTGTTAGGCATCCTACGCGATATAGCACCGCCTCAAAGCAGGCCTCCACCGTCATTCACGATCGTTTCAATTCCTAAAATATGCGCTTTTATCTTATCCAGAATGCCTTTCTACATTTCAAGAGTTGCCAATTCCTCATATAATCAACAAAATGCCTTTTAAGACTGGTCCAGTCTCGCTCCCCGGTCGACGTATCATTCGTGAGGCCTTCGAGGAGCTCCAGCGGACAGTGTCACCGCTGGAGGCGAAAGACTTCCAAAATACGACGTTGGAAGACGTCGAAAAAGCGGCACTTGATATTGAGAACCAGCTAGCAGCCAGGAAGATGCTCAGAAATATGCGCCGCTTAAAGCCTTTATTCCAAGGACTAGGTCACTACTCACAGTCAATTGAAGTGCTGTGCAATGGCACGCCATATTTGCCCTGGATTTGGGCCCCTATCAAACTCATTCTCACGGTAATACTCCACTAGGAAATCGACGTTCTGGATGTTCATTATATTAATTAATAGCATAATATACGTAATATATAGATCGCATCAGACTTTGTCGAAGCTCTTGAACGAATTGTCGCCGCTTATTCACAAATTGCAGAGTCTTTACCCAGAGTCGAAATGCTCGGTGAAGCCTTTGGTAAAAGAATTGAATTTCAAGAGATCTTGGCCGTTTTCTATTCAGATATATTGAAGTTCCACCGCCACGCGTACATGTTTGTTCGGAGAAGCAGTAGGTCGCTCTCGAACATATCGAATCGGCCATGAATCAAAACACTAATAAAATGAAATGCACCAAGGCTGGAAGATATTTTTTCTCACAACATGGGGTCGATTTCAACGGCGGCTCGACACAATTCTCACTAATATGAAAGCCCATGAAGAATTGATTGACAAGACCGCCAATGCTGTCAATATCTTGGAAGCCTCTAAGATGAGAGAAAGCCTACGCAATCAGATAAATGAGAATATTGATGAAGTTGCAAAACAAGAAGATGAGGACTCAACTAAACAATATCAGGCCATCATTGGATGGTTGAAGATGGATGATACAGACCAACAAGTCATCTTTGACTCAATCGCATCAGAAGCAGAAAAGAATGAAGGGACTTGCGACTGGATATTCAAGCAACCCACTCTCGTGTCATGGATGAGAACTCAGCCGGAAACTCCATTTCTTTGGCTTCAGGGAAATCCAGGAGCGGGCAAAAGTGTACTGGCCACACAAATTGACGTCTTCCTTCGAACTAGCCATCAGTCTCTTGTTGTTCGTCACTTTTGCACCTACTCATATGCATCATCGATCCAATTTGACCAAATTCTGCGATCTTTACTCCTTCAACTGATTCGCTCGAACGGCGACCTAATAACCTACATTTATGAAAAATTTGTCTTGGCCAAACAAGCCGTCACGATCAAGTCGCTCTCTCAGCTGATCCGTACGAGTTGTGAAGCTATCTCACCTGTTCCGTGCGAGAAGAAATACATCCATATCATTCTAGATGGGTTAGATGAATGTGATGTTGAGAAACAAGGGCGAATAACGAGCTTATTAGAGACAATCATATCTTTAGGGGGCCCGAATAGCTCCATGTTTTATAAAGTCCTGATTTCTAGTCGGCCATCGCCACTGTTATCGAAGAAGTTTCGAAAACGACCTACTGTTTCACTTATAGACGAAAAGAGTAGAATTGATGAGGCCATCAAGATTTATGCTCATCAGAAGCTTGGTTTCCTTCGCAATCGATTCTTGGAGTTCGGCATTTGTGGCACAGATATTGCAGAGCTCTCTCGCAGCATATCCTTAAAAGCTGACGGTATCAGGACCCTGTCTCCAACCGCAGCCAAGGCAAGCATATACAGCGCTAACAAATTGCAGGAATGTTTCTATGGGCTCGACTGGTTTTGGAATATATATCATCCAATATCTTCTACAGTCGCGACGAGGTACTCTGTTCAGTCAACATGCTTCCCAGAAAGCTGAGTGAATTGTGCGATTTCCTGAATGAGCTCAAAAGGGAAACCCCTTCCAATTATATATACTAACACTGAGTAAAGCTACGAACGGATCCTATCACAGCTAATGGCCAGGTTGGACACTCGATCCATGGGGCGAATGAAATCTATCTTGGGATGGATAGCATTCTCCAGGCGCCCATTAACACAAGTCGAATGTCGCTCGGCCATGGCATTTAGTCAAGGAGATATAGAAGCTCCGATGATGCCACCTCAGTATATTTTCGAAATGTGCACGCCGCTTATTCAGGAGAATAAAGATAAAACTCTCTCATTCATTCATGTTTCTGTTAAGGAGTGAGTGAAGTGTTTCTGCTCCGCTTCAACTGGATGACTACTGAACGTGTTTTCACCTGTAGCCATCTCAAATCGGCCGAGACTGCGATGGCTTTGGTAGAGGCTGATGCATTATGCGAACATGGTGTGGCGGCTATCACCTGCCTCCTTGCCGGTTTTCGGATTTTTGATACAACATATGACTCAAGTGACCGAAATTTGAGAATTCTAAGGGGCCTTCATGCTTTTCACGTCTATGCAACAGATTACTGGCTTGAAGACCTGCTATGTAGCAACGCTGCTATCTGCGGCTTCGAGGCTGCCTCCCTTCTGTATTCGACAGCCAAAGCATTGGCAGACCGACTAAACACAGAGAGTCTCTCAACGAAAATCTCAGAAATCTCAGCGGAGCAAGAATCAGGTACATTGGATAGTCGATTGGAAAAATTCGCAAATCAGGGAGCCGTATATGACATGCTACGACTTGCTTTGAGAGAGCGGTCCACGAGAGCTAGTTCTAGCCAATCCCAGCAAGATAATCGTATGTTACAGTTCAAAGATAGGATCAACGATTCGTTACCAAGCTAACAATCATCCTGTAGATTCTACTGATCTTATACAGCTCGCACCCCAAAATCTCCAGGACCTGCTAGCTAGCTACCAAGCCAGCATCCGGTCTCTGCTGATGATCCCCTCGTTCCCAGGAATTACTTTCGAGGAGTTGGAGAAATTCAAACGAAATTTTCGAACGGCCGCATTTACTTGTCGTGTCCGTAACTGCCCCCGTGCAATCACAGGCTTCACTGACGAGAAGAAATTAGCGGAGCACGAGCGAACACATACCCAACGAATTATGTGTACGGTTCCTGACTGCCAATACCCACCGCTAACTTCTTCTCGCGCTCTTAATGTTCATATGTCAAAATGCCATGGAAAAATACAACGAATTGCAAATATCACTAGAATAAGCACCCAACGGGCCACGGTATCAGGAAGGCTTCACCGCGCTGACAACACGGACGTTGTGACACAGAGGAAACGTCATACCTCCAGCCCACCGGCCGAGGCTGCATCGCAATCAACCGAACAATCAGCCCAGAGGCTAGGGCCAAAGTTCCAAAAGTTTACACCTCTTACGCCTGCGCAGGTAGAATCTTTGACTCCCCAACAGATGGCTAGATATGAAAAGATTCTGGAGAAACACGGCAAAGTTACTGTAGCTGCGGCACCTACAGAAGCTAACAGCAATTCCCTTGATCGTCTTAAGCGCATTGGACGAGAAGAGGAAAGGCAGTTTAATCAAGAGCAAATGGAGGATATTCCAATGGACCCTGAAGAACATACAGAAACTGCGCACAAAATAAAGCGACTTGTCTCAGATATAGGCAAAGTTGGGCGTGGGCTAAGTAAATGGTACGCTATTACACAAGATGATGCACGAGCTAAGATGTTCTTTAATTATGTAAGTTAATTACCTGTAATAAGAATACCATTTTTAGTATTAATGCTAACTTTTTATTATAGCGGTTACGTCTTATTCAGCAACACGTAGACAAGGAACAAATGACCGTAATGAAGGATGTTTTTAGTATCCGCTCCTCCGACTTAGACCAGGGTCGCGCGTTACTTGAGGGTATGGCTAAGGATTTGGCGGCTAGTATAATAGGCCGGCATATGATGAAGCAGCAGGCCCAGCAGGTAGAGCGTAGGGCATCTTGAGACTATGGAACCGAAGCCGTCCGTGGTCAAATCCCATCGACGCTTGAAATTAGCAGAAAGCCTCGGCAATGGTTCATTGGTTGCATCCACTTTCATACCAGGTATCATTGGGCGATCTACGGACTCTCTTCGAAGTTGGACGTTTCTTTGGTATTGTAGGACTCAATCATGTCCAGTCCTTGCACTAGATACCATCGGACGAGACATTAGATAAATTATATAGCTACATTCTTATGAGTGTGTAAAAAGTTTTATCTTGGTCTAATTCTCCATCTATAACTAAATGACCTTTACCTTTTGATAGGGGCGCCAGAACAAAGAGATAGATATTGGAATAAGACTCCAGGGGTTTATCCGTCTGTTTGTCGGATCTGCCTAGTAACATAGCCCTCTCTCTATCCTTGGTTTACAGATTGAATATCAATGGATTTCTCAGAGTACGTGAATTAATGATGTATCAAGTTTAAAGCGATGCTCATCCCTATGAATGTCAGGAATAGCGGTTCAAAGGAAGAGTGGAAGAGTCAGGGGTCAAGGCAGCACGGTCACAATCACGGACCACGCAGCTAGGGCCACCTGACTCCCCTAGAAACAAATGCCGGTGGCCTCCTTCTTATACCTTTGTTCAGTCTCCTCAGCCTATCCGGATTCGAGGAGGAGGGAAACACTTCCTTTGTGACTGGCCTCTGACAGCAACGTTGCAAAATCCTATTAATACGGATGTTCCGATCATTTCTAGTCGTTTCCAGGCCAAACTCGAATCACCGTCCAAATCGATGCACTCAGAGAGCAAAACGAAAGTAATTTTGTATTCCTATACAACAAAGTCAAGAATCTCCTTGACGAGGCGATCATACAGCGATTGCAGGATCGTGAATACACGGAAGCCGCAATGAACCAATCCAAGGAACTCATTCGGGAGCGTACTCCAGCTCCAGCTCCAGCTCCAGCTCCAGCTCCAGCTCCAGCTCCAGTTCCAGTTCCAGTTCCAGTTCCATCTCTAGCTCCAGCTCCCATGCTTCGTGGGCCGTGGCAACCACCAACACAAGCACAAAGAACACCATTGCCATGGCACCCCCCAGCACATACGCAACAATATCCATACTACATGTATCCTCCACAGCAGCCGCTTGTATGGCACCCCCAACCTAGCGTCCAAGTTCAACCGGCAGTATCTCCAAATTCTGCCTGGCTTCAGGAAGTTCTTCACATTCTATACTCAGATGACAAAGATCTCGAGCAAGTCTCAAATGAGAAATATGTCATTTCTTTACGACATCGTGTCCGCGCGGAGCAGGTTATGAGTACGTCAGAGTTCAGAGACTGGGCGAGTAAAGCAGAATCGAAGGAACTGCTCGTGGAGGGCAACTTTGGGTACGACAATTGCCATTACATATCGGCGCTCTCGCTCCTGTGCGCCACTTTGACTCGGTCTTTCCGCACAAGAGAAGGATACATATCAACGGTATTCTTCTGTGGTTGTCATGGTAAAGATGACCAAGATAATGACGATGAAGATGTTGGAGGTGTGGCAATAATGAAAAGTATGATCTTGCAGCTATTGAAGCAATATCATTCTTTTGATTTGGCAGGTATAGAAAAGATATCAAGCTTGATCTTTTGAAAGATGGGGACATTGACCAACTGTGTGGTCTGTTTGTTTGGCTAGTCAAACGACTCCTGAGAGGTTTGATACTGGTGTGTATTATCGATGGAGCGGTGCATTTCGAGATCGACGCCTTTGAAGATGGGCTGCAGAAGGTGATCAACTGCCTTCTCAGCCTCTCCAAGGATAACACAGTACCGATTCCAGTCAAAGTTCTTGTTACAAGCCCGATTCAAACAGAGATGGCCGCGAACCTGTTCCGTGAGGAAGGAGATGACGATGATAGCCGCTTCATATATTTGAAGTCGTTTCCTGAGATCAACTATTTATCCGGCGCGATAGAATCTGACAGAGAGATGAACAAACAGTTAGACGCTTACGAAGGCAATAATAAGTAGATGCTAGCGGAGAATCGCAGTACTTTCTATCTTTGTAAATTAGAGAAGCTGTTTGGCTCAATTGTATACTTCTAGTAACTGAATCGGCCGCCGATTTTCTCCTCTGTTTCATGTACTGTTCTCTTAAGTCTTGATCTTCTTTTCCCACTATTCACTGATGATGGAAGTCTCCCATATTCGTCCAGGCCATACATTCTGCCTGCAGTACGACATATAAAACAAGCAACCTGAAGCTAGGATGAGTAAGGACCTTGGGAATCCCGAAAGACATAGAGACGCAATTGACCTGGTATTCTACACCGGCCCATAAGATTACACAGTGAATATTAAATAGTTACTACATTTCACGAATATATTACGCAATAGATTATATTCTGTTGAATTTATATGACACTTATTAGTACATTTGCAGACCTAGCCAGCATCATCTTCATGATGCCACCGGGGTGGATCCCGCCACCACGGTTCAACTCGGAAACACTCAAACACAAGCGCAGCCATTTCGAATATTAACTAAACGACCACTAGCTAAGTATAATTTTATACTCCGAATCTCGAGTCCTACTGAGGAGAGTCTGGACTGACTCATGAAGCGTTGAGTGTCCGGCCCCACCCATCACGCTTGTTCACATCTCACCGAGACTAGGGTTATGAACCTCACCAACGCCCCATCCATGCACATACGACCATAGGTAGAGGAGAACTCGGGGTCCCGTCAAGCTCTTCTCTTGAGTGTAATGTCTTCCATATTTGGCATCTTAAGCCTCCAAATCTGGAGTCACTTAACTCCGTCTTTGGCGGTTAGGTAACCCTCGCGCTAAAATATTTTCACCGTTTGGTTTCCTCCTATTACACTTAAAAACGGAATTGTCACTGTCTTCTACGCATATGCTTATTTATGGAGTAGGTTGGAGTCCCGACATCGGTATCCTTATACTGACTAGGTAATCATTTAGACTACCCGGAAGTTAGAATTGGCCTGAATAGAGCGAAGTAAGCTACCTATACAGCAATAGAATACATAGGTACTACTACAAAGGTGTAACGATCCGTTATACCGTTAAGCCAGCGAGGGCAAAAGATTGGGCCAATTGTAGCAATTACTGTAACGGAACCAGCTATTCAAGGGATCGGCGCTGCGAAGGACCAGCAAGACCAGATCGTAACGTCTGTTTCCATCCGTCAATGCGCTCTCCCTCTTTTACCTACGCTAATTCGACTAGGTTTCCAAGGTCGCCTTTCCAAGTCAACCTCTCACAATAACAGTTGGCCGAAATCTCGTTGCTTTACACCTTCTCACTTATTTCATCCTAGGTATATATCGAATAGGAGAATGTTCGCGCCAGGGTAAATAGTGCCATACACCTTTCAAATTTCGGTAGCAAAATTAAATACTAACGTTTGTGATGCTTGTGGCGTGTACGATCGTCCCCGCACGACGTAGGTTCACTAGTACATTTTAGGCTTTAGGCAGCAATCAACTCAAGCCGCGTCGTGATGTACCAAAGAATATACACTTGCTGATTTTCCCCCTTGTCACAACAGCAACTCAACCATCAGACATTGTATCTCCAGCTCCTGAGCAGTCTGTTATCATTAATCGGAACGCAGCCATCCTGTGGCGATCAATCTTCAGCACCATTCAAAGATGACCAATCTTTTCACCACGGCGGGCAATAATATCGAAGGCAATGAGGAAGTAGGGGCAGTAGCTGGCCGGGACATCAATTCTTGGACACGTCCATGGCAGCACGACAACGCCTTTGTCCGACTTCTAGGCCAACAACTGCGCGGGGCTTCCATTTCAGATATGATGGGCACCATCGGCCTCAGCGTTGGCTTGTGTCGCGAGATTTTGCGTGGGGGGGAGATGAAATTCGACCGATTCATAGGCTTACTCATTCTAGCCTTTGGATTACTTGAAGTTGGGAGCCCCGCCCTTGATACACCGATTAATTAATGGTAGTGGCAGAGCTTGGTTGATGAGACTTTAGGAATAATGAAGTGCTTGAAGAGCTAGAAAACAAATGATTGCTTCGGGATCCATAGCGTATTCATCAATCTATTAATCTCTGATACCGTAAAATGTCGCCGGGCAAGAAAATGGGGTATCCAAGTCCGTTCTCTACCATGGGCGTATAAGGGAAGGAGGCACAGCTCCCTTTCTAGTTGGAGTCCGAGCCACTACCCGAAAGCGGCTGAGGAGAGGGCCCTTCTGCAAAATCGGAGATGATCTTCATAGTCTCGCCGTTCATTAGAGTAGCCCACCTCTTCGACTCATCAAACTAGGCGGGATGTGCCGAACATCGTAGAATAGGTCACTTCGGATACTGGGAGCCGACGAGGCGTGGCGAACCCTTGTCTCTGGGGAAGTGGGGAGGGCAGAGGCCTGACGAATCCAATGCCCAACATTGGGGTCAGTACATTTGCTGCAAGGCCGCCGCCACAGGCTCCTGCTCTTTTATTCCTCTCACGGCTCTGGGCCTTCGTTCAGCCCGGCACTCTGAATGCCCAGGAGCAGGTAATTAGTTATTCTGTGTTGGCCATATCGCAATGGCGGACCCGTTTGCGATTGTTGGACTTGCCACGAGCATTCTTACCCTTGTGGACTTCGGCACCAAGGTGATTTCCCTCGCAAAATCGATCCGTGAAACCCACAACGAGACAATTCCAGAAGCTGAAGAGCTCGATCTTATCCTGCATCATGTCCAATCTTTAAGCAGCGCCCTCCTCAACGGCCCAGCCGCTCAAAATCTCTCTCAGGATGAACGTAAGGTCATATCGATGGCGGCCAAATGCGATGAGTTAGCAAGGGAACTAAGAGATATCCTCGAAACGCTGAAAGTGCGGGGCACAGCGTGGTCAAAGACACTAGAGACGGGCCGGGTCGTATTTCAGGCAATGCGAAAGAAGAAAACCATCGACTCCTTGCAAGCCCGCTTGGCATCTCTCGACAACTCGTTGAGAGAAGCAGTGAATGGGACGCTCCAGCAGTCAGTTCACTTTGACCGGCTCCTCTTTATGTCACGTTATCGCTCATGTCACTGACCATTCATGGTAGAAATCGGGACTCGGCAATCCTGTTTGAGCTTAAGGTGCTGAGATCAATACACCAGGAGCTGGCCATCGACTACGACAGCTCGCTAGATGATATCCAGAGTGATATTCTCGGCTTGACTAAAATAGACCGGATTGAGCTCCTGAGTGGAGAGCAGCTGAGCCAGCTTAAGGAACGCCTGGACTCGTTCGCGGGGGTGTACAAGTCTCGTCGCCACACGTCCCAGATTCTCCAACGGCTGAACTTTGTGGAAATCCGACGCCGCTGGGATCGGATTCCCGATACGGAAAAAAATACCAACACATGGATCTTTGACCGGGCTAAGTCGAGCTTTCTGGACTGGTTGGAAGCTGGACGTGGCATTTTCTGGATCACTGGAAAGGTGTGTCTTAAAGCGCTGTGTAACCGGTGCCGATTTACGCATAACTAATGGTAAATCAGGCAGGAAGTGGCAAGTCTACGTTGATGAAGTTCTTGTCGGATCACCGCAAGACGGAAAAAGCCTTGAAGAAGTGGGCCGATCCGAAGAAGCTGCACGCTACAAGCTACTACTTTTGGAACCAGGGCTTCGAGCTGCAGAAGTCACAGAAAGGACTGCTTCGGACGCTTCTCTTCCAGATCCTGAAGAACAACCCTAACAGTGTCCTCACTGTATGCTCAAAACTGCCAGAAGAGGATTGGAAAGTAGAAGAGTTGAAGACGATGCTCCGCAAGGTGGTAAAGCTGGACGGTGCGCCGGCCAAGTTCTGTTTCTTCATCGACGGCCTAGACGAGTATCACGGCGACGAGGAAGACCTGGTCGACATATTATCTTTCTTCTCCGACACTCTAGACGTGAAACTGTGCGTCTCGAGCCGGCCGAGGCTGGTCTTGGATGAGGCGTTTGCGGCTCGCCGCGAGAACTTGATCATCAGCGACTTCACAATTGACGATATGAAAACGTTTGTGCGGAGACGACTGGAGGTAAACCACAAGTTTCGTAAGTTGCAGGCTTCCGGTCCGGCCTGCGAGGAGATCATGACACAGATCGCCGAGGCTGCAAAGGGTGTCTGGCTGTGGGTCTACCTGATCACCCAT
Source organism: Trichoderma afroharzianum (assembly GCA_037893235.1). Classification (NCBI taxonomy): domain Eukaryota; kingdom Fungi; phylum Ascomycota; class Sordariomycetes; order Hypocreales; family Hypocreaceae; genus Trichoderma; species Trichoderma afroharzianum. Next base: position 150,950 of record JBBLXW010000002.1, on the reverse strand, counting down.
GACTTGGTACGTGCTGTCAATCGGAACGAGGGGATCCCCATGCTCTTCAGGATACTCGACCAGTTTCCGAAGGAACTGGAAGACTACTTTAGGTTCATCATTGATAGCGTTAAGCCGCCGTTCCGAGAAGAGATGGCACAGATATTTCTCATTACGATTGATGAGGTCCAACCTCTACCGCTCTTTGCATTCTCCCTGCTCGAGAGAGAGAGAAGCAATGCCAACTATGCCATAGCAGCTCCTATCCAGCCGCTAGATTCCGGGCGAATAAAGGAAGACGAGAAGATCATGAAGGACCGGCTGCAAAATCGCTGCAAGGATCTTTTGGTTGTCGAGGAGGGGGCGCATCCCGTCTTTCTGAGCCATCCAGTGGATTTCCTCCATCGCACAGTACGCGATTTCTTGCGAGACTGCTACTACAACCAGCTGAAGCGCGAGCTGACCTCCAATTTTGACCCCTTAGTCTCCCTGTGCAACATGATGCTCTTCCTGGTCAAGGGCCTGCCCGCAATCGACATCCAGCAATCTTCGTCCATCACCCGGTTGCTCCAGATCGTCGACGAGCTGCTATACTATGCTAACGAGGTTGAGAAGCGGCAGCCGTCGCTAGAGGCAGCCCTCCACCTGGAACGAGTTCTGGATGAGCTCGATCGCACAAACAGCCGTCACACCCGCTTCTCCATGTGGAATCACTGGACGCACATCCGTGATTCCCCTGGGGCGCGCGGCTACGACGAATACCGAGAGGGCGGGAAGTGCAATTTCTTGGCCTTGGCGGTACAGGCGCGTCTTACAAAGTACGTCAACGCCAAGCTCGCTGACGACTCGGATCAGCTGCACAAGTCGGGAAGGCCACTGCTCGACTACGCCCTCCGCCCGAGGCGCGTCACATCGCTCACCATGCCATATCATTCGCAGCGCGCCGAGGCGGGCATCGATATCGACATGGTCAAGCTGCTTCTTGACGAAGGGGCCAACCCCAACCAACAAGTTCACCTCAACGACGGGAGAACTGTCTGGGCCCTTTTCCTCGTGTCTTGCTACGAATTGGGGCGCAGAGAGGAGGTGTCTCCAGTGGTCACAGATGTTTGGTACCGTGCGAGTGAGCTGCTGATCCGCCACGGCGCGGAGCAGCAGTGCTGGTTGGGCGCCGACGACCGGATTAATGTCGAGGCAGTCCTCCGGTATGCGTTTGGTGCGGACAAGGCTGGCATTTTGCAAAGACTGTTAGCGGAGGAGAAAGCACGGCGAGAAAATCACAATTGGTCCTTCCTTTCGTGGTTCTCGCCATGGCTACCAGGCTGAGCGTACGTGGAGACGACGGGACGTTTGGGAGGAGAGATGATATAATCACGCTAGGGAGCTCCAAGCGACCAGCGACCGTGGCAGATATGAACCTCCAGTCGGGTTCAATAGCTGTTAAGATTCGGACAAAGTACATACTATCATGGGCCCTAATCATCGACACATGCCCTTGTCCTGACATCGCGAAGAATATTTTTCGGCAGTCTGCAAGAAGAACAGGAAATACTTTTCCCCTAGTATATACATGAATTTATGACAACTCAATATTAAAGATTTGAGCTTCTGCAGTGTGCTGCGTAACAGACTGAGAGATTCTAACCAACCCGAATACTTCTGTTGAAGCGCGTCCTGTAGGCTAAATACCAACGATAGATGGGATGATTGCATCGCAAGCGATCCTAAGACCAAAGTCCTTAATAAGTTTTATCACTATCTGTGGCTGGTTGCCCGTAAGAAAGCCGCGCGCATTGATCCTCTCCATGAGTACATATACTTAGTAGACAAACGACCATCGTCCCCGGTACGAGATCGGCCACCAGACCAGGCACGACACGACGAGTACTGAGCTGCTGTCGGATTCCTTCGCAGCTACACCTTTCTCATTCGCCATGAATCAGACTTCATCATTGCCCAGACAGCCAATCTGTTGCCACGTATCCTTTCGGCGCTTCCAGGCCGTCATTCAGCCGTTTCACTCGATGAGCAACGACCATGTCTCCTACTGTTACTAGTACGGTTAGTTCCGGCTTTCCTCGGTGTGTTTGATATATTAACATTTATATCGATAGGACGCCAGTTATTAAAATTCTATTTAGTAGCCCTGTTCGTCGCCTAGCAGCTTTAACTTGCCCTTATGAGCGCTTTGGCGGCTGTCCGCTCTCCCAGAGTTAACCTAATGAAAGGTAGATTAATAGTTAAGTGAGTGGTTATTAGCGAACACCGGCTGTTATACCTTTTTGCCTTTTTGCTCATGTACTCAACCCATCTATATCTAGTCAGCTACCTCTAATATCTATTATATACAACCATAGGTAAAGGAGAATTCAGGGTCCCGTCTGCTCTCCCAGAGTCAAGCTAATAAGAGACAGATTAGTAGTTAAGTAGGTGACCATTAGCGAACACCGGTTGTTATATGTTTTCCTTTTTGCCGTTTTTGCCATCTACCTGTATCAAGATAGGACAATCCTCTGAGCTGGGCCACCCATCCAATGGCCTGTTTCACTTCGCTTTTGCATCGAGTCAAGAGAAGAGTGTATAAATGTGAAGACTCATGCATTAAATTCTTCTCAATTCGTCGGAGTATTACATCTCGGTGTCTTCTGCTTTGTGCTGGTATTCTTAACAACGTATCTTGGATGCTTTGTTCATTGTTTCTAGTCGCTCTCATCGTCACTTGTCTCCTCCTTCTTTATCTTCTTTCCACCCTTCGCCTTCTTCACCGTGGTCTTTGACTTCTTGTCAACTTGATCTTGAATCTTTTTTCGTTCCTCAGCACCCTCGGCTTGCAATTCCTTCTCCATTTGTTCAAATTCTTCAGTCTCCGGATCCATGCCAATGAGGCTCTCTAGCAGCTTAATTTCATCAGCCCAAACTTGCTTGTCTTCGGCTGTTTTGCCGTCGGGACCCTTTTTATCGATGGGTGTTTCTAGGACCATGGGCTTGTCCTGGAACTCCTCGTGATTCATTAGGCTGTGGAAGGCTCGGAGACCCAAGAAGCCGGTTCCAATATTTGCATGGAGATCTCTGTTGGAATTGAAGGGGGCTTTGCTGTCGTTTACTACATACCATGTCATGGTTAGTATTGACATCAAGGGAGGGCGCCAGACGCAGGGCGTCAGAGGGAGGTAGGCGACTCACGGTGAAAAGCTTTCAGATACTTTGCGCCAACGATTTCGTTGAAAGAGTCGACCGTCTTTTTGAAAGCCTCGGGAGTTCGTAGGTCATAGCCAGCAGCAAAGGCGTGGCAAGTGTCAATGCACACTCCAACACGTGTCTTATCCTCCACGAGAGCAATGATATCTCTGAGATCTTCCCAAGTTGACCCCACGACATTACCAGCGCCAGCCATATTTTCCAGAACCGTAATCACTGTCTTGGTGGCCTTGTGCGCCTTGTTTAGCTGCGTAGCAATACGTTTGATGGCAGCGGCCTTTGTATCGCCTCCAGTAGACCCAGGGTGGAAGTTATAAAGCTTAATGCCGAGCTGCTCACATCGGTCGAGGTCGTCCACGAAGCTATCGTATGCCTGACGAGCCTTCTCCGCGTCTGCCTGCGCAAGGTTGACCAGGTATGACCCGTGGGGGAGCACATGCTCGTTGGCGTGGTAGTGATGCTCTTTGCACTGGCTAATGAAGCCATTTTTGGCCTCTGCTGTAATGGGAGGATTGTTCCATTTGCGCTGAGATTTGAGAAACAGGGCGAATGAGTTGGCGCCGATGTGAAGAGCATTTGTTACGGAGTTTTGGACACCTATTTGGAAACAAGAATCAGTATGGAGGGTCCTCATTACATGCACTTGGATGAACCATAGCGAAATACCTCCAGCGGCACTGATGTGGGCGCCAATGTACATGGCCTTGCTCAGCGAAGACACAGCGGTTCTCTCTACTAAAGGCATTGCGTCGTCTCCTTTGGCCTGTCCCTTGCGCTTTTTTACGGCCTTTGGAGCTTGAGCCTTGCTATCAGCATCTGGTGCCGAATCTGCCTTTCGTTTCGCCGCGGATACAGGCTTTATCGGCTTTATATCCTTGGAGTCTATTTCGTCCTCTTCGCGCTTAACAACTACCTTCTGGCCACCTCTAGTAGGACGGGGCATTCTGAAAGCGCAATCTGGTATTGAGTGCTCGGATAAAACGGTACTAGTGACTATACGTGAAAGAAAAAGCAAGAAAACTAACTGGGAGGCAGAATTGTGCTCAAGAAGTAGGAAATGGGTGCGTGAACGTCGTCGCGGCGCAAGGAAGAACCGCGTCGGAAGTTGAACGCGAGGTCAGGTGACCGACTCTTAAGCTACTCGCCACTTACATCAATCGCAACACCCAAACTGGGCATTTTCCACAGCAGTGAAGAAAGTAAAGATACATTAAGCGCTGCTACAAAGGTTTACTGCTAAAATAAGTGACATAAAGCTATTTTGAAAATACAAAAAATAAGAAGAAAAGTACAAGACAAGGGAGAGAAAGACAGGACCCTGTCATGATACCAAGATACCTTAACCAGAGGCTCGCCTTGCTATTTATTGTTTCATAACTCATGACGTCCCCAGCAATTCAGCATCCGCCAGCTACCGCGCCATTGATAAAGGCAACCCATAATCTGCTATATCCATTCTGTTTTGCACACTCAAGTCCGGCATGCTATTACGCTTATCCCAAACATATAAAACTACACACTGAAGAAAGAGAGAAGAAAAGAAAACGAGCAACCAAAAGTCGAGGATACCAGTGGAGAAGCCAAATCAAGCGGAAATAACAAGGTCAGAGGTTCGGTCTTTGGCGAATTGGTCCTTGTAGGTATCCCAAATCTTTTGGATCTCCTCGACGTACAACTCGTGGTAACGATCCACATCCTCTTGCAGCGGTTGTTCGCAAGGCTCTGCGTCGATTCGAATGGGCTTTCCGACAACAATGTTGACGGGCCGACGGTAGGGCATAAGACCAACATCGTAGTTGAGAATGCCTCGACCATGAAGAGCGGGAAGCGTGAATTTGAACACCTTGAGGACAAACATTTGGAACTTGTGAACCATCGGGTGCGTCTTTGGGCTTAGCTGATCGTATAAGTCGTTTTCTCCAAAGGCGAGGACAGGAACCAGATCAGCTCCCGTGCGCAGAGCCATCTTTACGAAGCCCTTCCGCCCCTGGAGGATAAGCTGCATAGAGCCTGGCTGAGCCTGCAAGGACTCTCGGGCTCCGCCGATGACGATGGTAACAGCGCGGCCTTTTCCGTCATTCTTGGGGCCACCCTGCATCAAGATGTTTCGTATGGAGTCTTTGGACACCGAGGCCATGCCCATTGCCAAAATATAGTCGCGATAAAAAGGAAGTCGAAAATTGGATTCGAGCGTCAACAGAGTATTGGTGATGCCGGGAAATTTTTCGTCGAAGCCCAAGGCACTCGTGCCAAAGGCGCTCCAGGCGCCGTGCGAGATGATGCCATGTGGATGATAGCCAAAGATGTACCGCCTGTCCGCCGGAAGATCGTGCGTTTTGTGCAGCCTCATAGGGAAGTACGCCGCAAAGAACTTCCACAAGGGCATGGACCTCAGGTACTCCGATCGATAGCTGAGCTTCCCGTTTGTGGCCGCGTTAGACAGCGTCAGATGCACCAGATAAGGCACCAAGATGGGCCAGGTCAAAGGGTTGGCGCAAGTGAACCAGAACATGGATATCAAGACAACGATGGTCATGCAGTGATAAAACACAGCCGCCGTTTGTAGTCGGCGAGGGAAAGGCATGCGCAGCGGAGCAAAGCGAATGCCTCCCGCCCTCCAGGCGCCGTACTCGTGGCTCTGGGGATTTCCATCGTCTGGCAGAACAGGATACGACGATGCGTCGGCTTTGTCGAGGTGGATATGGTCGCCGTTGGTCACGACAAGGCCAGAAGGCTTCGTAGAGCCGTTCTCGTCGCTCCGCACCGACTTCCTAGCGGGCTTCATTGTGAGGTCAGCTCGCGATGGCTCCTGTGTAGGCTGTAGGCTATGTTGTCGATGAGCTCTAGCGTCCGCCTAGTTTTCAAGCCTCAAGGAGCATTGATATTCAGTCGGACTCGCTTCGTGGACAGGTGTCGTAGTTCGCCTTGACTCAGCCGCTTCACCGGGTGGTTTCGCGCGAATCGCTTTGATGGTCGAAAAGGTGGTGCGAAGGCGAAGCGCGGGCAAAGGCGGTTGGTCGCTTTGCTCGTATCCCTCTCTTTGTTCCTTTATTTCCTTCTCTTGTTATCTCCCCGATTTCATTTCCTTTCTCTTTCTTCTTGATAGTCTCCTCTTGTCAGCTCAATGAATGATTCGTATAACAAGTTTGGTGAGGTTGGATAGCGCAAGCCCCAGCGCGCGCCACAAGGCACCTTATACCGGCATTCCAGAGCCCATTACCTCATCGATGCGCCAAGGTTCAGGCTGTGCTGCCCCTGGACAGTGACGTGACCGTGCAACGGCTACAGTGCACCGTACAGTGCGCATGTGAGATTGCGCCACGGAGCACCAACGTACCTAGGTATCTTGGTATACAACCCAGGATTGACATCAATGCACATGCTCACCCAATAGATTGACCATACCCCGGCTGCTTGTTGTTTCACTGGCCATAGTCATGATACGAGATGCTCATTGAAATGTTCAACATTTACACAGTATTCTATGCATGTCTTTATAATTGATTGCTTTCTAGAGGCGGCATCGAGTGAATTCGGTTCTCAAAGGGGACATGACAATATTTACATGAGAACAAGTGTCACTCCATTTTCTGCAGTACTCTACCACGACTAAAGCTGAAAACAAAAGACATAACCTTTCCGAAATGCCATAGCTAGAGATAATCGCACAATTCTGTATACTACAAACGTGATAATAAGGAACAATCGTAATATCCGGTCGCCATCTTTTAGCGTGAAGGTTTCAACCATCCGCCCAGATTCCCAAACCTGAACGCCAAATTCCCCCCTGTATACGACTCTGGCCCAAATCCGAAAAGAGCCCAACAAGACGTACCAGAGAAAAAGAAAGCAAAACGCATTCTAATGTAAGATCCACTTAGGCCCTCCAAAACACCATGGCGCTTTTGTAATGAGGCAGGTTCATGCCCAGACTTCTCATCCAGCAGGAACCCCTTCACGACTTTCAAGTTGCTTCTTCAGCACAGACATCTCATGGTCGAGCGAAACCACCTTGTCCGAGAGCGACTTGACTCTCTCTTCCAACGTCTGGATGTAGGCCCACACGCTTGGGTCGCTCTGCGCAAACATGTTGCCACTATCGCCGCTCGAGGCGGTTGCGGTTGGCGGGCGGCCGTGGGAGAATCCTGGAGAGCCTGTCGAGGCGTATCCAGGGTGAGTTAAGCCAGGCAACTTAGGCCTGTTTTGTCCACCATGAGGAGACTGCATCTCCGACTGCCGCCTTCCCATCTGCTGCTGTTGTAGCTGCTGAGACAGGCTAGGCGATCGTTGCCGTACGACACCAGAGCCGTCGTGGCCTTGGACACCACCAGGGCTCAGTGGCTTCCCGGTTTCCGGCACACCAGCCTGCGCATAGAGACCTGCATTTGGCCCGCCAACTGCCACCGAAGAGATGCTGGTGTTGGGTGTGTGGCTGCCCCCAATACTGGTTGACACGCTCGAGCTGCCGTTACCAACGGCCTGACCCTGACCACTACTGGGTGCATATAGGCCGGCGGTTGCGGCAGTTCTTACTCCAGCCGGAGGGTACGTCCGTGAATGACCGCCGTACTGATCCGGCTGACCGCCTGATATGTGCTGGGCAGTCATGCTGGGCAAGCTTTGTCGCCTCAGTTCTTCTTCTTCGGGGTTCTCGTACGCAATGCCCGTCATGACAGCTTCGTCCCCGTCAATGCCGCCATCCAGCTCATCTTCGCCGGCAAAGCTACCCATGCTCGATCGTCTACCAGCACATCCGCCCAGCCCTTTGCTGTGGCGGGCAAGAGCATCACCTCGAGCAAACTTGCGGTCGCACTTAGGGCACACATGGTTTTTCTCTCCGGTGTGAAGCTTACCATGGCGTTTCAAGTCGTGGAGACGGCGGAAGCGCATTTGGCAGTCGGTACATACATATGGCTTTTCCTGACTATGCGTCAGGAGGTGACTTTTGAGGTTATGGTGCCGAGTAAACTCGGTATTGCAGTATGGGCACTTGTGTTTCTTGTTTGCCGACGGTGGCGGAGAGCCCTGGCCTTGGGAAGGCATTGGAAAGGTCATGCCACGGACCGGTGATTCCGGCATGCTGCCGCTGGTTTGCAATGAGCCAGGATATGACAAGGAACCGGGCTGCTGCCGCTCTTCTTGTACGGCAACCTGTTGAGAGACGAGCGATTCTCCTTTGACATCAACATCCATGGCTCCCGGGCTCTCGGTCACTTGCGCACCGGCAATGCTCGTTGGGCTTTGTGGAGTCATCTCGCTCCGTTCTTCGATGCGGTCGCCGCTGTTTTGTGAGATGGACAAGGCAGCCGTGGCCAGCTTGGAGGAGGGCTCCATGGTGGCCGTAGGGGCCAGCTGAGGCGCGTCTGCTGGGCGGCTCATGGCTTGGGTTCCTGCAGACAAGAGGGAGAGGAGGGCTCGTTGGCTTGGGTTCTCGCTGTTTGCGCGTAGACCAGTTGTCTGGTCGTGCTCAGCCTCCTCGTCTGCTTCCTTCCGCCGTTGCTCGTCTTCCAGAGTTGTGGCGGCGGACAGGGGAGGCAGTGATTGGTCAGTTGCCGGCAGCAGCCTGGCAGATTTCGACGGGGGCGATTGGGAGCCGAGCTGATGGGATGCAAAGGCACGCGACGACTCGGAATCTGATTCGCGACGGCGCTTGGCCAGTCTCGCGACGTCGTCCAAAGGGAGAGCTGCTGGGGGAGGGGTTGGAGTCGGGCCAGACGAGAGCGGGGGTTCGGTTGCAATGGCAGCGGCGGGAGAGGCCATGTGAAGATGCAATGGCCAGGAGAATGCAGGCGACGGCGAGTCCAGAGAGACGGAGGGCATGCAGTCGCAAAGTCGAGGCAGCTAAACCAGCGACACCATTTCGAGGCTGCTCGAGGTGTGGCTGGAGATTGTGGCGAGAGCTAGGGTAATTTTTGCTCCTGGTGTTGTTCCGGCAGCCTTGCCTGCACAGAAACGCTGACTATTATGCGGTACCGCAGACGAATGGCATGGAGCAGGCGGATGCTCGGCGTGGTCTCAGAATTGGCAGGCGATGGCGATGGCAGAAGGCGGTGGTGATGGTGATGGATGGAGATGGAGATGTGAATTGGGGCTGGATGACAGGCTGGGGAGGGAGGAAGAAGATGGTGGTTGAGGTTTAGCCTTAGCGCAGCACGCGTGCCGGTGCTGGTGCCTCTGTTGTGCAGCCCAGGGCGGTGGACAATAAAAGGCGGACAGTGGATTGCCTGCGCCACACTCCTGTCATTGGGCGCCGCGTCGCCAGTCTGCAGCGCGGCACCTGCCGGATGACATGCCTCCAGAACAGACAGAGCGAAGGCACGGGGGGATCATTATAAAGCATCCCGATTCATGTCGTTGCAGTACGGCTACATATACCTAGGTGGGTGCTATTATTAATGGAAAACCCATATATGGACAGAGTATTTGAATTTGGCTTCTTTTGCTGTGGCAAGTGAGGCGAGCAGGCAAGTGGCCAAAAAAAATCCACACAAGAATGGAAGCATGGGTCGGTACTCGTACCTCCCTGGCGGCGTACTCCGTGCGTTCTCTCGGGTTTCTTGTCTTCCATAAGCCCCATAGATGGCATCATGGATTGCCGTTGACTGAGAGTGGATCAGCACAGTGTCATCTGCATCCCGTATACGGAGCACAAGCGTGTACAGCCGGGTACAAGCCCAACCGGTCTTGATCCAGCTTGTTCCATGTCGAGAGGCTGTACTCAGTACATATTCTCGTGTTTCTAGAGGCATGCCAACAAGGAAAATAATCACGGCAGACTAGCGTCCACCTCGATCCGCAGCTGCCGCAGTGACAACTACGTACGAAAACAGACAAGCCAGCGGGTTAAGACACATGGATTGGATTCTCTTGTCATAATACCTCCATCTCCCGCCTTCGGATCAATCCTCAGCCTCTTGTTCCATCGGTTATCGGTTATCAGAAGCCGGAACATGGCTGGCGCTGATAGTGCCCGTGACGGCATCGGCGTCAACTGTGCACTGTGCACTGTGCATGTTGATCGCGGAGCCAATTCCGTTTCCTCTCTGCTGGGGCCTCGTAACGCTGCTGTTAACCGGTGCTCAAGATCTTCATCGAGTCAGAAATTGCAACAGGGCATGAACTCAGCCTGAATTCTCTACAGTGTACAGTCACTTTCTGAACCAGGACCTATCAGGACAACCTCACATTGACGCTGACACATCCTAGGTCTGCTTGTATGTACCCCTTCCACACGAGAGAGAGCGAGCTGCTACAGCTTGATATTTAGTCTCGTCTTAGTCTCAGCTCGCCGGTGGCAAAATGCTGACAGGCGGATGGGCCAGTGGCTGGTAAGCCCAGAGCGTGCGAGCTGATTTTGTCAGCCATAGCCTGGCCAAGGCCAACCTGCACGCCGCCGCGGTCATGTCCAGTCATATCTGCTGCAGAAAGCTGCTTGAGACGAATAACTGTGCATTATCTGCATGCACGGCGTCGGCGGCAGTGCCACGCCAACGCCCGTTTCTCAGGTGGGAGGTTCCCCTTAGGTATACTATATCAGTGGCTGGAGAGCGATGCCCCTGCTCAGGGTCTGCGAGAGATGGGTTAGTTGGTGGACCATTCAACAAGTTCCGGCCTCTGTTGTTCTGCACGAATTGTAAGTAGAATGAGCCAGTATCGATGTGTTTGGCTTATTGCAATGTTACTCGCTCCATGGTACGGCCTCATGTTCACTTTGATTTTGTAGAGAAAAAGAAGCATGTTACAGAGCCCACCCAGTCGTTGCCATCATCTCATGCGATTAACTGGGTGCTCCTCCTCCTCCTTACCGCTTCCAGACTGACCGTACACTTATCTCGCTGTACTTTGCGCCTCGTAAAGCGACGGCGGCAGTGTCTTGTTGCCCCGGGCAGATACGAAGATATCGAGATTACCTGCGCTCTCCGTGCTCCCCAAGCCTTCGTACTGTACACAGCACCGTACCTACAAAACTGGGTCGCATCGTGGCGATGTTGACGGCCGACACTAGTTCAGGCGACCGAACACCAGCCACTGGCACTTGGAAGTAGAGCTCTCCACCTCCGAACCTCTTAAGCCGAGGCGCCAGATGGGCGCGGTTGGTCAGAAACGCGGCAACTCTCTCTGTTTCTTCTTCGTATGTTGTTGTTGTTGTTATTGTTATTGCTCTTCCCAGCCTCCTCTTTCACTGCTAGATACATCAGTACTTATAGTACTTCTCCAGCGTTTGTGTCAAGAGAGTCCATTTTCTCATCCCGCATCAGCACGTGTACGAGTAAGTCCGTCGCATTGCCCAGCCACAGAGCCGACAGGACTCGGCACAAGTAACCAGATGGATGTTGACTCAGCCACTTGAGCGACGTCATCTTACAGCCCAGGCTATTGGCATCCCCTTTTCGGTCAGAGTGCTACCCTATGCTGCCAAGAACAGGAAAGAAAATGCTCTCCATTTGTGACAAGATATCACTCTGCAGCAGCCCCTGGCTTGTTGCATTCTGTTTAATACGAATGAGTGACACAGCTACCGGGTACGGCGACAGCAGACTCATTATCTTGAGGGAAAGTGTGAAACATTTATTGGCCAACTCGTATGAATATGTAAGGTAGCTACCATACAATGCGATTTCTGAACAACGTTGATCTATTAGGCGTTCGTAGTCCAGAGTCATTATGGGATCAATCTTCTACATGGGCTTTATTATTCCCCGGACGTCATAATTCTGATCTTATCGTCTGATAAGCGCCAATGTCGGCATATAATAAGCGTTTAACAACAACTCCCGTATCTTGTATGGGGTAGATTGTCCTTAAGAATCTCAAACAATTCTAGAATACTCATCTCAGGTACACATCATATATTGCAAGCATTGTTCCCACCAGCTTTTCTGATAGGCTAAGGACCTAGTTGTCAACAGTGGCATATACCAATAATATACAGCGTAGAAGATGCTGTGATTGTACGGTCTGTGTCACAAACCCGCTCTCCATATTTCGTCTCCCAACATGACGTGTTGTTATTATTAGCAAAAATCCGGCATGCCCTGTCTCGGGGTTTTAGTTTGCGCTGCTCGGCGGACAAAGGCCGGTAGTCCACAGTCTCAGACAAAACCTCACCCGACAAGCAAAGGAAGAAGAAAAGAACGAACGTGCCCCCCTGAGCTCGAGCCAAGACTTGCCGCATGTGCGGAAAACGAGCGCCATTCCCACATCCATTCCTTTGGTCCAGAACTTACTCGTACTTGGCAGCATACACGCGAGATGGTGCGTGGCTGATGCTGCGCGAATTACATAATAGCTGAAAGCCGCGGCGTGCTTCGCAGAATGCCATCACGCAGCTCTCTTTTGGAATCCAAGGGATCGGAAAATAGGGATGCTACCATAGCTGACGCGCATTGCACTAAAGAACTCGATTGATTTCGACGTTGACGGAATACTCGACTTACACCTAGTACATTTACAGGTAAGAGTCATACCCAGAGAAAGTGTAGCCAGCAACATTCGCACCCTAGGGCCTAAGCCGTGTTTGCCTCGTACCGATTCATGATTTGGGCTGTTTTGGCGCATCAAAGCCGCCTGTGCAGCAGCTGAAAAACCGGCGTCCTCCGTACCCAAAGTGAAGCCCAGCTCAGGAGAAGTCGGGATGTTCTCGAACGGGTCTAGCTCCAGGCACATGCGCCACTAGTGCAAGGCACAGAGAAGCACACAAACACGCGTATCCATCGCAAAATTAACGTTTGCTGTTCTCAGCTACGTAATACTAGTAAATGCCCTTTTGGCCTTTAGGATTGCATGTAAAAATCTACAGCATTGTGATAACGGACATTACAACCACTCAAACACAGCAGTCATCACCATTGATACGAACCAAATTACCCCATTACCATTACTTCTTGGATGGGTAATTGATGTTCATCAGTACACGCCAGCAACCGACGTACAAGTACGAGTAAATAGTACTTGCATGGGCGCCGGCACCGTTTTGCCAGGCGGTGGGTTTGTTGGCGCCTCCAAGTTCCATTTTTATTATTCACAGGCACATTGGCACTCGTACCTTATTAAATGAACTGGCACAAGCGAAATGCATCTGCTTGTGTTCTCGTGCCACCACCACCTTAGTCGCTTCTCATCCTGTCCAATAGACAGGATTGGCATCAATTTTCACCCGCTCGTCGACCCTATTGGGAGGCTTGGACGGACCCCTGGCTCTTTTTTTCTGGCGACGATCGTGCGCTAGCACCGGTGCTAACACGCCGGTGGTGCCTGTGCTAGCGGCCTCTTTGCGTAGGCCCGGCCGTTTCAGCACTCTGACGAAGCCTCTCTTTATCCGTAACGACGCAAACGCTGCGCCAAACGTCGACGGGGATTTTGTGCCAAGCGCCTTGGCCGTGCCGTCAATGCTTGTTTTCCCTGCAAGCGCTGGTGCTGTATTCGTACGCAGGCATTCTCTACAGGACCCGTACTCCGTTAGTTTGTACGAGAAATCGACACAGAGACAGAGATGCAAAGAGCAGCGGCCACGCAAGTTTCTCCCCCCCTTTGGGATCCGGCACAGCATCACGGGCCACGGCTGATGCGAGCCGCCGGATAACACGCTCCGTGCCGGCATCAGGCAATGAGGAATGCGGTGAGCAACACGGAGCAGCGGTGCTACGAGTATGATGATCGCTGCAGAGATGGAGAGAGAGAGATGACCGACTGCGGCTCTCCCTCCCCGCATGGCAAATTGCATCTTCTGTTTGCCGGCGAGAGTACGTGTACAGCTACACACACTTGATGCAATGCTTCAAACCAGACCACGCCGACATCAGGGTTTAGCATCTGTCTTCGCATACAACGAGTACAGCTCGGCGCTCAGCTCCAGGTAGCAATACTTGTAGCACAATGAAAGGCGCTTTTGGCGCCAGCCTGGTGATAGAGGGCAATTTCCCAGAGGCCACCCCCTTCTCAGGAGTGGCACCCCCTTGTCTCGCTTTGCATCCCTGGCCTCCTTAGGTTATTGATCTCCGTGGGTCAATGCCATGGAGACCGACAAGGGCCCCCAACCCCATGCTGCAGCTCCGGTTTTTACCTGTCCTGTCCTCCCTTTTGAACGCTTCGTCCTTGTTCATCATCTTCAGTTGCGTTGGGCCCTTTTTTCCAACTGAGAGTTTTTGTCTGCTCTCCATTACACTCTTTTTAAAGTCTGGCTCAGCTCACTTCCACTCACTTTCGTATTGATATATTCCTTTTCTCGACTTCCAGGCAGCTCTTATTTACCGTCTTTAGGTGAGTAACCACGTTCGGGGAGCCCACGAACAACTCCGGCTGTGCTCTCATCTCACCACCCCCCCGCCAATTCAGTCGCCATCTGATATCGCGATATAAACGTTAGAGACTCCATCTAACCCGTGGCAATCCATGAGCAGATCGAATTAGAGACAAGCCGCCAAAATGAAGTACACGATCCTGGCTGCCACATTGGCCGCCTCCGTGGCCGCCTCGCCTTCTCACCACCACCAGCACCACCATGCGAAGAAGAACGCTCCCAACAAGGTCGAGAAGCGTGCGCCGGATGCTGTCACCCAGGTTGTCGTCGGACCTACCGCTACCGTGTACCAGCTCGACGGCAAGATTCTCGATGCCGACAAGGCCGCGGCTGGTCTGGCTGACGGCGAATACGTCGTTATTGGAGAGACAACCCCGACTTACGTTCCCCCGCCGCCTCCTCCTCCTCCATCTTCGACTCCGGCCACGACGTCCAGCGCCGGAGGCATGAAGGCTCAGTTCATCGAGGAGCCCTCATCGTCGTCCGCACCTCCTACCACCACCTCCGCTCCTCCGCCGCCGCCCACGACCACGGCTCAGCCCACGAGCAGCTCTGCCCCTCCTCCCCCCAAGTCCTCGAAGCCTGCCCAGGCAAGCCCTCCCTCTGGCGGTAGCGGACTGAACGCCGATTTCCCCAGCGGAAAGATCCCGTGCTCTCACTTCCCATCCGATTATGGCGCCGTGCCCCTCGAATGGCTAGGCACCGGCGGCTGGTCCGGTCTCCAGTTCGTTCCTGGCTATTCAGCGGACTCGCAGAGTATCAGCGACATCATCACCGGTATTGTTGGCGACTCGTGCAGGGCTGGAGGCATGTGCTCTTATGCTTGCCCTCCCGGCTACCAGAAGACCCAGTGGCCCTCGGCCCAAGGATCTACTCTGCAATCCATTGGCGGTCTTTACTGCAACTCGGACGGCTTCCTCGAGCTGACTCGCCCTGACCACCCCAAGCTTTGCGAGGCTGGTGCTGGCGGTGTTACCATCCAGAACGACCTTGACGATTCCGTCTGCACGTGCCGAACCGACTACCCCGGTATCGAGAGCATGGTTATTCCCGCCTGTGCCACTGCCGGTCAGACCATTCCTCTCTGCAACCCCGACGAGTCTGACTACTATGTGTGGGATGGCAAGAGCACCTCCGCCCAGTACTACGTCAACAAGAAGGGCTACGGAGTTGCAGATGCTTGCGTCTGGAACAGCCCTCTCGACCCCAAGGGAGCTGGTAACTGGTCTCCCGTCATCCTTGGTGTTGGCAAGACCGCTGGTGGCTTGACCTTCCTCTCCATCTTCCAGAACCTTCCCACTAGCACTGCTCTGCTGGACTTCAACATTGAGATTACTGGTGATGTTAACAGCAAATGCTCGTACATCAACGGTGTGTGGACTGGCGGCAACAACGGTTGCACGGTAAGCATCCCCTTTCCCAGGGTAAAGAAAAGGAAGAGAAGTGAGGTCAAAAGCTAATTTATTATGTGAATAGACTGCCATGCCCGCTGGTGGCTCAGCCGTTGTCCGATACTTTTAAAACGGTACCTTCGGAATGACTTTCCTACTTTTGGTTTATTTTTCGAGTACCATACAATTGGATATTTTCGTGTGCATATTCGTTTCCTTGCAGCACATTGGTGGAAGGGGGTGAAAAATGGCTGGACCCCCCGAGTCATAGAGAAAGAGGACTGGGGGATGGGTCGAGGGAGGAAACTCGCGATACCAGGAAGGCCATTGGGGACGAAGATAATGCGGCCTTCCACTAATGCACTTGCGCCTCTCTTCTGCTATTCCTGGCTGCATGGCCGCCATGCTGTCGTGTGTGATATACTAGTAGACATACGCCTTGACCTGGTGGTGTACAGTACTTGGGATCTCATTTAATGCTTTTTTTTTTTTTTTGTCTTGTTGTCTACGGGTTATTTCCAAATTAAAGAGTCTGCTCGCGCAGCAGTTGGTTCTGGAGTGAAGGTATGATGAGTCGTTTTGATAAATTAGAATTCCATGGCTGTTCCTACTCCCGACTCCCTCTCCTTTCGTAGCTGCTCGTTCCTCTCCTCCTGGTCCTCTTTTAACCTTTCTTCCACATCATCTCTGAAGCTGCCCAAGTCAGGAGGGATGACCTGCATCTGTACGCTTGGCGCACTCTCGACGAAACGTAGTTGCTCTGTGACGTGTTGAATGATTTCCTGCAAACGCTTCTGGGGGTTACGATTCTGTCGCGGCTCGCCCAAAATCTGTTCGAGGGTCGGGAAGAGGGTATCCTGGCGGAACTGCTCTCTCCACGGAGCGTGCTCTGGTAATATAGGGCTGATTTTGTCCTGGCAGTTGATGGCTATACTTGTCTCATATGTCCAGGCTCGTGCAACATTCCGAGGGGTGTAACCACCACCGCCAAAGAGGATCATGGGAATGCCAAGTCTCTTGCAGAACTCAACACATGCACCATGCCCCTGCACTTGAAGGTTGAATCGGCCCAGGCGATCTCCCGCGAGAGAATCGGCACCGCATTGGAGTGCGATGGCGCTTGGTCGGAATTTCTCGACAATCTTGCTGATGATGTTGTTAAAGAGCATGTCGTATTGTTCGTCTGTAATACCATCGTTGAGCGGAACATTGACGGCGTGGTGAGCTCCGGGATTATGTTCGCTCTTAGGCCCATTATCGTCCAACGCACCAGTGCCGGGAAAGAAGTTGTTGGGATCGTATTTATGAAAGGAGACTGTCATGACCCTGTCGGTTGAGAAAAAGGCCTCCTCAACACCATCGCCGTGATGTACATCAATGTCAATGTATAAAACACGTGGGTAGAAGCGCAGAAGCTCCAGAATGGCGATGACAATGTCGTTGATGTAGCAAAAACCAGAGGCCTCGGCCTTTTTTGCGTGGTGCAAGCCGCCCCCCCACGCAATGGCAATGTCGGACTGTTTGCTAACGATTTTCCGGGCGGCATCAAGCGCACTGCCGGCAGACATGGAGCAGTAATTATAGAGGCCGTCGAACAAAGGACAATCGGAGCCTCCCAAGTTGTATTTCAGGTCAGGGTTCTGGTTCTCAAGATCTCGAGGAACTGCCTCTGGGAGAACAGTGCCCAGAAAGTCTAGATAGTCGGTGGAGTGGAAAGACGCCAGCTCCTCGTACGTAGCGGCCCGGGTCAGGTAGTTGTCCATGGCAAATGACATGCCATATGAGTAAATCAGGCTCTTGGACAGCGTCAGGCGCCAGGGCTTCATAGGATGTGTCATGCCGAAGTGGTGCTTCTCCATCTCGGGATTGCAATGAAAAGACACATTGTAGCCTTTGGGGCGAGTAATGCCTGACGATTCAGCCAGGCGTTTGCACTGCTGGTAGAACTTTGCGTTTTCCGCATCGCTGGCAATGCCGAGGGGCTGGGCATATTCCTCTACTATGTCGGCATCGGGGTCGATGTCCAGTCTATGAGGGAGGTAGTTTGGCTTAGGCACACGATACCTGTAGTTGTCCATGGTGGGCAGAGAGGTGAATCGGCTGGGTGATTAAAATTGTATAAAAAATGTCCTCGTCAGATTGGCGCTCTATTGTTATTAGATCAACGACTGAGGAAATAGCGTTGAGAAGATGAACGAGATGAATGACTGATACACAGCTATCACTGTCAAGGGCCAAGGGTCAAGGGTCAAGGGGTGAGGCTGCTGATTCAGCTACAGCAAGCATTATGCTGCTTGATCAAATGCATCCCAATGTGAATGTGAGCGGCCGAGATTGTAATGGTATTTGAGGAAGCCAGCCTGGCCTTTTCGTTTGAGCACTTTGGATGCGTAAGAAATAAAAATAAAGTTGTAGATGGTGGTATGAGGAAGGGACCGAGAAGAGTGAGTGAGCGAACGCCATCGAAAAGCTTCGGGGCTGCCAATCTGGCTGGGGTCACGTGAGATTGAAAAGCTACTGGCTGGCTGGGCTTATGGACTGCTGAGATAAGTTTTATCGAACCCACTGGAAGGAGTATGTACCATGCCATGTAAGGGAAACTGCAGGTCCTGACTGGCCTCAGGTTTGATATAATGAGTAAGCACAAGGCATCTCTCTTGGTGGCTGCTCTTTAACATTGTCTATCCAATATCTTCACCTCCTTCAAACCTTCATACTGACCTATTCGCTCACACTCACAGCCCTTTAACCAGATTTGCTCCCCCCAAGCTCCACTGGAACTAGCACGGAACATTTCCCCTTGGCTCTCTGGCTAAGCCTCGGAATTTCGCCACCAGACAGGTTTCGCTGCACCCGCCCCAATTCGACGCACCGCTCTCTCTTAGGCCTGCATAAACCTCGAAGCTCCGCCCATCACTAATTCTGCATCTCCTCCGAACCGGCAGCCCAGCCAACCCAACTTATTTGTCTGCCGAATAACGCGCTGCCTCATCTCCATCTCCATCCTCCTTCAAAGCGACCCCAAAGCAGGACAGGCGCCGCAGTTCCAGTGGCATCGAGGTGAGCCCGGCCCATTTATCGAGTCGCTCTGCGCCCGTGTTTGCGTTGCATTGCTCTGCGTTGCTCTGCGTTGCGTTGCGTTGCTCTTGACAACGGCTTTTGCTCTGGGATAGGGCTGGTTGGACCCGTCACATCCACATCAGCTGGAGGACTCAATCATTCGTTGGGGACGTCTCCTTGCGGGGACTTCTGGCCAGCTGGTGATTGCTTTTTCTTTGCTGCAGAGCTACTACCGTCATGCACGCTCGTCTGCCTATCCATCTGCTGTGCCTGCTTCGTGTCCCCAACTAGATGGCCTTTGCCTTTTCTTTTTTTCTCTTATTCTTTTCTTCACGAGCCCTGCCTATTTTTCTTTGCAGCATCTCTTCCATACGGTGGATACGGAATATATGAGACCGCAATAGTCGCGTCTTGGATGCATATGGCCTGATATCAGCACCGGCCTACTTTTTTCGGTCCATCTATTCCTATCCCACCCCCAGCGTTGCGCTATTGCATCTGCTCTCTACTTTGTTTAAGTCTTTACAAACAACCTTACACCATCCCGTTTAAAAGCATCTCTCTTTATATCAAGTCATATCAGCCTTGAAGAGTCATCCGCTAGCCTGGGTGTCTCATCGCTGGTTATTGTTGTCCATCTATCATCTTATTTACCGTCAAATTTGTGGACTCGGCGTCGCCAAGTCGTTAACCATCATGCCTAGAGACGATTTGTCCATTGACTTCGTCAAGAGGATGCCGCAGGCCGAGCCTCTAGACCCCGGCTTGATCCTCGATGATTGGATCAACCGCGTTCAGAATCTCCCCGAGGAGATTCGCTTTATCCAAGAAGAGATTACAGACAAGGACCGCCAGTACAATGAGTGTATTCGAATGATTGAGGATCGTGATGGAAAGATTCAAAAGTGGATAAAGACGAATGGGAGCCATGAGCCCAACCCAAAGGAGGATATGCTACGGGCCCAGATTCGCGAAAACTATGCTCGCGCCGACCAGTTTGCTCAAGACAAGATCACCTTGATACAAAGGCTACAGCTCGTTATGGACAAACATCTGCGGAATTTGGATGTCCAGATCAAGCTGCTATACGACCGTGCCGAGCCTGGATTTACAGACCCTGACGAGGTTCCTTCACTCCTCCGCCCCAGTGCGACTAATCACAGCGCTCCCTCAGCTCGGACTCTAAACCTCTCCAACAACATCCACTCAGCTGGCCCTCTGGCTTCACCTCGGAACCCGATTGTCAGCTCCGCCAATCCAGCCATGGTTCGGCTGCCCAACCACCCTCAAATTAGAAATACTCAGGCCCAGCAGCATGTCGCGCAATACCATCAGCACCCATCCTCCGCACCAGCCACGCCAGCCGCAAGCATAATACTAAATAGACAGCGTGAGAGCTCAGCGGGCCCGGCCACAAAGAGAGGGCCGCGGTCCATTACAGGGCCCGGAAATCTGCCGACAACGTCAAGCGGCTTAGCGAGACATTCATCCCTTGGTCCTGGTATACCTAAGAGCGGCTCTGGAGCTAATCTGGGAGCCGGCGGTGCTGTCCGGGCAGGAAGTGCTGGACCGAGAGCAGGATCGGTCAAAGGGGTTGTTGGAGTAGCGGGTCGCAGAGGCACCCCGACGATGAGTGGTCGGAAGAAGCCACCCAACAGATCGTCACTTTCACGGGTGAAGAAGGCCTCAAACAGAAATTCGCCGGCATCGACGGCGGATAGTGATTTGTCGGATGCTGCAAGCGGCAGCGGCGAAGAGGAAGATGGTATGGAATCACGGCCGAGGGCCTCCATGGCGGATGGCAAAGATGGGGATGAAGTGCTCGGAGACGCCGATGACGACGAAGACGGTGGTGATGACAAACGATACTGCCTGTGCCATAACGTGAGCTATGGCGACATGGTGGCTTGCGACAACGACAATTGCCCCTATGAGTGGTTTCATTGGTCGTGTGTTGGGCTGAAGAGTGAACCCAATGGCACTTGGTATTGTCCCGAGTGTACCGAGAAGTTTCAACGAAAAGGGAAATAGAAAACCATGTAATCTTGTTTGCGTGAGTAGTTTAATATTACAAA
This sequence comes from Trichoderma afroharzianum, assembly GCA_037893235.1. NCBI lineage: Eukaryota > Fungi > Ascomycota > Sordariomycetes > Hypocreales > Hypocreaceae > Trichoderma > Trichoderma afroharzianum. The sequence goes on along the minus strand of JBBLXW010000002.1, from coordinate 129,948 downwards.
GCTGCGGCTGACAATCTATTGTCCGTATGTTGTCGTGTTAGTGGGTTCCATGGAGGATTCTCGGTGTAAGATGAGAGCTTCGTTCTCGTCATTCGTCTTTGACTTGGCACAGTTGCGAGGTCTCATGACTGCTGCAGTATGCAGTGAACAACGCCGCGTCGTACACCCTCGCTCTCCTCTCTTAGCTCTGAAACCGTGGCGCCCTTTGAGCGGGCCGCTTCGATGAAGTCGTCCAGTGAGCCACCGACTCCAAAGTATAGTCTTTTGGCAGCTACATATGCCGCTGCTGTGGCACCAGAACCCCGCTCTCGCCCAAGGATAGCAAAGACTGTTTGTGTGAATGCCTGTAGTGCGAACGGAGAGTAGATGGTCTCTGCGCCCACCATGAGCGTGATTGGTGCTGGCAGGCCCGATGAGAAGGCCGGCAGGTCGTACAGGCAGCTGATGAACTCGGGGGACCAAGCTCCGGAGATGAAAGACAAGTGGATGCCGCTGGACGAGAGGAACTGCTCGAAGGCTTGGACGATCTCCGGGGACAATTCAAGCTCGCCTTCGATGTTGAAGGCGTCTTGGAGGACAGGGTTGTGTGTGTTGTGGAGGGCCCAGGCGAGGACAAAGTTGGGCAAAGTGACGAGGCGGAGGACAGATGGGTTGTAGTCGGCCAATATGAATGAGCAGGGATTTTGGTGCCATTGGTTGCGTGATTGCCTTTGCATGATCCAGGTGAACATTGCAAGGGAGGGGAGAGCAGTTCCACAACCCAGCTGTTGAATTTTGAGTCAGTAAGATATCATTATTTGACAACAACAATGGATGTTCACGTACCTCGACCACACGAAGCGATGAAGCTTGTTGAGAGGCCGTCAGCTCGTCCTGAGCAGCAAGCACCTTGACGAGATCAATGCTGCTCTCCCAGCTCTTGAAGCCGCCCTCATAGATGCCCGTCTTGACATCATGCTTGCCCAGTCCGCCATCGTCGACCCGGTCCTCGCCGTTGACAACCTCGTCGTCTTCAGCCATGAGCTGCACTCTGACATCCCAGAGCTCGCGGCGGGGCAGCTGTAGGCGAGTCTCGCTGGCGCCGTCGTCTGCAACGTCAATGTCTAGCAGGTCGTAGGCGAGTTTGGAGGGCAGCTGTGAGAGGAAGTCGGAGAGGTTGTGGAGAGTGGCTGGGAGTTGGGGCTTGCCGGCGACGGGGAAGGCGCTGTATGATGCTGGAGGTTGAGCTTGGGTTGTGATGGCTGGAGGTTGGGTTTGTGTTTGAGACTCATCGACGTCGTGGTCTATGTCGTCTCCCGAGAAGCCAAATGAGAAGGACATGGTTTTTCTTTTGTGAGTAGTTTTTTCTTGTTTTCTTTCTTATAGTTACTCTTTAACTTGATAGAACGAGTTTGATGAGCTTATTGGAGGTGAGAATCGGTGAAATAATAATAAGCAATATCTAAGCAGGTTGAGTGAGTGTGAAGAGAGAATGTCGAAATAATTGACTGATAAGAGGAATATTTCACAGATTCAATTGTCGTGCCCTCTGGTTGGTAGTTGGTGGGGCAGCCAATTGACTCGGGTCCGTCCATTGATTGTTAGGGGAAGAAAAAATACCCGCGTCTTATTCGGTTATAGGGACGGGAACTTTAGGCTAGAGATTGACCTGCAGTGGCTGCGATATCGAATGTAGACTTGCATCTTTAAAAACTATTGGATGATTGATGCAGCAAAGCATGGCAGCTTAACGACTCCTTTGCTGTATTTTGCAACTTGTTTTCTTAAATCATATTGTATACATTTCCCACTTCAGTTAGTCATTGCCACCGCATACATCTTCCTGAAAACGTTAATGTCACACCCGTCCATCTAAACATCCTTCATCTCACATCGCTCAAACATGCGCCAGTCCCTCGCGAAGCTGGCATCGGCCTCGGCCATGCAAAACGGCCTGCGGCCCAAGCCAATGGCCCTCCTGCCTCCCATTCCGCTGTACAGACGGCTTCTGCGCGCCCACAGGAAATTCCTGCCCACGGAAATGCGGCTTCTCGGAGACGAGTATGTCAAGGCTGAGTTTCGAGCTCATAGGAACGTGGACAATCCTGCGCACTTGGTACGTGTGAATGCGACGAAGGAAGAAGAAGGCTAGGGGGAATGTTCATCTGTTCGTTTCCTTTGTTTTGCTTGTGTGTATTGCTGACTTGTTCCTTGCGTTCTCGGCTTGTAGATTGGCTTCCTTTCTGAATGGCAGATGTATGCTCAGCAGATTGAGGGCGAATCCTGGGTGGGTGAGAAGATTGACCAAGGAAAATTGGCAAAGATGAGCGGTAAGCGTTGCACACAATCTCCTAATTTGCCAAATTTCTTTGCGGTGAACCATATATCTAACTTGGGCATAACGTTTTCAGACGAGCAAATCCAGCAGTTGTATGAGTTGATGCAGGCCATTCAAAAGCATCAAAACGGAGAAGACGCTGAATGATGGAATTTTTTTAAGCAAGGGTCTTGTGGACATTGAAAATTGTAGAACTAGATTGTAAATGTAAACATTGTATACATAGCTAGCATCTATCAAAATATAGAGGGTATATCCTTCATCTCTAATCTACCTCCCCAAGGCCTCAGCAATCCATGTTGCTTGGATTGCACTCACTTTCTTTGCGTAATTCTTATTCGTGTACACATGCTCAAGGAACATGATGGCTTCCTTCTTTTGCCCGTGCATGACACTGGAGGGATGGATGGCAACCACATGCTTGCCGTGGACAGTCACAAAGCTTCCATCCGGCGCCAGCATAGCCGTCCTCATTGCAAAGCCTCGAAGAAAGCACTTGATAACCGACTCTGCCTTCTCGGGTGACAAAGGGGTGAAGGGTTGAGGATCCGGCGCCGGCGTTTCCGAGAGAAGCTTCTCTTTCAAGCACATCCCTCGAAGCTGCCGACGGATGTTCAACGCCTGCTTCATGTTTCGGATGTTGATTTTGCGCTTCTTGCACCACTCCATTCTATCCGAGTTTTCTGCAGTGTACATCTGCATGGTTGTCAGATATGTGATAATGTCACCTTCTCGTCTCTGGATGTCTTTGCGGTATGATTCTACTTCTTCTGCGGCCTCCTCTGACTGTACATGCATGAAAATATCGTCTCCTGACGTGAGACATGAGATGGCATCAATTACCTCCAGGACACAGTCAAACTCAGGACCTGAGGCAGCGAGGAGAACAGCCCCAAGGGGGGCTGAAAGGGGAAATCTAGCCATCATTTCGCCAGCCGGTGTGATGGTGCCGTCGTCCGCCAGGGCCCCGAGGAAATGTAAATGAAGCAACGCCATTTCTATAGCTGCGGGCTCTGGTGCGTCTATCAGTGGAAAAGACAGTACGTCTTGGATGCCGCGGGCTTTCATCGTAAGAACGGCTCCGAGAACATCGTTTCTTAAAATCTCCGGCAGGTCTGAGTCTTCCAAACTGTCGAACGCATCTTCCGTGTAGAGCCTGAAGCATTTGCCTGGTCCCTCACGGCCTGCACGACCGGCGCGCTGCACGGCGGATGATTTAGATATCGGCTTGGCTAGAAGAGATTCCATACCAAGCCGTGGTCTATACTGCTTCACCTTGGCTTTGCCGCAATCTACAACATATCTCACACCGGGGACTGTGACGGATGTCTCAGCAATATTGGTAGCGAGCACGACTTTGCGAGTGAGAGGAGACTTGGCTGGCAGGAAAGCCACCCTCTGTGCTTCAATGGAGAGTTGTCCGTATAGCGGCACGGCGATGATCTTGGGCACGTTGGACGCAAGGCTGGTGGCATATTCCTCAATCAGCCGCTGGGCGGATTCAATATCCTCCTGGCCGTTGAGGAAGGCCAGGATATCACCAGGCAGCGGCTCCTCCACATGGATTTTGAAAATCTTCTTCAAAAGTGCGTCTTGTAGGTCGGCCACCGGCCGGGGTTCGTATAGGATCGTGACAGGAAATTGCCGACCTTTAATTCGAAGTAATTCAACATTGCTTGCTTTTTCTTTTCTTGGGACAGCTGCATTGCCGAAAAAGTCCTGAATGACACCCACTTCGGCCGTAGCACTCATGATAATCACCTTGAGTGGAACGCCTCCTCTTTGTGTTTTATCCCCAAACAATATCTGTTTCAAGAATCCGGCAAGGAGATCGACATCCAGACTTCTCTCGTGGATTTCGTCAATGACAACGGCGCTATATTGTCTCAGATATGGATCCCGGAGCAGCTCCTGCAGCAAAGTACCTTCAGTCAAGAACTTGATCTTGGCACCTCGTGGCACTTGGTGGTCGAATCGAACCGAATATCCGACAAGCCCATCTGGCCTTCCCTTGCCAAGCGGCGTGCCCGCTTCGGTCGAAACACGATGCGCCAGAGTTGTGGCAGCAACACGTCTCGGCTGTGTAATAGCAATCATGCCTCCCACGTATCCATCCTCTTCCCGGCCCGGTAGCTTCACCTTATGTCGTTTGCACCAGGACTCCTGATAGAGAAACTGGGGCACCTGAGTACTCTTACCAGAGCCAGTTTCTCCAACTATCACAATAACGTCGGTGCCTAGACGCTTCACGACCGTTCGAATCTCATCTTGGTGCTGCCATATCGGCAATTCCCGGCGAGCTTTGAGCAATGGATGATCCTTGGTTCCTCTTGGATTTCGAGATTTGTTATTTGTTCCACTACTTTCAAATGATGGCTTTTTTGTTGATTGTTGTGGCTGTGATGTATTATTCGAAGGCTGCTCTTGAGACGGGGCTTGCGGCGTTGATTTCGGGCCGTTTGCTTCGACTTGTTTGGGCCGGGAAGATGTTAGATATCCTGCCACCGAGATGGTTTTGCCTCCAATTGTGACGGACCCGGAATCTTGGCGAGTTTTCCGTCTCTTGGGCGCATGTTCTGTGGCGTTCGGTGCAGCCATTGTAGGTAAACAGAATGCCTAGTTGAATATTATGAAGAGGCTGCGCAGATGATTTGACTCGACATTGTTTTTTTTGTCTTTTGCTGTGAGATGTCTGTCAAAATTTCACATGTTGGACGGGGTACACTGAGCTAACTTGTCGTCGACCTAGCTTATCGATAGCGGCGAGTCTGCGAAAATTCTGCCCCGCTATAATTAGCAAAACTTTGAAGAATTTCGTTATAATGGGCAAATACACTCGATCCAAAAGATGTACTAGTATATCTATCAATAAAATACATTATAATAAAAGAATTCTTTGTATATAATATAGTTTTAATAAACTTCTAAACATATACATATATATTGACTTTTTTAAGTAAATTCTTTTTTTCTGAGCCTATTACGGCTATTTCTTTCGTAAAAAATAACTAATTCCGATCAGTTTATGAAAAGTAATAAAGAAATATCCTTTTTATATAATAATATCTATCAAAATACGTCTCTATCTCTATGGATCGCATTGGTGAGTTAAATATAGATTTAGGGGCATCAAGCGCAGCACCTGCGGCGGTGTGAGCCTAGTATTGAAACAGGGTCCTAGGCTAGCCGTTCCTACGGGGTAGACTTGGAGTGGCTCAGATAGGGAGTTGACACCCAAGCCTCACTTACTTCTCTGTTCTTCTCTCGTGACATCTCCTTTCCCTCGCATCCCTCACGCACCGCCTTTTTTGTCTTTGTTCTTTTGATTGCGAAAAGTACACTACTCTCTTTGAATAATCCATTCCTAATTAATCACGATGAAGAAGTTCGGTTTCGGCAAGAAGGAGAAGCACTCGCCTGCTCCCTCAGACAATCCGTATGCCAACCAGGGCAACAATGATCCCTATGCCGAGCAAACGAAATATGCCAACATGGGCTCCTACTCTCCAGCCCCAGCCTACTCTCCAACCCCAAGTAACGGTTCTCGACCACCCGCTGGAAATGGCTATGGTTCATACCAGAGTCCACCCCCTCAGCAGACTCCCTCCCCAGCCCCAGGGTATGGCAGCGACCGATACGGCTCAGGCGGTGGATATGGCTCCAACCGCTACGACACTCCGAACAGCAATAACTCTGCGGGGGCTAGAGGCCCCGGAGGATACGGTGGCTTTGGCGGTGCTGCCGACAGCAGCAGGGATGCGCCCTTCGCCGGAGCACAGGGGGGTTCCCAACAGCAGCAGCCGCCGCCAGCTGTCTCTAACCAACAGTCGGGCACCTCTGGAAGTTACGGAGGCTATGGCGAGCAGCGGGAATTGACAGAGGAGGAACAAGAGGAGGCCGACTACCAGGCCATTCTCGCTGAGAAGAGACAAGTTCAGCAGGACAGTGTCGCATCAGTATCACGTTCAGTACAGATGGCCAGGCAAGCCAACGAAGTCGGACGTGCCACTCTGGCCCGTCTTGGCGCACAGGGCGAACGACTGCATAATACCGAGAAGAACTTGGACCTTGCTGCCAACCAGAATAAGATTGCTCAGGATAGGGCAGCAGAGTTGAAGACACTCAACGGCAGCATGTTTGCAGTCCACGTCGGAAACCCCTTTACGTCCAAACAGCGACAGCAAAAAGCTGATGAAGAAGTGCTGAATCGCCACCGGTCTGAGCGAGAGCAACGAGAAGCGACACGGCGGGATGGCTATGCAGCAACTCAGCGCATGGAGCAAAACATGCGCCAGCTTGGAGGTTCGGCCATGGGCCGGGCACAGGGCCGTAAGAAGGATTATGGCAAGTTTAACTTGGATGATGAAGAAGGCGCCGACGAACTCGAAGACCAGATTGACGACGGCCTTACCGAATTGGAAGGCCAGGTCAAGATGATGAACATGGTTGGCCGAGCCATTGGCGCCGAGGTGGATGCTCAGAACACGCAAATCGATCGGATTATGAACAAGGTAATTCAGCCCTGGAACCCCTGTCACATGCCCCCTTTGACTCATATAATACCGGTATCGGATGGCTAACGTATTGTGTCACAGAGCGATGCTGTTGATGATGCTACGAGAATGAACAGAGAACGGTTGGCCCGTATTAGGTAAAAGGATTAATAGAGGCTCAAGGTCTAGATAGACTGCTGCGATGTTTCAATGGTTGTTTCATAATATGATGTAGTTGATATGTTATATAAATTATATGATTTATGTATTACGTTGGATGTCTTTGGCTTCGCGCTGTTGAAAGAATGAAATTGCTGGCAATGGAGAGCTCCAGTGACGATACTGGTTGCATCTTTGCCTTTATTCCAACAAAGTCTTGAGATTGGGCGAGTTTCCTGCTATTAGCACCGTGCCATCTTAGTCATGAGAATCTACCTAGCTGGATTCGGCATCTGTCGGTTCTTAAACTCCTTTCGAGGTACATTGCATTCCTATTGCAGCCCGGTTACATCAGGATGTCACCGCATGGCATCCCTTTCCCCTTACCAACAAGGCAGACATCAGATTTGAGTCACACTTGAGCTGGTCAGTGGCTTGGCTCTGCTTAAATGGCGAATGGCCTCGTCTTTATTATTCACCTGATGGCCTGATTTAAATTCTTGTATATACACCGTCTATTCTTGTTTGTTTTTCATCTTCTTCCAGCCATCAGCACTTCATCATATCATTTTGTTCATACGTGTGATCTTTGGTCCTAGGAGACTCTTCGCATCACTTGCACGGTGTCGCAATCATCGCTCCCCATAATGATTCTCATTGCTCGCCATTGCTGTATACATATATATCGGACCATGAGAGTATGAATTGAATTGTATTAGTTGAGCAGGGATATTTCCAGATCGAATTGTTTTTCAAACCGCTTCAATGGCCTCTGTCTTCACATACGACCCTGACCCTCCTCGGGTCTCCTCGCCCTGGATTCTGGCCGATGATGCAGACAGCCCTCAGGGATCCGGAGCCGCGGTGACTCAGACCGGCTTGCTGTCTGAGTATGGTGTCACAAGGCTTGAAGCTGAGCCGCAGACCGGCCCGATCGAATACAAGCTGCATTTGCTCTTGCGGTCGCGGCGCAGCTATGTGTACATGAGTACCGTGCATCCGAAGAGAGACAGACTTCATGCCCAGCCTGGGGATGGGTCGGCGATGTACTCTGCGTCTCCTGCATCGTCAAATCAGCCGCGCCAGGAGCGTCTCCAACGTCTTACAACGCAGCTGCTTTGGCGTTTGCAACAGTCGTCGCCGTATCATGCGACCAGCTCTAGAGAAGTGAGAATACCAAAGTTATCAGACGGCAAAGATGATGCCAATTTGGATCTCTACGGCACTCAGATCCCTGGACTTGAAGAGTCTCAGGGTGCCCTGTATGAGATAGGTGTCTCTGATGACGGAACGCTCATTGGGCTCACTAAAGATGAGCTGGATGAGAGTATCGCTACGCTCAGGATCATGGCGGCGAGCCTTGGATGTGGCATCACCGTACTACGAATGGTAATAGTGGGTGACTGTGAATGGATTGAAATAGCAGAGGTCGATGGCGATGCCACCAAGAATCCAGTTCAGGTTTCTAAACAGGATAAACTCTGGGTGGCTGAAGCATTGATAACGCCTAATACCGAGCTGCAACATTCAAAATCTTTCAATGAGAACGGGAGCTACAAAGGATCTCATGGCGGAACTCCTTTGCAATTTTCGACGTCAAACACAGTTCCAGGCCATGCCAAGTCTACAACTCCGCAGCTGCGAGTTACCCTGACGGGCCCTATAGCGTCAGGGAAATCGAGTCTCTTGGGGACGCTATCTACCGGCACTCTGGATAATGGCCGTGGCAAAAGTCGCTTGAGTTTGTTGAAGCATCGCCATGAGATGGCATCCGGAATGACCAGCTCCATTGCACAAGAGCTCATCGGATACGAGGGAAGGCACATTTTCAGCTTTTCTCATCGCAACATTGAATCATGGGTTGACATTCATGACTATTCTAGCAATGGCCGACTTGTGTTTATGTCTGATTCGGGAGGCCACCCCAGGTATCGGCATACAGTCTTCCGCGGGCTTATGAATTGGGCGCCGCACTGGATGGTTCTCTGCATTGCTGCGGATGACGCCGAGGTGACTCCTCGAGCTCATGACACAGCTTCCTCTGCAATAGATTCGGGAGATACTGACTTGGTGAAAGCCCATTTGGATCTTTCGCTCAAGCTCGATGTCCCGTTGGCTATTGTCATTACGAAACTGGATCTCGCGTCTAAAGTAGCATTGCAAAAGACTATGACAAAAATCCTTGCCGCCATAAGAGATGCAAATCGCATACCGAAGCTCCTGCAGCCTGATCAACAGCCACAAGATCAGTTGGCAGAAATTCCACAGGCGGACTGGGACAAGGTGAATAGCCTGGTTAAGAACATGTCCGAGAATGGAGGCCTACTGAAGCATGTCCCTATTGTTTTTACGAGTGTCTTGAAGGGCGTTGGCGTCGGTCTTGTTCATGCTTTACTTGCAAGTCTGCCTCTACCGGCGCATGATTCTACAGAAACAACTCTGCAGCCAGGGCAACCGACAGACCTTTTCCACATTGATGACACGTTCAGCTTGTCTAGATCACCGGATGATTCGTTATCTGCAGAAGGGGTCATCGTATCCGGCCATGTTCGACTCGGCAGCTTCTCTGTCGGGCAAACCATCGTTGTAGGACCATTCTGGTCGGGTCAAAATCGTACCTCGAGCTCTGAAGGCCATTCATCGGCCGACGATCGTGGATCGCCAATGCTGAATGCAGCGTTAGCCGAACATGTCAAAAGCGCCCGGGCGGATGGCACACCACCATCCATCGCGGCAGATGAATGGCAGAGAGGGCGCATCGTGAGCATCCGTAACCTTCGACTGCCCGTAGGAACATTGGAAGCTGGCCAAGTTGGATCAATAGGCCTCGTGTTTGAGCCAAGCCAAGCCGAACTCACTCCCTTGACGGATACTCCTCAGATTCAGAGGGGAATGGTAATGGCGACGCTGCCCATTGATACACTCGGTAATGAAATTCCCATTCAGGCTTCACGTGGGTTCATTGCGACCTTTGACGAAGGTGCTGCCCAATTCCCTCCGCCGGGCACAACAGTTAATGTGCTGTTTGCTTGTGTGAGAACTGCTGCCCGAATCCTCGACATCTCTGTTCAGCACCGTACTGGAACAGGTGATGCCGGAGATGATGCGGGAGGCACCGTGACCAAAGTGTCAGTGGGATTTGTTCATAGTCGTAAGTGGGCTGAGCTAGGGACATCAGTCATCATCATGGGAAATAGTAGTCAAGATGGATCGGGTTTGCAGGGCTTTGTTGGAAAGATCACGGAGCTTGTGTGCTGACATGGAAACATTTCTCGAAAGTTGCATATCATTGGGTTATTTCATTATGTTTAATAGATTATGGTTGACGCCAGTAATAATCGCTTGTCTGCATCTGCATCGTGTTTTGATTCGCCACCCAACCCTTCCTGAGGAGCTTTCAAGCTCGCACTAAGCCGTAGAATAAAGTCCATGTTAATATGAATCCAGGCAAGCCATTGAAGATGCCGCTAGTCCAGAGCTCCAGGGCGCCCCTGTAGTAACGACCAGAGTCGAGGACAGCGCGACCTTCTCCCAGCGAGCTTGGGGCGATCTGGAGGATGTAGAACAGGAGGCTGGTTGTTATTGAGAAGGCAATGTAAAATAAGAAGCCATAGTAAGACTCGAGACCAAGGATTCCAGCACCGACGCCAAAGAGGGACGCCGTCAAGCTGTGGAGATTGGTGAGAGTCTGCTCCGCGGAGATGAGGTTAGACAAGTCAGAACGGTGGTATGACTCTCATGGTACGAGGCAGGGGATTGGGCGTACCTTTGTGTTATGCGCGACTGAGTCCTGGACAATGGGGTTGATCTGAAGCTCCTGTTCCGACATGGTTGTGGTGATGAGCTTGAGCGCCTGAATGAGTGTGAGATTATGTGGTGACGATTGGTGACAGCTGGTATGTACACGTAGAGACAGCTTGCTGAGTGAGGCTAGTGCGGGACTTCACAGTGCGTAAAAATGACGGACCGATGGCATCCGACCTCCGACTGATGGTGGGGTTCAAGAACACCGGAAAGCTAGCGGCTTACTTTTATATACTTGGCCGAGTGACGAGAGAGCTTCTGCACCTGCAACATTCCCGTCTCATTTTTTCCTCGTTGACCGCCATGGAGCACAATTTCGAGCCATTGAAGAACGACCTGCTGCTGCGAGCGGCGTGGGGTGGGTTTCTGCCATTCATCTACCCTTTGCGGTAGAGTCGCTATGCCGCGAATTGAAGTCCAAGTTGTGTGCTTATACGTTGTGTGCGCCGTATAGGCCAGAAGGTGGAACGGCCTCCCATGTGGGTGATGCGACAAGGTATGTTTTGCGTTGGAGAGCAGTGCGGAAGAGAGAGCGGTGGCTGAAGAGATTCTGCAATGCAGCCGGCCGCTACCTACCGGAATACCATGAAGCAAAGGGCACGCGCGACTTCTTCGAGTGCTGCCGAGATGCCGAGGTCGCCTCCACATTAACGCTGCAGCCCGTCGAGCGCTTCGAGGGCCTGCTGGACGCCGCCATCATCTTCTCCGACATCCTCGTCATCCCCCAGGCCATGGGCATGCAGGTGGAGATGGTGGACAAGAAGGGTCCCCATTTCCCCAACCCGCTGCAGAGCCCCGCGGACGGGCAGTACGAGCAGGTGCTCGGCCGAGAGGTGGACGTGGCCGCCGAGCTCGACTACGTCTACAAGGCAATCACCCTGACGAGGAAGAAGCTGGCCGGCCGGGTGCCCCTGATTGGCTTCTGCGGTGCTCCCTGGACGCTCTTCTGCTACATGGTCGAGGGAGGAGGCACTAAGCTTTTCGCCCAGGTCAAGACATGGATCTACAAGTACCCGGAGGAGTCGAAGAAGCTCCTGGCCAAGATTGCTGATGTCTGTGTAGACCACCTGGCTCTTCAGGTGAAGGCCGGTGCTCAGGTATGTCTTTATTCCAACTTTTGTTTTCGGCCCTTTTTCCCTCTTCTCATGCCCATCCGTCTCGGCGAGGAAGCTAACAATGGTGGTTTGTAGTCGGTGATGGTGTTTGACTCATGGGCTGGAGAGTTGTCTCCTGCTTCCTTCAAGGAATTCTCTGAGCCTTACCTTGCCCACATTGCGCAAAAGCTACCGCTGAAGCTGCAAGAGCTGGGACTGGAGAAGGTACCCATGACGGTGTTCCCCAAGGGCGCTTGGTACGCTCTCGACTCAGTGTGCAACCTGGGCTACAATGTCGTCGGCATGGATTGGCTGCAAGACGCCGCTGAGGCTGTGAAGATTCGAGGAGACAGGAACGTTGTCTTCCAGGGTAACGCCGATCCCGGATGCTTGTATGGCTCAAAGGCCGCCATCACTGAGGCTGTTGAGACCATGGTCAAGGGCTTTTGGACCGGTAACAAGGGCTGGATCGCCAACTTGGGCCACGGTAAGATATACACACCTGGAGGACCGTTATTGCGTTTAATCATTACTAAATCATACTGTCCACAGGTATCACCCCTGGTGTCAACCCAGATAACCTAAAGTTCTTCTTTGAGGAAATCCACCGCCTGACCAAGCCCTGATGCTATGGCAGAGGGGGGGGGGAGAAAATAAAACGAAGAAAGTGAAAGAAAAAAAAAAGTACAAAAGGCGGCCGGCTCTCAATTCAGCGGCAGAGTCAGAATAGTATATTGAAATGACAAGCTGTATTGTAAGCCCGATCTAAAAACCAAGAATCGCTCCGTCTGTTGAAATACCCTTTTTGGTTTTGGATGCCGTTTCCTAATTGAAGCCCACAAAACAATCTCTTTTTTTTTGTTACCACCGAGAAGACTCCGTACCTAAACACGAACCATGACGAAATGCGCCCTACGAATTCCAAACACCATGAACAAAGTAGTTTCTAAAAAACCAGGGGAATTTGAAGAAGCGAAAGAGAGAGAGAAATGAGGAGAGGGTAAGAGAGAAGAAGAGGGAAGAGAAGGGGAAGAGGCAAAAACAGAGGACTTCGTCGACGCTTTATTGCTTCTTGCCAAACAGCCATCGTCTCTTTGTCTCCGTCTTCTCAGTCCTTTCGGCCGACTTGTCAGAGGACTTGTCCGAATCTCTCTCGGGGGTTTCGTCGATGGCTTGCTCCACGCTACGGTTGCGCGCCAGCTCTTCGAGTTCGTCCTCGCCTTTGAATACGTTGCCGGCGCCGCCACGGCCAACGTACTGGGCTCCTGCGCTAAGTCGCCGAGGGACGCTACAAACAAACTCTTTGTTAGAAACTGCATGATCTAGAATAACTTGGATGTAGTCTCTTCACCTCTCCCCCAACAAAGTATAGCAGAGAGGGGAAGCCGTCGAGAAGAGAGAGAGCCAAAACTTACGCCTTAACGTCCTGGCGAAGACGAGTCTCCCGAGGGTCGTTGTTCTGAGCCATGTTGCCAGTGCCCCCTCGGCCAGTCGTAACAACCGCTGTTTTCAGCACAGGGGTCTCGAGATCCGAAGGGTTGATCTTTGGTGACTGTGCGGCATCGGCCATGTTGCCCGCGCCGCCGCGGCCATGGGAAGCGAACTGAGCAGCCATATGGCGTTGTGTATGTGTATGGGACGGGATTGTATGTAGGTATATATAAAGTTGGCGACCTTATATCTTTTTTTTTTCTGGAGAGGCGCAATATGATTCACCCAGCCTCGGGAAGATGATGGGGGGAGGGATGTGAGAGTTTGGTAGCCTTACGGGCCGGCGGGTCATCTGCCACAGGGGACTTTTCTCAGCGCTAGAGGGGCTTCTATGCATTAAGCGTGGGTTAGGACGGAAGCGGCAAGGGGTGCAGCCGGAGCGATTCTGTCTTGATTTGACGACATTTGCTAGCTAAGCATCTAAGGCACGTACTGTACTCGTGCGAGTAACTTGGACCAACTCATGTGAACAGGACACACTGTGCGTATTTCACAGGTAGCGGGTACAGTGCTTTAGTACAGGTACTCTCTGTTGGTGGTACTAAGGTTATGTTGTCGGATATTCTGAAAATCTCCCGAAATAATCAGTCCACAGGTAAACAAATACTGTGTAACAAGCCACCAAACATTCCCGTCGTTTACAACACTTCCAAGTATTATCATCATCAACATCGTCGTCGACATCATCACATCTACTACCCATGTTATATATAGCATAAATTGCCGAGGGTGGTGTGTGTATTTTTTCCTCTCTCTTCCATTCTTTGACTAAAATCAAGACCATCGACTCTCCTCCCGCTCCACTATGTCATAACCCCTCACACCCAATCCTGGCCGTCCAACCACCACGCCCACCCTCAGCTGCTGCATCACGATAAGCGCTAATGAGGGCGACTGCGACAAAACAAATGACGCTTCACCTGCAAAATCATGCACGAAGCGGTACCTGCACATGCAGCTGCTGTTTGGCACCCTGTGGAGCGGAGTCGATCCTGAGCCGCATCCAGTATAAAGAGGTACGAGCAGCTTTTTCACCGGCCATGTAACCTCCCCCTCCCCCCACATTTCCTGCCTTGTTATCTGCCTTGTTTTGTTCGTCGAGGTGACTCGAGTTGAGCTTTTCATCTGCTGTTTTTTTCGTGTCGTCTTCTTTCATCGCATGGTTCAAACTTGACGAACAAAAGCTCACCATGGCTAGCCGATACTCCTCCGACGAGGAGAGGGAGCGATACAACATCCATGTCACTCGTCGCCAGTCGCCGCCGGGAGTCCGTTATGTGACGAACCCGTCGGTGCGGGGATCTCAGTACGACGGGCCCAGCTTTCTCAGGCCGGATATTCGCACCACAGAACGCACCACGGCCATCACCAGGTCTCTCTCGCGCACCCGATCGCCGCCTCGCGAGAGCCCTCGTGATAGCCGCACGGCTTTGGGCCCTGCCGCTCCGGCTCCTCCTGCGCCTGCGCCTGCTCCCATCATCATCAACAACCGCATCTACAACGAGCATTCGTCCGACGAGGACCTGAGCGATGACAGCCCGCGCCGCAGCCGCCGAAGTGTCTATCGCCGCCGCTCCCGCTCCCGTTCCAGCTCTCGGTCCAGCTCCCGCTCGCAGTCTCGAACGGGCCACATGACGCGAGAAATGTGGGAGGCAGAGCAGGCCCGCCGTCAGCTGGACGAGATGCGAATCAGCACTGAGCGCGACAAAGAGCACCGCCGTCTCGAGGCGCAATACCGCGAGGAAGCAGAGCTCCGCCTTACACAGCGACAGCTTGATGATATGAAGAGGCGCACTCACGATGAAGACATCGAGAGACGCATCACCAAGGAACTCGAATACAAGCGCCTCAAGGAAGAGGGAGCTGCTGGGGAAGCTGCTGAGGAAAGACGGCGGCTTGAAAAGGAGTACCGCGATGAAGCGGAGCTTCGTCTTACGCAGCGACAGCTCGATGAGATGAAGAGACGCAACGCTGAGGCAGATGTGGAGAAGCGCATCAGAGATGAGTACGAGTACAAGCGTCTCAAGGAGATGGGAGCTGCCGAAGAAGCTGCCGAATTGAAGCGGCGACTTGAAAAGCAATACAGTGAAGATGCAGAGCATCGTCTCACCCAACGGCAGCTTGATGAAATCAGAAAGCGTGAATCCGAGATGATGGTGGAGAAGCGCATCACCAAGGAGATTGAGTATAAACGCCTCAAGGAAGAGGAGGATGCTGCTGAAGCTGCCGAGGAAAAACGACGGCTCGAAAACCACTTCCGCGAAGATGCAGAACATCGCTTTACGCAACGACAACTCGACGAGATGAAGAAGCGTGAGTCTGAGATGCAGGTCGAGAAGCGCATCACCAAGGAGATTGAGTATAGGCGCCTCAAGGAGGAGGAAGATGCCGCTGACGCCGCTGAGGAGAGACGACGGCTTGAAAGGGAGTTTCGTGATGACGCTGAGCTTCGCTATGCACAGCGACAACTTGACATTATCAGGAAGCGTGAGGCCGATGCCGAGAATGAGAAGCGTATGCTGAGGGAGCTCGAGTTCAAGCGCCTCAAGGAGGAGGAGCGCGCTGCTGAAGAATCGCGCAAGGCTGCCGAAGAGAAGAAGCGCCGCGATAAGGAATATCGTGACGAGATGGAGCTTCGCCAGGCGCATGAACAGATTGAGGGCATCAAGAAGCGCGAGGCCGAAGCTGACATGGAGAAGCGCATCAAGAAGGAGCTCGAGCTCAAGCGCCTCAAGGAGGAGGAAGAGGCTCTCGAGGAGAAGCGCCGACGTGAGAGGGAGGCCCACGAAGCCGTCGAGAAGTACAAGAGGGCTGAGGCGGACCGCATTGCCCGCGAGAAGGAGGAAAAGGAGCGAATGGACAAGGAGTACAAGCGTCGCCTGCACGACGACCTTCTCAAGTCGGGCCTCGACGAGCATGCCATTGAGGCCATCCTCAGCAACAAGAAGGTCCAGTCGCCTGCTCCTGCGGCCCCTCAGCTTCCCATGGCCCCTCATGCTCCCATGTCTCCTCACGCTCCAATGGGGCCTCCGATTCTCGCTCTCCCGGCGCCAGAACATTCGGTGGAACGCCCGACCTACACCAGAATGGCCCGTAGGTACCTCTCGATTGAGACGCTGCGAACATTCCAGATCGAGTATGAATATGACAATGTAAGTTTTGACTCCAGCCCTTGGCTTCACGAGTTAGCAGGTACTGACACACTTCTGTCTACGCAGGACCCCGATTATATTTTGATCAAGCGATGGGTTCCCGAGTGGGAGCAAGACCAGTTTTGGCAGCACACCAAGATCCTCCGGGAGAAGCGCACCAAGACGCTCATGGTCGAGGAGAAGAAGCATCACCATTCCGACCCCGACTTCGAGTGGGTTCGCAAGAAGCACAGCAGCAAACACGACCGAAAGAGGAGCAAGTCGCCGGCGCTGCTCATGTATTTGGCGGGCGCTCGCCCGTCTTAATGACTTCACGACATGATACCATGTATTGCGAAATGTGCGGGCCAAGTTTTATCTGTTTTTATGTAGTCCGTATACTCTCTACTGCTATTTATTGATTTATTTATTTATGAATTTATTGATTGATTTGAGGCTGCTTCTGAGCGAAAAACAATTGAGTGAAGGTTCTTGTCACCTATTAAATTGCCCCAACTTGTAATATTCCACCTGCTCTCGTCGCTCGCATTCATTACACTGACTTGAGACTTTGCCTTGTGCCATAACTGCTGGTATACCTGCGTATGAGTTCTTCGTATATTGTCCACGAGAGCGCCGAGCTCAATGCCTTTCGGCTCATCCTGAGGCTCAGGCCGCGCCACAGCGACCGGAAACCTTCTTCCACCACCATCCTGTAGCCGGCATGGAGTAAATTCCGATATCGTTCAGGCTGCAGCTGGATGCGCGTCTTGCAGACGTCTATCGGGTTCGATATGGCGGAGCATGTTGTGCCTGCCAGAATCGCCGATGCAAAGTTTACCGAACTGGCCCTGGAGGAGGTCATGCTCTTTGTTCCCTCAGCCGAGGAAGCGTTGCGGGACGCTATGGATGAGAGTCTCCTCTTCGACACCTCGTAGATGGTCACGTACATGCCTGCGTAAGGACCATCCCGGATTGCAGTTGCGCCAAAGCCGGCGAAGAAGCCTCTAAGTCCTCCCTGGCGATGAATGTCTTTCACAGCAGCCCACATGGTTGGGTAGGAATAGAGGCTAGATTCGAAACGGACCTTGATGACTGTCAAAGGCATCATGACAAAGCCCGCCCATGTGCGTGCCACTGCTCCTGAAACCATGTTTGCCGTTGGCGTCAGCGTAGGCAAGCTGGACGAAGCGCTGCGCGCATGGATCTTCTGGCTGAAGGCATTGGACTTTTGAAGGAACTGGCGGAGGGAATTGAGTGATGTGAAGTACAAGGCTGATCCAAACCCCGTGCGAAGAGAGGAAGGCAGCGTCCCTCTCCAAAGGGCTCGAATTGGCTGTGGTGACTGTGTGAGCTCTCGCCAAATGCCAATGAGCAGCGAGGGACGCCCGGATTGCTGTGTCCGTGTCTTTAGGAGGTCCAGCGGCTGCAGCAAAACAGCAGATGCCACTCCCGATCCAAGACCAAAGACAAAGTGTTGCGCTAATGACTGTGATGAGAAACTTGCAGAGAACATGCCATTGTGAAATGCGCACCTGCCGCAGCTGGTTTTGCTGGTGATGCTGATGATGTACTCATGATATCTATATCTTCATCCAGACCTAGACCTAGACCCTCATGCTCGCTCTCGGTTGTTGTCGTAGCTACTGTTGTTCAGAGGGTTTGTAATGCTCACAGCTCCGAGGTTTGCAATGACGCATTCGCACACAGTGTGTAAATGGAGGCTTTTGGTGGGTTTACCGGTAATCGCCGATAACAGACTCCAGTCGCCCTGCGAGGAGCCTATGGCGCTTAACCAAATCCACCCATTCAGTGACCCCAATCATGGCTAACAGCATCCCAAAGTCAGCGCCTAGTCTGCCCAAGCTGCCAGCACAGTAGAGCACCTGCGTCAGGATACTTTCTCGAGCAACCTTATCCTTGACAGCAGGCAGATAGAGGCGAAGTGGTTCAAGCAGCATGTTGACCAGATGGATGGGGAATGTAGATAGCGCTGAGGGCAGGGGATGAAGAAGATCAAGACTATCGGGCCCTGCGCCGCCCAGGTTTGTGTCTACGCTCTTAGACATGGAGACAATGCCAAAGCTGTGTTCTCGGAAAACTTCAATGAAACGCTTCAGGAATCGTTCCGTGTGCTGGCCGCTGGGCCGCGACTGTCCGGGCTTTGCTTGACTGAGGCGTTCATCTTCTGCCAGTAGCCGCAGAGGCTCCAGCGCATCAAGAGTGGCAGCTAGTGTGATAAAACGACATATCAAGAAGACAGCCGGGATCATGTCCTGTGCTGGTGCCCAAGAGACGAGGTCGGGGATAGCACGTTTAAGCCACCCTACCGTGCGCAGCGTCGCAGCCAGCTTCAGGTTCGGCGCCTTGAGGGTGTTGACGAGATCAGTAGCAAGTCGATGAATAGAAGCTTCAGACTCCCTCAAGACGTCAGAGACGAGCTGCGAGTTTGGATACAGAGCTCCAAGTCGCTGGATGTGGCCGTACAAGTCCAGCGTGGATGAGAAGCCAAGGGGGGAGACGTTGGCGGTCGATGACAGGAGAGTAGGCACTTGCATGAGATCCGTCAGGCGGTCGGCGTTTTCCAGCAGCTTCAGCACCTGCTTCCGCCGCGCAATCGACTTGTTATCGCCAGCCTTGCTGACGCTGGTAGAAAAGTGCTCGACTTGCGTGTCCAGGTTGGAGATGAGCCGGCTCAGCTGCACCGCGTTGCCCGACAGGGCGGGAATTGACTCTCGCAAGGACGCATGACTGTCAGCTGAGCCAACGACGGCCTTGTACGATTTCTTGGAGAGGCTTTGGATGGAGAGCAGGGCCGAGTTGGACGCCTGCGAGAGAAGTTGGCGTTCTGACGACCGCAGGGCATCGACAGGCTGTCCTGCCAGGTATGAGATGTAATCCAATGTCGTGGCATCAACTTTCTGCTCAATGCCTAGCAGGTCCTGCAATGCTTCTGCCATGGCGGGAGACGGGGGACTTTAAATGCAGTGTTACAGAATATGCATTTGTTGTCGGACTTGAAAGGCTTGAAAGGGGGTTGATAGGTGAGGTTAGGCAACGGGTGGTGGATGAGTATCAAGATACTAATCTTGAGTAGAATCGAGTAGAAATCGCAATCAAATTACACCACGTAGCCCATATCAAGCTGCATAGGGGAAACCGCGGGTACAGTACTGCTAGCTATGGGTACCTGCCTTATTATATGGTGCTAGTCGTTAGTACTCGTTCAGTGCTTTCGGCCCCTGGAAATTTAGCCGCCCCAGTGCTAACCATCACCAAAGACGCTCAGTCCTCCGCATTGCGTCTCCAGCTGCACCTACTCGTACATATCATTCTATGTTTGGGAAACTGGGCCAATCATGCATCCAACAAAATCATCTATGCAACATCTCTTCATATTAAAATTACTTAGAATTTAAAATATTATTTCTAGCGTTCTACTCATTATAAAGGCTAGATTTAAGCAGACAGTTTTGTTACGTTAAATCAGACTATATAAGTAGCTATATATAACAAGTGTGGGTTGTGGGATATTCCGTCTAGAAACCGAACGGATTTTCAGGAGCTATGGAAGAAGAAAAGAGAATCTTGTTAGTCACAGCAGCAATGCAGCACAGGAGGAAAGACAACTTACTCGCTTGAGACAGGTTGGCCCGTCGGCCGGTTGGTTGGGGCGTCAACTTCTTCGTTTCTGGCGTGACGCCGAATCGGACTGGCGGAGGAGGTCCAGTCTTCTGAGGTATAAGAGGCTGCATGGGTGCCTTCAACTCATTATTGGGTCCTTGCTGAAGTGGCTGCAGAGACTGGAATCCAGTCTGCTGGGGCTGCAGAGGCGGCGGCAGATAGTTGTTGATGCTGCCGGTGCCAAAGGGAGACTGGCCCAGAGATGGCTGGAAGCCGGTGGGTTGGGGCTGAAGTCCTCCGTATTGGCTAATGCGGCTGGGATCGATATAGCCAGGTGCACCAGTCAGCATAGGCTGCAAGTACGGCCCGGGAGCACCTTGAGGGAACTGGTGGAGGCCTTGCTGTTGGGGTCCAATGTATCCCGTCAGCATCGGCTGAATTGGCTGAATGTTTTGCTGCAGCTGGGCGGCATATTGCTGTTGCAGCCGGGCCTGTGTAATGTCGTTGAGGCTCTGGCCCGGTGGTGCAACCTGGCCTTGGACAAGACCGGTGACCTGAGGGACGAGCGCGGGCGCCTGAAACATGCCCTGCTGAAGAGTCGACTGCGGAGCAGAAAGAGGTCGCTGTGGTGGTGGCGGAACCCCAAGAGAGCCTTGAACTGGCGGCGAGATAGATGGCGCCAGAGGCCTCTGTCTTCCTAGAGATTTCGGAGAGATATGAACCCCAGTAAGCGAGGGCTGGACTGAAACCTGATTGGGCTGCGGCACTGTTGAAAAGAAGGATGGGCTTGCTCCGAGGAGTGGCTGCTGGGGCGCGGGTGCAGGTACCTGCGGTTCGCTCGGCAGCGGAGCCAGAGGTTGAGGTTTTGGTTCGACCTTGCTAGGCTCCAATGGTGTTGATAGCAAGGAAAGCTCTTGTAGAGATCCGGTAAGGGCAACAGGCGCGGGAGCGGGAGCTGGGGCGGGAGCAGGCTCTACATTCTTCGGGGCCTCCGCTGCTGGCGCTGTCGGCTGCGGTTGTGTTTGCTGTTCTTGTTTTGTGGGCTTCACATCCCAGGCATCGTCGTCGAATCCTCCCGCAGGACGCTTGGGCTCCTTCACTGGACTTGCAGGAGACGCCGGTTTCGCCGCCGCCGTCTCGCCAGAGCTAGGTGCCTCCTTGGTTGAGAAAACGGCGGCATCGACCACATCGCCGGTTTGGACTGCAGGAGCTGGCCGGCCCTTTCTTGTGTTATTCCGCAGAGCACCGCCAGGACCTGAAAAGAGACCGCCATCGGCATCGCCATTGGCTTTGGTGCGTCCGAACTTGGCATCCAGAGTACGCATCACCTTGATGATATCTCCTTCCCTCAAGCCCAGGTTCCGTAGGACGCCGGCATCGACGTCTGGTAAGACGCTCTCATCCATAGAATCCCTTGTGAATGCCTGAGCATAACGTTCGCAAAGGCCAACAGCAACGTCGCAAGAAAGGAAAAACTGAAACCAGTCGTACTCTGGGCCCTTGTCCACGGAAGCTCCAACAGGGGCGGGCTTTGGCTGTTCCGGGACCTTTGACGCTCGTTTGACATCGGCAAGGGGTCTCTCATCGTCCAGAGAGATTCCGGTGAGATTCTCGACATATACAAGGTCCTCGTGCGACATCTTGGCTATCGGTACAGCAATCTTTACGCCATTCATCTTGTGGAGGTGTAGCTTGCCGTCTTTGAGCCCAAGGAATTGAGCCTCGACACTGAATGACTTTGATCGATCTGTCCATACTCGGACTTTGGAAGCATCAGGTTCTATCATATGAGTGTCAGTTTTCCGCCAATGCTTCCGGTTATGCAATTCTCATTTGGGAGGAAACAGAAAACTCACTGGATTTGCTTGAGGCATGACTGCCACTATCGTTTCGTCCATTCTCGCGTCGAGGCCGCTGTTGTCCCAAAGTGTTACCATCATTCGGAGCTATGAGACTGCTACCTCTTCGAGGTAAAGGCATTCCTAGGCCTACCTGTTGCTGCTGAGGCTCCCTGCTGGCAGCCTTTATTGCCTCTTTCGTAAGTCGTATCTCATCCAGGCGATTTTGTTCAACGGCCGATCTAGCGGGATTGCCTCCAGACGGTCCTGTTGCTGACTGCACGAGTGGTGGCGTGATTGTGCCTGAGAATTCGATATAGCTGCTTGGGACAACACCTTCTTTGCCATTCTTTAGGCGGCGAACTTGCCACCAATCCTCGCTCCTTGAATCATCGATAATGGCCACCTCATCGCCTGCAGCAACGGTTACCTCATCTTCACCCTGTGCCATGAAGTCATAGAGAATGGTTCCCTTTCTTTGACGCTTTTGGGAGCCTGCCGCAATCACCTCTCGTAGTCCTTCTGCCCGAGCAGCACCTGCAAGCTCACCGAGAGAAGCTACAATTTCTTCTGCAGTGTCCTTAGCTCCGGCATGAAAATCAATGCTCTTACTTGGTTTGACAAGCTCCATGAAGACGTGCTTGCCTTCACGAGAGTAATGCGTCATCTTATCGGCAGTCCATTCTTGAGGGGGGTCGTTCTCAGCTCGTTCGGGCGCGATAAGGATCGTGCCGGTCAAGAGGTTTATGCCCAGAGTGGTCGGCATCTTCTTCTTCTTGCCCATGACCGATACCATCTCGTTGATGTTATACAAGTGGAAGTTGCCAGGGATCAAATGCCCTTTGGGTTGGGATTCGGGTGTTCGCTCTGGCTTGGCTGGCTGCTCTGACGACACTGAATATGCTTGAGACTGTGGCCGTGGCCGCGAGGGCAGAGCGGGTGACCTAATAGACTCCTCATCAGACAACTCCGGCTCTTTGAACCTGAGTGTCATGGGTTCCCTTGTGGATTGTCGGTTCTGGTTTTGAATCAGGCTGGCAAGGGCGATTGCTGGATCGGCAGCCGCGGGAGCTGCAATCGCAGGGGATGCAGCCGGTGCATCATCAGACGGGGGAGTGCTGTCATCGGTCGCGATGCTCTGGGATGGTGGCCGCCTTGGTAATGCTGGGGCCGCCGGCACCGATGGCGCACTTGCAGGAGCAGCAGCCTGGAGCTCGATATAATTTGCGGGAACAAACCCATACTCGCCGTCTACTCCGGCAAGAATCCAATCCTCGTCAGTGGTGTCGAAGACCTCCAGCACGGCATCTTCGGAGAAGGACAGCTCCTCGTCGGTTTGGCGAGTATATTCGTAGATGGCACGGGCATGACCCACCGTCTCGGCCTAGATTGGGGACGCGATGGTTAGCTTGGCTTGCGCATCCAAGTGTGAAGTCGCCCATTCGCGAATGTACGGAGAGCAGCAGCTCGGTCAGCTCTTGGACAAGCTGACGTTGGTCGAGTCGAGGATCGAGATGGGGCCGGAACACGGGGACTCGGGGGCACGGGGGACGAGAATCGATATACCTTTTCAACGTAGTTATTCGGAATCAAGCCAGAAGGCTCATCCTCGTCATCGGTGCCGGCCTTCTTCTTGGCCTTCCACCAGCCGTCATCGTCGTTCTTCTCGAGGATGTACAGCAGGTCGCCCTGCTTGATGGCTAACTCGGCATCCTCGTTAGGAGTGTAGTCATAGATGGCGCGGTAGATTCCCAGGAAGCCCATTTCGCCTTGGTTGCCCCGATGGACGCAGGTCGACGCTCGAAATGCGGATGGTTCCGACGCGGTGGAATGCAATGCACCTCGTTGCGTGGCCTGGCAGTGAAGAGGGCTGTCTTGTCTGTATTGAGTGACGAAAAGCAAGCCAGTCCCTAGCAGTGCTAGCGAGTGTACTCCATACCTACTAAGGTAGCACTCCGTGGTTGCGACAGCGAGAGGGATGAAGAGTACGGAGTACGGAGCGACCCCCTGTCGACGACCTTGCTACCCAGATGCTATTGGAGGATCCACCGCACGCAGCACTGCCCACCAGTCTCCTAATTATTACCTCAGCCTTGTTTGGTTTAATTTGTAGAGCCCCCCAATTCTCAATAGGTAAGTTGGAATTAAAAGGTAAATTAGCCATGTATGGGTATATATATAATAATCATTTATTAGGAGCATATTTTGTATATTTGATCTTGGATTTATATCTTTGGTGTACGCCTTGTTGCATCTATGATATAGATACCAGGCCATTGTTATATGACGCTTGGATATACATAACATCAACCACCTTGGCACAACGCTGCCGATTCCATGCGATACAGCATGGATAGGATACTTCAACTGGCGAATTTTTAATTACTAGCGCCATTAAAACCTCCCATTCCATATACCCCTCATCAGCTCGCCTAGCAGCACGGAAAACGGACAGAAGCCGTCGTCATAGCTTTCAGGCACAAGGAGAGCGCAGATGCAGCTGGAAGCAAACGTACCATGGATGTGCTAGCACTGATTAGTGCAGGTACCAGGTACTGCTTGGAGGCGGGTACAGGCGCTGTGGAGATTAGCCGGAGTGTGGAATCAAGGGACCGCCCGGCCATTCAGCACCCAAAGCTTGTTCGCTACCTACCTTCTAACAACACTCCGAGTTTGCCATGCTGGATACATGTACCACAGGACGACATATACTGCACTGGGGATCTTGCAGAGGACAAATCGCACTGCCATCATCGTCTACGTTCTAGGCAGACTTGATATGCTGTCACCTAGTTGGAAGAATAACTGTGCTGCCTAAATTAGTAGTTGGCGATAGTTCTTACATACTCTACTCGTGGCTTGTGGAACAAAGAGGTAAGCTTGTCATCCTGTCAATCGCTCTCTTCTCTCCTCACCCCTGCTCTTCACACCTCACGCCCATCCCACACTCCCAGTTGCTGGAATACCACCCGATAGTGGAAGAGAGGAGGGGGAAAAAAAAAGAAGAAGAAAAAAATCATCACAGCCAACTCTAGCGTAAGATATTCATTCCATTTCCTGTCCATAGTAAAACTACATCGTGATCATGATCAAAGCAAGCGACATGTACAATCCAATCAAATACGCCCCAGACTCCTCTATACCCGACATGATTCATCAACCAATTCATCCCAAAGCAACAACAAACTCCCTCTAGAAAGCCATCCATCCAAGTACACTCTGTTCCAAAAGAGCCACACATCCCTTTCCATACACCTTTCGACTACACCTCCTGGGCCTGGGCCATCAAAGCATCCCCAAAGAAACTGGACTCACTTCCATCCAGTTGCTCGTGATTGGACTCACGCTTATCCAGTTTCACGACCTCCCAATCCCCATCTCTTCCACTGAGAAACGGTGCATATACATCACCTTCCCAGCTGGACATGCCTGCCTCCGCGCGTGATCTTTCGATGGGAGCCGGCTGCGACCGTTGTTGAATCGCAACTGAGTAGCTGGCTGAGTTGTGCATGCCGGACTGATCCAGAAGAAGTTTTGGATCGATGAAACCCTCGTTATGGTTCCCATTAGGGTTCTCTGTGTCTTCATACAGAGCATGAACAACAACCGGGGGTGAGATCTTGCTCTGTGAATAGACGTCGCCATATGTCGCTATGTAGTGTCTCTGATATTGATCAGGGTCAGGATAAACAACATACGAGAGCCCCGCCCCATACCCCTCTGCATATAAAGTGGAATGAGGTGGAAAAGCGACAGAGGTCAAGTAAGGCTGAGGATGAACGGCTTCGGCTGGGGGAGACTGCTGCTCGTCGATGGCCAGCTGGAGCATCTCTTCACTGAGATGGTGAAGCTTTTTGGTCTTGGATGCGGGTTTCCTGCTGCGCGTCACCCGACCTGTTTTGGTAGAAGCACGGCTTTTGACAGGTTTGTCGTCCTTTTTACCGCCTTTAGAGGGTGCGTATTTATAGTCGGGGAAAGCTTTGAGGTTGTTGGCTGAATCTCTTTTGGCCAGTACCCTGAAATGTTCTTGAAATTCCACCGACTCGCGATGCCAAGATACTCCACAAAGTGTGGAAGCCTCCTGCTCATTCTTCTTTTGAAGGGCAAGAGCCTCCCGGGCATTTAGAAGGGCAAGAGCCTCCTGCTCATTCCCATGTAGAAGGAAAAGGGCAAGAGGGTGATATATTTTGCGGTAAAGAAAAAAACAATTCAAAGTGCGCTTGGGTCTTCCATCAGGGTTCAATGGTTCCTTGCGTCGTACCTGGGTTGAGCGGGCGACGTGTCTTGCAGCCTCGTCAAGCAAAGCTTGGCCATAGCCTCCAGCTGCTGCAATCTGAGAAAGTGCTGACTTGAAATGGGACAAATGTTCGGGTAGCTCTGCTGGCTTTTTACTTTTTTGCGTTTTCCGCTTTTTCCTTGGAGGTTCGCTGAATTCTTCTTCAAGGGCATCATCGTCTGGCTCCTCTGATGGCATAATATTCGCGTGGGAATAGTCCAAGGGTGACACCTCCGACTTATACTGCGATGGGGCCTGCCATTCTTCTTAGCTACCACTCTTCTTCGAGCATAAAAGGGAAAGGTTCAGCAGCTTGAAGCGCCGTGAGTGGTGTCTCTTACCACTAGACTGTGTTTTGTGTCCGTTCTTGTGCCTTCTCGCGAGAGGGGGGGCTAGGAATTGTTAACATCGTGCAACAGGCAGAGTGACTTTAGAGAGTGATTCAGCGTACAGAAATGGGATACTGGCTTGGATGGTGGTAGCCAGGAAATTGGACATATTCTGTCTTGTTTCCTTCGCCATACCCCACGATGTGTGCAGTAGGATGGATACGCTGATCATATTCTTGAATCAATTGACTCGGGAACTGATGGGCTTCATGTTCGGCCTTGATGCGTTCAATCACGCCTACGCCTCTAGCGGGCGAATATGACTGTAAAGTGTCGCGGGTGATGGTTGCGTGGGCAGTCATGTCGCCTGGTGTGTAAGATTCTGAAGAAGACGACTGTGTTGGGGGGTTTTGAATTTGCAAGTAAAGCACGTTGTAACATAACACAATGTTCAATCATCCGGTGTAGTGAGAGTAGACGGGATGCATGAAATAAATCATAAATCGGACTGATAGGAAACAAGAGTTGTTATCTTTGTCCCAAGACTAGGACCCTTTGACAGGCAGCACATTTCCACATCTAACTCTATGGTTTACAACCTCGTTCTTGACACATGACTTCCATATCAAGGCCACAAACAAACGAACATCAGAGCTTTCGCCGCATGCGGTACTGAAATCTTGGTCGATTTGGTTATCCCCTGCCTCATGGGCCACCCTGTGGCCACCCTGTGAACCGTCGCAGTAAACACGGGGTCCAAACTCAGTCGAATATACCCCAAAACACCATCTTGCCAACGCTATGACATGCAACCAAGAGCCGAAAAGGGTAAATAGAGGGTGCCTTGGGCAAGTATCTGTTATGCATCGAGCCGTCTTTAGGCGGCGCAACTGTTGGAATGCGCGTCAATAATAGATGTTGACCGTGCACCCTTATGGCTGCTTGAACGCATCATCAACTTGACGGCATCGCCTTGAAGGAGACAACTCCATTGGATGATCCTCTCTTCCGACATGAGTCATGGCATACAAGAAACAAAGACCCTTGCTCTTCACCATCTGGAGGGCCAATTAGATCAGTGCGCCTTAGCCTGTATTGTGCATCATCGTGGGTGTTTCCGAGCAAGTTTACCTCCACATAGATGCTAAGCGTGGAGATATTCCGGGGAAAGTGCCAGATGTGATCAGAGATTAATTTGTATCAAGGTATTGATAATATTCTTTCAAATGTAGTTGCGATTCAAGCAGAAACACCACGACGGAATCATCCCATTCAGTGTAATGAGCGCACGAACCAGAGCAGATCGGATAGACAGGGTGGAGATATGCGAGTTGCTCGTGACCGATCAAAGAAATCAAAGATGCGTCTTCAAAGTCCGAATTCAGCTTTCGTCTTTGTGCGGTGTTGTGTAACCTAACAAGAGTGGCTGAAACTCGAAGCGGCTTGTGTAAACAAAAGCAATTGCATCCTTTGAATGATTGTATCCCCGAAGGCGTTGCATGTGAAGACTAGCGTCTCTAAAAATATCTTCCAAAGCGTTGAGTTATGTACTTGAAAAAGCGTATCGTATTTACAAGAGTTGACTTGGTAAGCCTGAAGCTTTTGAGAGTGATGACCGTTTAAACACCTCTGAACAGAAGCATATCTGATGAGAGTAAAGTTGCGAGAATGATGATGAATGCCTCTCTTCAACTGAGATTATTCCCAAGGAGTGGACTCTCGGTTGGGTACTGACACTAGTGAACAACGTGAGCAGCTGATCTAGGGGTGCTCGACTTGAGTAAGGGTGGCGTTGTCTTGTCAAGTCCTTTGTTGTTTGTAGAAGATGGGGACAGACGGATTGTCGATGGGCTAGGCAGCAGTTGCAAGCATTGCGCTGCTTCTCTAAAAGCAGTTCGATGCTAGATTGAACCAGTGCCGATAGGTCTATGCTCGCTGCTAACAGCAGCAGGCTCAGTATGAATAGCATCGACCTGCTCATTGTGAGTAGTAGCAGCAGGCTCAGTGGTAATAGGAGCAGCAGGCTGAGTAGTAATAGGAGCAGCAGGCTCAGAAGTAATAGCAGCAACAGGTTCAGTGTGAATAGCAGCAACAGGCTCAGTATCAACGACAATGGGCTTGATATTGACAGAGTTATTCCCAACGCTGATAACAGGAGGCTCGATTTTGACAGCAGCAGGCTCAAGGTTGACAGCAGTGGGCTCAGTAGTTTGCTCAATGCCAAGCTTGACTTCAATCTTGGGTGGCGAGAGGCTTTGCGCTGCCACGTCATGTGTGCCTTTTTGACGACAAGAAGCACAAATGAAATGAAAGTCTGGGTGATCTGCAGCTGCCTCGCTGATGCCTAGGCACTTGCTGTGCTGCCATACATTGCAGCGTTCACAGGCGACGCTGTGATTGCCATCGTCAACCTGTCCATACAAGCCGCATGAGCAATCAAACACCCACCCCTCTTCCTCCTCTTGCTTGTCTTTGGTGGCCAGTGGGTTTGCTCCAATTTCAAGCTGAGTTTGAGGTTGTTGAGACATTCCATCTGGTGCCGCAGCTTCGCTGCCCTCATCTACCGAAGCTGGTGTACCGCTCTCGCCGCGGACGACGCGGCGCTCCTCTCTTTTCTTTAACCGTTGCTCTCTGGAAACGAGTCTCATTTCAAGCTCCCTTTGAACCTTTTCCCGTTTTTGCTCTTCACGCTGCTGAATTGCGGCTGCTTCTCTGAGCTGCTCCTGCTCAATCTTTGCAATTTCTTCTTGCTGTCGCTGCTCTGCCTTCATCGCAATTCGGCTTGACCGTTTAGCATTGGCCAACTTGGCGAGCGTTTGCAGCTCTTTCTCGCGTTTCAACTTCCGGCGGTTTCGATCCTCTTCTTGCTTTTCTAGAATTGGCACCAAATGATCCCGTAGTTGTCTTCGGAGTATTTTTTCGTTTTCGTCTCGTGATGAAGCCATGTTGTTAACGAGGGCCTGGATTTCTTCGAGAGTCACTGCAACACACTCCCAGACCATACCCCCTAGATGGCTATCTTCGAAATCGGCCTCGGGCCCATTGCTGATAGTGGTAGTATCATCGTCGATCGCTTCGGATATTCGTCGTCGTTTGCCCGAACGTCGAGGCTGGCGAGTAGGCTTGGAGCTGGCGGCTTTATGGCTCGGAGGGGCTTCTGACAGGCGATATACTCGGTTGTCGTCAAGAACGTAGTAGGTACGGTCTTCGCTATCCCAGCCGTATGGTTCGATTCGCTGCCAAGAGAATTAGACAATGTGAATATTGAAAAGGAAGCAATGCGTACCCAGGTCGTTTGCTCTGTATCTTTTTGTTCCTTCATTTTCTCCCGAAGGAGTTCCGGCCGAATCATGATCCATTGGGTGAACTGTTGCATCACTCTGATCTGCAGATTTAGTCAATATCAATGATCTTGAGAATGAGAGTCCAAGGGTGAATTTACCTTGGTAAATATATCGAGGTCAGCAAAGGCCTTTGGCTCGTCTTCGTCGCCGAATGGATTAGACTCTGGCGATTTCAAGATGTACTGTCGTCGAGCTTGGTCATCGAATGATGCATGCCTTCACCCGGGTATTAAACATTAGCCGCTGCAAGGCATTGAAGAGGGCTAGAAGTTGTAGATGAAGAGAAGAATACTCACGTGAGACCACGTTGTGAAGACACCATTTTGAGTAGGGCTAATGCAACATCGCTGAGAATCGTCGAGTTCGGCTTGAGACACTCTGCCTCAATGCACTATGGCAGCAGTTAGGATGCACCCGCGAGCAAATGGAAAAGAACCCAGCACTTACTTCAATATCAACCGAATCGTCAATTGAAGCAGCGTCACCAAAGATATATATCCATTGGCATAAGTTGGCAAACTGCCACATGTTGCGAATTCGTTGAACCTGCTCCATGACGTAGCTCTTTCGGTAGCGGCTATTGCCCTTTTTCTTTCCTCTTGAATTCAATGGCCCTTATTCATGAGTGCATATTGCAAGACGGCGGAACACTGGGAACAAAAATGAATAGAGGATAGAGATGTTGGATACCCAAGCAAACAAAATATGGCTTTTACACTTGCTGGTGTGGGCACCGAAATGTTAATCGCGTCTTGCACCTGGACGCGTCGTTACTAAGGCAGGTAGAAGAGATATTGCACGAGCTAGGATTTCATGTGGTACCACCTAACGCAGGATTAGATAATACATATTTTAATAAGGAAAATAGAAGCTACCAATTGGGGAAAAAAAATATGAGAAGGTAATTTCTGTATTCAGTAATAAAATAAAAGTTTTATAACACTTTATTCTCAATATCACTTTTAAAATAAATAAATAAACAATTAGCATACTTCGTTTAACTTCACTCTATCACATTACGAATAGACGAGGAGGTATCACAAGATTCACATTATGAGGACTTGGCTTCAATCTCGGTCAAGTGTTGATTCATGATTTCGTTAAATGAATTCATTCGTAGTTTAACAGTTGTAAAACTCTTCAAATAATATATAGGTATCCATCCATCCAAGTCTATCGTGGTGAAATCCAAGTACACAACATCGTTTCGTGGTGTCAGTTTAACTTGCCGTTATGAAACTTGAAAGCGTGATATGTCGGCTTCCTTTTTAGATGGGCTTTGTCTGTCTGCTGGGAATGAATCATACAGCTGCCCTGCCTTTGAGCGTTGTTCAGCCGAATGTAGCGGTACAGTCTTCAACTGCTTGTAACTTATTGCTGATCGCACGTTTGGATTGGGTGGTGGTCCTTGTATAGAACGACCAAAGTCACCGAGAGACCTGCCAAACTTAGGCTTTGGGGTTGAATGTGGTCCACGAGGTGTGTCTTGAATTAGATTCGACTTTGGTTTCGAATTAGTTTCGCCGTTGCTCCAGCGTTGAGGTGAGGTTTCTGCTCTCATAGCTTTAATATTCAAGTGTAGTGGCACCGGACCTCGGGGAGTAGTAGATGGCAAAGTAATACGCCCTGTATTTGAGGGAGGTTTGCTTGGGGATTTCAACATTCCCGCCTCCTCCGTATCGCTAGAAGTGGCCGATTCTTCATCAAGTTCTCGCCACGAGGCCAATGGTTTTGCCGACATGGGGAAGGACATGTTTAACGGCATGCCGGTCCAGCGTGTCGGTGTTTCCATCGACCTAGCCGCACTGTCCTGTTTGTTCTGCCTTTCCATCAGCAGATGTCGGCGCGCAGAAAGCGCTCGCCAGCCGCTGCGACGGGCACTAGGGTGCTCAGATTTAGGAGTGAATCTTAATAGGTCTTGCTCCGACCGACCGACATCTGCACCGGCGCAAGACTGTCTCCAATGCTGAAACGCGCGATTTCGTTTTTCGCCGTAACTTCTTTGCAGTACTTTGGTTGCAGTATGAGCTTGCCCACTTCGCTGCAGTGTGGAAATAGACCACGCTTTGAGGTGCTGCCGTTGCCTGCGGGCGGCCCAAATGTCAACTGATTGCATATCCATCCGCTCTTGCTCTTTGGCAACATCAGCCCAAGTTGCTAGCATGGCCTGCGCATAGTGTCGATTTGTAGCCAACTGAACTTCCAAATCTTCTCCAGCCTGGTTGTTCCACTTTGTTAGAGCGAGGTCAAGCTGACCATAGTAGTATTTTGAGTTGTAAAGGATAACAACGTCATTGTCCGAAATAGCCTGAGCTGTCAGGGCCCGCCAGTGATCGAAAGCCTCGTAGAAGTTTCGCTTTTTCCTTGCGGAAGAGACTTCTGTGTATCTCATCATCAAATAACGCCTAATCAACTCCTTCATCTGGGCTTTTCGCATTTCCACAGCAGAGTCCACGATGGGCAATACCCGTGTTGTGATAATGAACAGCCTAGCTCGACTACTTAGATGCGACCGCTGCGCTTCGAGACTGCTAGATCGTTGTAGGATATGTAGGGCATTTGATATCTGGTATGACTTGAGATGATTCGCAGTCATGTTTCGCTTCCATTCTTCTTGTATATAGTGCCTTCGCCAGCTTTCAAGAGCTCGTGTTACAGATATGAAATCTGCATTCCATCGATATGCTTGCACTCGTACCAATAGGTTCCAATTTTGGAAGGTTCGACTAATCGTTGCAATGGATGTCCTGACGCAATATGCCGATGATCGCGATTTGACCTGTAGCTGATCTCTCCATTCGGTGAGGTAGCTGAACAGCAGCTGGAGCGACCCTATCTGTCTAGCTGTGTGAAATTGACGACTATTCAGCACCGCGTGGTCTTGTAATTTTGAGAGTGTGGTAATAACGCCTTCACGCTTATTGAATCTGCGAATGGCTTGGGTCTTGATGACATTGCTGGAGGTACTTGATTTCCATGCCAAAATCGCATTTTGTTTTGACTTCTTGTTCATTTTCCGACGGCAGGCGAGTGATATGAGGTGTGAGCACCATTGATCATAGACACGCGAAGCAATCCTGGCACGATGGCTTTGGGAGATAGCCGATGCTGCAAGACGGAGCTGCTCTTCTTGATATGATACAGCACGTTGTAGTTTCTGAACTGCTGTGAGAGCTTTCAGCTGGTCGACAACTGGGAATCGCAAACTTGGCGCACAGCTCCAGCCCTGGAAACAGCGAAAACGGATCATATGTCTTCTGGCTACGCCTTCCCGCTCAAGTCGCCCTGCGGTTCTGTCTGCCCAATGGTTGAACACTTTGCTTGCTAAGTAGATCTCGCGAGCTCGAGTCGCTCTTGTTAGCAGCTGTTCTTGTTGTTGTTTCGACAAGGTAGTCTCATTCAGCGAATGAAAGGCGGGTAGAGGGCCATCCTGTATTAAAGGTAATGCTAAGGGGGCGTCTTTGGGTATATAGTCGGGAGATGCAGGCATATCTATGCCGTCAATTTTGCCATTATTTTGATTTCTTTCGACCGTCTTCGCGGAGGTATTTCGTTTGTCTGATATTGCAGACGTTTGAAATTTCTTTTCATTCTCTCCTCTATCACTAGATTGGTGATTTCGGTCTTGATCTTCGGTAGATCTAGGAAGTTGATCCGTTTCCGGGGCTAGATTATTCCGTTTCGAGTTTGCCAATATGTGTACTTTTGCGTCGTCGTCAGGAGTACCAGCGCCTACAGCACGGGAATCAAGAGGCAAGTGATCGAACAACGGACTCGGATAGTAATGATATGGATCGGGGTGTCGTGTGGCGGTTGTCGAGATCCGGGCCGAAGGGTACACCTCTGCCTCCACATGAACATGGGGAAGATCATCTTTCCCAAGCTTATTGTTCTTTGGTTCCTGGGCTCGATTTTTTGAGGGGGCAGAGTCGTTGTCCAGGGAAGTCGCGCTGTAAGCCCGATGTCTCATGTGGGGAAAATCATCGTCTTCTTTGATGGGGAGGTCGTCGGGATACCAGTGACCAGTATCTATTGGATTTGGAGACAGAGGATGCTCGGGATAGCCGTGCGGAGAGGTAAGGGAGTCGTCGCTGAATTCGAGTACGATGCCTATGCGGTTGAGGATTGATTGAAACTTGTCCAGCAGGCTTCCACCACCCTCCTCGCCACTGATCCTGAATACGAAGGCCGAGAGATGGTGATCAGAGTCTGGATCGACGCCATGTTGAGGGAGAACTTCGTCATATGCGCTGAACAGCGCCGCGGCGGGTAGCGGTTTTGGGCCTGCAGCATGGTCGAGCTTCTCCTGGGCTGCTGCGATGACGGCGTGGAGTACAGCGATGTCTAAATTGTCAATTCACGAGCGAGCGTGAGAGAATATCGCAGTGCCGTACCTTGATTCGAGTAATATGGCTCTTTGCCAGGAAGAACGCGACTGGGCGATACGCGAACGCTATCCGGCTCAGAGCCATTATCATATGAAGATTGCACAGATGCCACTGCAAGGAGGTGAGTTTTCGCTTAGATTGGTCATCAAAATGCGGCGACTTACTCGAGATTGAAGACTCTCTATGGCATTAATCCATAGCTAAAGCATCGCGACAAAGAGTTCACGTCATTGGGTAGAGCGACGGGTGCAAAAAGGCGTTGCAAATGCGATGGATAGAATGCCCTGCCAAAGGTAAGGCTATAGTGGTTTGGGTACCTGTCCCTGTCATCCAGCGCATGCGTCACAAACAACAACAACAACCTGTCACAAGTACCGGGTACTTAGTATCAGCTTAGTATTTGCCCAAGCCAGACTGTCAAATTGAAGCAGATTCGAAGGCCCAACGCCTTGAGACTTGTGATTTGCAAATGACTTGACGATAAAATCTGTAATAGTAATGTTGAGTGCTAGATGATTGCTTCTACCTCCTTTTGACTCTGTACTCGGCACATCCCGTCATTCGAATGTACATGTACCGTGAACATCGGATGGAGCCCAACGAGAAGTGTTGGCAGCCGCCTTAGCGGGGCGCAACGACTACCAAGTTCGGCACTAGCAGGTACTCGTACTATCGTTCTGCCGCCCCACCTGGATCGACAGCGGGTAGTACGGAATCTATTATATGGCTCTTGATTCTCTCATATCTTTTCCCTTCTCTTCCGAACATATTTGCAATTTGAATATTCTGTATTTTTACTCTGTATTGTAAGAGAGAACACCTCTGAATAGCATCAAAATGGCGTTGTCAGCGTTTCGCACAGCGATATGGATCCCTTATCCAACCGCTAATCCCGGCAATGGATTCTGGGGAGAGCAGACGTCAACACTCAACTTCTGCGAAGAGGTAAGTGAGCGAGTTTGTGGTTTTTTCTTTTTTTCTTTTTCTCTTTTCTTTTTCAGTTTATAAAATACTAACTATCGAAAGGACTATGCATTGTCGTCATACTGCGCCGAGTTTTGCAATGTAAGTACTCCGTATTGTCAATGAATTACCTTTCTCACATGTTTTTTTTGTTGACACCGCGGCAGACAGTGACAAATGCCCTTTTCCTGTGGCTTGGCATAAGAGGGATTATAAACTGCATACAGCAGAAACACCCTTCAATATTCCTAATTTCTTATGTCGGATACATGGTCGTCGGATTAGGCTCCATCCTCTTTCACACGACGCTGAAATGTAAGTGCCGTGCTCATGGTGATGCTGCAGGCGACCTGGTTGGTGGGAAGCTAACGGCAAGACGTTGAGATCCAATGCAATTGGTCGATGAGCTATCCATGATATACACGACATGCCTGATGATGCATGCAAGCTTCTCGTATTCACGTTCACGGACGTTCTCAGCTCTCCTAGGCATTAGTCTGCTCTCGCTTGCTGGGTCGATTACGGTAAGAGCTTTGTGCTGATACCTTTGCATGGGTGCACGGGAATCTCCTGCTGTATAAGTGGCATACTAAGAGAAGCCCAGGTGTATTATCACATCACCAAGGATCCTATCTTCCACCAAACCGCTTATGCTGCACTTACGGCAACTATTGTTTTCCGAAGCATGTGGGTAATGGAATCGCAGCTGCGGCCTGTATTGAGTGCCCGCGATCCAGAAAAGGCATCCTACGTGCTCAACACAATGTGGACTATGGTAGCTACTGGTTCGTCAAACTGATTACTTGGATCAGATTGCAATGTGCAACGAGCTAACAGTCTGCAAAGGACTCAGTATTTTCCTTGGCGGCTTCCTAATCTGGAACCTCGACAATGTTTTCTGTTCCCAAGTGCGACAATGGAGACATGCGGTTGGCCTTCCCTGGGCCGTACTGCTAGAGGGCCACGCTTGGTGGCACCTGATGACAGGGTTAGGAGGTAAATATCGACTGCTTAAGCGCCCCATTGGACGACATTGTTTCCCTCCTCTAAGCATATCCACAACTTGTTTTCTTGGTTGAATTTTGTATTTAGATACCATTAACGAGTTCTTACTTGCTGACCAGACTTATAGCGTACTATTACATCATCTGGGGCATCTGGTTGCGGCAGTGCCTAGATGGACAAGACACCAAGTATATACTCGTTTGGCCGAGGCTGTTGACATCCATTCCGTATTTAAAGAGGATAGATGACGACAAGTATCAGGACAAAAAGGTTCAATAGATGCACAGTTCGATGGTTGTATGTCAGGCGCAAGGGGTATAAAGTAGACACGGCTTTGTATATCACCTGTACGTTTAAGCAGCTATACTGAATAGCCTGCCTTGAGGGACCCCACTTTGAACGGAAGATAAAGGCCAAATGGGGTAGCATGGTTTTAAACCTCAATTCAGAGTGCTTCCATACGCTCTATAACTTTCTCCAGATATATATTTTGACGATGCCGGGGACGAGATATACGTTGGTGTAATACAGCTCTCTCGGCACGATTATTGGTTGACGCGCTAGTGCGCGCGCCCTTGCATGTATCTTCAAATTAGTAATACCAAGGAGCCACTGAAAGCCGAGCAGTTCCTTATAAGCTGTGCACCTTTGAGCTTGTATCTCATCTTACAAGGTCACGAAAAGGCGAAAGAAAAGTATCGGATTCATCATTCCGATCGGGCTACAGCTATTCACGGTTGACTAACTAACTGATTCAGCATCCCGATAGACTCCAAATGCATATAGCGCCAACGGCCCCCTAACAATGGCTTCTCCGTCCCCTCAAGGGCGCAGCTTCACCGTTCGCGGTGTGGCTGCCGGCCTTGCTGTTGGCACTATCATATGCGCTGCCAACATGTACTTTGGCCTGCAGACAGGCTGGGTCTCCATCATGTCGATGCCGTCAAGTCTCATGGGATTTGCCGTCTTCAAGCTGCTCAAACCTCACTTGCGCTTCCCGTTCAGTCCGGTGGAGAATGTGCTGGTTCAGAGCGTTGCCGGCGGCATGGCCATTATGCCTCTTGGGTGTGGCTTTGTCGGAGTTGTAAGCGTTCACTGCTCATAATAACTCGTTACATTTCTCATGCTGGTGGCATATAGATTCCCGCGATGAACTATTTGCTGGAGCCTAATGAGCAAGGACCCTTATCACTGAGTACTTGGCAGCTCATCATATGGTCCCTGGGTCTTTGCTATTTTGGCGTCGTCTTTGCCGTCCCCTTGTAAGTGTGTCTATGCTCTATGATGAAGTTAGTGAGATTACGAGTCAGCTGAGATAAGAATGTGTGTGTCTATGACCTCAGGCGCCATCAAGTCATCATTAGAGAACGACTTAGATTCCCCAGCGGCTTCAGCACTGCAGTGCTCATCCGCGTTCTGCATAGTCGAGGGCAAAAGTCTTCTCCTCAAGAGCTGGATGCCGCCACTAAAGGCGGATTCGCCAGTCTTGCCGCCAAAGATGATGAACCCGCATTGGTAGAAGACGTCGGCGCCTCTGCTGAAGACGAAGAGGGAGAACCAGAAGTCTCAAAGGACTTGGACTGGGCGTACAATATGAGGCTTTTGCTCCTCAGTTTCCTTGTTTCCGGCATCTTCACCATTTGCAACTATTTCTTGCCTATTTTGCGAGACCTCCCAGTATTCGGCACCGTCGCCGCCTCTACTTGGCTTTGGACCTTGAACCCAAGCCTCGCGTATGTGGGACAAGGCATCATCATGGGGACCGAGACAACGCTCCACATGACGCTCGGCGCAATTATTGGCTGGGGCGTTCTTAGCCCGCTGGCCAAGATGAAGGGCTGGGCTCCTGGGCCGGTGGATGATTGGGAAAACGGTAGCAAAGGCTGGATTGTCTGGGTGTCGTTGGCTATTATGCTCGTTGACGCTGTTGTCAGTCTAGCCTATATTGCTCTTCGCCCCGTCTTCACCACCCATGCTCTTCCAGCTCTAGGAGTATTACAGCGCCGTTTTCGCCAAAGGAGGATTGCCTCCTTGTTTAGAACACCTCATCAATATTCTCAAATTCCCAGTGAAGCACGAGAGGAAGAAGAACAAGAAGAAGATGACGACGATGATGACGAAGCTTCTCCCGCCCAGGCTGAGGATCGTGGACTGGACGATGCCCCGACTGACCAACAGATTCATAGCAAAGTTGTTTTCTGGGGGCTTCTCGCATCTATACTGATCTGCGTCCTGTCTACACAAATCGTGTTTGGCCATCTGGTGCCCCTTTACGCGATTGTCATTGCTGTGCTCATGGCCCTGGTTTTGAGTATCATGGGCGTTAGGGCCCTTGGAGAGACTGATCTTAATCCAGTGTCCGGCATTAGCAAGCTTGCACAGTTGTTTTTTGCTCTGATTATCCCGCAGTCTAACAAGTCGAGCGTTCTTATCAATCTAGTCGCCGGTGCCATCGTAAGTCTACTCCTGCTCTATACCCCTTCTCGTTTCCTGTCAGTTTTACTAATTTTTGAATCACTTTTAGTCGGAAGCTGTAAGTTCCTCTAGAACACGAGAGGCATCATGCCTATATCAAGTTTTCCTAACATCGCAATAGGGCGCATTGCAAGCGGGTGACCTGATGCAAGATTTGAAAACTGGCCATCTTCTTGGAGCTGCCCCCAAAGCACAATTCTGGGGGCAGCTCATAGGCGCTACTTTTGGCTCTGTGTTCTCTGCTTTTGCATATCGCATTTACACATCGTAAGTTACTGATACCAATAGTGGGCTTTCGGGTCTCTATGCATATGACGCCCTTTCTGAAGACATATAACTGACTCGTACTGTTACTGGCGGCAGGGTGTACGAGATCCCCGGCAAACTCTTTCAGGTTCCAACTGCCTACGTCTGGATCTTCACGGCCAGGCTTGTAACAGGGCAAGGCTTGCCATATATGGCTAAGGAATGGGCAACCGGCGCTGGAGTTCTCTTCGTCGTGACCACTCTTGCACGGACTCTGTCTGTTGGGAGACCATGGCGCTCTTGGATACCCGGAGGCATTGCTGTAGCAGTCGGTGAGTGAATCTCGAGTATTCCCGACATGGAATCGCTTCATCTAATTCATATATCAAGGCATGTATAACGTGCCCTCATTTACGCTGGCCCGAGCCATTGGAGGTATCGTTAGCTGGTATTGGCTCAGCGTTCGGAAACAGTCAACCACGCCATTAATCATCATTGCATCGGTAAGGCCTTGCTTGTACTTTGGCACAATCTACGCTCGCTGACATTATATGCAGGGCTTTATCCTGGGAGAAGGGTTTCTGAGCATTGTTAATCTATGGCTACAAGCGATGAAAGTACCTCACTATTAGAGACTCGCAACCGCCGGCCGCTGTTCTATGACAATTCTGAGTCTATTTAATGCTTAGAAATTGCCCTCTACTCCAACTTCCAGGACCATTTCTTCCCTTCTTTGCTTTCCGAGGAACATGTGACATCGATTCTCAATGCTCTAGCATTCTCCTCAAGGGCTGCAAAAGTAATTTGCCCGGAGATCGTCTCTGGCAACTCCAGCTTGGAAGGGGTGTTTTCTGGTGGCACCAAAAGCAGGCCTTGCTTCCAGTGAGTCACAATGCCAGAGGGGCCGGTTGTGAATGCGACGTTGCCATTCTTCGCCTTTACGAACACTTCGGGGGTCGTCATAGGCTCTGGCACGGGCTCACTTCTAGAGGTGGCGAAGAAGTTATCGAACCAGATTAAGAAACCGTCGAGCCCATCCGGCCGTCGCAGCAGCTTTGACTCCCATCTAGCTGTGAAGGATAGCTCCTCAGGCTTTATCGTGTGGAGGTCGAGTACCTTGAAGGGGTATGGTTCTCCGCAGAGAGTGTTTTGGGGCATTGCTTCGACCCTAACGTCATCGTATATACCTTCCTGCATAGCCTTCATATCGAATCCATAGACGTCTCTCCAATAAGATATGTGTTCTGACATATACTCCGTATCCTGGATGGGTGCCATCCAGATGGTGCCCGAACTGGGAACCAGTAGGCCATCAGGCTTGAGGTATCGGTCTCTAGCATAGAGAACGCTGGGAAGCATCGCCTCGTATAGTAAGCAGTATCCCATCCACTCACTGACGATGATGTCGACCTCGTCAACAGGCAGCTTGACCTCCTCGATAGCACCTTTGACACAGGTGATGATGTCAGAAAGGCCATTGTTGAAGATGTTTTCGGTGGCTTTCTTAATGATGTCTGAATTATCGACAGCAATAACTCGAGCTGCGCCAGCCTTTGCGCAGAACATGCTCAAAATTCCTGCAAATACAGGTTAGGTTTTGTGAAGGTGAAATTTGCTGATAATGAAAGCATCTCTTACCTGAGCCGCAGCCAATATCGAGCACAACCTTGCCCTTGAAGATGTGCTTGTTGTTGTAAATGAAATCACGGTAAGCATCAGTCCTGACTGTGTCCTTCAACATAGTTTCATGAATATCTGAAATTGTCAGTATATGCCTGCCTAACCCACGCATGAAGAGGCACTCACCGTTGTAGGCGTATGATTCAAAATAATAGTTTCCGCGATCGCCCTTGGCAGCACCCTTCGCTGGGCTCTGCTCCGTATCGTCTCCCCATCGACGATCCAATGTTTCCTGAACAGCAAGCCGATAGTTTGAGAACTGAGTTCGGACGGATTCCAGCTCAGCCTCCAGAGCTTGCTTCTGCGCCAACAGCTCCCCTTGAGAGCTGTCCAACTGGCTCGCAGTGGTGTCGGCCTTGACCAGGTCGCTGTCGAGAATCTCATCCAAAGATACGATAAGAGCATCATTCTCGAGGACAGGCTTAAAGTAACCATCGTCCTCAAAGTCTGCAAGGGTCAGGCTTTTGGCTACGGGCTGCTGATCCCGGACCCGGCTGCGGATATAATTGACAAGCTTCACCGCGCCATGGAAATCGAGCTGGAGATTCTTAATGGTGGCAATAAAGTCGAAGTCGTGATGCTTTTTGCAGCTATCGAGCATCTCGTTCCAGCTAGAGAATGTCTGCGAGTCGAACAGGGAAACAATAGTGATGGACTCTTCATCGTTCTCAACGTCAAGCCATTCTCCTTCATCTGATACATCGGAAGTGGCCGAGGACGACCCGGATACTGATCTCGCACTCATTTTTTCACCGTAT
This sequence comes from Trichoderma afroharzianum, assembly GCA_037893235.1. Lineage (NCBI taxonomy): Eukaryota > Fungi > Ascomycota > Sordariomycetes > Hypocreales > Hypocreaceae > Trichoderma > Trichoderma afroharzianum. Next base: position 88,533 of record JBBLXW010000002.1, on the reverse strand, counting down.
TTTTTTCTTTTTCTTTTACGGTGTATGCGAATTTTGTTGCGGTTTGCAGTTGCTTCTTCCTTCTTTTTGGCGTAGGAAATTTACAGCATCTTTTTTTTTTTAGTGTACTAAGCAGGTAGCACTGACACCATATTTCCCAACAAGCGCAGAAAGTTACTTCGCACTCACAAAAGGTACATCTTTCTCACTCCACAAAAGAGTAAGTGATAAGTAGTGGCTACATTTTCTGAGTATACGCCCTGAGATCTTAGTGCGATTCAGCTACTCCGTACTACAGAGGCTGTTTTTCTTCTACAGACACCACAGCCCCACCTTGCCGTAGCAAATCCCTAGCAGGGCTTCATGTGCGACAAAGATCACCAACAAATGTTTATTACACCGGCAGAAGCATAAGAGATGTGGGTTTTCATATCTCCAGAGCTTCTTTCCACAATTTCCCATCCATCTATCAACTTAAAAATGCAAAAATAAATGGCAAAAAAATTGAGAGAAAAAATCTCCAACTGTGTTCGAACCTGGAACCATCCAGATGAGGTAATGCCAAAGATTATTGAAATGGAGTCTGTTGGGCCAATCCCACGGTCACATCTGGTAAAAGGCAAGAGGTGAGTTCGATGGGAGGTCCCACTCCGACCAACTTTTATGCTAAACTGTCTTATATAGGTGTGAGCTTTCCCCACAAAAATTCCCAAGCTTCAAGTACACCAGCTGCCTCCAATCAACCAAAGATCCCCAGAACGTATTGACATTCTGACGATGGCGATGCTTTTTGTCAGTTCTCATATTGTTTCAATTCCCGCTGCCAGTTTTATCTACCTTATTGAATATGCTCAATTCTGCCACAAAGATTCTAATGGCCTCGCTCCAAATGCTCCAAATCAGTCCACGTCATTCCCATCCTCCTCGGCATCGCTTTCTTCCTCGCCGTCGTCTCCGTCATCATCTTCACCGTCAGATACCTCCTGGCCAAGCCCCTTCAAGCGAGTCTAATAGCACCTTGTATCAGTATGGAGTGTTTCTTTTCCTTCTACATGAATAAATCCATATACGACAGGCTCGCCTACCTTGTATTTTCCCAGCTTCTCCTCTAAATCACCGAATACCATGAGAAGATCGTCTAGTTCCGACTGAACTGCGTCCCTGGCCTTACCTACATCTTCCACGGCCTGCTTTGCCTAGGGATACGTGTCAGCAACGCTATACAGCAACGCTATATTGACGTCAAATCCATCATGTCTTACCTTCGCAGCTTCCTGCTGTAGCTTCTCAGTTTCTTGTTGTGACTTTTCAGCTTCTTCTCGTAGCTTCTTGGCCTCCTCCTGTAGTTTCTCGACTTCGTCCTGTAACTTCTCATATTCATCTTGCCGTTTCTCTGCTTCTTTCCGCTGCTCCTCGACCTGTTCTCTTAGCCGCTCAACCTCTCCTGTCGTATTCTTCAGCTCCTTTTCCTTCTCTTCCACTTTTCCGTTGGCCTCCTTTAGTTGCGCGCTATGCTCTTTTAATAGATCGGCATGCTCAGCGCGAAGTGCCTGAAGTTCAACAGTCTTGCTCTTATTGGCCTGTAGAGAATTCCAATTAGCCAAATCCATAGAAAGCAATCCAGGTTACCATGTCTACGTTTGCTCACCTTCATCACGTCAACCTCAAGCCTGCTAACAGTTGCCCGCAAATCTGCGATTTCAGCTTCCGCCCGCTGTCTCACACGTTCTGCTTCTACTTCGTGCGCCTTTTTAGCCTGGTTTAGCTGGTTTTGGAGCTGTTGATCTTTGCCATTTAGCTGGGTTTGTAGATACTGGTCCTTGGCAGCAAGTTGGGTTTGCAGCTGCAAGTCTTTCGCATTGAGTTGCTGTTGCATTTGAGCAGCTCTTTGCTCATACTCCGAGACTTTTGTGGCATGCTGGCTATGGAGTTTGCTAGAGACATGGTTTAGTTGTGATTCGAGCACTCAATATATCAAGGACTCCAAACATACCGCATTTCTGTCGTCAACTTTGCCGCTGTGGCCTCGGCATCTTCTTTTGCACGACGATTCGCTTCCTGCGCCTCTTTAACGGCCCCTTCCAGAGCCTTGTTGGCCTTGTTGGCTTCTTGAATTGCGTGGTCTTTTTCGTCTATTTGGTTCCGCAGAGAATCTACAAGCTGCCTCGAAATACCCTGCTCCGTACCATTCGTAATAACCGAGACCTCCATATCGGGCACCTTATCAATGGCTCGGATTGCACGGCTGTAGTTATCCTTGAAGAAATCGACAAAAACATCGTCAAAAAACACATTGATCTCTTCACCATCAGGGGAAGAGATGAGTTTTTGTGGTGTAACTTCGAATTCTCGGAGCAAGGGATGGTTTCGAAGTTTTGCCAGCCGATCCAAGTAACCGTCTTTGTCAAGCCGCGACTCCAAGATAGAGTGTAAAGTTGCTCGTGGTATGGGTGAATCTTTGGTTGAGAACTCATAGACGACGCCCAACAACATGGCACATAGACCTTGTACGACTTCTCCCGCGATGCGAACTGGCTGTGAGATTACCTGTATAAGACCTTGGACATTGCTGCCTTCTGCCAGAAAATCGTTGACGGCATCAAGGTCTTCAAATAGCCAGCCAAGAAGCAACATTAGATATCCCACTAGTATGCGGGTGTCATCATCTCGACGTATCCGCATGAGAAGATGCGCCGTGATCGTCTGTATGCTGGTCACTACCTCTTCGCCCTTGGAGGCATCCCCTTCGGTCAAACCCTTTGCCACTCCCTTAGCAGCAGGATTGTCATAGAGTAAATGGAATGCGATAACAGAGGCAAACCACACGCGGTATGGATCGCTCAAAAATACATCCCCTGGTAATCTCAGCAAAACACTCAAGATGTTGGCAGATTCGTCACGGCCAGACTGGTAGCCTTCTATGGCTCTGCCTAAAAAGTGAGACTTTACTTCAGGGTGGTTAGAAAAATAGGCCTTTAGGCATTGGCAAGCAGCGAATCGTAAGTCAAATGCGGAAAGATCGTGCACGTTGAGTGTCAAGTCCAGTAAACCATCAATGATATAGATTTTAGAATGGCCGTTGGGTGCACTTGTAGCTCCAGCGGTTGATTCCAAGGGTGGAGGAACCATGAGCGAGGCGAAGCCTTCCTGGATGGTCATGTTGTTACGGATCAAATCGCCACATGTGGCCAAAGCCTATTCGAAATGTTATGATTGTGGCTCAAACGATTAAAAAGCAGGGGGGCAGGCCTCCGCACCTCAGCTTTGATTTGGATTTGAACGTCGGCATCGAACGCGAGCTGCAAAACAAGATAGCTCAGCCCATGCCTCCAGAAGGTAGCTTGGTTCTGATGCGTCTCAGCGGAGCTTGCAGATAGGAATAAACGGATGATGGAGATGAATGCGTAGATGTTGCGATTGTGCTGGATCTGTGCCCACTTGGCAATGTTGTCTTCCTGCTTCTGAGCTTCAAGCAGTCCTTTGAGCATCTCTGTGAGCTTGCCTATGCAACCAGACTCCCGGAATAGAGACTGGTTGGCCAAATTGCCCCTCAATAGGTTGGCCAGTAGTATCAAACAGTCCTCCACGGTCCTCCCGCCCTCGGAGAGCGAGCCATCGGCAGCAATAATGGCAAATAGTTTGTCGAAGGCGTTTTGAAACGCAACAAGCTTCTGTATCTCGATGGAACTAGACGTTACTAGTATTAACAGGTTGACACCTTCATTGCGAATTGCCTCTCGTTGGTCGTCAAGAACGCCCGTAAGTCGACTGATTCCCAATGGCGCAGAGAGGACACATTCTTCCGTCCGCTGAGTTCGTGCCGTAAGGATTGAGCTGAGAAGCTGCAAAGAGTATAGCCGTGAATAGAAATCGGGAGCGTCAAGGAAGTCTAGCACAAGCGTAATATTCTCCTGCCGTTGGGTGAATTCGTCGGCCAGCCATAATGCGATTTCGTCTGATGCTTCGGGGCTTTCCTTGTTTGGGTTGAACAGCATCAGTAAAGTTTCCAAAACGATTTTTATTGTGTCGACATCTTCGGAGTCATTGGAGAGGCTACCAATCAGGCTCCTCAACGCTCCAGAAGCTACCGATGCTGGGAAATCCTTTGCGAAGCTGCGCAGGCCTAGCACTGCAGCGCGCCGATCTTCGAGGAGAGTTGCGGAAGCAAGTCGGCCACTGAGAACAGTGATGGTTTCGCCAGCGGACTGTTTCGCTGGCGTGCTGGAGATAGAGAACATGTCGTCACTTCACCCATGTCCTTGGTTGAGAATTGGTGTTCGAAGCTGGTTGCGCTACGTAGAGCTTCCACATGCTCTAGTATGGGCCACAGTTAAATTGAGCTTTGCGGAAAGCTTCTAGAAAACACCCTGGCCTAGGGGCCTCATGCATGTCACAGTATGCCATGGTAATTTAGGGGAGCGCCTATTCAGCACCCCAATTTCGCTATTCAGCATTCCATATTGTCAATAATACTGAACACTAAGGGGCTTTCTAGCCTTAATGTAAAAATTAGGGATTATACAAAGATCTATATATTTATAAAAATTTATATTAGTTTATATTAAAAATAAATTAACATGCCTTTATGTATTATTTCTCAGTACTCAGCTTTTGGGTGTGATTGCTAAAAATAGCCCAACATGGGTAGGTCGCGTTATCTTATCGGGCATGGCTGTCACCGGGTTGACCAGCAACGCGTCGTTCCACACGAACAAAATAGTCTTTGTTCTTGATCTCAATGCGCCTCGATGTAGCCCCCGAGTTGACCATCACGCATGGTTTTTTTCTTTCTTTCTTCACGCTTCCTTCTGTTTAATTGATACCCCTCTCTATAATGGCTCCTCGTCAAAAAACTTCGGCGGCCGCACAGAAATTGCGCTCCAGACCGAGCGATGTACAGCGTTCGTTCTAGACAACCCCCCGGAGTTTCCTCTTTACTGTCTGCTAACCGTCGTTTAGCGGGCGATCCATTGCCGACAAGACAGAAGCGACGATATCGGCCGGGCACCGTTGCGTTGCGAGAGATCAGACAGTACCAGTCAAATACAAAGCTTTTGCTGTTAAAACTGCCGTTCATGCGCCTTGTGAGTGCTGCGCTTGCCTCCCATTCCCATCTGGACGTGTTTTTTGATAGTGGTTAGGTTCGTGAAATTGGATTGAATTGTCGGCCGAGAGGAAAAGACTTCAGATGGCAGAGTCAGGCTATTCAGGCGCTACAAGAGGCCGCGGAGGCCTTTATGGTACATCTTTTTGAGGATGCGCAGCTATGCGCTGTCCACGCAAAGAGAGTAACACTTATGCAAAAAGACATACAGCTTGCGAGGAGAATCCGAGGCATCTGGGGCGGCCTTGGTTGAAATTAAAGTAGTAAAGACGGAATTGGCATTGATATATCTATTACTATTAATCTTGTACCTTGTCATACACACAGACATGTATAAGTCTTGATGTGTGAGGTAACTAACTTGTTTACGTACGAGCAAGATGACTCTCTGGCGTCCATGATTTGCTGGGCAGCATAGCATTACCCTTTGATAAAACATTCCTACAGCAAATATGTGTGTTTCGGGAAGGACGAATTACCTCACATACGCACAGGGTGGCGAGTTATATCAATTACGCATAGTCACGTCCGCGCCGTTGACCACCACCGTAATGAGGCCGGTTTCCATAGTTTCCTCCGCGCCCTCCTTGGCGGTTGTAATCGTTCCCTTGACGGTTGTAATCGTTCCCTTGACGGTTGTAGTCGTTCCCTTGACGGTTGTAGTCGTTCCCTTGGCGGTTGTAGTCGTTCCTATTGCCGGACCAGCCCTGCTGGGGTTGGGAATATGTACCTGGCGGCGGACCTGCTCTCGGATCAAACGATGGCCCGCCTGAAGGCTGCCATCTCCCAGGTTGCGGCATACCATAAGGCGCATTATACTGTGGCTCGAAGCGTTGGTTATCCCTATTGTGTCCGTTATAAGAGTCTCGAGTGTCCCTATAGCCACCGGAATAGCCACCCCTGTACCGGCCACCACTGTTATTGCCGTAGTGTTGTGGGGGTCCTCCATAGTTGCGACCTGATCGGTTGTTGGTTTTTCCTCGAATTACCTCAATATCACTCCGTGTCAAAGCCGGCGGCGGCATTTGCACTCCACGTAGGAGCATCGATTTGTGAGTCTGCGATACCTGGGGCATGTCATAGTAAACGCTGCGACTGATTAGCTGAGTGATACAAAAGGTGGTGGGATAAAGTAAGATGAGTATTCACCTGATGGAATGGTCGTAATCTAGATCCGGCATTGATCGTCGCTCGAGAGGATAGCTCAAAGCTCCATGGGGAACCTTGTCCTCTTGTTTCTCAATCTCCCCGGCGAGGCCATTGCTGTGTTCCGTATTGATACTAAACTTTGATCGATCTTGCTTCTTGGAATAGAAAGTGGTCAAGATATCGTCGTAAAGGCCATCGTGGTTGTCGGATAGCAACAGAACTTCCCTTCCTACGGTGTTTCGCGCAACATCTTCAGGGCTTAATAGAGGATACTTGCCTTGAACCGCCTTAAGGAGTCGTGACATGTCGATAAATGGAAGTAAAGCCACTCCTTGCCAGGCCATCTTCTTTCCATTTAGATCAACTTCGAAATCTTCGGGATAGAAATCAATAATCTCGCTGTCTTTATTCAACATTAGATCATGGAACACAGTGGGGAGAGCATGACGAGATGCCGCTGGTAAGACGCTCATGAGCTGTTCAAAAGGCCTGGAAATTCGACCCTTTTCGAAGCGAATATCCATTTTGCTGAGATTCTTGAAATCAGCGGCAAAGGGGGCGTAATGGTAAGGATAATACCATTCCCAAGACGGGCATCCCTGAAAGTAATACAACAATACCCAGGCCAAGCCTTCCACGTACGCCTCGGCCACCTTGTGACGAAATTCAATATCTTGTGGGTCCTTATGGAACTTCTGCTGGTAGTAGCGATCTTCGTACCCGTCTTCCCACAAACGAACGTTATCGATAGGTTCAACCTCCTGGGATACCTGAGGTTGAGGTTTAGATGACTCCGCTGAAGAGGAGTTGGCAGTGTCATCAAGCTCTGCAGCCTTCCTTTTCCCAAGGGCCGAAGGCAGTGGTTGGGTAATATCTGCTGCTGTGCCGGACGCCGTCTCATCTTTGCCAACATTGTCTTTGTTAACGCTATCTTTATCAACATTGTCCTTGTTGGTGTCTGCTCGCAGTCGATCTCGCATGACACTAGCCGCACCCTTGTTGGCCAACGTCACATCTTGGGCAGCACCGCGGCTGACAACCATATCGTGGGTGATATTTGCTAGCAAGTTTGTGGGCTGTGTCGCAATGGGGAATAGTTGCAATCCTTTGGTTGGGTCTACATGCCCATTTTGCTTGGGACCAGAGCCGTGCTGCCCGTTCCTTGAATAGCCTTCATTTTGAAGCTTCCTTCTTTTGGCATTAGCCTCTCGACGATCTTCTTGTTCTTTTCTTCGCTTGAAAATTGCACTCTCCTGATTCGCAAGGCCGTCAAGTATGACTTGCGCTCTCTCCAAATCGATGTGACCATCTTTAGTGACATAGCCACCCATGGATGGTAGACTGGTTCTCCAAATCGTGGTCAAGGTGTCGATTCCATGCTCGCGGATTTCCAGAGCAGGCAAGTGAGGCAGAAAGTCGTTACCAACGAAGCAGCACATGAAAATCCAGTCGTCAATCGCCCGTTCTAGATCAAATCTGAAGGGGAGGTCTGGAATAGACAGCTCAGCCGCGAGATACTCTCTAAGGACAGAAACATGGAGCCAAATAAAAGGCTTCAAGACAGGAGTTAAGCTGTCCTTGCTTTTTTCATTGTCGGCATCCTCAACGGGCTTTGCAGTTCCACGGCAATTATTTGCCTCATGTCCCTTTTGGCCACAAAGTTTGCATGTCCTGTTTTTGCCTTCATTGAAAAATACATCTTCACGTAAAACTCGGAAGTGAGGTTCATGCGTGGCAAGCCCTAGCATGATGAGATCGGCATCCAAGCCATAGATGACATGGCGAGTATTAGGGTCGTAATTAGGAGAGGTGCGTTGAGATCGGATGAAGTCCATGATTTTATGTTCACCTTCACCTGGGACCGTAGCATCAGATATGATGATCTTGAGCTTAGCCCAAGCGGGATCCGTGTTCAATTTGTACTGGCACCAATATCGCAGACTCAGGGCCAAGATGTCCATGAACGGAGTGCCTGGAGTAATGGAGTTGGAATCGAAAGCCTTCTTGACAACGGTTTCCGTGTCGGCAGCTGGGAAAGAACCGCCATTTTGACGTTTTAGCAGCTCGATTAGCGCCTTCTTATCTTCTTCCTTTTCCTGGGCTTCCCGAGCTGACCGAAATCGTCGAGATCGTTGCTGATTCATCTTCGCTCTTGGTGCAACTCCATCTGTTGAACATTTGTTAGCTTACGCTGATCAGAAGCAATAGTCATAAATCACTCGTGCCTGACGAGTACGAGGATTGGGCGCCACACTTACCAACAGCAATCATGAGGATTTTCCGAGGGCGAACCATGTTCACGACACGATCCGTGTATCTGAAAACTTCAAGCATCATCTCCTCTTCATCGGCCGGCGCAGGCCTATCCTCTGGATGAGAGCATGGATGGACAATTCCATTCATGTCCAGGTACAAGTTGTCGAGCTCTTCTCCATTGGGATTCGGTTGAGTGGTGTCAACTGGAATGGTGATGCCATCTTCAGTGGTAATTGGCGTCTGCTCAATCACGGGAGAAATAATCTTGGGATATTTGTTGGATAGCCATCGGAAAGCTGCGGGAATACCCATGCTGGATTATGCTTGCCGCGAGGAGAATCGAATCGCTTGATGCTGCTGAACAGTTCTTGGGCTCCGAATCGAGGAAGAAGGAACGCGACTACGCGCGGCTGAATTTGCGGCTGCGGGGGGAGGGTAATTAATCGTGTAGCGGATAATCAAGAACAAGAAGCCTGATCTGACCGTGCGACTCTTAATATGTGAATAACAATAAAGAGAGAAGGTAATGAATGATGAGGGATGATTGAGGTTTCAACACAGCTGCTGCACGTGAAAGACATGCATGGGGGAAAAAATAGCTGGTCTAAGTTTGCGAAATGTCGATGCTAGTGTTAAAGTTTCCGCACCAAGGAAACGCGCACTGTATAGAGACTGTCAGGCACTTTCATCCCAAATTTAACCCTTGGGAGGAGAGTGTTATAAAAAAAAATTCAAATAGTAGAATTCACGTATTAATTTCAATAAGTATTTACTCTCTCTCAATTCTATTTAAAAAAAAGTATTTGACTCAGTTTTCTTATCATATCTTGAAGTTCAGAAATATTTCACAAAAGAAGCTAAGACCAAATAGCGTTAGCCTGGCAGCAATTCCCGGAGCGGATTCGAGCTGCTGAATTACCTTACCCGAGCACTGTTCAAGGTGCTTCTCTTGTGGACTCTTGGCGTTGTTCAGTTGATTCATTGGGCCTACCTTGAGCAACATCGAGGTAATACTCAGTTGCTAATCATGTCTATATCTAATGAAGCTCTGCAAAAGGTGAGCCTGATAGCTGTGGATTTTGCAGCTCACACTGACCAATCTTGCTAGCTGGCGCTCGAGATCGAGTCGCAGGCCGTCGCAGCGCAACAACAAATCGGCATGGTTCGAAGTCAAATCGCAGGCAAACAGCGAGAACAACGCCTACTGCGGTTAACCATTAGCGAATTACAAAGCTTTCCAAGCAATTCGGTTGTCTATGAAGGCGTGGGGAAAATGTACGTATAAGCGGACAGGTCACGAGGCATGGCAACTACACGGTGATAGAACTAACGTTGACTCTTCACGGGGTGTAGGTTTGTTTCTCTGCCTCCCAATACTTTGCACGAGAAATTACAACGCCAGATGCAGGATCTTGATGGCGATGTTGATCGACTGAACCAAAGATTACTGTATCTCGAGACGACGCACAAGAACAGCCGAGAGCATATTGAACAGATACTACGTACTCGATAAAAACAAAGACGAGAAAGAAAAAGAAATGAAAAGAAGAGTAGGGCATCTCTACCTACCTATCTACCTATATCAACCTTGCCCACGCCCCCTTATCTCGAAACATCGCATCCATTACCTACGGGTGGCCATGTCAGAAACGTACGGGGGGAAGTGCCCCGCCTTAGAATGCATCAGGGAGCAATCATGATGCGATGCAAGCTTTGTATAACTGAATTTATGAAGACAAAAATAATAATAAGTTAATCACGTACAAATGCAAACAGTGTAAAATTCAATATTATCAGCAAAGGCAATCTTTGTTTTGTTGTAGATCCTTGTAGCACACGTAACGTATCGTCTTATGCTTTGCTTTACCCCCCAAATTGCTCCAGTTGGGCTGCCACCTTTTGGGAGCTCCCCGTAGCTGGAAATTGGCGTTACTAACTCCAACGCGCATCATATCCGGCCCAACCCAACCCCTCTACCTTACCTCTAGTAGGTAGTCTCAAGTATCTGGCTTCTCTGCTCCCCGTGCCCCACCAATAGCTGTGGCACCTCTTAGTAACGTCTAGCTGTGTGGTCTCTCTTCAGCCCGCCAAGTGCAACAGCAAACGACATCATCTGCATCATAAAGACTGATTGCTCCTCCACCAAGCCCCGACCTTCGCGACTCTTGCCACGCCCGAATCCTCACCACGCTGCCGCGGACTGGACTCATCAAGCGCCACGACCCTTCACCCCTCATTGACCTCCTGTTGCGCTGTATCTCGTCACCCCGGCTGCCTGTGCCACCTCTGATCCCTGCTATCGCTGCCAACCAAAATGGTCGACAGTGAAGCGAGCTCACCAACCTGGAAGTTTACCCAGTAGGTGCCTGTGCTAGAGCTTCCTGAAATTGGACTTTGCAGCTAAACCCGATTCCCAGATGCTTCGGCGACAAGGGCGATGTTGAGGATATCACCGAAGGTTCGCCGCGTCCTCTCCTCTGACGTATGTTGTGTGATACTGACCGCGGGGCCACAGCCGACATCATCTCAACGGTAGAGTTTGACCACACAGGCAACTATCTTGCGACCGGTGACAAGGGAGGGCGAGTCGTTCTATTTGAACGCAACGAGACGGTATTGCCCCCTGCTCAGCTCTCAATAATCGTCTGGTGATCGCCGCCTTTCTAATGCTTGGTAGAAAAAATCTTGTGAATACAAATTTCACACCGAGTTTCAATCCCACGAGCCTGAATTTGACTATCTCAAGTCTCTCGAGATCGAGGAAAAGATCAACAAGATCAAGTGGTGCCGCCGACAGAATGCTTCCCATTACCTCCTATCAACCAATGACAAGACGATCAAGCTGTGGAAGGTTTTTGAGAAGTCTCTGAAGGTGGTGGCAGAGAACAATCTTTCCCACGATGTGACGCCTGGTGGTCCGGTGGGCGGAGGCGGTAGCCTTCGAGCTCTCCCCACGTCCCAGCAGTTCAGAAATGCGGCCGACCTCAAATTGCCTCGCCTCACACACCACGATACTGTTGTCGCCGCCGTCCCCCGACGAACCTATGCAAACGCCCACGCGTACCACATCAACAGCATATCCGTGAACAGTGATGGCGAAACGTTCATTAGCAGTGACGATTTGCGAATCAATCTCTGGAACCTCAATATTCAAGATCAGAGCTTCAACATTGTCGACATCAAACCAGCCAACATGGAGGAGCTGACCGAGGTGATCACCGCCGCTGAGTTCCACCCAATCAGCTGCAACTGGTTCATGTATGCCAGCTCAAAGGGTACCATCAAACTTGCGGATATGCGAGAGAGCGCTTTGTGCGACCAACACGCAAAATGTTTGTATCCATCCAACCAAGTTCATCCTAATCCCCATGTTCGTGGAGAAAGCTGACCGGGGGGGGGGGAAATCCCACTAGTATTCGAACAAGAGGAAGATCCTTCATCCAGATCGTTCTTTTCCGAAATCATCTCGTCAATATCGGATGTGCGATTCTCCTACGACGGAAGATATGTCTTATCTCGAGATTATCTCACCGTCAAGATCTGGGACATCAATATGGAGCGGCAACCCGTCAAGACGATACCCATCCACGAGCATCTGCGACCTCGATTATGTGATACCTACGAAAACGACAGCATTTTCGACAAGTTTGAGGTCGTCTTTTCCGGCGATGCCAAGAATGTCATGACTGGAAGTTACAACAACAACTTCATGATCTATCCTTCCGATCCTGATAAGGAGGTGGAGGTGGTTCTCCAAGCGGACAAGTCAGCTTTCAAGGCAAAGAAGGTGGGCGTCCCTACACCCATTAATTCATCCACAAGTCCCACAGCTGCGAATGGTGGGAAGAAGGGAGGGTCAAGAGCGGGCAGCCCAGCTGGTGGTGCACAGGGCCAGAGAATGCGGAAAGAGACGGACGCGGACCAGATTGACTTCAACAAGAAGATACTACACATGAGCTGGCATCCGTTCGAGGATAGTATTGCCATAGCCGCAACCAACAATGTAAGTCTCCCGACGGCCCCATCAGAGTATCGACGTTCATCAGCTAACTGCTCGCAACAGCTCTTTGTATTTTCAGCACTGTAGTTGCAGCACTGTAGTTGCAGCACTGTAGTTGCAGGTAGAAATTTTGGAACACTGAAGAGCGCCTCAACGCATACCACCTCAAGGGTTGCATATGTTGGTCAAATATCAAGGAGTACTTAACAGTGAACCAACGTCCTAATTATAGCTGGGCAAGAAAACTAAGAGAATTATAAATATAGTATAACTTGAAACAAGACGTACTGTTAATAGTCTACATGAAAAAAAAATTACAAAACAAAAATCACAGGATATTTCTCATGCCGAGTAACCTCCAGTCATAGTTGCCTCATCACAACAAAAAGGCATTGCGGCTTTCCAGAAATCAATACGGAGCAGTTTTACTTGGTTTATGTATTTAGGTATTGTACAACATGCTTCATCTCCGTTTGGGCGGCACCTATGACAGTATGATTACTTTAGCTGGCCTAGTATTGCCATCTTCACAGCCCTCTCAAGTTCTTTTTACCGATCCTCTCTTTACCGCCCAATACGTTGAGCTGCACGCCCGTTTGATGGTATGTCTTCGTCGTCTGTAGATTCCTTAGAGCTGCTGGACAGGGAACGCATCCTCGCCTCAATGACCTTGATGCCTCTGCCAGTGCGCCCTTGGTCACTGTTGCCCTCCCCGTCGTCTTCTCCAGAAGCGTCTGCTATATGAGAGCTCCTCTTCGATGTCTTAGACTCGGCGAGGTGTTCCTTGGAGACATTCCGTGATTTCCGTGTGCCAATTTTGAATGACTTCCCTTTAAGAGCCATTCGTTCGGCCATAGACATAAATCGAGTATTCAGCGGTATGACGACATCTAGTGAGGATCGACCCCGAGTAGAAATGTCAGATTTTCGGGGCCGACCTCTCTTCTTTTTCGGTACTTGATCTACTGCTTCATCTTCGGACAAAACTTCATCAGTTATGGTAAAATTCTGATCCTCCCGAGGAACGTAAGCAGCAATGGTGGTGACGCCTGAAGGCCTGGAGGGCCTACATCGTGGCTGGGAACCCTCAATGGGATGGATATCTCCATCATTAGACGTTTCCCGCACTGCGAGAGATTCCGTTCCACGAGTTTCTTCATCGTCAGATGCTGCCAAGTCCTCTTCGAGTAACTCTAGCGTAGACATCGACTTCTTTGGACGACCCCGCCTTCGTCTGTTCCTCCCGCCATTAGGTTGTGGTCGTGACGGCGGCGGCGGCGGTATAATCTCTGTAGTCACTGGCGATGCTGTCTTTTGCATGTTCCTTGGGGGTCGACCGCGTTTCTTTGGCATCACATCCCCGACTGTCTCATGGAATGTTCCATCAGGGTGTTGGACTTCGGGGTTGATCGATTCCGGTGCCTTCTCGGCCGTTTGCACGGCTAATGAACCGTCGGCCGTCGTTGAGCTCACCAACGCTTTTGGAGACGGCAGAGAAGCCGCTTCGGTTTCCTCTAATTCGTCTATATCCAGATCATCAACCTCTACATATGATGCTCGTGGCTTGGCATGTCGAAGAGTTGGCTCATTGATGTCAAAAGGTCTAGGCGAAGATATCTCCAATATTATATCCGGCTCTTCATGATGAACCGCTGACGATTTGGCAGAAGCGTCACCATCTAAGAGAGAAGTGGCAGTTGTTTGCTTGACTGTTGCTGCCGAGCCCCCATCTACAAAAAGAGCTGGATCCATGTTGTCAAGAAAATCGGATGGCTCTGCCGTGAGCTTGGGTCTTTTGTGGTGGCTTTTACGAATTGTGAACTCGGGATCTTCATTCTCTCGCTTTGCTTTCCTCTTCGCTGCCCGAATAGTTTTCTTTACAAACTCTGGAATAGTTGGCTCATCAGCTTGCATTGAATCCGCGGAAGGCGCTTGGTATGGATCAAAAAGAATTTTATCCGGAGTGTCATCCTGTTCATAGTAACCCATTCCTATACGCTGGCGTGCGAACACTGATGGATCAGGATACTGGGATGAATCCACATCCTCTCGCTCTCTGACATTAGCTGCGGTAGGGGCCGCATCATTTTGCGGCACGTCGTCGACGTTAAGGGTGTGATTATTGGCCACATCAAACGAGTAATCTGTCGAGGTTCCTCCATCTCGACCCAGCACTTGGCTTTGATCTCCATAACCATTGATGGCAGAAGTTTCTGTGGCCTGTGCGGTGAAAACAGCGCTGGATTGCACCCTAGGCTCTGCCTCTGCTTGAGTGTGCGTCAGTGCATCTAGTGCTTTGGCGTTGTCCGCTTGTTCCCGTAGCAGTTGCATTCTCTTGCTGTCTTTACTGCGACTTTCTTCCCCTGCGGCTTTCAACCATGACAGGTTATGAATTCGGAAATCAACTAATGCTTCTACGCTGCGGTCATCGGCGATCCGGCGAGTATCATGTCCAAGAGATGTGTTCTTTGGCATGTATGGCTGCGTAGTGCCTGTGCGGCGGCAGTGGCCACAGTTACATATCCCGAGGCATTTGGGACACTGCCAATGTTCGTCTTCCAAAACAGTTTGTGGCATAAGATCGAATGCCCGGTATAAAACGCCGTAACAGTAGGCTTCGGAGCAACCAGGGTTCGTGCATAGATGTACCCGATAGCTGTAATCCGGATGACAGCAGACATGACATCGGTGGACTTCCCCTTTCTTCTTCTTTCTTCTTGACTTTTTATTTGGTTTATCGTCGGCTTCACCCTGCTCAGAGTCACTCGGCGTCTTTTCGCGCTCTGGTTTAGTGATGTCTTTCCAAGGACGTCGCCGTAGAGCTTCTTGGCAGATCTGAGCAAGAGATTTCTTTCCTGCTCTCTGCCTAGCTACCTCAAGCGGGTGGGGGGAGGATTTTAAATCAACGTGGCCATCAATGGCGATGACTGTTGCTTTCCAAGCTTCGTAGTTATCAGTCAGTTCTGACCACGACCACTGCTCACACCACTGAAGGCCAGAGAGGCAGGCGCAGGATCGTCCCATTGCGTAACACTCCATACAAACGTCATATGCATCTTCTTCCCCATTGATTAGAGGTCTGATACAATGCTTGCAGGTAAGAAACCGATTGAAAATGTTGGACCTGCAGTAGGAGCAAGTAACACAAGAGTCGAAAGGTAGATACTCGATGTCCTTCTCTTTGAACGCAAAGACCTCGTCGACGAGAATTTTGGTAAACAGCTGGAATAGTTTCTTGAAGTCAGCCGCCAACTGCTTCACACGCGGAGAGCTTCTAAAAACATCTCGCCCAAAGCCCATGAAGTCCATCTGCACCATCTCTGCTTTCTTTTCAATGCTTCGGAGCTCTGCATGGTATTTCTGGAGGGTGTAGTATATGATGGCTTTGTTTTTGTACTGCTCATCCCGACACACCAAGCGAGCTTTGGGCAGCGCTTCTTGTAATGCGAGCTCCAATGTCTCCACCGTAGTGCGGTTCCAAGCGACCTTCATCGTCCTGGTTCCTCTGTTCCAGACTTGGTGTGCTGCGAGAGGTGGAATGAGAATGAAATCACCCACACATTGCTCCACAATGTACACATCGAATGGGGCCTTCTTCCAAGCGTTGATCTGCGCGAAGTGCTTCTCAATCTCAATATCATGACCAAGCATCGACAGGAAGTACTCTCGAACCACCTCACGGTCTTTGCTCTCAGTCATGAACCAAACTGAGCTCCCTTTTTTCTCTCCATTTTCATCTCGAGACGCCTCGACCATGATATTCTGCCCCAGCGATGCGCACATCTCCCGGTGAGCTGGTGTGTAGGTCCCTTCATGACCTATATAGCACATGAGATTTTGGGCTCGCATTTCCTCTGGTAAACTGGACATGAGATCTCCGGCCGGGGCTGCGGTAGTTTCACTCTCAAATGCTTCTTCGTTATGCATCCTTTTACCTCCTTTACTGGTGACATTTTCGTTGAGATAGAAGAGGTTGGGATGTATAATCTTTTGCAACATGTCACGCCACTCCACTGGACAATCAATATCTTTAAGATAGAGTCGTTGTCGACGCTCGTCGCGATACGTATTTGGCGTCCACTGATTGGTGAGCTGTTTCATAGACCGTAGATAGTGTCCAGTGGTCATGGGGATGTCAGAGGAGTTGGATATGTCACGGACATTTTCCTCTACAAAGCAAGCTGGTTAGTGATCTGTCTGTGGCAGCTTGGGGAGATGACAAACGTTTTTTATCATAGGCATTCTCAAGCCATCCCACACTGAAAAGCGAAGAGGGCAGAGCAGCATCCCATCCTTCAATAACGAGAGGCTTGCCACCGGCTATGACATGTATCGCAACGAGCTTCTCGAAGTCTTGCTGGCCCAGGCTGCGGATTTGGGATCGAGATACTCGCTGAACCCATCGGAAATTCGGTGTGTGATCTACCAAAGAGTGCAGATCCAGATCTGGGGGTATCGGATCGAACTTCGCTTGCGGATGCTGAGCGCTAGGCATCTTGTCTTGTGTGTCGCTGTTCAGCAGCGCTGACCATCGGAGGTTTGTTGGTGGCGATTGATGCAGCCGTGTTCAGCTTCCAGGAGAGATGCTACCTCTCTATGCACAGATCGACCTTCGTATGCGCTGAAGTAGGCCCAAAAAGGGCCTGCCAACTGGTCGTCGTGGTTTGAAGTCACTGGATCGTGAATATGATCGCGTAAAGTTGCATTTGTCACCTGTGATAAGCGCGACGTGAGGATAGAGAAATCAATGCGTCCTAGCACGATGCACCAGCAGAAGCTTGTACATAGGTAGTGTACATGTTGGGTTAGCGTTTGGGAGGGGTGGGGGAAAACCTGGTAGCCGGCAGCTAACCCGTTACCCAAAGCTACATGTACTAACCTGGTGAAATTGCTTGGGAGTCGGATTATCACATGTAGAAGTAGAAGCCCAAGGGACAAATGTGTGAAGATGGCAATGTGACAACAAATTATAATATGGATATATATTATAATTAACCCTTGACGTATATGGTACATTTTTTCTGGTTCTGTCGTAATAAATCGTGACATACTGCTACAACAACATTAAAAACTTGACTTCTTGTTCCGGCGCTACATTCTCATCCTCTCAAGTGATAGAATATGAGTTTCAACCGATCGAGCGCCCGATTTATGGTCGTCGACTCCCTGCTATCCTGCTCTTGTTCGAGTTCCTGATCCGATGTTTCCGAAGTGGGTATTGGATGCGAATTACCCCATATCCGGGCATTGTACGCTGTAAACACATTACCCCAATACCCAAACCAAGTACTACTTGTTTCTTCAATGTTCGTTGTTCCAAGGTACGGCGCTGCTTGAGAAGACAGTTCGGGATTAGTGATAAAATCAGGAGTAAAATCAAGTTGGTCGTTCTCATCGATGAGTGTTCCAGCCACAGCTTCACTCCATGATTCATCCTCGCCTGAGATCTGAAAATCATTTTCCCTAGAAATGGCCGTCTCGATCGATTCATTTCCTGGCTGTGAGAGAAATTCAAAAACGGCCAAGCCATCCGATGCTTCTTGATCTGCAAATGAGGATCCTGAAACGTCTACTTGATAGCCATCATTTACCAACGCATCCGTTGAACTCTTGATAAACGTCTCAAACAAATCATCCTGGCCCTCATGAGTAGTCTCGTCAAGCAACGGATTCTGGAGTGGTTTGTATGACGAGTACTCGCCAGCGATAGATGAAAACGAGCCCATGCTACTTGAACCATGAGAGGACTTTGATTCTGATGCCAAAGCTGGCATTTCCCGAAACGTTGTGATGGCATTGACGACCAGCTTTGTAGAGGCCCCAAGTTGAGATGCTGCTAACTCCAGGCCTGCCTTCTGTTTGCCCTTGGAATCCGTAGATGGTGTCTGTAATTCATCTCCAGTAGAGGATTCTGGAGGCACAATGTCCTCATGATTACTGTGGCCGAGCTTTTCCTCGTTCATTATTCAAGGGTGATTGAAGCGTGAAGGATGAGTATGTAGGTTGTATGTCAAGGTCTTAGCCGAGGCATGTGAATGAACGAAGGACTTACACAGTCAAACAGTACCTGAGTCGCGCTGCAGCACAGTGTGTGCTTGCACAGTACGAGTTGGCTGCTGCTGAATGGTGGGATGCGAGCAAAATTATCCAAATCCGTCCATTCGCATACAAGGTTTCTGACAGGGCACATTCATTCGTTTGTCGGCATCGAATCAATCCAGCACCTTATGACGCTGAGGCTTGCCGTCAGAGTGCCTCTCCAGCACCGATTGAGATGGAGGTGTAGCACTGGCTCGATTGCTTCATCATGGGCGTTGCCTCATCCGGCTTCTCCCTCACTTCAGAGCCTCACAGGTCGATCACTGGTACATCGCCAAAGAGCTGTCGCTTTCCACCAAACATTGAGGAACTTGAAGCCAATCCTCGAGACCGCTAATGCCGATAAATCAGCTAATAATGAGCATCTAGCTGAATATATCCCAGCTCGAACTGGGATCCTATCAGTTGTGCCCAAGGCATGGGTCCCCTATGGTGAGCTCATCCGCATCGACAAGCCTACCGGGACATATTATCTATTTTTCCCATGCCTCTTTTCCACGCTTTTGGCAGCGCCAATGGCAGATCCAATGGCTCCATTCTCCTCAGCAGCCGCCACTGCGGCTCTTTTCTTCAGTGGAGCTTTGATCATGCGTGGTGCGGGTTGCACAATTAATGATCTCTGGGATAGAGACCTCGATCCCCAAGTTCGGAGGACTCGGCTACGGCCAATTGCACGTGGTGCAATCACCCCATTCCAAGGCATCGTATTCACTGGATTCCAGCTGCTGGCCGGATTGGCCGTCTTGGTCCAATTTCCACTGCCGTGCCTTGCCTATGGCATACCAAGCCTCGCCCTCGTTCTCACTTATCCGTTGGCAAAGCGAGTTACCTATTACCCCCAAGCTGTCCTAGGTTTGGCCTTCTCCTGGGGTGCAATTATGGGCTTCCCAGCACTTGGTATCGATCTGCTCTCAAATTCAGCTGCGCTCTTGGCCGCAGCATGTCTCTATACATCAAATATTGCATGGGTTGTCCTATACGACATGATATATGCTCACATGGACATTAAAGATGATATTAATGCGGGTATCAAGAGCATTGCCCTAAAGCATGAACATCAGACCAAGCAAGTTCTGACAGGACTAGCCATCGCGCAAGTAGGCTTATTGGGTGCTGCCGGAATGGCTGCGGGAGCAGGCCCTATCTTCTTCCTGGGCAGCTGTGGCGGAGCTCTCGTTACGCTGGGAATCATGATTAGGCGGGTAAATCTCAAAAGCGTCAAGAATTGCTGGTGGTGGTTTGTGAATGGTTGCTGGATCACAGGGGGGGTCATCAGTATTGGTATGGCTGCGGATTATGTATATCGCTCTCTTGAGCAGTCTGAGCCAAGGCCAGTGCCGGAAGAAAGAAGCCTTGAGGCCTGAAAAAGTTAAAACTGTAATAGAACACGTCACTCATATTGCCTGCACTTCGTTCGTCGTATGTGAATGCGAGAAGACGCCCGATCCGGTGCCGCCTGGTATTTGAACATGCTGAAAAATGTTTCTAAAGGGACGTATGTCATCTCCTTCAAAATTTTAGCCTCCCATTATCGGGCCATGACTAGTGGTGCCGGTGTAAATGAGCCAATAGAGCTCCTCACGATCCTTTTGCCAACGCCTCTTTTCCCCAAATGATTTCCTTTATGATCGGGGCTTCTCCTTCTTCTCCTTCCACAGAGCCAGCAGACCAACACCAGACACCTTGACGACCTTGAATCGAACACCGGGAATATCACCCTTGGCCTTGCCCTTGCGACCGAATCCAGCAAGCAAAACTTCGTCGTTCTCATCAACGAAGTTCAAGCAACCGTCGTTGGGGACTGTGGTAAATGCTCATGTTAGCCAGGGGGTGCAAAGTGGGAGATAAAGCGGGAGATAGTGTAGACGCACCGAAAGCAGTGACTTTCTTTCCGTTCTTGATCAGCTGAACTCGGACACACTTTCGAATGGCGGAGTTAGGCTGCTTGGCTTCGACACCGACTTTCTCGAGAACAATTCCCTTGGCGTGGGAAGAGCCACCGAATGGTGAAGATTTGAAGGCAGTGCCCAGAGCACGCTTCTTGTAGGCGAGATCAGCCCATTTCTGATCCTTTCGGTTGGTGCGCAGCTTGCGCGCAGCGTTCAGACCACGGGGCTTGCCACCTGCCATGATTGCTTCGAGGAGTTAGTGGTCGTCGAGGAGTGGTGGTTTGGGTGACGGTGATGATTGTTGAACGTACCGATTTATGCTAATATGGCGACACTGCGTTGGGTAATGTGACAACACCGAAGAGGCAGAGGGTTGAATTGGACTCTCGAAAATTCCGATAGGGTTTGCGGCCCTAGAGCAAAAAAGATGGGCTGTGGAATATTTTCACGTGACCTCGGAAGGAGATCCGGGTGCATTTTTATCCATCACCGGCGCCGATTTGTCCGTAGATCGCACTTGCAGAAAACCAAGGCCGGCCATCTCGATGCCCCACACCTCCCGCCGCCTTCACCCTTATTGCTATTCAGCCTTCCATGATCTGCCCCGGATGAAATGCGATGTCGTTCAAGGGTGAAGTCAAGTCAAGGGAGCGAGATCCCCCGCCTCTCCCTCTTCTGTCTCCATCACCCGGCATTTCTCGCGTCTCGCTTCCTGGAGCCATC
This sequence comes from Trichoderma afroharzianum, assembly GCA_037893235.1. NCBI lineage: Eukaryota > Fungi > Ascomycota > Sordariomycetes > Hypocreales > Hypocreaceae > Trichoderma > Trichoderma afroharzianum. Next base: position 67,334 of record JBBLXW010000002.1, on the reverse strand, counting down.
ACAGCCAGCGTCCCAGCCCTTGGGAGGCATAATCTCAAATGGGATCCCACCAACGTAGAAGCCGGCGCGCAGTCACGCTCTGGGTCAGACATGCCATCAGAACGACGTCCCGAGTGGTCATTACCTACTAAAGGGAGCTATGGAGGCACCGACAGGACAGATGCTTTATGGGCAGAAATGCAAGCCACCCTGGAGAAGGTAGAATTATCCGCTTCAGAAGGCACCCACGTGTTTGGGCCCGAACATGATCGCAAACTCGGGGACCTGAGAACTGCTCAAATCGTACTTGCACAGGCCTGGGCCAGAAGTGAGGCGGACGATACGATAGAGACTGCCCTACGTGATCACATGAACGATGCTAAAGGTGATGAGCTACCTAATTTAAGAGATGGGCTAATGGACTCGTCAAGGCCGGAGAGGGGAGAGGGGACTGATGCAGCAAAGAGCATGATGGGCACATCTAGTGGATGGCAAGGAAGTGATGAAAAGAAGGTCGATCGCTTGGGCGCGAAGTTGGTGGAGGAAACGGAGGCCGACATTCTACTTGCGAGGAAGCGTCGCGAGGCCAACGATGAATATTTTGAGCGTGTTAATGACGGCGTCATCGACGTGATTGCGAAACTGGAATCAGTCGCAGTGGCTATGCGAGCGGTGGAGGAAGAGACCAAAGATTTGTGGAATGACACCGCCAGCCCTTAGAGTTCTTGGTAGGTGTAAAGTTGGCAAGGCCAATGTTTCTTATACTTGACTTACAACATTGAAAGCTATGCTGTCGGCGGGCTGCTTAGCAGTAGGGGTTTACCAAGGTCATATTGGTGTCAGGACATATCACGATTGCCTCCAGTAGGTACACCAACTCCGTTCACACCTAGGCAGGCATCTCATACATACCGCAAAAGAGACATCGGTAACGTGTAAGTCCGACAATGCCAAGCACTGCCGACAACCGGATTCAATTTTGTGATGCACTACCCCTGCACTATCCCGAGGAAACTCACCGGTTCGAGTGCCGGTTCTTCCATTGAAGTACGAGTACAGGTATACCTCGGTAGCGCTTTGAAGTTCCATTCCGCCATGTCAGCCCAGTTTGTGCGTTAGTTCTACGACCCGTATCTGCGGTGACAACTGACTAACTTTTATCCGTTCGTCCGGAGAATTATAGCGGGAAAATATCATGCTTTTAAAATTACATTAGCTGCAATAGCACTAATAAAGAGAAGAATAATGAACGATATACTATTTTACCAACAATTCACTATTTCAATAATATTATAATATAAATAAAAGATTAAATAAAATTGTTTCTTTTTTTAAGCAAAGAAATCAAATATATATTTAAAGAATAAATGATAAAAAAGAATTTGAATTTTCAATATAAATTTCAGTTTTGAATTTTCCAATTTGTATATAAAGATATATCTGGTTATTAGCTTATGTATGAATAATCGGTACTAGGTAATTTTATGCTGTGCAGCGAAATCGGTATTCGTAGCCTCCTCGTTAAATCCGCCTTCACCACCATACCTCAAATTCCTCTCTTCGCTTCCTTTCGGCCTACAATTTTGTTTATAGGTGCTGCAGTTGCTCCAATTCTTAATACTCTTCATTCCTTTTCATCCATTTTTGCCCCCATACCCCAAATCAGTCACAATGGGGTTTGTAGAAGACGAACTCAAGCATCTGCGCGATGTGATCAACGGCCTCGATTCGCGCATCAAGCAGCTCGAGCAGCGCGCCACTGGAGGCACTCCAATTAGCACAGAGAGTATTCGGATGATTCTTATTGGACCTCCAGGAGCCGGTTAGTTGTTTGGTCGCGCTGGAACCACATCGATTATACAACCGTACTGATACCTCGGCCAGGCAAGGGAACCCAAGCACCAAAGATTAAAGAGCGCTTTTCCTGCTGCCACTTGGTATGTTGATGTCAATTGGGACTTTGCGAAATGCGCGCATATATCTAACGTCAACTCCCTTTGGATATATAGGCTACCGGTGACATGCTGCGGTCACAGGTGGCCAAGAAGACACCTCTCGGAAGAGAAGCCAAGAAGATCATGGACCAGGGTGGCCTTGTCAGCGATGACATTGTCATTGGTATGATCAAGGAAGAGCTCGAGAACAACAAGGAATGCCAAGGCGGGTAAGTAACCACCTTTATGTGCAGCGAAAGAAGCTTCCCTTTCTCCTTCTTTACCTTACACAATTGCTACAGATTCATCCTTGACGGCTTTCCTCGTACGGTGCCTCAGGCCGAAGGCCTCGATGCCATGCTCAAGGAGCGTGGCCAGACCCTCCAACACGCCGTCGAGCTCCAGATTGACGACTCCCTACTTGTTGCCCGAATTACTGGTCGATTGATCCACCCGGCATCTGGACGGTCTTACCACACGACTTTCAACCCCCCCAAGGAGGCTATGAAGGACGATGTGACCGGAGAGCCCCTCATCCAGAGGAGCGACGACAACGCCGATGCTCTGAAGAAGCGTCTCGGCGCTTATCACAAGCAAACTGCCCCCGTAGTCGGCTACTACCAAAACAGCGGCATCTGGAAGGGTCTTGATGCCAGTCAGCAACCCGGTGAGGTGTGGAAGAATATGTTGGATATTCTAGAAGGAAAGAAATCTCATGGCTCTTCCGTCTTCAGCAAACTTGCTGGCAAGAGCTAAGCTAAGCTACCAAAACCGATCATGCGCTGTATGCTTTGATACACGGGAGTATGAGTATGATCAGTTGGCTCCGCCCACTACTATAACCTATTAATTTTTTTCTCTCGAGCTTCTAATTCTAGAAAATAGCTCTAGAGCAAAAGCAATTTTGTGAGATACGAAACCTCATGAAGTGATATTGACTTTTACTGGGGCTGTGATAGATTACGATACGGCATTTTCTTTGTTCATCGACTGTCTAATGTGAATGAATATTGGCTAAGGTGTTATACTACTCTAGAGGCGAAGTGAAATATCTAGAACGAAGAAGAAGAAAAGAAAAGAAAAACAGGCTGACAAGAAAGTCATCTATATGCATAGTGTAGACGGGGATATTGCAACGCTAAATAATGAATTCTTTGCCCGTAATTCGTCTAGTAAACATTATAACCCAGGGAGATTGGTAAACGGATGGAGCTCAACCCCTTGAATCCTACCTCCTTGAAGTCGCTGAAGAGTCAGGTCAGTAGAGGTAGAGCATGTCGCGTTGGCGCAACTGACCATTCACCAACTGCCTCTGTTTGTTAAGCCAGCTCTTGGGAGCGTCATGCCGGCGCTGAAGTACGACGTGGTTGCTCTGAAGTCGGCTCGTAAGGTCATACCAGGCGGTGGCAATAAGTGCGTTTTCCCTTTGGAGGTTCTTGATAATATGATCGGATGCAGCCTGGCCGTTTGAGTTAGCATTGCTCACTCCCTGTACAGAAATAAGTGGTGATAGAGCGAAGAATAGGTAATATTGCCTCATCGCCGCGGCCAATCATGGACTGTTAATCACTAAATATCGCACAACAGAGCATACCTTTTGAGCTGCCGAGATTTCCCCAAGTTGTGCTGCCTTCAGTCTGGCTTGTAATTCGAGCCTTTCCTGTTCTGACTTCTCGAGTTGCTAGCGAAGGCGTAAGTAAATCATACTTCTATCTGCAAATGGTTTTTAATTACCTGATTTCTCTGGATAAGGCGCTCTCGTAACTTTTCAACCTTTTCGGCGGCCTTCTTAGCGGCTTCTGAGCCGTCGACGTCTGTCGAGGAACCAGTGGCATCTTGCAAATCTTTGGTCTCATCTGACTCTTTCCTGAGTTTGTCATTCGCTAGCAAAGCCTCAATGAGCTGTGATTTCAGTGCGTCCCGCTCATTCGTTATAAAACTAGTTTCTTCCCTCAATTGCTCAAGCTCGTTTGTCAATGAAGTTGATATCAGTTTATCCGTGCTCTTCAACTCATGTAATGCTGTAATGCTATCCTTTTGGACCGCAGACAAGTCGGCCTGCGCAGCAAGCAATTCTCGGGTCTTGTCTGCCAGCTGGGTTTCAAGGCTATTGGTCAGCTTCCTGGCCTGCTCAAATTCAAGTTCTAATCGTGTCAACTCTTGACGAAGTTTAATGAATGCCTCGGTCCTAGGGTACACGTTGTGAGTATTCTTCTTCCTAAATGTCAACACATTATACACAACTAACCCTTCATCAGCATTATCACTCATCAGAGCCTGCATGTGGTCATTCGTGATGGTATATTTCTCAAATATCGCGTTGAAGTTTTGCTGAAGTCGTTCTCGTTGGCGTTTAAGCTCTTCTAGCTCTCGTCGGAGCATGGAGGCATCTCCATGAGATCCCACCGTTTTCCGAATCAATTCATTCTCTGCTCTCAATCTAGAAAGCTCCAAGGGCATGTTAGTTTGTGTGTCTTCCTTTGACGCAATGAGAAGTTCATCCTCGAGATTGAACGGTGTCGAAGTTTCACTAATATCAGCTTCTTGCACCGTATTGCCGCCGTTGTGCTGCAACTGTTCCTGCAAATCTTGGATGAAATGCTCATCGTGTGTTCTTTGAGCTTGTAATCGCATAAGTTCTTCCTGGAGAGCTGTAACATCTTTCAGAAGTTGCGCCTTCTGGTTGCGCTCATCCCATAGATGTTGTTCAGACTGAGTGATCATCTTCGTTAACTCATCCTCTGCTTTCTTGGTACGGTCACTCTTCTCTCTCTCTTCCATGAGTGATCGGAGCTGCTCTTGGAGCTCTGCTCGTTCGTACTGTAAATTCTGCACTTCTCTCACTAGACTCTGCTGTGATTCCAATTTCTGTTTGTAACGTTCCGCCATGTTGGCCTTCTTCTCAAGCTCCTCTGCTTTGTGCTTCCATTCTGCCATTTGGTCACGAAACTCATCCGCTTGCATATTCTTTTGACTCAGGCGCTGCACCTCGCTCTCCAATTGAGAAACGGATTTTTGACTGCTACGAATGACCTCTTCGTTCCTGGCGATGATCTCCATCTGTTCATGGACTTGTTCTTCCAGATGCTTAATGGTCTTCGCACTATGTGCCTCGTCTTGGGTTGCTTTTCGTAGAACTTCGAGCTCGCGATCTGTTTTTTCTTTGTCGTACGCAAGCTCTTCGTGGCTCTGCTGCAGATGCTCTAAGCGAGTGATGTAGTCTGAAAGAGTCTTCTTCGTTATATCAAGTTGCTGTCGCAAAGCAGCATTTTGTTCCTCTACAAGAAGCTCAATATCACGGGCTCCCATAGCAGCATCAATTGCCTCATCCAGCTCGTCGTCATCTTTGGAATTGGCAATATCTTGTTGCATGGCTCGAATTATCTGCATGATTTCGGCTTGTGTATCCCGGTCTAGCCCATTCTGAATTCTGGGGACATATTTTTGATTATCTGGGCCCATCGCGGCAGCCGAGACCATGACAGCCAGGAGCTAGAGATATACTCCGTTAGGATCTTCGAGTTCAAGTACAGGAAATGGAAATTACCTGACTGATACCCTGCGGCTCAGGATTCTCGACGAAAGCATGATAGTCGAACTTTTTTGCCTGACAGCTGAGTTCGGGAATCTGGCGGCGAATAAAACGAAAGAGGCCCTTGTAGATGGCTTGTCTGTTGCGTTTATTGGCCAAGGTTTTCGTTGCCCCTGGATTTGACTCAAGATGCGACGGGTCGAACTCGGAATCCAATTCATGCAATATGTGGCCCAGGGTTATCCCATTCGAGAGCCCTTCGAGTGTTTCAGCATCACGATCTAAATCGAAGACACGGTTAATCTAGAGAAGCCCTGTATTAGCGCAACGTGCATGAGACTTGGTGTATCTTCATCGAGAGGCTGCTGAACCATCAATACTGACAGCCTTTAAGAGTGCCGTTTGGGCACGTTGGTTATATGTCAGCATTTCGCTCGACATGTAGTTGAAGTGATCGGCTCGAATTCTCCAGATTCCCACTGGAAAGAGCTCGGGGGGGTGCAGTAATCCAGGTAGCGTAGAAGATCGTTAGGTTCAAAGCATGCTTTATCGATCCGAGGCTATCGCATAGCGAGAGACGTTTATATATCCTCGGGATGTTTGCTCAGGGTTGCAGGAAATGCCTATTTCGCAAGTTCATGCTATGCTATGCTAAAGGATGGTCACTCGGTAGTGTGATATGCATAACTCAGGAGCTACAACAGCTGCTACATTACATAAGAGCTCAACAAAATGGGCCTTCTCTCTTTCTAGCTAGCCACAAATACAGAATCTGCGACCAGTATTTTAGAATTAATCACTTCTGCTACTATTCTAATGAAGAGACTCCGTACAACTATCCATCAAAGGGAGAGCTAGTATGTATGTGTTGTTAATTACCCCACAATCTCCACTAACACAAGCCGAGCTAAGTGTCCACATATGCTTACCTACTGCGGTGCTACTAGATACTCAGCTTGTCAGCTCCCTCTAGCATCCCAGCTTCAAGATTGTCACTTCTAAATATCTAGTGCTTCACGAGCCATCACCACAATCCCATCAGTGGTTCGCCTCATCCTTCCGCTCGATCCCTGCCAGCCGTTCTATTATTTCTTTGGCTTCTTCTTATCTTCAATTGCCATATATTCCTCCGCGCTCGCAGCCGACAATGCTTCCAACGGGTTCATCATTCCTTCAACAGCCCTCATACGCGATTGGCAAGAAGCGGTCTCACGAGGAGGCTGCACATAACCTCGAGCCGGATGTGTCAACCCGCATTTCCCAAAACGGTTGGCCGAATGGTGAGGGAATCTTGCTCGTTAAACCATGTGCGGTTTCTATTCTTGAAGCAGATATCCCTTCAGGTATTGAGCTTGACGACGTGATCACTGAACAGGAAGGGAATGGATTACCAAATGGTCGACAACTAAGGAATCACAAGTCTCAGAGGCTCCTTAATGGGAGCGGCCACGCATCATCTAGCAAAACGCCAGCGGCGATGACATCGACAAGCTCGGATGTTCCAGAAAGCGGTATTCATGATGAGGTAGTCATCGATCAATTTACACTTCACCTTGGAATTGGTTGGAAACAAATCAAAGATGGTGACCAAATTCAAGCCGCTGCGAGGGGGTGGGCACGGTTCATTGAGAATAACTTTCCTCTCACTAACGTTAATATCCTGCTTGAAAGCAAGGGCCTGCAGTCATATCTGGTCGAGTCAACAGAGGGCTTCTATCTCTTTTCAGAAAACTTGCGTCAAGGACAGCTAGTTAGTAGGCATGCTGTTGGGGCGATACAAAATTTACAAACTAACCCACCAAAATTTGAGACAAAAGATATATTAAGAATCTAAGTATAAAAAAATAAATAAAATTATTAGTATTTTATATAAGCTTAATACTTACTAAGGTATTTATAAAGATAAGTAAATTTACTATATTAATAAATTATTTAATTTTAAGTTACTTAAATATATTATAATTATTTTATTAAATTAAGGCTTTTCATTAAGTTAAAGTCTTTTAAATTAATTAATGTTATTATTTAAATATATTAAAAAAAAGAATTTAATTATTTATTAATAATTAAGAAATATATTTTTAATTTAATTTAATAATATTTAAATATATTTTTTTAAAAAAAATTATTAAATAATATTTTTAAAGTAATTAATATTATTTTTCTATAATTAAATATTATTATTATAAAGTTTATATTTATTATTAAAAAATTAATAAAATTATAATAATTAAGTTAAAGAAAAATTATATTTTAGTTTTTAATTTAAAATTTAAAGTTAATTTATAGTTTAACTTAATTAATTATAATTAATTAAATTAAATTTTAAAAATTTAAGTTATAAAATATAATTATTATTATATTAAGGTTTAAAATTAAATTTAAAATATATATATAAAATAACTTAAATAATAAAGTTTAGTTATAATATAAAAGTTATATTTTTTATTAAAAAAGTTAATAAAATTATAATAATTAAATTAAAGGAAAATTATATTTTAGTTTTTAATTTAAAATTTAAAATTAATTTATAATTTAACTTAATTAATTATAATTAATTAAGTTAAATTTTAAAACTTTAAATTATAGATTATAATTATTATTATATTAAAGTTTAAAATTAAATTTATATATATATATATTTATAAAATAATTTAAAAAATAAAATTTAAATATAATATAATTAACTTTAAGTTTATAATTTATAATTTAATAATTTAATTAAATTAAATAAATATTTTTTATTAAGTTATAGAAAATAATAATAATTTTTATAAATAAATTATATATATAATATAAAAAATTATTTATAAAAATAATAAATTTTTTTAATAAAAAATAAATTAATAATTAATATATAGAGATTATATTTATTATTAAAAAAGTTAGTAAAACTATAATAACTAAGTTAATTAATTAATATATATTTACTTATTTTAAATAATTATAATAATTAAAAATAATAAAAAACTAATTATAATTATAATTAAAATAATAATTACTATTATAAATACTTATAATAAAGCTATTATTAATATTATAAAAAAGGTTTCTTTCTTAGGTATAAAGAATAAACTACCTAACTAAAATTAAAATAATAGGTTATTATTAAACTTTTATTTAATAATTATTAGCTAGTAGTACTTTACTAATTCTTTTACTTAGCAGTAGCTTAGCTAATCTACGTTTTCTTTTTTATAATTAGTTTAGGTTACTCTTTTTTACCTTTTTTATTTTTTAAGGTTTAGTAGACTTTCTCTATAGTACTAATAATAACCTTATTATAAGTTTTTGTAGTAGTAACTATTATCTTAGCTATAATTACAGTTAGTTTTTTATTACCTTTAGCTATTATAGTTATTTATAGTAGTACTAAATATATATTAGCTATTAACTTATTTTATAATAGTTATTAAAAGGGTTTATTACTTTTATAGTATATTATCTCTTTAGATAGTCTTTTAATTTTAAAAGTATTATATATATAATTTATTTTTAAGGATTATTATTATCTTTTATTACTTAATAAAAGAATATAAGTTTATTTAATTTAGTTAAGTTATTAAATTATAATTTATAGGCTTAAAGTATAATTATATTATACTTAAACTTTATTATTTAAGTTATTTTATATACTTTAAGTTTAATTTTAAACTTTAATTAATTATATTTTATAGCCTAAATTTTTAAAATTTAACTTAGTTAATTATAATTAATTAAGTTAAGTTATAAATTAATTTTAGATTTTAAACTAAAGGTTAAGGTATAGTTTTTCTTTAACTTAGCTATTGTAGCTTTATTAACTTTTTTAATAATAAATATAACCTTTATAAAAAAAGTTTACTAAAGTTTAAAAAATTAAAAAAATTAAAAAAAAATTTAACTTAAATTAATTATAAAAAAAAACTATAAATTAAGTAAATTAATTAATAATTATTAAATAAAAGTTTAATAATAATTTATTATTTTAATTTTAGTTAAGTAATTTATTTTTTATATTTAAGAGAAATTATTATTATTATTATTATTATTATTGATTATTATTATTATTATTATTATTATTATTATTATTATTATTATTATTATTATTATTATTATTATTATTATTATTATTATTATTATTATTATTGTTTATTATTATTATTATTATTATATTTTTAAAGTTATTATTTTTAAATTTAATAATAAAAATAAACTTAAGGTTAAGCCTAAAGTTAAAGTTTTTATTAATAATATAAATTATTTTTTTTTTAATTTTTTTATTAATTTCTATTTTAAAAAAAATAAAAATATAAATTAATATTATAAACTTTAAAATATAAATTTATTATATTTACTTTTTTTTTCTTAATTATAAAATCTATTATATAAAAAGTATATTTAAAATATAATTATAAATAAAATTATAAATTTTAATAAATATATAATTTAAATAATAATAATAATAATATTAATTTATTTTTAATAATATATAAATAATAATTATAATTACTTTCTTTAATATATTTAGTTTTATTTTATTATTTTATTTTTAATTAATTTTATATTATAATTATTATAAATTAATATTTTTTATAAAATAATAACTTATATTTTTTTTAAAAAAAAAATTTTATTTAGTTTTTTATATTTTATATATATTAATAATAAAAAATAATAAAGTAATATTATATAACTTTATATTTATTATTTAATATAATTATAAATAATAATTTAATATTTAAATTTATAAAAAATAAATAAATAAATAATAATAATAATAATAATAATTATAATAAACTATTATAATTTGAATTTTTAAAGTTTAACTTAGTTAACTATAGTTAATTAAGTTAAATTATAAATTAATTTTAAATTTTAAACTAAAGGCTAAAGTATAATCTTTCTTTAACTTAATTATTATAATTTTACTAAATTTTTAATAATAAATATAACTTTAATAATAAAATTATTATTTATAAAAAAATTTATAAAATTTAAAAAATTATTTTTAAATATATTTTTAAATAATAATTTAAAAAAAATATATAATATTATTATTATTACTTTAATTACTTTATTATATTTATATTTATTAATTATATTATATAAAGGTTATATTTATTATTAAAAAAATTAATAATATTATAATAATTAAATTAAAGGAAAATTATATTTTAGCCTTTAATTTAAAGTTTAAAATTAATTTATAATTAAACTTAATTAATTATAATTAATTAAGTTAAATTTTAAAGATTTAGGTTATAAAGTATAATTATTATTATATTAAAGTTTAAAATTAAACTTAAAATATATATATAAAATAACTTTAATAATAAAATTTAAATATAATATAATTAACTTTAAGTTTATAAATTATAATTTAATAATTTAACTAAATTATATAAATATTTTTTTATAAAGTTATAAAAGGTAATAATAATATTTAAAAATATATTATATATAAAAAATTATATAAAAAAATTAAATATTTACTTTTATTTAATTAAAAAAATAATTATAATAATTATAACTTAATTAAAATAAATATATATTAAAATAAATAAATAAATAATTAAATTTATAATTAATAAATTTATAAACTTATAATTAAACACTTTTAAAAAGGAAAAACTAAAGTTAAGTTAAATAAAATATAAATTAAATTAATTAAAAAGTATTAAAAACCCTAAGCTAAATAAAAATATTAAAAAAATTATTAAAAAAACTAATAAAAAATATAAAAGTTTTTTTATAATTATTTTTTTTAAGTAATTTATCCTTTATACTTAGGAGAAAATTATATTATTTATTACTTTTTTTACTTTTTATTTATTTAAATTTAAAAGAATTTAATTTTTTTTTATTTATATTAAAAATTTTTAATTTTTTTTTTTTACTTATATTAAAAAAATCTAAATTTTTTATTTTTATTAATTTAATTAAAAGAATTTTAATTTTATTATTATTATTATTATTTATTTATTTAAATTTAAAAAAAATTAAATAAAAAAAATAAAAACTTTATAAAATTAAATTATAATAATTATTTATTATTAATTATATTTATTTTTATATATTTTTAAAAAAATTATTTATAAATAATTAAAGATTTTATTATTATATTTAACTTTGCTAAAATAATAATTATATTTTTAAAATTAATTATATTATAATTAAAAAATTTTATAATTTTTTTATTTAATAATTAACTTTAAATAATTAAATTTATTATTTAAAAATATTTATTACTTAAATATAAAATTATATTTTAACTTTAATATAAAAATTAAATATTAAATTTTTAAATTATATTTTTTTATTATTTATATTATTACTATTTTTTTTTATTTTTTAAAATTTATTATTATATTATTTTTTTAGTTTATTTTTTTTAATTTTTTTTAAAGTATTATTAAGGTAATTAATAAAAATATATAATATTTTTATTATAAATATATAACTTTATAAATATATAATTTTTCTTTTTTTATAATTAATTAAAAAAAATATATTTTTATAAATACTTTTTAATATAAGTAATAAAGCTAACTACTTTAATAATTACTAAATATATATTTAAGCTTTTACTTATATTTTAATTTATAAATTAAATATTTTTTTTTTAAATTTTTTTAATTTATAAATTAAAATAACTATTATTATTACTTTAATTTATAAATTAAAATAACTTACTTATTATTATTTATAATTTATTTTTTTTATAAAGTTTTACTAACTTTTTATTTTTTATATATTAAGTTATATTTTTTAATTATTTAAATAAATATTTATTATTTTTTTAAATTTAAGTATTTTACTTAATTAATATTTTTATAATTTTATTAAAAAATAATTAAATAAAGTTTTTTTTTATATATATTTTATTTAGTAATTCTTTCTATAAATATAAACTTACTTTAATTATTACTTAATTAATTATACTTTTATAAACTTTATTATATTTTTACTTAATTAATAACTTAGTTAATTAATATAATAAAAACTTAATTATTTATTATAATAATTAATTATACTAAAATAAATTATTTAATATTTTTTAATTTTTTTTATAATATAATAATAATTTTAAAATTAAAGATTTAGTAATATAAATTTATAAATATTAACTTTTATAATAGTTAATATAAGTAAATTTTTTATTTTATAAAATTAATTTTAAAACTTAGTTTTTTATAAACTTTATAATAATAAAAAATTTTAAATTTAAAAAAAATTATATAATATTTATTATAATTAATTAAATAAAATAAAAAAAAATTTAATATTAAATATAAACTTATATATTATATAATATTACTTTTAAATAAGCTTAAGCTTTTTTAATAATATTATTTATAATAATTTACTTAAGTATTTTTTAATAAACCTTAGGTATTAATAATTAATAAAAACTTAATTATTTATATAAGTATTTTTAAAGTTATATTTTTAATTATATATTATATTTTATATTATTTTAATAAGTTAATAAAAGTAAGCTATATTATTTAAAAAATAACTTTTTATATTATTATTATTTACTTTAATACTTAAAGTTACTTAAATATTAAAATTATAATAATAGTAAATAAAATAATATATTTATTAAATTTTTATTAATAAATATATTTTATATAAATAATTTAAAATTATTTATTAATTATTAAATTTTAAATAAAAATATATTTAAGTTTATTTATACTTTTATTTTATTTTAGTAAATAAAATATATTTTTATATAAAAAAAACCTTTTAATAAATATAAAAAATATTTTTATTAATTATTATATTAAATAATTATTTATTAATAATAATAAACTTAATTTATAATTTTATAAAGGTTTTTTTATTATTATTATTATTAAAACTATTATTATTTTTTTATATTTTTATTTACTTTTATTTAATATTAAATAATATATTTTAATTAATATAATATATATAAAGTTATTATTATACTATAAAGAATTAATTATTAAAAGTAGCTTTTATAATATTATTAAAATTAATAATAATTATCTTAGGCTTTTTAATAAAATATTATTTAAGAAATTAATATATATTTTTTATAAAAAACTAAAACTTTTTTTTTTATTATTAATTAAACCTTATATAATATTATATACTAAATTAAAATATATTTAATTAATAATTTAAAAAAAAAACTTATATTAATTAATATTATAAATATTATTAAAATTTATAATTTTTAAAAATTACTTTTATATTTATAAATAATAAAAAAAAGTTTATATAAAGTTAATTAATTAATTTAATTTATTATTTATTTATTTTATAAAATATAAAATATTTTTTTTATTAAATAACTTAATTAATATAATAGTAAAAGTATAATTATTAAGCTTTTTATAATTTATTTATACTTAAGTATTATAAATATTTTTTTATATTAATATAATATTAAAATATTTTTATTTTATAATAATATAAATATTTTATATTTAAATACTTATTTAATAATTAATTAACTTAATTATTACTTTACTAATATTATAAATTATTAATATAATAAATATATTAATATAATAAAATTATATTTATAATTATATTAATTATATTTTAAATTATTATAATACTTAAGGAGTTATTTATTTTTTTTAAAGCTTTAATAATAATTATTTATTTATACTTATATTTTTATAATTTTTAAATTTAAAAATTAATATTTTATAAAATATAAAATTACTTAAATTAATTATATTAAATAAAAAATTATTTTTATTATTTTTTATAAAAATATATATTTTATTAAATAATATTAAACTTATTTTTTTTTATAAATATATTTATTATATTATATAAAGCTTTAGTTAATAAAGTTAATTTATTAAAAATAAATAAATTTAAAATTACCTTTAAAATAAATAATATAAATTATTAAATAAAAAATAAGCTAATATTAATTAATATTAATAATACTTAAGGTAATTTTAAAAATAATAAATATAATAAATATAAAAGTAAATATAATAAAAAAGAATTATAAGTATTTAAGTTTAAAAGTAATTAATTTTATTTTTTATTATATTTATATATATTTATATAATTAAGTAAGATTTATAATTAATTTTTAACTTTTATTAATTATTTTTTATATAATATTTATAGTAAATTTAAACTTTTTTTTTATTTTTATTAATAATTAATTAATAAAAAGTAATAATTTTAATTTAAAAAATAAATAAATATATTAAGCTTTAGGCCTAATATAAATACTTTTATTTATTAATTTTATAATTATTTATAAAAAAAAACTATTATAAAAATATATATTATAATTAAAATAAAAGTTTTAAAAAAATTTATAAATACTTTATAAATTATAAAAAATAATAAAATTAAAAACTATTATAAATATATAATAAAAAAATTATTAAATATATTATAATTATTAAATTTATAAAATTAACTAATACTTAAGGTTAAATTATTAATAAAAGTTAATTATTTATAAATTTAATATAATTACTTTTAAAATATATATTAATAACTTAGCTTTATAATTTATAATATTATCTTTAAGTATAATTAATATTTTAAAAATAGTTTTTATAGCTTTAACTTTTATTATAATTAATTATTAAAACTTAAGCTATATTATTATTTAGCTTATTTAAAGTTAGTAAATAAAAGTTTAATTATTATAATAAAAGTAATAATATAATTAATAAAAAAAAAACTATTATAAGTATTTTTAATTTATAAATTAAAGAAGTAATAATATTATTTTAATTTATAAAGTAAAAAAGTAAATATATTAATATATTTTTTTAATTTATAAATTAAAAAAATAATAAAAAAAAATATTAGTATTTAAGGTAAAAGTAGTAAAATATTATTTAAGCTAATATTTTTTTTAATTAATTATAAAAAAAAAAAAGTTATATATTTATAAAGTTATATATTTATATTAAAAATATTATATATTTTTATTAATTATTATTATTAAAGCTAAAATATATTTTTATAATATAATTAAAGTTAAAGTATATTTTTATAATATAATTAAAACTAAAATATACTTTTATAACTTAGTAAAATATATTAATAAAATAATATTATTAATTATTATTATATTTTTTATTATATTTATTAAATTATTATTTAATATTAAACTTTAAAATATTATTTTTTTTTAAAAATCTTTTACTAAAACTTAAATTTTTTTTATTATTATTTTTAGTTTTAAAAAATATTTAATATTTAAAAATTAATAATAAATTTATAAATTATAAAAGTACTATAAGGTAATTAATTTTATTATTAATTTAGTAATTAAAGTAAAAAAGTATAATAAAGTATAATAAAGTATAATTTACTTTATATAAATTATTATTATAGTTAAATATTCATAATTACTAATATAAAAAAACTTAAGAAAACCTCTTTTATTTATATTTTAATTTCTTTTATAACTATTAAGAATTAAGCTATAAAATTAATACTATTAAATAGCCCTTTTTCTTAATTATTAATCTATATAACTTTTATATTCCTATTCCTTCTAATAGTAATAAAATTATTAAGTATTTAATAAGTAGTTTTATTAAGGATTTATATAAAAGTTACCTTTTACTACTAATAGCTATTTAAGTAATTTTAAGCCTTTTAGTAAAGCTCCCCTTTTATAATCCTAAAGACCTGCTTTTTTAAGTAATTTAATTAGCTAAAATACTTATATAAGTAAAATTCTAGGCTTTTAATTAGCTAGAATCCCTGAAAAATAAATCTAACAAAATCAAATTTGATTTTTAGAATTTCGAAAGTTAGTTATTATAGAATTATTAAGTACTATAGCCTTTTGTAAGCTAAGGAGCTTATATTATATTCCATTATACTATAGCGCCAATAGGGCAAAAGATTAAGCTAATAATTATAATTATAGTAATTATTATAATAAAACTAGTTATTTATAAAGGATCTAGCTATTATAGTAGACTAGATTATAATATAATACTCCCCTTTTAGTAGTTTTATCCTTAAGACCTTACTAAAATAGTAAACTAAGCTATCTTCCAGCAGTTTTAAATAGTTATTTTAACCCCTAAGGGTATTATAATATTTCCTATAATATTTTTCTATAGGCTTTATTAATAGTAAAGGTTTAATATAATTTAGCTTATAATTAATAATAAGCCGGAATTAAACCTTAGGCTACTGACTTTTTATAATTATAATATTATATTTTATTATATTATAATACTAATAAAGTAAAAGATTAAGTTAATAATTATAATTATAGTAATTATTATAATAGAACTAGCTATTTATAAAGGATTTAGCTATTATAGTAAATTAGATTATAATAGCTTATAATTACTAATAGTACTATACTTAATTAAGTAATAGTTATTTTAAAAAAAAATAAAAAGCTATACTTAATTAAGTAATTATTTATAAACTATAAGGTAAATTATTAAATTAAAAACTAAATATAATTATAATTAAGGTTATAGAAGGCTATAGGGAATAATTAATTAAAAATAATTATAGTTAATATTATAAGTTAATTATAGTACCCTAAAAAATACTAAAATAATTACTATAATTATAATTATAATATTAATAATAATTATAGTTTTATAATATTTTATATAAATTTTTATTTTTTAAATAATTAATTATATTAAAGATTTTTAATTAATATTACTTTAAAATACTTTTTTTAATTATTATAAGTAATAATTTATAATAAATAATAATATTAAAATTCTTAATAAATATTATATTTATTAAGAAAATTAAGAAAATTATAATAACTAAATTAAAGAAAAATTATAACTTAATATTTAATTTAAAATCTAAAATTAAATTTTAAAAATTTAAATTATAAAATCTAAAATTAAATTTTAAAAATTTAAATTATAAAATCTAAAATTAAATTTTTAATATTTAAATTATAAAATATAATTAATTAAAGTTTAAAATTAAATTTAAAGTATATAAAATAACTTAAATAATAAAGTTTAAATATAATATAATTATACTTTAAGTTTTATAATTTATAATTTAATAATTTAATTAAATTAAATAAATTTATATTTTTTTATTAAATTATGAAAAATAATAATAATTTTATTTAAAAATAAATTATATATATAATATTTTTAAAATTAAAAAAATATTTAATAAAATAATATATTATAAAAATAATAAATTTTTTTAATAATTAAAAATAAATTAATAATTAATATATATTTATTTATTATAAATAATTATAATAATTAAAAATAATAAAAAATTAATTATAATTATAATTAAAATAATTATTATTATTATAAAAAACTTATAATAAAAATATTATTAATATTATAAAAAAAATTTACTAAAGTTTAAAAAATATAAAAAATAAAAGAAAATAATTTAAATTAATTATAAAAAAAATACAAATTAATTAAATTAATTTATAATTATTAAATAAAAGTTTTATAATAATTTATGATTTTAATTTTAATTAAGTAATTTATTTTTTATACTTAGGAAAATAACTCTTTATTATTAATTAATAAATAATAATAAAAAATTTAAGGTATTAATAAAATAAAGGAATTTTTTATTAATAAAAATAAATAATATAGGAATTTTATTTATTTAATAATAAATTAAATAAAATAAATATATTAAAATAAAAAATATAAGTTTATAACTTTACTTTTGGGCTTTATAAAAATATATAATTTACTTATATAATATTTTTTATTAAGCTAGCTATTAATAAATTTATTAACTTTATTAATAAATTATTATTAATAATAAATACTTTTATTTTACTTTTTTTAATTTATAAAAATAATAAATAAAAAATAAAAAATAATAAATAATAAATAATAAATAATAAATAATAAATAATAAATAATAAATAATAAATAATAAATAATAAAAAAAATTTATTTTATTTTCTTTAAGGTATTTATAAAATAAATTATTATTAATTAATAACTTTAGTTTTATTTAAGTATATTACTTAATATTATTAATTTTAATAATTTTATTATTACTAAATTTACTATAATTATTAATTAATATAATTAAAGATTTTTTATTATAATTAATTATATATAAAAAACTATAAATATTAATATAAGTTATATTTTTATATATTTAACTTATTATAAATAATTATTATATATTTTTTAAAGTAAATTAATTTAGTAAATTATAAAATTAATTAAAAGTTAAAAAATTATAAATTTAAATTTTATTTACTTTATAATTTTACTATTATTAATAATATAAAATATATAATTTAAAAATAATAAAGTTTACTTAAATTTTTATATAATAATCTAAAATAATAATTATTATATATTAAATACCTTAAGGTATTTAAAATACTAAGGAATATAATAAACTAAGTTTTTTAATTAATTTATTAATTATTAACTTTAGGTTTTAAAATTATATAAATTAATAAAAAAAGTTTTTTAATATTTATTATAAAGTTTAATTAATTAATTATTATATTAAAATTAATTAAAGCTTTTTCTTTAAGCTTAATTAACTTAAATAAAATTATATATAATTATAAATATAATTTAAATAAAAAAAATTTTTATTTTATAAATAAAATTTATAAAAGAAATATTCTTAAGTTATATTTATTTTATTAATTATATTTTTTAATTTATTAAGGTTATTAATACTTAAATTATTTATTTAATTATATTATATATTAATACTTTAACTTTTTATTTTAAATTTAGTATTTTTTATAATATTAAAGGATTTAATATAAGCTTTTTTCTAATATTAAAATTTTATAAATATATAATTATTTTATATTTTTTTTAAGTTTTAGTAACTTAAAAAGTATATTTTTTTAATTTTTTAATTATTATATTTTCCTATTTTATAATATTAAAGTAAAGTTTTATAATTAAAATATTTTCTAAAGATTATATTTTATTTTTTTATAATTTTAAAATAATTATTTTTTTACTATTATTATATTATTTTTTTATTATTAATTTACTTTATATTTTTATTTTTATTTTATTAATTTTTTTATTTTTTTAAAAAAAATTAATTTATTAAAGTACTAAGTATAAAAAGGAAAGTAATAAAATTAAAAAAAAAATAATTTATATTTTAATTATTTTTAAGTAGCTAGGTATTTAATAATAATTATATTAATTTTTAAACTTTTTAAAATAAAAAAGAATTTCTTTTTTTTTATAGATTTTTTTTAAATTATAATATTATAGCTTAAACTTTAATACTTTCTTTTAGCTTAAAAGTTTCTTAGTACTTAATAAAGTTATTTAAAGTATATTATATTTTATTATATTTTAGTATATTTTTTTACTTTAATTACTAAATTAATACTAAAATTAATTATTTTATAATACTTTTATAATTTTATAAAAAATATTAAAAAATATAATTATAATTAATTTATTTTATTAATATATTTTTATTATATTATTAATGTTTTTAATTTTAATTTTTAAATTTTATATATTATTAAGTTTATTATTATATAACTTTAATATATTAAAAATAATTTTTTTATAATATATAATATATTATTTATAACTTAAGTTAAAGATTTAAATAAAACTAAAAGTATAATTTATTATAATTAAAAAATATTAAAAAGTTTTTTTTATATATATAAATTATTATTATTATAATTAACTTGAATATATTTTAGTTTTTTAACTTTATAATTATATTTAAAAACTAATATAATTTTATTTTATTTTACTTAAATAATTATTTTTTCTTAAAGTAAAAAATTTAATAATTATTTTTATTATAATTTTTTTTATAATAATATAAATATTTTTTTAATAATTTTTATTTTATTATTATTATTTTAGTTTAGCTAAAGTTACTTTTAAATTAATAAAGCCTAAGTATTAATTATATTATTTTTTATTTTATTTTTTTTATATTATATATTATTTTATTTAATATTAAAAATATTATTATATTATAAATTATATAAAGATTTATATTTTAAACTAAGTATTATTTTTTTTAAATTATTAATAAACTATAGTATAAAATAATTAATTAATAATTTATAATTTAAGTTTACTTAAATAAATTTCTTTTATATATAAATATTTTTTTATATAAATTCTTAAATAGTTTTTAATTTAAAAAAAAATTATTTTTTTTATTTATAAAATATTTTTTATAATATTTTAAGCTTGGATTTTTAAAATTTTAACTTAATATATTTAAATATTTTATTAATTATATTTTTAATTATTATTAAAGTATTTATTAAAATTAAAAATATTATTTTTATAATTTTAATATATTAATATTATTTAATTTTTTAAATTAAAAACTAATCCTTAAGGACTTAATTTTTTAATATAAAATTAATTATTAAAGTATTTACTTTTATAATAATTATATTTATAATTAAAAAAGTTAATAAAGCTATTATAATTAAATTAAAAAAAATACTATACTTTAGCCTTTAGTTTAAAATCTAAAATTAATTTATAATTTAACTTACTTAATTATAATTAATTAAATTAAATTTTAAAAATTTAAATTATAAAATATAATTATTATATTAAAGTTTAAAACTAAACTTAAAGTATATAAAATAGCTTAAATAATAAAGTTTAAATATAATATAATTAATATATATATATAAAAGCTTAAATAATAAAGTTTAAATATAATATAATTAACTTTAAGTTTATAAATTATAATTTAATAACTTAACTAAATTAAATAATATTATAACTTAATTTTTCCAAAGGCTAAGGTATAGTTTTCCTTTGACTTAGCTATTGTAGCTTTATTAACTTTCTTAATAATAAATATAACCTCTATAACTTAATTCTTAAGGTTATAATAATAAATTAATAAATTAACTAAAACTAAATTAATTATAAACTAATAAATTAATTAAGACTATTAATACTCCTTAATAAAAAAACTAAAAAACTAACTTTTTAAATAATTTATTATAAAAAAACTAAAAAAGTTAACTTTTTAATATAATTTAAAATATATAATTAAATATATAAATTTACTTTATATTATTTATTAAAATACTTAAATAATTAATTATTATTATAATATTTATAATATAATTAAATTAAAATCTAAATATTTACTTTTATTTATATTATTAATTAATAATAAAATTATTTATTATTAATTTAATTATTTTATTAATATAAATTATAAAATTACTTTAAAATTTATTTTTTAAAAATAATATTATTTATATTAATATATAAATATTAATTTATTATATAATAATAACTTTTATTTAAATAATTACCTTAGATTTATAAATAAAATATTAAATATTTAATAATTTATAAATTTTAGAATTTTAAATAATAATATTAATTATAAAAATAAAACTTTAAGTAATTATAATAATATTATTAAAATATAAAATAATTTTAAAAATATTATTAAAGATATTATAATAACTTTATAATTATTAATTAACTTAAATAAAATTAATTAATACTTTATAATACTTAAGGAATTTATAAAATAATTATATTAAATAATTAAGATTTAAGTAATTATTATTATAAATTTTTAAAGTTAATAATTAATAATAAACCTTATAGTAAACTTAGTTTTTATAATACATTAATAAAAACCTAAATAAATTATTAAACTATTATTATTTAATAAATTTAAAAACTTTTTAAGTAAATTTAGAAATTCTTTATAAATATAAGGAATTACTTTAATTATTTTTTAATTATTATAATTAATAATATTATAAAAATTTATAAAAACTTATTTAATTAAAATTAAGAAAATTAATTTAAATTATATTTTAGGGATTTTAAATAAATAAAAACTAAAAAAATAATATATTACTAAATTATTTTCTTAAATATAAAGAATAAATTACTTAATTAAGATTAAAATAATAAATTATTATTTAACTTTTATTTAGTAATAATTAATTAATAGTTTAGTTAATTTATATTATATTTTAGGGATTTTAAATAAATAAAAACTAAAAAAATAATATATTAATAAAGTATTTTCTTAAGTATAAAAAATAAATTACTTAATTAAAATTAAAATAATAAATTATTATTTAACTTTTATTAAGTAATAATTACTTAATAGTTTAGTTAATTTATATTTTCTTTTTTATAATTAATTTAAGTTACTTTTTTTTATTTTTTTTTATTTTTTAAGCTTTAGTAAATTTTCTTTATAATATTAATAATAACTTTATTATAAATTTTTATAATAATAATTATTATTTTAATTATAATTATAATTAGTTTTTTATTACCTTTAATTATTATATTTATTTATAGTAAATATATATTAATTATTAATTTATTTTATAATAATTATTAAAAAAGTTTATTATTTTTATAATATATTATTTTATTAAGTAGTCTATTATATTATATATATAATTTATATTTAAATAAAATTATTATTACTTTTTATAATTTAATAAAAAAATTAAGTTTATTTAATTTAGTTAAGTTATTAAATTATACTTTATAAACTTAAAGTTAATTATATTATATTTAAACTTTATTATTTAAGTTATTTTATATATATATTTTAAGTTTAATTTTAAACCTTAATTAATTATATTTTATAACCTAAATTTTTAAAGTTTAATTTAATTAATTATAATTAATTAAGTTAAATTATAAATTAATTTTAGATTTTAACCTAAAGGCTAAAGTATAGTTTTTTTTTAATTTAGTTATTATAACTTTATTAATTATTTTAATAATAAATATAACCTCTTTATATTAATAAATTATATTAAAATAAATTACTTAATATTTTAAATAAACTTTTTAAAAAAATTACTTATATTAATAAATATTTATTTAAATAATGTAAAAATATAAATAAAAAAGAAATTTATAAAAAATATTTTTAAAATATTTTTACTTTAGTAATAATATTAACTAAGGAAAAAAAATATAATATTATAATATATAATAATAAAAAACTAAAACTTATAAACATTAGTATTATTAAAGTATAATATAAAAATATTTAATATTATAATTATATATATATATATATATATATAAAAATATTATTAAGCTTTAAAAAATAATAATAATAAATTTATATTTATTTTAAAACTTAAAGAAAATTAAATTATTAATATTATAAAACCTTTAGTAAATTATAATATATTATATTTTTTAATATATTATAAAAATAAATATTAAATATACTTTAATAATAAATAAAAATTAAAATAATCTCTTTAAAAAACTTAAGATATAAACCTTAAATATACTTAAGAAAACTATTTAAAAAACCTTAGCTATATAAAATAATTTATTTAATAAAGCCTTAATAAATAAAAAATAAAATAATTAATTTAAAAATAAAAAAAAAAGTATTTTAAAAATAAAAATAAAATAAAATTATATAATAATATAATAAAAGTTTTTTAAATATAATATTACTAATATAATATAACCTTTATAAAAAATAACTTAAGAAAAAATCAATAATTTTAAAAAATAAATATATAATTAAAAATATTATTAAAAAAATAAATATTATAATAAAATAATTTAATAAAAAAAATAAAAATTAATAAAAACTTTTTAAATAATAAACTTAAATTAAATAAATTAACTAAGTATTATTTATAATTAAATTTAATAATTTAAAAAATAATTTTAAAAATATATTAAAACTAATATAAATAAATACTTAATAATTAAATTATTAAAATTAATTTTTTATTATATTAATAATATTTTATTTATAAATTAATATAATAAAGTTAATATTATTAATTATAAGTTATTTTTATATAAATAATATATTTTATATAAATTTATAAAATAATATAATAATTATAAATTAATTATATATAAAATAAATTTATATTTTATAATAAAAATAATTATATAAAATATAAAATTTAATATTATATATTTATATATATTATTTAAAACTTAATATAATAAAGTTTTAATTTTAAAAAGTATATTAGTAAATATAATTATAATATTAAAATATTATAAACTTATTAATAAATATATTTCTAAACTTAAATATACTTAATAGAAATATTATAATATTTAAATTTATAAATTAAGTTAAATTATTTTAAAATTAAATAATATTAAAAATAATTTATATAATAAAAAGTAAAAAAATAATAAAATATATTAAAATAATAATAATTATTATAATAATATTAATAATAATATTAATAATATAATTTATTATAGTTTAAATACTTTTATAAAAATTTTTTTAAAAATTTTAAATATTAAATACTTTTATAAAAAAAATTTTAAAAATTTTAAATATTAAATACTTTAAAAAAAATTTAATTATAATTTATATAAATTTTAAAGTTATAATAAATTATATTATACTTTAATTAATTAATTACCTATAGTTAATTAATTATAAAAAAATTATATATTTTTATAAATATTAAAAAATAATAATTTATTTATAATAATAAAATTATTAATTATAAAATTAATTTCTTTATAATTTAATATTAATATTATAAATATTGTAAATATAATATACTTTTAAAATATAATTAACTTAAGTTATATAATTAAAAGCTAAATAAAATAATAAATTTATATTAAATTAATTAATTTTAAAAATATATTATAATTAAATTAGAATATTAATAAAATATTATAATATTTTTAATAATAAAATTAATAATTTTTATATTATATAAAAAAATATAAAAATATATAAAGAAAATTAAATTCTTTTTTAAAAATAATTAAATATATTAAATAACTTAAAAAAATAATTTAAATTTTTAAATTTAATTATATAAAAAATTAAAACATTATATTATTAAAATTAATAAATATTAATTAAAAAAATATATTAAATTTTTTAAATTTTTAATAAAATATTTAATTATATTTATATTTAAAAAAAAATTTAATTTATTATAAATTTTTAATAATTAAATATAATATTAAAAAATATTATATTATTATTATTAATTTTAAAAATTAAAAATTTATTTATAAAAGTTAATATTTTTACTTTATTAAGCCTTAAAGAAATATATAATTATATTTAAATTAAAAAAAATAATAAATAAAAAAAATATTTTTTATATAAAATATAAACTTTATAAATATTAAGTAATATTTTTTAAATTTATAAATACTTTAGTAATTTTTTTTAAAAAAAATTAATTATATATTATAAAATTATATAAATTATTTTATTATTATATACTTTAATAATATATTTTTTATTTTAAAAATTTAAAAAAAATATAAAAAATATATTAAAAAATATTATAAATATTTTAAAATAATAAATTTTTAATAAAACCTAAAAAATAAAACTTTTATATATAAGAAATTATATTCCTAAATAATATTATTATCTTAAGAAAAATCTAAATAAACTTTAAAAAACTTAAGGTAATTAATAATTAAAAACTACTTAAGAATATTAAATAATTATAAAGTTTTTTAAAATTTATTAATTATTATTAATAATTTATTAAAAACTTTTTAAAATTTATTAATTATTATTAATAATTTATTAAAAACTTTTTAAAAATTATTATATTATTTATAAACTTAATAAAGAAAATATTAAATTTAAATTAATATAAAATATTTAAAAAACCTTTAATTATTTTAAATAAACTTTTATTAATATATTAATATATATAATATTTAACTTAAATATATTTATTATAATTAAAATTAATACTTTAGATTATATAATTAAAGAAATATTTAGTTAATTTAATAATATAAAAAAAAACTTAAGTTTATTATTTACTTTTTTAAAAAATTATATAAATTAAAATTAAATATTTTATTTATAATAAAGAATTTCTAATTATATATTAAATATTTAATAAATTATATTAAAAATATTATTATAAAAAAATTTAATTTTTAATAATAATTTTCATAAATTATTAAAATATTATTTACTTTATAATAATATAAAAATTATTTTATAAATAAATTAAATATTATAAATAATTTTTTAAATTTAAGTTTATTATTAAATACTATAATAAATTAAATAATAAATAAATTAATATACTTAGTAAATATTTAATTTATTTTTAAAAAATCTTAAAAATTAAAGTATAAATATTAAATAAATTTAATATAATAACTTAGTAATTAAATTAATTAATATTATATATTAAATTAAAATAAATAATTTAATTATTAATAATATAAAAAAATATATTTAAAATTAAAAAAATAAATAATATTTAAAAAAATATTTTTATAAATATTAAATACTTAATATTAAATAAATTTATTTAAGTATTAAAAAATTTATAAAATAAAATAATAAAATTAATTTATATATATAAGCTTAATAAATATTATAAAATTAAAAAAATTATATAATAAATTATATAATAATTTTAATTAACAATATTAAAAAATAAATATAAAGAATTATATTAAAATATATAATATATAAATAAACTAAGGTATTATATTATTTTCTTTATAAAAAAGTATAATTTTTTTAAATTTTAATTAAAAATTAAAAATTAATAATATTTAATTATATTATAAAATTTTTACTTTTAAAAAACCTATGATTAATAATTTTTAAAATAGTATTTTTATAATAATTAATTAATTTTTAAAAATAATTTACTTTATTTTAATAATTAAAAAAAGCTTTATAAAAAACTTAGCTTATATTTTTTTTAATATATTTATATAAAATTACTTTTAATAAAAAATTAATATTTATATTAAAATTTTAGTAATTATTTATAATATAAATTGAATTAAAATATAAAGTTAATATAATTAATTACCCTTAAATAAATAAATAAATAAAATAAATTAATTAAATTATTAAAACTTATTTATAATATTATATTAATTTTAATTAAAATAATTAAGTAAAATATTTATTAATTACTTAGGTATTTTATAATAATATATTAATAAAATTTATAAATTATTTATTATTTTATATAAATTATATATTTAAATTAAATTTATATTAATTATTTATTTAAAAAATATTAATAAAATTATAATTATAATTAATAAACTTAAGGAATTATATTAAAAACTATAAATATAATTTAAATTTATTAAATAATAAATAATTAAATTTATAAATATAAAAAAATTAAAAAATTAATTTTTTAAAAAAAATATAATTTATTTACTTTAATATTTATAAAATAATAAATAACTAAATATTAAAATATATAAATTAAATAATAAACTTAATTTTAAAAAACTATAATAAAATAAAAAACTTATAGTAATTTATTAAAGACTTTAAATATTTTAAAAAACTTTATAAATAACTTTTATTAAAGTTTAAATTTAATAAAAAAAATTTAAAAATATCTTAATTAATAATATTAATTATAAAACCTTAAGTTATAAAATTAAATAAATTAAGTAATAATATTTTAATTTAATAAATAATTTTTATTTATTATACTTTTTATTTTTTATATTTAATATATTTTAATTTTTTTAAATTATTAATATTATAAATAATTACTTACTTTATTTACTTTAATTATTTATATTTTTTAAATATAAGAATATTTTACCTAAGTATTAGCTTTAAATTATACTTTTTTTATTTTTTTTTAGTTTTTTATTTAATTTTAAATAATAAGTTATTACTTTATATATTTATTATAAAGTAAAATTAAATACTTTATAATAAAATTTCTAATTTTAAATATAAGAAAAATATTAATAGAAATTTTCCTTTAAGGTAATATAATTATAACTTTACTTTTTATAATAAATATATAATTTTATAATAAAAATAAAAATTTTTAATATAATATTAATAAAGCCTTTATATTTTTTTTTATTTAAAAATAAATTTATTATTATACTTATATTTATAATTAATTATAATAAAAAAAATAAAAATAAAAAAAAATTATAATATTTATTAATAAAATAAAAGTAAATATTTATATATTACTTTAAATAAACTTTAAAAATAAAACTAATAAAAATAGGAAAATTATATTATAATTTAGTTTTTAAAGTTATAATACTAAATTAATAAATTAACTAAAACTAAATTAATTATAAATTAATAAATTAATTAAAACTATTAGTATTTTTTAATAAAAAAACTAAGAAAATTAAATTTTTAAATAATTTATTATAAAAAAATTAAAAAAGTTAACTTTTTAATATAATTTAGAATATATAATTAAATATTTAAATTTAGTTTATATTATTATTAAAATACTTAAATAATTAATTATTATTATAGTATTTATAAAATAGTTAAAATAAAACTTAAATATTTACTTTTATTTATATTATTAATTAATAATAAAATTATTTATTATTAATTTAATTGTTTTATTAATATAATTTATAAAACTACCCTAAGGTTTATTTTTTAGAAATAATATTATTTATATTAATATATAAATATTAATTTATTATAAATAAACTTATTATATTCTTTTAGTAAATTATAAAAAATAATAATAATTTTACTTAAAAATAAATTATATATATAATATAAAAAACTATATAGTAAATTAATTAAATTTATAATTAAATTTATAATTAAAAATTTAAAAAAAAAAAACTAAAGTTAAGTAAAATAAAATATAAATTAAATTAACTAAAGGGTATTAAAAACCTTAAGCTAAGTAAAAATATTAAGAAAATTATTAATTTATTAAAAATTATAAAGGTTATATTTATTATTAATAAAGTTAATAAAATTATAATAACTAAATTAAAAAAAAATACCTTAGTCTTTAGTTTAAATTTAAAATTAATTTAAAACTTAACTTAATTAACTATAATTAAGTAAATTAAACTTTAAAAATTTAAGTTATAAAATATAATTAATATATATATAAAATAGCCTAAATAATAAAGTTTAAATATAATATAAATATATATATAAAAAAGCCTAAATATTAAAGTTTAAGTATAATATAATTAATTTTAAGTTTATAATTTATAATTTAATAATTTAATTAAGTTAAATAAACTTAATTTTTTTATTAAATTATAAAAGGTAATAATAATCTTTGAAAATAAATTATTTATATAATATTTTTAAAATTAAAAAACTACTTAATAAAATAATATATTATAAAAATAATAAATTTTTTTAATAATATAAATAATTATAATAACCAAAGGTAATAAAAACTTAATTATAATTATAATTAAAATAATAATTACTATTATAAAAATTTATAATAAAGCTATTATTAATATTATAAAAAAAGTTTACTAAAGTTTAAAAAATAAAAAAAAAATAACTTAAATTAATTATAAAAAAGAAAATATAAATTAATTAAGCTATTAATTAATAATTATTAAATAATAATTTATTATTTTAATTTTAATTAAGTAATTTATTTTTTATATTTAAAAGAAATTTATTTTTATTAAGTTTATAATTAATTTTATTTTTTATTTTTATAAAAAATATTTTTTTAAGCTTTATATTATAACTTAGTTTTTATAATTATAATAATAAATCTATAGAATAATTAATCTTAGGTAAATATTAAATTAATTAATTAATTAAAAATAAATTATTAAACTATTTAATAATTTAATTTAGTTAATTAAATATATAAATTTACTTTATATAATTTATTAAATTATATAAATAATTAATTAATATAAAATCTTTTTAAATATAAAAAATAAATTATTTAATTAAAATTAAAATAATAAATTATTATTAAACTTTTATTTAGTAATTATTAATTAATAACTTAATTAATTTATATTTTTTTATAATTAATTTAAATTATTTTTTTTCATTTTTTTTATTTTTTAAACTTTAGTAAAAATTTTTTATAATATTAATAATAATTTTATTATAAATTTTTATAATAATTATAATTATTTTAATTATAATTATAATTATTTTTTTATTACCTTTAGTTATTATAATTATTTATAATAAATATATTTTTCCTAAGTATAAAAAATATATTACTTAAAAAAAACTAATTATAAAAAAACCTTTATATATAATAATAATCTTTAATAAATTACTTTATTAATTTTTTTAATAATTTTCTTAATACCTTTGCTTAGCTTAAGGTTTTTAATACCCTTTAGTTAATTTAACTTATATTTTATTTTACTTAGCTTTAGTTTTTTCTTTTTTAAGGTTTTTAATTATAGATTTATAATTTTATTAATTATAAATTTAGTTATTTATTTAATTATTTTACTATATATTTATTATAATTAAGTTATAATTATTACTTTTTGTAAGGGTTATTTTTTTAATTAAAAAAAAGTAAGTATATTATTTTATTATATAGTTTTTTAATTTTAAAAATATTATATATATAATTTATTTTTAAATAAAATTATTATTACCTTTTATAATATAATAAAAAAATTAAGCTTATTTAGTTTAATTAAGTTATTAAATTATAATTTATAAACTTAAAGTATAATTATATTATATTTAAACTTTAGTATTTAAGTTATTTTATATACTTTAAGTTTAATTTTAAACTTTAATTAATTATATTTTATAACTTAAATTTTTAAAATTTAACTTAGTTAATTATAATTAATTAAGTTAAGTTATAAATTAATTTTAGATTTTAAATTAAAAGCTAAAATATAATTTTTCTTTAATTTAATTATTATTACTTTACTAACTCTTTTAATAATAAATATAACCTTTATTATATAAATTATATATTAATAAATTATAAATTAAAATATTATTAATTAATAAACTTAAATAATTTAAAATATAATTATATAATTTTAAAATATTTAATAATAAAAATAATTATTTATAATATAAAATTGATTAAAAAAACTTTATAAAAAAAACTAAGGGAAATTATTAAATTACTTTTATTAATTTTATATAATAAAAATTTTTAAAAAATTAAAAAAAAAATTCTAAATATAAAATTTTATTTTAAATATTTTTTAATTACTATAGCTTTACTAAAGTAATATATTAATATAATAAAAAATTAATTTATTAAAAATCCTAAAGATTAAGTAAAAAAGAAAATAATTATTAATATATTTTTTTAATAATTATTAATAATTTAAAAATTAACTTAAAGTATTATTTAATTTAATTTATAAAAAAAAAAGTAAAAAATATATTATTTAAGTTTTAATAATAAAGTAAATATATTAAATATATTATTAAATTTATTTAAATTTATATTAAAATTAATTTTAAAAATATAAATTAAAAAAATATTATATTACTAAAAATTAAAATTAAATATAAAAAATAAATTAATATAAAATATTTTTTTTAATAATATTTAAAATACTTTTTAAAAAAATTAATTATATTAATAATTAATTATTTAAATAATAAAAAAAATAATAAAAAATATAATAATAAATTTTATTATAATTTTTAATATTATATTAATTAAAGTAAAAAATATAATTTTTTTTAATAATAAAAAACTAAGATTTATAAATTTAAATATTATTAATATTTATAAATTTATAAATAAATATAATTATTATAATAAAATAAACTTTCTTAAATATAAAAAATAAATTATTTAAAAGAAATTAATTATAAAAAAACTTTTATATATATAACCTTTAATAAATTATTTAATTTAAGTATTTATATATATATAATTATATATATTTTATTAATTTTTTTAAATTACTTTATTAATTCTTTTTAAATTACTTTATTAATTTTTTTTAAATTACTTTATTAATTTTTTTTAAATTACTTTATTAATTTTTTTAAATTACTTTATTAATTTTTTTTAATAATTTTCTTAATACTTTTACTTAACTTAAGGTTTTTAATACTCTTTAGTTAATTTAGTTTATATTTTATTTTACTTAACTTTAGTTTTTTTTTAAAGTTTTTAATTATAAATTTATAATTTTATTAATTATAAATTTAATTATTTATTTATTTACTTATTTTACTTAAGTTATAATTAAGTTATAATTATTATTAAAAAAAGTAATTAAAGTATATTATTTTATTATATAGTTTTTTATATTATATATATAATTTATTTTTAGAAATTATTATTACTTTTTATAACTTAATAAAAAAATTAAGCTTATTTAATTTAATTAAATTATTAAATTATAATTTATAAATTTAAAACTTTATTATTTAGGCTATTTTATATACTTTAAGTTTAATTTTAAACCTTAATTAATAATTATATTTTATAATTTAAATTTTTAAAGTTTACTTTAATTAATTATAATTAATTAAGTTAAATTATAAATTAATTTTAGACTTTAAATTAAAAATTAAAGTATAATTTTCTTTAATTTAATAAATATAGTTTTATTAATCTTTTTAATAATAAATATAATTTTTTATAACTTTTATAAATTTAAAAATTATAATTAAATTTTTAAAGTTTTTTTTTAATTTAAGTATTATAATATATTTATTATAGTAATATTAATATTTTTTACTATAATTATAATATTTAAATTTTATAAATTTATATAAATAAATATATTAATTTATTATTTTATTAATTATATAAGTTTTATAATAAAACTTAATATATAAATTAAAGTTTTAGTAATTATATTCCTTAGTAAAATAAATATTATATTATATTTTTTCTTAATAAAAATTATATTTATTATTAAAAAAGTTAATAAAGTTATAATAATTAAGTTAAAGAAAAACTATACTTTAGCCTTTAGTTTAAAATTTAAAATTAATTTATAATTTAATTTAATTAATTATAATTAATTAAGTTAAATTTTAAAAATTTAAATTATAAAATATAATTAATTAAGGTTTAAAATTAAATTAAAAATATATATATAAAATAATTTAAATAATAAAGTTTAAATATAATATAATTAATTTTAAGTTTATAAATTATAGTTTAATAACTTAATTAAATTAAATAAACTTATATTTATTTATTAAATTATAAAAAATAATAATAATTTTTAAAAATAAATTATATATATAATATAAAAAACTATATAATAAAATAATATATATATATATATATATATTTAATAATAATTATAATTTAATTATAATAAATATATAATAAAATAATTAAATAAATAATTAAATTTATAATTAATAAAATTATAAATTTATAATTAAAAACTTTAAAAAAAAAACTAAAGTTAAGTAAAATAAAATATAAATTAAATTAATTAAAAAATATTAAAAACCTTAAGCTAAGTAAAAATATTAAGAAGATTATTAAAAAAGTTAATAAAATAATTTATTAAAGATTATATATATAAAGGTTCTTTTATAATTAATTTCTTTTAGGTAGTTTATTTTTTATACTTAAGAAAAATATTTTTTCTTAATTTATAAATTATTATTATATTTTAAAAAAAAAATTCATAAAGATTTTAATTATAAATTAAAATACTTTAATAATAGTAATTTAATTAAGGTTTATATATAATATTATATATAAGTATTATATTTTTTAAAATTATTAATTTTTTTTAAAATAAGTTTCTTTACTAAAGCTTATATTAATTTATTAAATTTAAGTTTTTTTATAATTTAAATTATATTTAAATTAAAAATTTTATTATTATTATATTTTTATTTTAATAATTATTTAAATTTATAAATAATATTAATAATTTATTTAGGTTATTTTTAAAGTTTATTAATTTTTTTAAATTAATAATTTTAAATTATATAGTTTTTTTTATTATAATTATAATAAAGAAATTTTTTTTCTTTAGTAATAATATTAAAGTTTATTTATTTAAGGTTTATTTTATAAATATAAGTAATTTTTTATATTATTTTTTACTTTAGTTAACTTTATAATAATATATAAAAAAACTTATAATTTCCTTTTTTATTTTTTTAATATTTATATTATTAATTATTAATTTTAATAATTTTATTTATATATTTTTAAAAAATATTAAAATAATTAATTTTATAGAATTTATTTTTAATTTTTTCCTTTAATTTTTTATAAAAATACTTTATTAAAAATTTATATTTTTATTTAAGTTTTAAAAAGATTTATATAAATTAAGAAATATATTTAAATATAGCCCTTTTTTAATAAAAATTCTTGAGTTTTTATTTAGTAATTTATTTTTTATTAATTATTTTAAAAATTAACTAAAGTAAAATTTAAAACTTTATATAATTTGAAAAATATATAAATAATTTTACTATTATAAAATATATTTATAATTTTAATATAATTTTTTATAATAAGTTTAAATTAATTAAGTATAATTTTTTTATATAATTAAAAATATAAAATATTTTATTTTTAATATTAAAAACTATTTATTATTAATAATATAATAAACCTTAAGTTAATTAAAAAAAATTTATAAAATATTAATTTTTTTAATAAAAGGTTTTAATTACTTATATTTAATTATTTTAATAACTTTAATATTTTAAATTAACTTTGGATTATTTTTTAATTAATTATTTTATACTTAAAATTCTTTAAAAATAATTATAAAACTTTTAAAAATAATAATAAATTTTAAAGTTAATTAAAAAACTATAGTACTTTTTATTATTTAAAAATATATAATACTATTTTAAATAAAAATTATTAATATATAATAAATTAATTTATATTAAATAATATAAAGTAGTTTTTAAAATAATAAATTAATTATAATTTATATTAATAAAAATAATAAAATATAATAAGTAATTTTATTATATAATTTATAAATTAAATATAAAGATTAATTTTATTACTATATTAATAATTAATTATTTAAGTTATTTAATAAATATAAATATTTTATTTTTATATAGTAAATTATTTTATTATAAAGTAATATAATTTATTATTTTATTATCTTAAGAAGTAATTATATAAAGTACTTTAGTTATTTAAGGTTAATACTTTTACTTTTTATTAATTAAAGTAAAATAACTTTATTTTAAATATATATTTATCTTAGATTTTATAAAAGTTAAATTAAGTTATAATATATTTTAATTTAAAAAAATACTTTATATTTTCTTTTTATTTTTTAATAATTATATTTTTATAGTTATATTATTAAATAATTTATATTTTATAATAAAATAATATTTATTTAATAAATAAAAGAACTATGTAAATAAAATAATTATATAAGTTAATTTAAATTATTTTTTTTAAAAAAACTATTTAATTTTTAATTTTTTAAAATCCTTTATATAGTTTTTTAATAATATTATTTTAAAAAACTAAGTTTAAATTTAATATATTCTTAGCCTTTATTATAATATTATTATTAATAGAAAATATATTTTTTATAATAGTAAAAGTAATAGAAATAATTAAATAATATTTTACTAAAATAAATAAAATAAGAAATTTATTATTATTAAACTTTTATTAATCTAAAGGTTTATTTTATTAAAATAAATAATTAATAAATAATAATATAATAATATAATTATAAAATAGTAAATAATAAAATAATAATATTATAATAAAATAATAAATAATAATATTATAATAAAATAATAAATAATAAAATAATAATATTATAATAAAATAAATAATTTATATTTTCTAATATAAGATTTTTTTTTAAATATAAATATATTTTATTTTTAATATTATTATTAGTAACTAAATAAAATTCTTTATTAAAATTAAATAAATTATTATTCTTAGTATTTTTAAAGCTTTATTATAATTAAAACTAATAGTTAATTTATTAAAAAATATATTAATTATATTATTATTAATTATATTAAGGTTATTAACTTTATTTTATAATTTAAAATAATAATATTAGTTAAATAATAAAATAAATAATAAAAATAAAATAATAAAAAATAAAATTAAATAATAATAAAAAATAATATATTTATTATATTTTATTTTTAATAAATATAAAATAGAATTATTAATATTAGGGAAAAAGTATAATAAACTTTTATTTTTAAAATAAATATTTTTAAATTAAGAATTTAAAAATAAATTATAAAAAACCAATTCATAATAAATTAAACTAAAAGTAATTATTTTCTTAAGAAAATACTTTTTTAATTTAGTAAAGCTAAATTTAATAACTTTTACATAAATTTAATAATAAATAGCTTAATAAAAGTAAGTATTATAAATAAATAATTTATTAATTTATTATTATAAAGCTTTTTAATATATTTTAAATATAATAATTTTAATTTATTATTTATTTTATAAATATATAATAAAGTTATAGGAATTATTATATAAAACTAACTTTATAATTTAATAAAAAGCTTTAAAAAAATAAAAAATATAACTTTAAATTTTTCTAAAATTTATTATTTAAAATTAAAAAAATATAATTATAAATAAATTAATTTTAAAATAATATAATAATAATTAAAATAATAATAATAATTAAAATAATAATAATAATTAAAATAATAATAATAATAATTAAAATAATAATAATAATTAAAATAATAATAATAATTAAAATAATAATAATAATTAAAATAATAATAATAATTAAAATAATAATAATAATTAAAATAATAATAATAATTAAAATAATAATAATAATAATTAAAATAATAAAATAATAAATAATAAATAATAAATAAATAATTACTTAAAGGAATTTTTTCTTTATTATAAAAAATAAAATTTTTTTTATTTTTTTTTAGTTTTTAATATTTTTTTACTTAATAAATTACTAAGCTCTTAAGTATATTTAATTAATAAAATAATCTATTATAATTAATAAATTAAATTTATAAAATAAATTAATAAATAATATAATTATAAATATAAATAAAAAATTTACTATTAGAAAATTTATTATTTTTTTTTTCTTTTTTTTTCTTTTTTTTTTCTTTTTTTTCTTTTTTTTTTCTTTAGTATAATTATATAAATTATTATTTATATAATTAAATAAAAATAAATTTAAAAAAATAAAAAATATATAATTTTTTAATATATTTTAGGCTATTAAATTAATAATATATACTATATATTTAATAGTATTTATAAAGTCTTTATTATTAGTTTTTTTATAAACTTTATTAAAAAATTTTATAAATATATTATTATTATAAATACTATCCTATATTATATTAAAATAAATTAATTAATTATTAAAATAAATAAATAAATAAATAAATAATAATAATAATAATAATAATAATAATAATAATAATAATAATAATAATAATAATAATAATAATAATAATAATAATAATAATAATAATAATAATAATAATAATAATAATAATAATAATAATAATAATAATAATAAAAAAATTAAAATAAAAAAATACTTATAAATTTATATTTTAATTTAAATTCTTTATTAATAAAAATAAAATATATTCCTAAATAAAAGTTTTTAATTATTTAAAATCTAAATATTAAAAATTATAAAAAAAAAATACTATTAAATTTTAAATTAACTTTAATATATAAATTTAAATTTAATAAAGCTTTATTATAATTATTTTTTAATATTTTACAAATATTAATTTAATTAATTATAATATAATTATTAATTAAAATATAATTAATTATTTAATTATAAAAAATAATAATTTAAATAATAAAATAATATAAATAATAATAAAAAATAAAATAAATAATAATAAAATAATAAAATAAATAATTTATAAATTATAAAAAAAATAAAAAGTTATTAAATAAATTTAAAAATATAATATTAAGAAAATATTATTTTTTATTAAAAAAGCTAATATTTTATATAAAGCTTTATTTTTATTAAATTTATTATTAATAACCTTTAATTTTTTATTTTATATATTTAAATTAAATAAAAAGTTATATATTAAAAAAATAATATTAAATTCTAAAGAAAATAAATAATTAATAATTAAATTATAATAATTAATTATAAAAAGTTATTAAGTAAATTATTAAATAATAAAATTAATTAACTTAAATAATTTTAAATTACTAAATATCTTAATTAATATTTTATAATTATAATATTAATTATTATAATTTATATATAATAAATTAATTATAATTATTTATAATTAAATTATTATATTTATATTATAATAAAAATATTATAATTATAAAAAAAAACTAAAATTAATTAAAAAAATACAATAATAATTTACTTTTTTTTAAATTTTTTAAAATTCTTTATTATAAATTATAAAAAGGTATTTTAATTAATAATAATAAAATAATAATAAAATAATAATAAAATAATAATAAAATAATAATAAAATAATAATAAAATAATAATAAAATAATAATAAAATAATA
Organism: Trichoderma afroharzianum; assembly: GCA_037893235.1. Lineage (NCBI taxonomy): Eukaryota > Fungi > Ascomycota > Sordariomycetes > Hypocreales > Hypocreaceae > Trichoderma > Trichoderma afroharzianum. The sequence continues at coordinate 28,720 of JBBLXW010000002.1, read as the reverse complement.
ATAAAATAATAATAAAATAATAATAAAATAATAATAAAATAATAATAAAATAATAATAAAATAATAATAAAATAATAATAAAATAATAATAAAATAATAATAAAATAATAATAAAATAATAAAATAATAATTAACTTTATATAATATATTTTTATTTTTTATTTTTTATTTATTTTAATAAATAATATATCTTTTATAAATCAATTATTTTAAAAAATATAAATTTGTAAATATTTATTTTTTTTCTAATTTAAATTTAAGTTTATTATAAATAAAATTATTAGTTATATTAGTTTTATTATTTATAATAATAGAATTTAAATATAAAAAGAAATTAAAAAAATTAAGATTATTATAAATAAATAATAATTTAGAATTTAAATTAATAACTTTATAAGCTTTTTCTTTAAAATTATTAATTTTTTATATTTATAATTATAATTTATTATAATAAAATAAAAAAGTATTATTATAATAAAAAAGTATTATTATAATAAAAAAGTATTATTATAATAAAAAATTATTATTATAATAAAAAAATATTATTATAATAAAAAAATATTATTATAATAAAAAAATATTATTATAATAAAGTAATATTATTATAATAAAAAAACTATTATTATAATAAATAAAAATAAAAAAAAATATAAAGAAAAAAAGTTAATTATATAAATAATTTAATTTTATAATAATTAATAATAAATTATATATTAAAAATAAATTGAATTATAAGTTAAATTATAAATTATATAATAAAAATAAATTAAATTACAAATTATATAATAAATTATATAATACTTAATTTAAATATTTATTATATATTTATTATATATTAATAATATTTATAATATATATTTTATAAAGTTATTTTTATTATTATTATATAAGCTATAATAAAAAAAATATTATAATACTAAATTTAACTTTATATAAAAGTATTTTTTTAGCTTTAAATAATATTTAAAATTTTATTATTAAAATTATAGCTTTATTATAACTTATATAATAAAAATAAAAATACTATTATAAAATATAAATAATAAATATTATTATTTTCTTTAAGTTTATAAAGCTTATAATTATAATTAATTATTTTAATAATAAATTTTTTATAATATAAAAGTATAAAGGTTAACTTTAAATAATACTTAAAATTTTATTATTTAAATTATAGCTTTATTATAATTATTATAATAAAAATAAAAATAAGTTCATAAAATATAAATAATAAATATTATTAATTTATATTTTATAATAATATAATTAATATAAATAATTTAAATAAAAAATAATATATTTTTAATTAATAAAATTAATAATAAATAAATATTTTTTTCTTTTATTAATAAATATAATTTATTATTTATTAATAAATAATAAAAAAAATTTTTATTAATTAACTAAAGAAAATAAATAAAAGTTATTATTTATTAATAAATAATAAAGAGTTATTTATTAAAGAAATAAATAATAAATAATTACTAATGAATTTAGTAACCTTAATAAACTATAATAAAGCTATAATTTAAATAAAGAAATTTTAAGTATTATTTATAATTAAAAAAATACTTTTATATTTTAGAAAAGTTTATTATAATAACTTATTATAACTATAAGCTTTATAAACTTAATTAATAAAATAATAATATTTATTATTTATATTTTATAATAGTATTTTTATTTTTATTATATAAGTTATAATAAAGTTATAATTTAAATTATAAAATTTTAAATATTATTTAAAACTAAAAAAAAAACTTTTATATTATAAAAAAATTAATTATTAAAACAATTAATTATAATTATAAATTATATAAACTTAATATAATATATAATAATAATTATTATTTATATTTTATAAAACTAACTTTATTTTTATTATATAAATTATAGTAAACTTAAAATTTAAATAATAAAATTTTTAATATTATTTTAACTTAAAAAAATACTTTATATTTTTTTTTTATAATTATATTTTTATAATTATATTATAATAAAATTCCTTTTTTATAATAAATTAATATTTATTTAATAAATAAAAAAACTATATAAATAAAATAATTATATAAATAAATCTAAGTTATTTTCTTTAATATATTTATTTTTAATATTTTTAAAATTCTTTATTTAGTTTTTTAATAATTTTATTTTAAAAACTAAGTTAATTAAAATTTAACTTTTTTTTTCTTTTATTATAGAGGTTATATTTATTATCAAGAGGGTCAGTAAAGCTACAATAGCTAAATCAAAGGAAGGCTATACCCTAGCCTTTGGTTTCTTTTATTATAATATTATTATAAATAAATAAAATACTTTTTATAGTAATTATTATATTTATTAATAAAAAAATAAAAAAAATAAAAATAAAAACTTATATTTTATTAATAAGTAATAACTATTATTATTTATTAATTTAACTAAAAATAATTACTTATTTTTTATAAATAAATTATTAAAGTTTAATAATTTTATTAAATTAATTACTTTCTTATAGAAAAATACTATTTTTAATATTATTAATTTATATTTTATAAAAATACATAAATATATTACTAAGTTTTATTAATTTATAATAGTAATTTATTAATTTATAATAAAAAAATTTACCCTTAGTATAAATAATTTATAATATTAAATTTAATAATATAAAAAATACTAATTATATTAGCTATTTTATTTATAATAATATTAATATATTTTTAATAAAATACCTTTATTTTTTTAAATAAACTTTAAATAAAATATAAAAGTTATATTTATTATTAAAAGAGTTAATAAAGCTATAATAACTAAGTTAAAAAAAAGCTATACCTTAGCTTTTAGTTTAAAATTTAAAATTAATTTATAATTTAATTTAATTAATTATAATTAACTAAATTAAACTTTAAAAATTTAAGCTATAAAGTATAATTAATTAAAGTTTAAAATAAAACTTAAAATATATATATAAAATAGCTTAAATAATAAAGTTTAAGTATAATATAATTAACTTTAAGCTTATAACTTATAATTTAATAATTTAATTAAGCTAAATAAACTTATTATATTTTTTTATTAAATTATAAAAAGTAATAATAATTCTTAAAAATAAATTATATATATAATAATTTTAAAAAACTATATAATAAAATAATATACTATAATAGCTATAACTTAATTATAACCTAAGTAAAATAATTAAATAAATAACTAAATTTATAATTAATAAAATTATAAATTTATAATTAAAAGCTTTAAAAAAGGAAAAACTAAAGCTAAGTAAAGTAAAATATAAATTAAATTAATTAAAGGGTATTAAAAACCCTAAGTTAAGTAAAAGTATTAAGAAAATTATTAAAAAAGTTAATAAAATAATTTAAAATAAAATATAATATAATAATTAATATTATTTAATTTTATTATTAATATTATATTTATTTTATTATTAATATTATATTTATTTTATTAATTTTAACTTTAATATTTTAAATATTTTTAGTAAAATTATTTACTTAATATTAATAAATAATAATAACTATAATATTATTAATTAATAAAAGTAAATAAAGTAAAATATTAATAAAAAATAAAATAACTTTAAATAAAATAATAATATTTACTAAGTTTTTTAAGTTAATATATAATTTAAAAATATATTACAAAGTAGTAAAATAAAATTTACTTATATTAATTAATAAATAATAAAAATTATTAAAGATAATATTTATTATTTAATAATAAAAATTAATAAATATTATAATTTAAAAATAATTAAATAAGTTTTAGGTAATTATATTTATTATTTAATAATAACTATTAGTTAATAATTATTATTAAATATTAATTATTATTTATTATTAAATTATAGTTAAAAAAAGAAAAAATAAAATTATATTATTACTTTTTTTTTAAATTTAGTTAACTTAATAATTTATTAATTTACTTAGTTAAAAAAATAATATACTTAATATTTAATAATAAAATTATAAATCTTTAATAATAAAAATACTTTTTTAAAATAATTTTAAAATATATTTAATTTTTTATATTTATATAAAGCTATATAGAAAATATATTTAAATTAATAAAAATTAATATTATAATTTTTATATATTTAATAATTATTAAAAGTTTTAGTAATAGTTTTTTTAATAATAAAAGTTTTTTTTTAAAGTATATTATAATAATTTTATTATTTTTTTATAATTATATTAATTATTTATTTTTAATATACTTATATAATATATAATATTATTAAAGTATAATAATAATAATAAATAAAAGTAAAAGTTTAATAAAAATAAAAAGAAATTTTTTTTTTATATAATTAAAAAAAAATATAATAATTATATATTTTATTACTAAGTAATAAAAAATATTATTAATTATTAAATATTAAGTTTACTTTAATAATTATTAATAATTTAATTTATTAATAATAATATATTTATAACTTTTATATATTTTATTATTAAATAAAGTTTTATAAATTAAAATTATTTATTAATTCCTTTATATTTATTATTAATAAAATTTTATTATATTATTTATTATACTTTATAATTTATTTTATTTATTAAATAAAATATTAATTATATTTATAAAAAATATACTTAGTTAATAATTACTTAACTTTATATAATTTTTACTTTTTATTATTATTTTTAAAATATAATACTTTTATTATTTTCCTATATAATTTATTAAATAAGTTATTATTATTTAATATTAATTTAAGTTATATTATTAAAATTATAAAATAGATTTTTTAATATAATAGTAAATTTAATTAATATATATATAAATTAATTTTTTAGTAAATAATTAAAAAATTAATTATTTATTATTTAAATTTAAATAATTACCTTAGTAATTTATATTTATAATAAAATTTAAAATAAACTTAATTATTTTTTAAAAACTTAATTTATTAATAATATTTATGAAATTATTATTTATATTTAATATTTATAAAATTTATTATTAATTAAGTTTTATATTATCTAAGGGTCCTTAAGAACTTAAGTAAAAGAAAGTTCTTAAATAATAATAATATTAACTTTTTTTATAAAATTATTAATAATATTTAAAAATAAAAATTTATTATTAATTTATTTAATAAATAATTAATAACTTTTATAAAAATATTATTAAGTAAAAATTAAATTATTAATAATATTAAAAATTAATAATTATTAAATAAAATTAAAAAATAATATTAAATAATAAATTTTATTATTATATTTATTAATTTAAATTATTTATTATTAATTAAATATTATATAAAGGTTATATTTATTATTAAAAGGGTTAATAAAGCTATAATAATTTAATTAAAAAAAAATTATACCTTAGCCTTTAGTTTAAAATCTAAAATTAATCTATAGTTTAACTTAATTAACTATAGTTAACTAAGTTAAACTTTAAAAATTTAGGCTATAAAGTATAATTAATTAAAGTTTAAAACTAAACTTAAAATATATATATAAAATAGCTTAAATAATAAAGTTTAAATATAATATAACTAATATATAAAAAAACCTAAATAATAAAGTTTAAATATAATATAAACTTTAAATTTATAAATTATAATTTAATAATTTAACTAGATTAAATAAGCTTATTATATTCTTTTGTTAAATTATAAAAAGTAATAATAATCCCTAAAAATAAATTATATATATAATACAAAAGACTATATAATAAAATAATATACTTACTTCTTTTTAATTAAAAAATATAACCCTTGCAAAAGCTCCTAAGTAATAGCTATAACTTAATTATAATACTAAAATAGCTAAATAAATAACTAAATCTATAATTAATAAAATTATAAACCTATAATTAAAAACTTTAAAAAAAAAAAACTAAAGCTAAGTAAAGTAAAATATAAGCTAAATTAGTTAAAAAGTATTAAAAACCTTAAGCTAAGTAAAAGTATTAAGAAAATTATTAAAAAAGTTAATAAAGTAGTTTATTAAAGGTTATTATTATATATAAAGGTTTTTTTATAATTAATTCTTTTTAAGTAGTTTATCTTTTATACTTAGGAAAGAAATATTATATAATTATTATTATTAAATAAATATTTAATAATTTAAAAAACTTAATTTAAAATTTATTTATTTAATATTTATTACAGTTTAATATAATTACTATATATAACCCTTAATTTATAATTAATTGAAAAAATACTATTATATAAGCCTAAACTTTTATAAAGTATATTAAATAATTAAGAAAAATATTATATTTTTTAAAAAACTTATATATAATATTAAAAATAAATTAAACTTTTTAAAATTAAAGTATTAAAAAATTAATAATATAATTAATAATATTAAAATAAAATTTAAATATTATATTTTATATAAAATTACTAAAAGTATAATAAATTATAAATCCTTTAGTTAAGCTTAATATAATTATTTAAATAACTTATATAAATAATATTAAATATAAGTTTTAATATATTATTATATTTAAAAAAAAAAATTTTAATTTATAATAAATTTTTATTTTACTAAAATATTAAAAATTATAAATTAATTTAATAATTATTTTTACTATATTTTAAAAAATATATAAATACTTTACTTTATTATAAATTATATATAATAATACTTTATTTAAGTAAAGCTTAAATATAAACCTTTAGTAATTTAATATATTACTTTTATTACTTATAGAATTTATTTTTATTTACTTAATAATATATAAATACTTTAAATTTTATTAATATTTCTTTAAAAATTATTAATATAAATTTAATTTTTTCTTAAGTATAAAAAATAAATTACCTAAAAGAAACTAATTATAAAAAAACCTTTATATATAATAATAATCTTTAATAAACTATTTTATTAGCTTTTTTAATAATTTTTTTAATACTTTTATTTAACTTAAGCTTTTTAATACTTTTTAATTAATTTAACTTATACTTTACTTTACTTAGCTTTAGTTTTTCTTTTTTAAAAGTTTTTAATTATAAATTTATAATTTTATTAATTATAAATTTAGTTATTTATTTAACTATTTTACTATTATAATTAAGTTATAATTATTATTAAAAAAAGTAATTAAAGTATATTATTTTATTATATATTTTTTTATATTATATATATAATTTTTTTTAAGTAAAATTATTATTACCCTTTATAATTTAATAAAAGAATTAAGCTTATTTAACTTAGTTAAGTTATTAAATTATAAATTATAAGCTTAAAGCTTATATTATACTTAAACTTTATTATTTAGGTTATTTTATATATATATTTTAAATTTAATTTTAAACCTTAATATAATAATTATATTTTATAACCTAAATTTTTAAAGTTTAACTTAGTTAATTATAATTAATTAAGTTAGGCTATAAATTAATTTTAGATTTTAAACTAAAGGCTAAAGTATAGCTTTTCTTTAATTTAACTATTATAACTTTATTAAACCTTTTAATAATAAATATAACCTTTATAAATTTAATTAAATAATAATTTTTATTAATATTAAAATATTTTATAAAGTATTTTTTTTTATATTATATATTTTTTATAATAACTTAAATAAAATATATAAACTTAATTTTTATTAATTAGTAATTTCTTTTAGTTAAGCTTAAAAACTTACTTTAAAAATTAATATAATTAATATAATCTTAGTTTAATATATTTATAAGCTTATTATTATTAAATATTTTTTTAGAATAAAAAAGTTATATTAAAGTTATATTTTTAAATATATTAATTTTAATAAAAAGCTAGTAGTTATTATAATAATAAATAAATTTTAATAATAAATAATAAAGTAAATTATTTTAAAGTAATTCAAGTATTACTTTCTTTATTAAGTAATAAAATACTAAGGTTATATTTATAAAACTTTTTTACTTTTTTATAAAAACTAAATAGCTTTTTTAACTAATTTTAAAAAATAATAATATTTTTTTATAAAAAATAATAATATTTTTTTATAAAAAATAATAATATTTTTTTATAAAAAATAATAATATTTTTTTATAAAAAAGAAAGTTATTTTTATATATATATAAAAATATAATTTTAAATTTAGTTTATTATTATATAATATTTTTTAAATTATAAAATTTTTATAAAAATAATATTAAGTATTTTTTAACCTTTAATATATAATAAATATAAGCTTAGTTTTATTTTTTTTAATATATTAAAAATTAAAAAAAAAAAGAAAATTTATATTTATTATTTATATAAATTAAATACCTTTAAGAAATATAATTAAGTTTTTTTAATATAGTAAAAAGTATATATTTAAAATTATTATAATATTAAAGTTTTATAAATTAATTACTATATACTTTTTATTAATTTTATTAATTTTTTTTTATATTATAAAAATAAAAGTAGTAAAAAAAGTAAGCTGCTTAATTTATATAAAAGATTAAATATAGCCTTTATTAATTAATAATTTTTTAACTTAATAAATATAATTTTATATATAATTTTATTAATTATTATTTCTTAACTAATAGTATTTTTATTTATTTATTTAATAAGATTAATAAAGTTCTTTAGTTTTATTAAATATTATAATTAATTATAATATTTATAAATTATTATATAATTTTATTAATTAATACTATTACATAAATTCCTTTAGTAATAATTAATTTTTTTATTATAACTAAGTAAATATTTAATAATAAATAATTTATTATTTATAATTATAAAATATTTTTATTTTCCTTTAATAAAAGGTTAAGGTTATATTTTTTATTAATTATTAAATATTAATAAAAACTACTTTACTATAGTATTATAATAAGTTCTTTAATAAATATTATATATTATAATATTATTTATTAATATATATTATAAACTTTATTTATTATTATAAAATTAAAAACTATAGTAGCTTTTATTAATACTTAATTAACACTAATATAATAAATATAAATAGTATTATATTTATATTTTATTATTATTTTAAATTAAATATTATAATTTACTTATATAATTATTTTACTAAAGTTAATTATTATAATAAAAAAAATATTAGTATTTACTAAAGTATAAAAAACTTTATTATATTTAAGGGTAAAAGTAAAGGCTTTATTTAGTAGTAATTTAGTATTATAAATAAGTATTTTAACTATAGCTTATACTAAGGGGGTCTTAAAAATAATTACTATCCTTAACTTAGCTTTATTATATTAAGGGGGTTATTAATTAATAAAAGGTTTATTAATTTATTAAAAAAAATACTTTAATTATAATATTAACTTTATATAAATAAAAATATTTATATTTTTTATATATTTTTTTTATTATAGAGGTTATATTTATTATTAAAAGGGTTAGTAAAGCTATAATAGCTAGGTTAAAGAAAAACTATACCCTAGCCTTTAGTTTAAAATCTAAAATTAATTTATAATTTAACTTAATTAGCTATAGCTAATTAAGTTAAACTTTAAAAATTTAAGTTATAAAATATAATTAATTAAGGTTTAAAACTAAACTTAAAATATATATATAAAATAACTTAAATAATAAAGTTTAAGTATAATATAACTAGCTTTAAGTTTATAAATTATAGTTTAATAATTTAACTAAATTAAATAAGTATTCTTCCGTTAGATAATAAAAGGTAGTAATAATCCTTAAAAATAAATTATATATATAATATAAAAGACTACCTAAAGAAATAATATATTATAAAAGTAATAAACCTTTTTAATAACTAAAGATAAATTAATAGTTAATATATATTATAAACAGCTATAATAGCTAAAGGTAATAAAAAACTAACTATAATTATAGCTAAAATAATAGCTACTATTATAAAAACTTATAATAAGGCTGTTATTAACGTTATAAAAAAGGTTTACTAAACCCTAAAGAATAAAAAAGGTAAAAAAAGGTAACTTAAATTAATTATAAAAGAGAAAATATAAATTAGCTGGGCTACTGCTGAGTAAAAGAATTAGTAGAGTATTAGCTAATAGCTGCTAAATAAAGGTTTAATAGTAACCTATTGTTTTAATCTTAATTAGGTAGTTTATCCTTTATATTTAGGAGAGATTTTTTTTTATTATAATTTAATTTATTAAACTTATAATAAAAATAAAAAATACTTTATATATTATAATACTATTATTAATATATTATATTATAAAACTATAATAATAATTATATAATAATTATATTTCTTTTTTATAATAACTTTATTAAATATTTATTATTTTTAATTATTATTACTATAATAAACTTCCCTAAGGTTAAGTATTTTATTTATAATTATTAAATTAATTTAAATATAAATTTATTTATTTTATATATTATAATATTGAAATTTTTAAAAAATATACTATTACTATAGCTAAATTATATTAAAAAAGTTATTACTTAATTAATAATTTTATAGTAAAAGCTCTTTAAGTACTATATTTAAAATTATATAATTAAATTTAAAAAGCTTATTTATAATTACTTAATAAAAGTAATTATATACTATTATAATTAAAAAAAATAAAATTTTTATTTAAGTTTATTATAGTAATTGATAGGGGGGCATAAGGTTTTTACTAGGGGGGTATAACTTTAGGGGGGCATAATTATTTTTTTATATATAAATAAATAAAATAATTTTATTTCAATTTTTTTATATAAACTTTAATAATAAAACTACTTATAATTTTAATTTGTTTTTTTATATATTTTTTTTTAATTTTATATAAAATAATAAAGAAAAATTAAAAATTTACTTATGTAATATCTTTGGTTTTTTTTCCTTTTTTCTTTATATTTAATTTAAAATTAAGTATATAATATTATAAAGTAAAAAAATTATAAATAAATAGCTAAAAAAATAAGCTTTATAAATATATTAGTATTATTACGTAATAATAAAAGCTAGCTTAGTTATTTTCTTATGCCCCCCTAAAGTCATACCCCCCTAGTAAAAACCTCATGCCCCCCTATTAATTGCTTTTTTATATATAAAAATAATTTTTAATAGAATATAAAGTAAAATAAAAATATATATATAAAATTTTAATAAAATTAACTTTATAATAAATTATTTTCTTACTAAAATACTTCTTTAGATTTTTAGTTTAATTAATAACCTAGTTTTAATTAATTTTTATAATATTATATTTATTATTATTATTAAAGTAATTTTAGCTAAAGATTAAATAATTTTTTATTATCCTTTTTATAGTTTAATTATTAATAAAGTAATTTAAAAATAATTTTATTAATAGTATAATACTTATTATAAATCTAAAAGGTTATATTAATAATATAATAATTATAAAATAACTTTAATACTTTAAAAATATATATAATTTATAAATATAAAAAAATATAGGTTTTTTTTATAAATAATTATAAAAATTACTTTATAAGTAAATTTATTTATTTTATAAAGTAATATAATATTAAATGTTTTCCTTTATTTTTATATTTTATATATTATTTTTAACTTTTTAATATTAATATTTTTTAATTTTATAAATATTAATATTAAAAAATCCCATATTATAAAATTACTAATAATTTAATTAACTTTAATAAAATTAACTTTTTATTTTATTTATAAAAAATATATACTTAAATATTTAAAAAAATATATAATTTTTACTATTTAAAAATAAATTAAGCTTTTTTTATATAATTTTTTTATTATTTTTAATTAATTTTAAAATATTTTATTTTTATTAATTAAAAACAAAGTTATTAAATTCATTAGTAGTTATTTATTATTTATTTCGTTAATAAATAACTCTTTATTATTAATTAATAAATAATAAATTTTATTTATTTTCTTTAGGGCATTAATAAAATAAAGGAATTTTTTTTATTAATAAAGATAAATAATAAAGGATATTTCTAAATTAAAAAATAAATTAAATAAAATAGCTATTAAAAAATAAAAAATATAAACTTATAGCCCTACTTTTTAACTTTATAAAAATATATAATTTACTTATATAATATTTTTATTAACTTAGTTATTATTAAATTTGTTACTTTTATTAATAAATTATTACTAATAATAAATACCTTTATTTTATTTTCTTTAGCTTAGAAAATTAAAGAATAATAAATAATAAATAATAAAAAAAATTTATTTTATTTTCTTTAAGGTCCTAATAAAATAAATTATTATTAATTAGTAATCCTAATTAAAAATATAAAAAAAGTAAAATTATTAATTATATTAACTTTAATAATACCTTAAGATTATTATAATTATTATTATTAAAAAGCTTTTATTATTTTAAAAATATTATTAATATTATTAATATTATATATATATATATATTTAAAAAAAAAGCTTTATATATATTTATTTTAAATAATATTATAATAATATTTAAAATAAGGCTTTTAAAAGCTAAAAATATTAGAAAATTAAGTTTTTTTTAAAGAATATTAATTATAATAAAATATAGCTTAATAAGTATTAAAGTAAAAATTTAATTTACTAAAGATAATTATAATTAATAAATAATATAATAAAAAAGGTAATATAAATATATAATAAAAAAGCTTATAATAAGGTACTTCTCTTAGGTATAGAGGATAAACTACTTAAAAAGAACTAATTATAAAAGAACTTTTATATTACTTTATTAGCTTTTTTAATAATTTTCTTAATACCTTTACCTAGCTTAGGGTTTTTAATACCCTTTAACTAGTTTAGCTTATATTTTACTTTACTTAGCTTTAGTTTTTCCTTTTTTAAAGCTTTTAATTATAAATTTATAATTTTATTAATTATAAATTTAGTTATTTATTTAGCTATTTTACTATTATAATTAAGTTATGGCTATTACTAAGAAGAAGTAGGTGTATTATTTTATTATATAGTTTTTTACATTATATATATAATTTATTTTTAGGGATTATTACTGCCTTTTATAACTTAACGGAAGGATACCTATCTAGCTTAGTTAAGTTATTAAATTATAAGTCGTAGGTTTAAAGCTAGTTATATTATACTTAAACTTTATTATTTAGGCTATTTTATATATATATTTTAAGTTTAGTTTTAAACCTTAATTAGCTATATTTTATAGCCTAAATTTTTAAGGTTTAACTTAGTTAGCTGTAGTTAATTAAGTTAAGCTATAGATTAATTCTAGATTTCAAACTAAAGACTAGGGTATAGTCTTCCTTTAACTTAATTATTATAGCTTTACTAATTTTTTTAATAATAAATATAACCTTTATAATAAGGTACTTTTCCTTTATTATTAATTAAAAAAAGTTAAGGTTATTATTTAAGTAAATATTCTAATTTTATATTTTAATAATAATATTTTTTTTACTTATATAATTTACTATTATTTAATAAGTAATTTAAAAAAAACTATTATATTTTATTAAATAATAATAAATAAATTTATAATTATTATTATTTTTATTATAAATTTTATTTTTAAGATTATTTTTATAATAATTAAAAGCTACTAATATTATAACTTTAATTAATAAATTATAATAAAAATTATTAAAGAAAGTATTAATTTTATAATATTAGAAATTAAATAATAAATTATTAATTATAAAGAGTTATTTTTTAAAGTTAATAATATTAAAATTATAAATAAATATAACTTTAAGGAACTAGCTTTTAAATTTAAGGCTATTAAATTTAAAAATTATAAAAAATAAATTATAAAAAAAATAATAATAAAAAAAAAAAAGTAGTAATAAGGAAGATAATATTAATAAATTTACTTAAACTTAAAGTATAATATTATATTTTTTTTATTATATTTATACTTTATTTATAATTATATTAAATTATTATAAAATTATTAAATTTATTAATTTAAAATAAGGTACTTTTATTTATATAGTAATTATATTTTAATTTATATATATATATTTTTTTTATAAATTAATAAACCTTTTATTAATTAATAACTTCCTTAATATAGTAGAGCTAGGTTAAGGATAATAGTTATTTTTAAGACCTCTTTAGTAGTAGAATAACTATTATAGTAGCTAAAATAACTTTATAATATATTTTTATTAATATATAATAATAAATTTCAATTAGTATTGCTAAATTTTAATAAAATCCTACTATTATTATTTTATAATAAAAGTTTAATTTAATTTTATAAAAGTAAAATTCTTAAGTATTAAGAAGTAATAAAAAACTTAGGTTTTATCAGGGTTGCTAAATTCGTTAGTAGTTATTCGTTATTCATTTCGTTAACGAATAACGAATTTCGTTCGTTTTCTTCAGAGCACTAAGGAAACGAAGGAATTTTTCGTTAACGAAGACGAATAACGAAGGATATTTCTAAATTAAATAATAAATTAAATAAAATAGCTATTAAAAAATAAAAAATATAGACTTATAGCCCTGCTTTTTAGCTTTATAAAAATATATAATTTGCTTATATAATATTTTATTAACATAGTTATTATTAAATTCGTTACCTTCGTTAACGAATCGTCACTAATTGGCAACCCTGGGTTTTATATAATTTAAGCTTAAATAATTACTAATATTTACTTTTATTTATTATAAAAAAAAAGTTTTTTTTTAAAAATAAATATTAAATATAGTTTATTATATAAAGGTAATAATATTATTAAGCTTTTTTACTAAAGTTAATTAAACATTTTTATATTCTACTTTTAATTATTAAATTATTTTTTTATTTATTATTAATATTAAAGTACTAAGGTTTATAATAGCTTATATAATTATTACTTAAAGAGAAGTTTTATATATATATTAAAGAAAGTATATAAATAAAATATAAAATTATAAAATTTTATACTTTTATATATAAGTTAAGCTTATATAACTATATTATTTTTTATTAATAATAGTAATTTATAAAAATAATACTTTAATAACCTAAGGTAGTTAAATAATACCTAGTATATAGTAAATTAATTTTAGTATATTTTATATTTTAATTATTTAAGTTAAAATATTACTTTACTACATTTACTTAATTAATAAAAGTAATATTTTAATAAGTAAGATTATATATTAGTTAGCTATATAGACTAGTTGGCTATATTAATTAGGAATTAAGAAAAACAGAAAAAAAACTATAATAAAGCTGTAATGTGTTTTTTTTTATTATTTTTTTTTATTTTAGATTAAATATGTAATATATATTTTAAATTTTAATAATTTTAACTTTATTAAACTCCTTAGTATATTATACTTTTTATTTTATTTTCTTCTTTATATTTATAATCTTTTTGATTTTAATAAATTAACTAAATATATTAATTTAAATAAAATATATATAATATAATAATAACTCTAATAGTTATATTAATTATATTTATTTTATAAAATTATAATTATTTTTATTATATTAGCTATAATAAAGCTGTAATTTAAATATTAAAATTTTAATTATTATTTAAAGCTAAAATAATAATTTTATATAAAATAAAATTTATAATTAAGATAATTAATTATAGCTATAAGCTATTTAAACTTAATAAGTAAAATAATAATATTTATTTTATATATTTTATAAAACTATAGCTGCTTTTATTATATAAGCTATAATAAACTTAAAAATTAAATAATATAATTTTTAATATTATTTTAAAGTAAAAGATAATTTTATAAAAAATAAATTTAATAAATTATTTTATAAATTAACTAAAATAAAAAAATAATAATAATTTACTTCAAATCTTTATAAGCTTTATAAAAGCTTATTATAAAAAGGTAAAAATAAAGGTATAATAAAAAAGTATAATAAAAAAGTAATAATAAAAAAGTAATAATAAAAAAAAATCTAATTAAATTATAATTTTTTATAAAGGGAAATAAAAGTTTTATATAAGAAAAATATACTATATATAAATAAATTAATTTATAATAACTTAATTTATAATGTAATTTAAATAACTTGACTTTTAATAAGTTAATTTATAATTTAATATATATATATAAGTGGAGTTATAATATATTAATTTATAATAAAGAGGTTTATAATAAATTGATTTATAATAAATAGATTTATAAAAGGTTATTTTATTATTAATATATAGAATTTAAATTTTATAAATAATAGGTATTTATTATTTTAATTTTCCTTTTCTTTTTTATATAATATTTTATAATATTATTTATTTATTTATTATTATAAAATAAATTTTAATTATAAAAACATTAATAATTTTAAAAAAGAAGCTTATAGAGTTACTAATTTAATTTTAAACTACTACTAATTTAAAATCCTAATTCTAAGTCTTTAAAATTTTAATTTTTCTATTATTAATAATAAAGCTAGTGTAACTAGTAGATCTATTTATAATAGATTAGAATTTAAATTAAAAGAAAATAAAGATTTAAAAATCAATATTTTTTAATATAATTTATTTAATAGGACTTTATTACCTATTAAAATAATTAAAGGGAAATAGAAGTTAAATACATAAAGTTAGTTATTTATGTTATTCTTTTTTTATTGTATTATTTCTTTTATTTTATTAATATATTATAATTGTAATTATAAGGTTATAATACTAATTAAAGAATTTAAATCATCTAATTTAGCAAGGCATTATTAAATAAAGCATCCTAAAATAGCTTATAATAAGCAATTGGAAAAAATAAAGAAAAAAAGTAAGTTATTATTTTATTATTTTATTATTTTATTAGTTTTTAGTTATTTAATTATTATTAAAGACTAAATTAATTTTATTATTTATTTATTATTATTTAGATAATAATAAATAAATAAATAAAATTATATTATAAAATAATAACAATCAACTTATATTTAATATATAAGCTCTGAAAAATAACCAATTTCTAATTTACCTTATGAATAATTAATAAGCTATATTTAATATATAGTAATAATTTAATTTATTAAATTATTATAACTAATTTATAATTCTTATAAATAATGAAAACTGTATTTAACATATAATATAATTTAATTTATTAAATTATTAACTAATTTATAATTTAACTTATAAATAATTAAAAAAACCTTTATTAGAAATTTACTAACTTATTATTTTTTTATATTTAGAATCTAAAATAATTCCTTTAATATAAAATTCGCTATTTGCTTTAAATACCTAGAATAAACAATTAAAAATAACTGCTAATTTAACTATTAGATTAAATAAAGAAAAAGCTATAAATAAGATATTAATATTCTTAATTAAAAATAATATCTTTTTTAATGTAATTTCTTTAAGTTTATTTAGGGTTGTAAAATTAGTTAGTAGTTTTTAGTTTTTTTAGTTACTAAACTAATTAGTTTAGTTTTACTTAGGCTACTAACTAAACTAATGAGTACTTAAACTTAAATTAGTTATTAATTTAGTTACTAATTAATTTAAAATTGAATAAAAAGTTAGAAAAATAATAAAAAAGCTTATAAATAATATAAATTATTACCTTTTTTATTAGTAAATTATATACTAAGCCTAATTAGGTTATTTATTATTTAAATTAAATTAATTTATATTATTTTTGAGTTAATTTTGAGTTAATTAGTTTAGTTAATTAGTTTGAGTTAATAGTTAGTAAAAATTAACTAAAAACTAATTTCTTGAGTATAGTTTTAGTTAGGCTACTAACTAAACTATTAGTTACTAATTTATAACCCTGAGTTTATTTAATAATTTATTATCTTATTATAATAAGTAAGCTATTTTATTTATTATACTTTATTTATTATCTTTTTTTTATTATTTTTATTTTATCATTATTTTATTATTATTAGTTATTTATTTATATTTAATTTACTAATTTATAATTATATAGAATTCTAAGAATTATTAAAACGCTATACAGGGCTTTATATATATTAGGAATTTTATTAAATTTTAAAGCCTTATTTATATATATTAAAAATAAATAATATATTTACATATTTATTTTTTTATTTATTTTATTAATTAATTTATAGTATTATAAGAGATAATGCTGTAAATAATAATATATTTATAAATATCTTTAAAGAGGCTTATAAAGAAGCTTTTAATAAGAAATGTATAAATAATATTAAATATATAGTATATATTATTAATTTAATTACATAAGATATATTAAAAGACTATATATCTTTTTTTTTTCTAATTTATTATTATTAAATTATATAAATAATAATTTCAATAAATAAAAAGAAGAAAAAGAAAATAATACTATTTTTAATAGTAAGTTTTATTTATTAATTTTATCTATGTATTTTATTCAACTAATTATTATATAGATTTAATAAATTAAATATAGTAAATTATTTTATTAGTTAAATATACTTACAAGTATAGTAACTTATTAAGTAAAAGGATATTAAAAGCTAAAAGAGATAAAAAAAATTCCTATATTTTATAATAAGGAAAAAATTCCTTTAAGTATTTATTATTTATTTTTTTTTAATTTATTTATTTATAATTAATTTTTATAAATAATATAATTTAATGGAATTTAATATATTATATACTTAATATTTTTATTAATTTAAAAGAAGCTTTATTATATTATTACAATAATATACATAATAAAGAATTTAAAAAGGTATGTTTTTTATTATAATAAAGGTTATTTTATTTATTGATTTTAATATAGCTTTTTTTAAATCCCTTTAAATAGGAAGCTTTAAAAGAATTAAGGTCTATATTCCTTGCTTTTTAAAACCTTTTATTAAATTACAAGGGCAGCTTTATATAACTATTCCAATTATATTATTATACATTTATAAAATATATAATAAACTAAAAAGGTTAATTACCTTATTTTCTAATAAACCTAGAAACTCTAATTTAGTAAGTTTTTTTATTGATATTTTATTTAATTATATTTTATTTATTTATTTATTTACTAATGTATTTTAATTAGGCTACTTATTATTAGGTTTTTATAAAAGCTATTAACTCTAGTTTAACTAATTTAGAAAAGTATCTCCCTAAAAAGATTACTAATTCTAATTTAATTAATTATAAGCTATTTTTATTTAGTTTATTTTTAGATCCTTAATTTAAAAACATTTATTTTATAGAAAATAGGTTATTATGCTTTTTTCCTAATATTAATAAAGCTATTTTAAATTTATTTAAAATAAATTATAATAAATAAGTTATTTATTATTTATTATTTATTTATTATTAATATTTATTTTATTAACCTTTATTAAATTAAAAAGTAAAATAATAGGGAATAATATAATTAATAATAATCTAGCTAATTTAAATTCGTCTTTTAATAAATTAGCTAATGATTTTAATTATATTAAAAATAATAATAGTCCTGAAAATAATAATTTATCAGATTTTAATAAGGAATTTTTTTTAAGAATTAATATTAATAATAAAGAAGAAATATCTTCTTATTTATTAGAACCCTTAATTACTAAAAATGTAAGTTATTTATTTATTATTATAATATTATTTTATTATATTATTTTATTATTTTATTATATTATTTTATTATTTTATTATATTATTTTATTATTTTATTATATTATTTTATTATTTTATTATATTATTTTATTATATTATTATATTATTTACTAATATATTTTTTATTTTATTAGAATAACCCTTTAGCTTATTGGAAAGTCAATAAAGATAAATACTTTATTTTATCTATTTTAGTAAGACGTTATTTAGCTATTCCAGCTACTTCTGCTGCTATTAGGGTTGCTAAATTCGTTAGTAGTTATTTGTTATTCGTTTTGTTAATGAATAATGAATTTCGTTCGTTTTCTTTAGCTAATTAATGAAACGAATTTTTTTTGTTAATGAAAGAAGAAATGAAATTCGTTATTCGTTACTAAATTTGTTAATAAAAAATATTATTTTTTATTCAAATAAGATATAATATATTAGTATTTATTATTTATATTTTATAAAGCTATTTTTATTTTTTATATATAAGTTATAATAAAGCTGTAATTTTAATAGTAAAATTTTAAGTGTTATTTAATTTAGACAGAATAATACTTTATATTATAAAAGATTTACTATTAAAATAATTAATTACAGTTATAAGCTTTATAAACTTAATAAAAAGAATTATAATGTTTATTATTTATATTTTATAATATTATTTCTTATTTTATTATATAAGCTATAATAAAGCTGTAATTTAAATAGTAAAATTTTAAGTGTTATTAAAAGCTAAAAGAATGCATTTATATAAAATAAAATTTACTATTAATATATCTCTTTTATTATAGCTTATATAATAATAATAAAAATAGTATTATAAAATATAAATAATATATATTATAAATCTATAGTAAAGATTTAGTAAATATTAAAATTAAAACCTATATAATTTATTATATGATTCATTGTATAATAATTATATAATAAGTTATATAATAAAAATATAATAAATTATAAAAATACAAAGTTATATATAATAAAAATAAATCGTATGATTTATTGTATGATTTATTAGATGATTTATTTTTATTATATGATTTATAGTCTGACCTATAGTCTGATTTATTTTTATTATATGATTTATTATTAATTATTATAAGATTAAATTATCTATATAATTGGCCTTTTGCCTTTGTGTTTTTTATTTTATTTATTATAATAATAGGTTTTTATTATAATAATATAATTCTTTATAATGGATTCTGATTATGAATATGAAGAAATTGATGATTTTGAAGAGGAAGCTTATAAAGCTACTGATTTAAATTCTGAACTACTACTTATTTATAATAACCTTGATTCTAATCTTTCTTTATATTTAAATTCCTTTATTATTGATGATGAAGCTAGTATAACTAGTGATTTTATTTATAATACACCTGAATTTAAATTAGAAGAAAATAAGGATTCTAAAATTCATATCTTTCAAAATAATCTATTTACAAGGGATCAGGGTTGCCAAATTCGTTAGTAGTTATTCGTTATTCGTTTCGTTAACGAATTTCGTTCGTTTTCTTCAGGGCACTAACGAAACGAATCGTCACTAATTGGCAACCCTGGTTATTATTAAAGATTAAATTAATTTTATTATTTATTTATTATTATCCGGAAATAATAAATAAATTATCAAATTATATTATAAAATAATATTTAATATATAAGCTCTGAAAAATAACCGATTTCTAATTTAATTTATTAATAATTAAAAGGCTATATTTAATATATAGTAAATTTATATTAGATTTATAATTTAACTTATAAACAATTAAAACTATATTTAATATATAATATAATTTAATTTATATAATTTAAAAAAAAACCTTCATTATTAGAAATATACTAACTTATTTTTTTTTATATTTAAAATCTAAATTAATTCCTTTAATATAAAATTCACTATTTACTTTAAATATCTAAAATAAATAATTAAAAATAACTACTAATTTAACTATTAGATAAAATAAAGAAAAGGTTATAAATATCTCTTTTAATATAATTTCTTTAAGTTTATTTAACGATTTATTATTTTATTATAATAAGTAAGTTATTTTATATATTATATTTAATTTATTATCTTTATTTTACTTATTATCTTTATTTTTTTTTATTATCTTTATTTATTTTTATTTTATTATTAAATAACTAATTTTATTAATTACGGATTATACTGTAATTAATTAAAATAATATTAAAGTAATATTATTAGATAATTATAATAAGGCTTATTAAATCTAAATTTATATTTAGAAGTAAATATTAAAACCTATAGTACTTTTTTAATAACCTTTAATATTTAGACTTTTAATAATTAAACTTCCTATTTAGGAATTATTATTATATATATCAATTCTAAATTTAAATTAAAATATAAGCTAATAAGTATTTTATTATTTATTATTTATTATTTATTTATTTATATTTAATTTACTAATTATAATTCTATAGGATTTTAAAAACTATTAAAAAGCTATATAATAAGGCTTTATATATATTAGAAATTTTATTAAATTTTAAAGCCTTATTCCTATATATTAAAAATAAATAATATATTTAGGTATTTATTTTTTTTAATTATAACTTTTTTATATTTGTTTTTTATTTATTTATTTATTTTGTTAATTAATTTATAGTATTATAAGAGATAATACTGTAAATAGGGTTGTAAATTAGTAACTATTAGTTTAGTTAGTAAGTTGAGTAAAACTAAACTTAAAAAATTAATTACTAATAGATTAGTTTAAGTTTAGTTAATTAATTAAGTTTTAGTTAATTATTACTAATTAAAAACTAACTAAAAACAACTAAAAACAACTAAAAACTAAAAACTAAAAACTAACTAAAAACAACTAAAAACTAAAAACTAAAAACTAAAAACTAAAAACTAAAAACTAAAAACTAAAAACTAAAAACTAAAAACTAAAAACTAAACTAATTTATTACTAAAAAACTTAATTTTATAAATCTATTTTTATTTTATTTTATAAGCTTTAATAAAGTTATTTTTTTTATATATATAAGCTATATTAAAGCTATAATTAAAATAATAAAATTTTAAATATTATTTAAAGCTAAAAAACACTTTTATATAAAGTAAAATTTATTATTAAAATAACTAATTATAGTTATAAGCTTTATAAAGCTAATAAAGAAAAAAATAATATTTATTATTTATATTTTATAATATTACTTCTATTTTTATTATATAAGCTATAGTAAAGCTATAATTTAAATAGTAAAATTTTTAATATTATTTAAACCTAAAAGAACGCTTTTATATTATAAAAAGTTTTACTATTAAAATAACTAATTATAGTTATAAGCTTTATAAACTTAATAAAAGAAATAATAATACGTATTGTTTATATTTTATAATAATATTTATATTTTTTATTATATAAGCTATAATAAAGCTATAATTTAAATAGTAAAATTTTAAGTATTATTTAAAGCTAAAATAATGCTTTTATATAAAACAAAATTTACTATTAAAATATTTACTTTATTATAGCTTATATAATAATAATAATAAAAATAGCTTTATAAAATATAAATAATAAATATTATAATATAATAGTAAATTAATAATAAATAATAAAGCTAAATTATATATAATTTATTATTTAATAATTATATAATAGTTGTATAATAAATTATATAATAAAAAAAATTATAAAAATATTAAGTTATATATAATAAAATGAATTATATAATTTATTATATAATTTATTAGATAATTTATTTTAATTATATAACATATAGTTTAATTTATTTTTATTATATAATTTATAATCTAACCTATAGTTTAATGTATTTTAATTATATAATTTATAATTTAATTAATTTTTCTCATATGATTTATAATCTAACCTATAGTTTAATTTATTTTTATTATATAATTTATTATTGGTTATTATAAAATTAAACTATTTATATAATTAGCCTTTTTCCTTTATATTCTTTTTATTTTTATTTATCATAATATTAGTTTTTTATTTTATTATAATAAATTTTAATTATAAATATGAAAAAATTAATAATTTTTTAAAAAAAAGCTTATAAAGCTACTGATTTAAATTCTAAACTACTAATTTAATATGATCTTAATTCTAACTCTTTTAATAATTTAAATTCCTCCATTATAAAAACAAATTCTAGTATTTTTACTAATAGTTTTATTTATAATAGATTTAAATTTAGTTTAGAAATAAATAAGGATTTTAAGATTTATATTTTTTAAAATAATTTAGTTAATAGGACTTTATTACTTATTAAAATAAATATTAAAAAAATAAAAGTTAAATATATAAGGTTAGTTACTTATTTTATTATTCTATTATTATTTTATTTATTATTTTACTTATTATTTTATTTATTTTATTCTTTTATTTTTATGTATTAATTATTTTAGTTATAATTATAAGCTTATAACCTTAGTTAAAGGCTTTTGATTATTTAATTTAGCCTAGTATTATTAAGCAAAATATTTATAAATAACTTATAATAAAGAATTTTAAAAAATTAAAAAAAAGTAAGTTATTATTTTCTTATTTTAATTAATTTAATAAAACTTCTGGGTTTTTTTTATAATTATAATTATTTTATTATATATAAGTCATAATATTAATATTATAATTATAAAATACTAATTAAGATATTTAATAAACCTAGATAGGTTAATTAATTTATTAATTAATAATTTACTTAATAACCTTTTATAACTCGCTATTATAATTTAATTATTAATAACTTACTTTTTTTAAAATCTAATATTGCCTCTTTAATATAAAATTCACTATTTATTTTAAATACCTAAAATAAATAACTAAAAATTCTATTTAGATTGAATAAAAAAAAGCTATTAATAAAATATTAATTTTTCTATTTAAAAATAATATTTCTTTTAATACTATTTTTTTTAAATTTATTTAATAAATTATTAAATTATTATAATAAGTAAGTTATTTTATTTTATTAAATAACCTTTATTTAATTTATTTATTTTAATTATTTTTCTATTAGTGAAGATATTATTATAAATTAAGTAAATATTAAACATATTTTAAAAAATAACTTTAATAAGGCTTTATTAAATTTAAATTTATATATTAAAGTTAATTTAAAAACTAATAGTACTTTTGCTATAATCTTTAATATTTAAACTTTAAATAATTAAAATTCTTATTTAGGAATAATCTTTATTTTTATTAATTTAGAATTTAAATTAAAATATAAGCTTATAAGTATTTTATTTTTATTATATTATAAATTTATTTTAATAGCTAATTTAATTATAAAATTTAAAAAGTTTTTAAAAGACTATACTAGTATTTATATATAAATATTTTAATAAAGCTTTAAAACTTTATTTTTATTTATTAAATATTAATTATATACTTAAGTATATTTTATTTATTTATTATTATTAATAAAATAACTAATATAATAATTTATTTATTTATTTTAATATTATATAAGATAATATTTATAATAATAATATATTTATAAATTTTTTCTAAAAAGCTTATAAAAAAACTATTAATAAGGAATTTATTAATAATATTAAATATTATATTACTTTTATTAAATATAATTTTTTTTTAATAATTTATTAATATATAATATATATTATTAATATACTTTAGCTTAGTAATAATAAAAGAAAAACTTAATTAAGTATTAGGTTTTTTTTATTTATAAAATAATAAAAGTTATAAAAGATTTTAATATTACTATTACTAAGCTTATTTTTTTTATTAAAAAAATATTTATAATAATAAGTAAAAAATTAAAATTATAGGACTTAATAACTTATTAATAACTTAGGCCTAAATTAAATAACTTTAAAATTATAACCTTTATTATTATATTAAACTTAATATTAATAATAAAGTTTAAGGTATTTTATAAACTTATTTTTAATTAAAGAAAATATAATATTAATTTTTTAAAATCCTTAGTTTAAATAATATATATAAAATAAATTACTTTTATATATATTTCTTTAAAATTATAAATATTATAGATTAAAAGTTAATAATTAACTTTATATTTAGCTTTATTAATATAAAAAAAGAAAATAGTTTTTTATAGTTTTATTAATAACTTAAGGACTTTTATTAAAACCTTCATATATTAATATTAATTATAATAATTATAAATAAAAAACTAACTTTAAAAATACTTTCAAATTAATTTTCTTTAATTTTTAATAGTAATTATATATATATTATATTAATATTAATATTAAAGTATAAATTTAATTAATATAAAAAAGTAATAATAATAATAATAATAAATCTAAAGCTATTAATAAATCTAAGGCTATTATTAATAATAATAATAACTTTACTACTTACATTACTAAGTAAAAAATTATAAAGTAAAATAATACTATTACTTTACTATTTATTATTAATTTTATAATTTATAAAAAGATATTTAATATCTAAAAGCTAATTATTTATACTAAAAATAAAGAAAATATTAAAAAGAAATAGTATAAAATAAAAATAATATATAATTTAATATAAAATTATATTTTAAAATATATTTTAAAAAAATATATATTATATTATAAATAATAAATATATTATTTTATTAAAAAATATTATAACTTTAGCTAATATATTAATAGTCCTAGAGAAATAATATATAAAAATATAAAGTTTTTTTTTATTATAGATATTAGTATTTTTATTTATTTATATAATATTATTTATTTAATATTAAAAAAAATTTATATTTAGGCTAAAATATAAATATAATAGTAATATTACTTTATTTAGTAAAGCTAATTAAGTAATATTCCTTTAGTTATTATTTATATTACTATTAATTTTCTTATATAATAATATTATAAAACTATAGCTATAATACCCTTAAGCCTTACTTTAATACCTCTGCTATTACTTTTTTATATTAATAACTTTATATAATGATATAAGCTTTTTTATAATTATATAATCTTTAAAAAATTTAAAATTAATAAAACCCTTAGTAAAAATAATATTTATTTATAATAATAACTAATTAAGTCTTTAATATATTTTCTTTTATTTCTTTATAAGACAGTTATTAATTATATAATACTAAAATATTAATAAACCTTTACTTTAAATTTATAATTTTAATATTATTTAAAACCTTTATAATTACTTTTACTTATTAAATAATAATAAAATACTTATATTATTAATACTAAAAGCTATTAATAATAACTAAGATAATACCTAGTAGAAGTAAATAATATAATTAATATAATAGCAGTAGCTATAATAGAATTTATAATTATAATATTAATTAAAACTAAGTATATACTATAATCTTTCTTAATTTAAAGTTTAAGGTTTATAAAGATTATCCTAAAGCTATAGCTATAGTTATACTTAAGTAACTTTATTATATTTAATATAAGATTCTTAATTATAACTAAATATATAAGTTACTAAAACTATAAAAAGATATTTTTAAAAATAAACTAGTGTTTTTACTATAATAAGGCTAGTTATAATAGCTACTATTACTGCCTTTAATATAAATATTAAAATAAAAGCTATAATAAAGTTAAAGCTAAGGATATTATTATTATTTTAGTTATATAAATAAAAAAAAAATAATAAAAATAATAATAAAATTAAATTAGCTAGGTTATATAAAGTATATTTATTTTAATTAAAAAGGTTAGAATTATTATTTTTAAATAAATTAAGTTAAATTAATAATTTATAATACTATAATATAAGTTTTTATATAGTAATTTTTTTTTTAATATATTATATTATATTTTAGTATATAAATATAGTAATTATAATTAAGGGGGTAAATTTAGTTTATAATATAGAGTATTATAGTAAAAATAATAATATATTATAGTGAAAATAATAATTATTTTTATTTTTATTAACTTTTTAATAAATTAGAAAATTATTTTAATAAAATAAAAAATAAATTAGTAAATAATATAATAATAATAATAATAATAATAATAATAATAATAATAATAATAATAATAATAATAATAATAATAATAATAATAATAATAATAATAATAATTATATAATATATATTTTTAGTAATTAAGGGTTTTAATAAATAAAAAAATATTTCCTCTTAATTATTAATATTAGTTCTTAAAAAAATTCCTTATTAAAGTTTAATAGATTATTATTTTTAGGACTATTATTTTTAATATAATTAAAATTATTAGCTAATTTATTAAAAAATAAATTTAAATTAACTAAATTATTAATAATATTATTTTTTATTATTTTAATTTTTAATTTAATAAAAGTTAATAAAATAAATAATAATAAATAATTTACTTATTATAATTTATTTTAAATAAATTTAAAATAGCTTTATTAATATTAAGAAAAAAGTATAATAATTTATTTTTTATAAAATAAATATTTTTTAATTAAAAATTTAAAAATAAATTAAATATAAATAATTTATAACTAATTAAATTAAAATTAGTAATTCTTTTAGAAAATTATTTTTCTAATTTAATTAAGCTAGATTTTATAGCTTTTATAAAAATCTAATAATAAATAACTTAATTAAAATAAATTAGTAAATAAATAATGAATAAATAAATAAAATATAATTAAATAAAATAAAAATAAAAAATTTACTAAATTAAAATTTCTAAGTTTATTAAAAAATAAAGTAATTAACTTTTTTAATTTATTATATATTTTATAAATATATAATAATATAATTAAAATAATTATATAAAGCTAGCTTTAGAATTTAATAAAAGGCTTTAAAAAAATAAAAAATATAAACCTTAATTTTTTTAAAACTTTTTATTTAAAGAAATTTTAAAAAAACTATATTAAATTAATGAATAATATAACCTTTATAATTATAATAAAAAATATACTTTTTGAAATTTTTTATTAATTATATTATTATAATAATATAATAAAGCTTTTTTTAAATTAATAAAAATATTAAATATATAATATATTAAATTATATTAAGTTATATTATTTATAAAATTGATTATAAATAAATAGATAAAAAAGGAATAAATAATAAATATTTAAAGGAAATTTTTTTTATTATTAAAAATAAGAATTTTTTTATTATTTTTTGTTTTTAATATTTTTTTACTTAATAAATTACTAAGCTTTTAAGTATATTTACTTAATAAAATAATTTATTATGTTTAATTTATTAAATTTATATAATAATTAATTAAATAAAATGAATAAAATAAATAAAATAAATAAAATAAATAAAATAAATAAAATAAATAAAATAAATAAAATAAATAAAATAAATAAAATAAATAAAATAAATAAAATAAATAAAATAAATAAAATAAATAAAATAAATAAAAT